>OX638368.1:113095494-113777806 GCA_951812925.1 Calliopum simillimum
ATGTCGTAAGAGTAATATTTATTAATATGGAAATATAAAGTCTCATATCAATATTTTCTGACCATTCTGCCACCACAAACTCTCTTTAAGTTAAAAAAGTGAGAAATTTTTCATGAAATTTAGAAATTTTGCCAAACTACCTGATGAAAAATTAATATAACTTAAAAATTAGAAGGCGTAGGATCCTGTAGTTAATAAAAAACCAAATAAAATTATTTACTGAAAGTATTTAAGAAAAAAAAAAATTAAACTTTATGGGTTAATTTGTTTGTAATTTCACCTCAAACTTAAAATAGTGATTTCCCAAAAGAAGTGAAATTGGCGTTTACGGCAAAGTAATACTCAGGCGACGATATGTGAGTATGTATAAGGAAAATCCGTAACGGCTGGCGGCTAATGTCTCACCTTTAGATTTAGTGAGATATTATTTAGTTTAACCTTTTTTGTAGGTAGCGTAATAAAGACATGTCTAAAAATTTCGCATTAAAATTCCTATTTAAAATTTTGTTGCAGAGATATACATATGTCTACCACAAATAAGGTTGTAATTATATTTTGCAATTGTCAGAAAGTTTGACAATATTCTCGAGGTATTCAGAAATATTAACTGCATAAGTTGCAAAAAAGGATTGTGATTGTAATTGTATTCTAAAAGTGTTTTTTTTTTTAAATATTACCTGTTTGAAGTGTAATTTTTTTTTAGTTTTGCACTCACCCTTATAAAATGTTTATTATTTTTAAAAAAGAATAGAACAAAAAGTTTCAGCCTATGTCGCAAAGTAAATTTTCTCTCACAATTGCTTACATTTCTTTATTAATTTAACAAATTTTAATTTAACTGAATGTTTGTTAGTAAAAAGAAAAAATTACTTTCAATATCACCTGTTTTTGAAAATTAAACTTTCAAAATTCTCACCCAGTCATTCACGGAAAGAAAAAAATGTTCTAAAATCTAGCTCAAATTGTTCTTAAATTAAATATTTAGAATTAAGCCCAATTTTGCATAAAATCATCCTAAAATACGCCCAACTTGTTCGCAATTCAAGCTCAAATTTGGGCATAGTATAAATTTTGATAATTAAGACCAATTGTACTCAATGCATGCCATTTTTTACTTATTTATCAAAAAAAATAAATAAGCCCAGTATTTGCTTAATTCAAGCTCTTTTGTGATTGTTTATCAAAAAATAAATTTCCATTTGTGTTTATTCTGTGTGTTTATGATTCTCAATATGACTATGAAATCTACTGCTTAAATAATTCCTGCTTGACAGTTATAATAGAGGACGAGCTAAAATAAGGGTTCTCTATCTGTTGTTATATAGTTTTAGGTAGTTTTAAGATATTGTTTAGTTTTAAGTATAAAAACAAATAATGAAATTTCCTTTTATTAAATTTTTTCGGAAAAAATTAACGCAATGTAAACAATGTATTTTATAATTTATGTTATGTAGTAGAATAAGATATGTATTATTTTTACAAATTTATAAACCTAATTAAGAAACTCTTAGAAAAATACGTGTGTATGTTAAGAAAGAATGTATGTAATGTAATGTAGTATTAAGACAAAATGTATTTCAAAGTAATTAAATAAATGGCAATATATAGTTATAATAGAGTAAATACTCCTGACATCCCATAATGGGATGTTACGATGTACTGAGGTGTCTTTGGACATTTTGGTACATTGATTTTTGAAAATGATATGACATTTCTTGCATTTGGCAAAAATGGTCATATTCATATTTTGATAAATAAGATATATATTTATTTTTTTAAATAAGTACAAAAGGGCTGCGTTAAGCACAAATGAGTTTAATAAATTTTTGATGAACAATCCCAAATTGAATTGAATTGAGCTCAAATGGGCATATTCACTTTTTTGATAAACAATCACATTATTACTTGATATCAAGAAAATAATGGACAAGCTGAAAATCACACCCAAAATTGATTGGTTTGGGATTGTTTTCAGCTCAAAATTCTCTCCGTGTTTAAAAAAGAATTTAGAGGGCAACATTTTTTAGAAAAGAATATGAAATTTAGACAGCCTTCGCACGAGGCAGAAAAAGTGTAAAATTTTATCGAGAAAAGGAAACGCTTTAAGCACGAGTATGTTATCCTTCTTATTTATTTTATTTGTGGAAAGATCTTATTGCAAATAATTGTCTTCTTTTGTCAAACATTAATAAGTTATGTTAAATTTGGTTCAAAAAACTAAATCAGGTATATGCATACATAAATACCTACTTGTTACTATAAAAAGTTAATTCTTACTAACATCATAAAGTTTTAAGCAGAAATGGCTCTCATAAAGCTAGATGTGGTATTTCTTAACATAAAAAAATATTCCAAATCCAATTTGAACACATGTATAGGCTGACAAAAATAAAATCCAATAAAACAAAAATAATAAAATAACTTCAAAAATATTATAGCTTAAAATTAAATAAATAAAAGTTAATAGCAAAAGATTTCAAACATAAAATTTAAAACAAAATTAAAAAAAAAAAACAGTCAAAATATTTTCACTAAGTGATGCCTTCTTATTTAAATTAAAATGCAGTGAGACTTCCAAATTTTAGTTCAAAAATTCAATTAATTAGAAATCTCAAAGCAAAAATAGGTAATACAAAAAAGTTTAAAAAAGAATTTGTTTTAGAAATTCAGTAAATAACAAGAGTTTTTTTATTAAATTTAAAACATGTCCAAAATCTATTTTCTACCTTTCCCCATCGATTGGTACAATAAAAACTTTTCACCACAATGGGCCCAAATCGGTCACTTAGAGGGGTCGGTGACTCCTCTTGTCATGTCCAAAATGTATTTTCAACCTTTTCCCATCGATTGGTGCATTAAAATTTTTCACCAAAATGGGCCCAAATTGGTCACTTAGAGGGGTCGGGGACACCCCTGGTCATGTCCAAAATCTATTTTCGAAATTTCCCCATCGATTGGTGCAATAAAATTTTCATCAAAATGGGCCCAAATCGGTCACTTAGAGGGGTCGGGGACTCCTCCTGTCATGTCCAAAATCTATTTTCGACCTTTACCCATCGATTGGTGCAATAAAAATTTTTCACCAAAATGGGCCCAAACCAGTCACTTAGAGGGGTCGGGGACACCCCTGGTCATGTCCAAAATCTATTTTCGACCTTTCCCCATCGATTGGTGCAATAAAAATTTTTCTCCAAAATGGGCCCAAATCGGTCACTTAGAGGGGTCGGGGACTCCTCTTGTCATGTTCAAAATGTATTTTCAACCTTTTCCCATCGATTGGTGCAATAAAATTTTTTCACCAAAATGGGCCCAAATCGGTCACTTAGAGGGGTCGGGGACACCCCTGATCATGTCCAAAATCTATTTTCGACCTTTCCCCATCGATTGGTGCAATAAAAATTTTTCACCAAAAAGGGCCCAAATCGGTCACTTAGAGGGGTCGGGGACTCTTCTGGTCATGCCCAAAATGTATTTTCAACCTTTCCCCATCGATTGGTGCAATAAAATTTTTTCACCAAAATGGGCCCAAATCGGTCACTTAGAGGGGTCGGGGACACCCCTGGTCATGTCCAAAATCTATTTTCGACCTTTCCCCATCGATTGGTGCAATAAAAATTTTTCACCAAAATGGGCCCAAATCGGTCACTTAGAGGGGTCGGGGACTCCTCTTGTCATGTTCAAAATGTATTTTCAACCTTTTCCCATCGATTGGTGCAATAAAATTTTTTCACCAAAATGGGCGCAAATCGGTCACTTAGAGGGGTCGGGGACTCTTCTGGTCATGCCCAAAATTTATTTTCAACCTTTCCCCATCGATTGGTGCAATAAAATTTTTTCACCAAAATGGGCCCAAATCGGTCACTTAGAGGGGTCGGGGACACCCCTGGTCATGTCCAAAATCTATTTTCGACCTTTCTCCATTGATTGGTGCAATAAAATTTTTTCACCGAAATGGGCTCAAAACGGTCGCATTTTATCTTTCAGCTCTATAGATAAGCGTGTTATTTGTAAGACTTCAGTCACTGAATTTTTTTCAAGGTATGTATTTCTTTTTTTTGCCATGTTTTTTTCCAAAAAAAAAAACTTTTATGTGAGAAGTTTTTTGAAAAACTTTTATAAAAAACTTTTAAAAATAAAAGTTTTTAAAAACTTTTTCAAAAAACTTTTATACAAAAACTTTTATGGATAAAAGTTTTTAAAAACTTTTAAAAATAAAAGTTGAAAAAGTTTTTAAAAACTTTTAAAAATAAAAGTTTTTATAAACTTTCATACTATAAAAGTTTTCAAAAACTTGCATTTGCAAAACTTTTTGAATAAAAGTTTAAAAGTTTCAAGGTCTGGTTTCAATATTTTAAGAAATTTTTGGACCCTTTTCAATATATTTAATATTTTTCGATATGTGTATTTGGACTTTCACCGATTTCTTCAATGTTTTCCAATAATTTTGGGCTTTTACCGATATGTAGGATGTTTTTCGACATTTTTGGACTTTTACCAATATTTTGCACGTTTTTCGAAAATTTTTTTTTTTTATTTCACTATTTTTCGAAACTTTTGAACTTCTTTCGATATATGTATTGGATGTTTTTCGATAAAAGTATTTGAACTGTTACCGATATATAGGATGTTTTTTGATAAACTTGGACTTTATCCGATTTCTTCGATGTGTTTCAATGTTTTTTCAAACTTTTGGACCTTCTTTGATATATTGGATCTTTTTCGTTTTATTTGGACTTTTACTGATTTGTTTATTTGTAGTATTTATTGATTTGAATCGTTCGCATAGAAGAACTTAGTCTGTAACATGCCACTTATTCATAATAATAACAATCAAGTATTGTTATTATTTCTTCGATGTTTTCCAATACTTTTGGACATTTACCGATATTTTGGATGTTTTTCGTTATATTTGGGCTTTTACCTATACTTTAGATGTTCTTCTATACTTTTAGACTTTTGCCAAAATTTTAGATGTTTTTCGATACATTTGGGCTTTTACCGATTTCTTCGGTGTATTTCGATACTTTTGGACATTTACCGATCTTTTAGACGTTTTTTCCATGACTTGGACTCTTACCGATTTCTTCAATGTATATTTTAATATTTTGCGATACTTTTGGAATTTTACCGATAAAATAAATATATCGGAGCATCTGTTTGTGGCACATTGTTTTAAAAAATAAAAAAAAATTTTCGTTATTAGCTTTTTAGTGCAATCTGGCTTTTTATTAAAACCCATGCAACGCCGGGTAAAACAGCTAGTAATTGTATATATGTATTTCTTAAAAAAAAACAATGTGAGTGTTTTATAAACGTACACAGAGATCGGAAAGAAACAGTGTGTAACATAAAAACTAAACTAAAAAAGGTAAACAAATGCTTTTTAATGCATAAGTTGCATTTAATTGAATGGCATTGTCGTTACACCAACAAAGTAGGCAAAGGTGAACGTCACAGAAACAGAAAATTTTGATTGTGCTCAAATAAATGTGTAATATACCTACAAAAGAATGAACATATAAAACTGAAATAACAAAAGCGATTATTCAAAAAAGTATAAGTATATAACACAAACATCAAAAGAAACAGCAACGAATTTTTTGATAAATCATTATGGAAAATTATAGGATACTAAAAAATTTAGAAATAATCACATTTTGCAGCATAAGAATGTTGTTAAAAAGTCTAAGGTTA
The DNA here is from genome assembly GCA_951812925.1 of Calliopum simillimum. Lineage (NCBI taxonomy): Eukaryota > Metazoa > Arthropoda > Insecta > Diptera > Lauxaniidae > Calliopum > Calliopum simillimum. The sequence goes on from OX638368.1 coordinate 113,101,189, forward strand.
AACTGTTAGGAGATTAGTCAAGACGAACTAAATTGATAAGTTATGGAATAGTACGGAAATAGAGACAGAATGTCAAAGACATTACTTTTGCAATAATTAGAATTGAGTAGATTGTATTAAATGATACTAGAAACTATTCGATTGAGAATATGTAGAAAGTTAAAGAAAAAGTAATAAAAAATTAAAAAATAAAGCCTTTTGTTTTTATTAAAGATAAAACAAAACAAAAACCTTATTAAAGTAAACAAAAATTTTGTTATGAAAAACGATACACCCCTGCAAAATATGAGTACCGGTTGTCTTTGAATTTTTTTACATTTTTATAAACTTTTTTGCATGCCATACAAGTATCTGGTACATTTCCCGTACTTTGCAGGCATGATAAACATTTGTTTTTTTCTTTTCAATGCCTGAAATTTTTTTGGCTGGAATGGCAGTTTTGTTTTATATGCCACTCAATAAATATAAAAATATTGTATAAATTTTATCTTTAATCGTCTGATGTTGGGGAAAAATGAGCTAAAATTGGGCAATTGTCAGCATGCTATCGATGCGGCTCGTATAGTTCCAATAGAATTTGTGGATAATATGCACCAGTTGGAAATTTATGAACTACACCGTTCGAAAACGACGGCAAAAGCTTAGGAGTCAGTCGCTTTTTGGTACAGAATTGCAAGCAAAATCCACAGATATTCCTATAAGTTTGCAGTCACACCGTCTTATTATTTAAAGGAGCTGGGACTGATGAGCAAAAGTAGCGTTTTCTGAAAAAGTTCGCGCTAATGGTGAGTGTTGTATACAAAAAGTGGTCTTCTAGTTCTTGTGTATGGATATAGGAGTGTTCATACATATATGCAAAGTTGTATACTTTTTTTATTTTTTTTGGTTATTCTATACGAAAAACATGCCTCTATTTTACGAAAACGGACGGGGAGTAAAAATTTTACAACTTTGCACATTTGATGCATCACATGTGCATTCTACAAACATTGCACCTAAAAATTAAATTTATTTCAAACTGTTAATTACTTCCTAATACAATTTACAGGTACAATGGTAGCCACAGAAACCATATACATATATGAATAAGAACCATCTGAAAGTGAATATTTAGTCTCTCGTGTGTTCAGGTTCTAAATGTCGATAGCCGTTGACGGATATAAGATGGAGAAAAGTATTTTGTAATCACTGGTCCTCTAAGTCCTAAAGAATTTTGAGTGAGCACTAAGGAAGATCATTGGATTGGCTTATAACTTAATTGGTTTTATTGATACTAGTTTTTACTATATTTTAATTTTCATTTAATATATACAAATTTGTAATTATTCACCCTTCCTAACGCCAAACATAATTATCCCTACTGGAAAATAAAATTTTGCACGAAATTATTCACGTTTTCTTTTTTTTCTGGGATTTTAAATGTGATTTCCATTAGCATAACTACAAGATACAGTACCAGTACTCTTCCTTAGAAACCTACCGGGATTATTATAGGTACGTTTAACGAGTATAATACCTGTACGCATATTTAGAATGCACCTGAACTATTTCAGATACGTACATCCGATACAGTACCGGTATCTAAGTATTTATGCAGTGACGGGAAACAGATACAATACAAGTATTGGAACGACAAAACCAATGCCTATATTTTTCCCGACAGCAATGTAAACGTTATTGAAAGAGTACGGCAATTTCTGTGTGATTATCAAAAAAAAAAAAATAATACGTGTTTGTGTCCCCGATACATACGCCATTTGTATCTAGTACACTGTTTGCAGGGACCGTTGTCGTAACACAATTTTTTTGTTTGGGCTTTTCACGTCTCGTGAATAGCAAGGGCAAAATTAATTGCTGAGGTTGCATAAATTTGTAAAACATAGTCGTGAGTATGCAACGAAATATATTTGGTTGCATGTATGTGCATACACATACCTATGTCAGCGATCTAAAATCGGTTTTAAAAAAAAGATTTTTAAGAAAATGAATAACCTTAATGAACAAGTCGAAATGAGATCTTAATGTTACCTCATTTTAAAGTGACTTAATGATCAATTAGAGATTTTTTTTTTTATATGGAACGAATAATACGGAATGCAATGCCGTCATATAAATCGTATTGTTCGTGAACGAATATTTAAAATTGTACTTTAGTGTCATCTCTACTAAAATAAGTATTCGTATAAACATTATGTTATAAAAACACATCACTAACAATTGCAATGAGAACGCCGTTATATTTATGTATTGTTTTTTGTCTCATTGCATTCTAGGCGCGGAGCCGGTGACAGTAAAACTGCACTTACACGGATTATAAAAATTTTTATATCAATCGATAGTGTATAGTTATAGGTACAATTTAAGCCTGGTGTGCCAGGAATTATCCTGGCACTAGTATTTTTTGGCAATGTTTGAAAACTTCATTTGCAAAAGCATTTTGCACTCATACGGATTTTAATTTAAAAAATGCCATTTTGTTGGAAATTTTTTTTAATTTAAGAAAAGTTTGGTGTGCCAACTGATATCCTGGCACAAAGGTCTGGCACACTGATTTAAAGAAAATAAATGCAAAGAAAATTATTTTTTTTTTTTAATTTCCTCGTTTTTAGCTCTACTTTGAAAATACTTCAATGTGAAAGCTCAAAATTTGAAAAAAAAAAAAAAATGTTTTCTTTGCCAAGATATCAGTTGGCACACCAAACTTTTCTTAGATTGAAAAAAATTTCCAACAAAATGGCATTTTTTAAATTAAAATCCGTATGAGCGCAAAATGCTTTTGCAAATGCAATTTTCAAACATTGCTAAAAAATACTAGTCCCAGGATAATTCCTGGCACACCAGGCTTAAATTGTACCCATGACTATACACTATTGATTGATATAAAAATTTTTAAAATCCGTGTAAGTGCAGTTTTACTGTCACCGGCTCCCGGACTATTCCTATACCTAAAATATGTTTTCTACAATTTGAATGAGAGTTACTCTCGCTATTAACATACATACTAGGGATGCCAATTTTCGGGCATTTCGGCGATCCCGGGATTATAAAATTGCAATCCCGGGGTCCCGGGATTTTTCGGGATTAGGTATGATTTTTATTTTGACATTAAAAGCACACTTTTTTGTTAGAATGTATTTATTAAAATGTTCAATTCATATTAAACAGTCAATCGTTTTATTTAAATTTTCATTTAAATAATAAAAATTTACAAGAAATTATAAAAAAAACAAACATAAAAATTTAATTTACAAATAATTCATAAACTTAAACTATATTTATATATAATATATATATGGGGCATTCCATTGTGACTCAATGGACATTTTGTTATAGATTATGGCAAAACTTTGGTCATAACAAAGTTATTTTAAGCTCTGAGCTGTGACAACAGCCTCGAGAAATAACTAAATAACCCTTATTTAATGTTAATGTTTTCTGTCGATCCTTTTAATTTTCTAACTTATGGAAGAATTTTAGCCAGTTTTACGCAGTTTTATGATTTTTTTTTATGTTGCAATTAAAGAAATATGTGACTACAATTGATGAGATTAAATTAAAAGCAAGCTATTTTGATGAAGAAAATATAACCTTTTGAGTTTGTGACTCGATGGGACATTCTGTTCTGACTTTCGGCACAAGAATGAAATCAGTGGAATTTTTGTAGTGTATAACCGAATTTTTGATATTTTGATTATGTCTATTGTAATAAGAAATAACCGCTTATGACAATCTTTGGTCACAAATCAAAGCCGCATTATTCATGAGCTTTTTGACCAAAAATTGGCATAAGCTGCTACTCCTTATTGTCACAGGCAATAAGAGAGGATATTATAATGAAAAGTTTTGAAATAAAAAACCATGTGTCATATGAAATAAAAATATAAACTGAGCAAAATTGAGATAAATTTGCTTGAAAAAGTCCTGTTTTATAAATTTTTAAAAATTCTTTTAGAGATAAGTAAACAATAGATATTTTACATTATGATAGAATAACCCATATATATATCACTTACTGAGATAAAAAAATTTTAGAGTTTAAAAAATTTTTTAAATTTGAAAATGAAAGCGCCACCCGATTTGTGTAAAACCTACTTATATTAAAGCTGCCGGCTAAATCTTAGCATTGTAACCTTTTTTGAAACTATATCTTCTTTCCTAAAACAGTGCAGGAAAATTATGTAAAAAAAGGCTTTAATATCTAATTTTGTTGAACAACCACCGATTTTCATCCGACTTGGCTCATTTTTGTTGGTAATTGAATTTAGAAGAAACCAACACTAAAATTTGTGCAGTTTTTGAAAACAAAAATAATTGAAATAATAATTATAATAGAATTATTCTAAACAAAAAAGGGTCATTTCCGATGTATATGTCGATTCTGAATCCGAATCGGTCCATCAAGCACGGTTTTTGAGATATCATTTACTAAAATTTCAAAAAACACGATATTTGAGGTTATATGGAGGATGCACGAAACTATTTTACAATTTTCTATTCAATGCAGCACCTAGTTCTATTTGTTGTCTTCAAAATGAGCTACGATGTGGTCTTAAATGATTTTCCTATAAAAAGTTACGATCATTTCAAAATGGCATCATGAATTTATGTCTCATGTCATTTTGAAGACATAAAATAGTAGGAGAGAATGGGAAGTTGTGCGACAGGTTTTCTTTCAAGGAAAAAAAACTATGAAATTAATTTTTTTTAGCATCTCAGTATAAAGAATCTTTAGTATGTCTCAAAACATAATTTCTGGCTAAAGGGTTCGGTTGAAATTTTAAAAAATCTAAAAGTTATGCAAAAGACGCGTTTTTGGGGAGTTGTGCAACACGAAGGGAGTTGTGAATCATAGCTTTAAATTAAAAAAAATTACATATTTTGATGAATATTTTTTATGTAATTTATTTGTGAACAATAGTAAAGTTGAAAATCGTATTGAAAATCAAAAAAAAAAAAAAAAAACAAAGTCCGACTAATCCAATTCCCACTGAATAAAGGTGTATTAGCTGGCTGTTAAATTGCCACATTTCACATGTATTGTAATTCTTCAGATTTGGATAGACTTGGAATTATTTTCGCTGCCTGCAGAACGCGCACTGTGACGGCGCTTCGCTGGTGATGATTTGACGGCCTTTTTCTTATTTTGTTGCGCAACTCCCCACTTTCTACATGTTCAACATGGCCACCGTGGCATCGATACATCAAATGTTTATGCATCATTACTTTCATGAGTTGAAAGGATATTCACAAAGGAATGTTTTGTATATACTGACCTTTATGATCAGCTTCAACAAGTGACTGAAAATACCGTAAACACAAGAGGCCAATGAAACTTTCCCACAAATTTTTCGACACACAAGGAAGAGCGACACGAAGAATATCTATTGACGTGACGAATGCTGATGAAAAAGTTAGATCGTAGCGAGACAAACAATTGACAGTAGTTGGACACATGACAACTACTATGATTTGACATTCATTGACATGTTGCCCAACTCCCTCTGTTGCAAAACTCCCCAATCTCCCATACCATATGAAGAATTCAGTAGAAAATAGCATTTTTCATATTTCATAATAATTTTATATTTTTGATAAAAATTGCTTTTTATTAATCCCGGGATTTGCATGGACTAATCCCGGGATTCTCGGGACTTGAAAAAGGCCGGGATCCCGGGATTGGCATCGCTTATAAATACATACATACATTTGCTTTTGTTATTTTTTATTGCTTGGTAGAGTAACGGCATTAACATTCGATATTTTTGTAACGCATTTTTGGCTCTTTAAGCATCATCCTTTTTATATTAAATTACTCGAGACTAAACTGAAGAGAAATAAACTTGTGATTTTTTAAAGAAAATTGTTGATTCTTTTTCTCACATTGTCACCATAAATTGGTCCTTCGCGTCGCCGGATTCTAAAATCGGCTTTAATTAAATAGTATTTCTATAAAGTAATAAATTCTCATAGGGAAAAATACAAAGTTACTACAATTCAACCACGCATTGAAATAAAATACAGACATCGTGGGAATATTCTTCAAAGAAAGCAACACATTGGAGTTTCATTGCGGCGATACAACTTTGGAGTCTCATCGAAACAAATTGCAGTCTCAAATTAAAGTCTTATCGGAATATTGTGCAAAGCATCGTTGGAACATTATTTGGAGCAGGTACTCAAGTCAGTTGGTGTCACAGGCGCTGCGGAACTATACACGTTGGAAAGTTTTCGCATAACAGGTAACATTTTGCATATGGCAGACGAAATAAATAATTTGGTGCTAGTTCGTGGGCGTCTAAAAGGCTTGATAACCCGTGCGTTTGCGTATGCAGAAAGTCACCCTGAGGACTGTTCTTACGACCAGTTAATAACTAGGCTAGCACGTTTAGAAGATGTTTGGCAGCAGTTTGTGAAATCTGCAGATGATATGTATGTTTAAAGATGTTCCTGACTATAGTGACCCTGACCAAGATTTTGCAGCATACGAGGAAAAATATTTATCAGCGCGTGGCTGCATGGTTGCTTTGCAACGTGACCTTGCCCCATCTAAGCAAGTAGAAGATACGGGGGATACTATTTCAAAATTAATTAAACAACGGGCTCTATTTTTAAAACAATTTTCTACTGCCTCCACATCTTCAAATAAGGAAAGTGTGTTGCCTAAGATAAATATTCCTCACTTTTCAGGGCAATATAAGGACTGGACGTCATTTCGAGATTTATTTGTTAGCTCCATTGATTCTAAATCTAACCTGTCTAGTACGCAGAAATTTCATTATTTAAAATCTTTGCTGCGGCATGATGCAGCAAATATCATTAAGCATATTCCTGTTACTGAGACAGCATATACTACAGCGTGGGCACGTCTGCAAGAGCGTTTTGATCGTCCTAAGCACATTATATCTTCTTTTATTGAAACTTTTATTAATAATTTTATTTTTTTTTTATTTATTTTTTAATGCTTGAATTCATTTATTAAATCTTCTCATCTTAGGAGACTAACAATAAGTTTAAAAATCTTAATCCTAAACATTATTATACATAATAATTTAGTGCTCAATGTGTCTCCAGGGTTAAAAGGGACTTGCACATCCTAGTAGTTCGATAAGCGCGCAGAAGAAAACAGTTGTTGTAAGTTCAGTCTTCTCACAAACATGCCGCCCGCCTAGCAGGATGTTTGAATGAAAAGAACTCCATACAAATTTGCACCAGTAGTTCCGGCTGCATGTAGCAGGAACAAGAAATAAGAGTACGCGCCAGATACCGGCTGCATAGAAAAAAGTACGCGCCAGATACCGGCTGCATATAAAATTTAGAATTCAGTCAGCTTAACATAGCTAATTGCTAACGCTATTCATAGCAGGACGATCCTTTCTTTTTAGTCTGGAGAAATTTTCTAAATATTTTAACCTCCGTGCCAATGGATTAGGATGATACAGCAATCTTGGAAAAAACTTTGCTTGTGTTTGTTGATTTCGTCTTTGAACAAGGGGATGCAAAGGTCCCGATGTATGTTTTCGTTCCGTATATACCATGGAGCACCTGTCATGATTCTTAGAATTGTTGACTGAGTCCGTTGTATTAATTCAATGTTCGAGGAGCTGGCGTTACCCCATAACTGTATACCATATAACCAAATTGGCTTAATGATGGATTGATATAAAAGAATTTTATATACAAGTTTCAGACGGGATCGATGATTTATGAGCCAGTGTAGCCTGCGTTTTTTTTTTTTGCTTCAATGTGCTTTCGTCAAGTTAGCCGTTTGTCTACATGAATACCTAAATATGTGACGTTTTCGCATTGAGCGATTGATTTATTGTTTAATATGATAGCCGGGCATTCACCTTGTCTAAGAGTAAAAGTAACCTGCTTATATTTTTGTTCATTTACTTTTATGCGCCATAATAGCAACCATTCTTCGAATGAATTTAAATGAAGTTGGAGTTTTCGAGCCGCTTATAAGGGACAACGGATACAACTTATAACTGCCGTATCGTCTGCGAAAGTAGATAGGGTTGTGCCTGTGATAATAGGTAAATCAGAGGTATAGAGTAAGTACAGAAAAGGTCCTAGAACGCTTCCTTGAGGAATACCTGCATTTATTTTTAAAGCAGATGAGATAAAACTGTTATGTTCTACTCTAAACTGCCTGCTTTCCAGGTAAGAGATAAATGTTTTGTGAACGTTAGAAGGCAATACGTGTTTAATTTTATTGACTAGACCTTCATGCCATACTTAAATGAAAATCATTTAATTTTGAAAAAGATTTCGGATGGAGCTAATGAAACCATAAGGGGGTTAGGCACAATAGGTCACAATAAACTCGATGTTTGGCTGATTCATTTGCTATTAGCAAAAATTGACCCCGAGTCTCGTCGTAAATGGATTCAAGATAGTTGTGAGAATTCTTCGCCCACAATTTCTGATTGTTTTGAATTTTTGGATTCACGCTGTGAAGAGTTAGAGCTAAGCCAACGTAAGCCTAACCCACTTTCAAAGCCTCAGGGCATACAAAAATCAAATTCTTACCGTGCATTGGTCTCTGTCGATGAGAAATTATGTACGTGCAACTGATCACAACATAACTAAATGCAATGTATTTTTAGCGATGTCAATTGACGATCGTCGTGCTTTTGTAACAAGCAAATCATTATGTTTTAATTGTCTGAAATCGGGACATTCTTCTTACAATTGTAATTCAAAATTTCGACGTAACGAATGTCATAAACGTCATCACACTCTGGTACACAGCCAGCAAGTAAATCTGACAACCACCACTTCTTCACCAATGTCATCAACCTCTTTATCTGCCGCTACATCTTCTGGAAAGCCTTGGTCCACTGTTGCCCATATTTCTTGTCCAGGTTATTTGAATTCTGCTGCTCACCTGGATTCTTCTCAAACAGTTCAATCTGGTATTCATCATCGAAGCTGCAGATATTTGTTGCCTACAGCCCTTGTTGACGTTCGTAACGCTGTAAATCGCTTCGTTACTTGTCGTGTTCTTATTGATTGTACGTCAGAATTATTTTATATGTCGGAGCAATGCGCTCAGGCTCTTTGTCTACCTCGCTCACTTTCTCGTGTTACTGTATCAGGAATTTCTTCTGTTAAGGCTGAGACTACACGTGGCTGTTGTTCACTTTATATGAAATCCAAGGTTTCTCAGCAATCGCTTGACGTTTGTATTCATGTTTTAAGCAAAATTAATTCGTCACTTCCTACCTCACGAATTGATACTCCAACTCAGAGAGGTGACACTGGCTGATCCCTCGTTCAATTCCTCATCACCTATTGACATTTTACTTGGAGTTGATCAAGTTTGGAAAATATTCACTTTCAACAAATTTTTTGATTCATCCGGCAACCCCATTGCTATTTCATCAGTATTTGGCTTGGTTGTAACATCTGTAATTGAATCTGCTGAAAACGTATCATCATCTTTTGTAACTGTCACAGATGTCGACCGCTCTCTACGAAATTTCTGGGAAATTAAAGAGACAAATTACAACTTGGCCCCAGATAACATTTTTGTTGAAAATCATTTTGTGGAAACACATTCACGCCATTAAGATGGCAAATAAATAGTTGAGCTTCCGTTCAAGGAAAAAGATATTCAGTTTGGGAATACTCTTCATGGTGCTTCGTTGCGATTTAATTCTGTTGAACGTCATTTATCGAGAGACACTGATCTTCGAAATCAAGACGTCGCTTTTATGCGCGAATATGTGAAATTAGGCCACATGCGTTAGCTTCGCCCTGATGAAATCGCTGTACCTGATAGTCGTGTTTTCTATATGCCACATCATCCAGTCATTGGTCCAAAACTTCGCGCTGTTTTTGATGGCTCATTTCAAGATATAAATGGAGCCTCACTCAACAGTACCTTGCATATTGGTCCAAGCATTCAGCGCAATTTATTTGCCGTTTGTCTCCGTTTTCGCATGTACAAATACATTTTTTCTGCGGACATAGTAAAAATGTTTCGCCAAATTTTGGTATCTGAAAATCATCGAAATTACCAACGAATTGTTTGGAGAGAAGATCCATCGGAACGACTCAAACATTTTCAATTATGTACTGTTACATACGGTACATCCTGTGCACTTTTCCTTTCTGTAAGAGTGCTTGAGCAACTTGCTACTGATTACGAAAATGAATTTCCTCTTGCTGCTAAAACTATTCGTGAAGATTTTTACGTCGATGACGTCATCACGGGATCACAGTCTGAAAATGGTTTAATTGAGAAGCGTGATGAGCTGATAAAACTTTTATCTTGCGCAGGGCTCGAACTCAGAAAGTGGGTTTCAAATTGTAATGCAATAACTTCGAATTTTTGCAATCAGCCAGAGCAATGTTTCTTCAAAAATGATAATAATGAAGAACCTACCAAGGTTCTAGGTATTTATTGGAAACCAGGTGATGATTCACTAATGTACGAGGTATGCCTTGAAAAATATCAAAAGGTTAGCAAGCGACAAGTTCTATCGGATGTATCTGGAATATTTGACCCATTGGGACTCCTAGCTCCCGTAATTATTAAATTTAAAATATTATTTCAAGAGTTATGGCTTCTTAATTTGCACTGGGATGATCCACTTCCTCCTGATCTTGCTAAATGGTGGTTACAGTGCCGTGAAGACTTGGGTCATATTTCAAATTTATCATTGCCACGGTTTGTGCACAACTCCAGCGATTATATTGAGCTGCACGGATTTTCAGACGCATTTATCAAAGCGTATTCTGCTGTTGTTTATTGTCGATTCCTAGATAAAAATAGTGATGTAAAAGTAGCCCTCATAGCAGCAAAAACTCGTTGTGCTCCACTTAAACAGCTTTCACTTCCGCGCTTGGAATTATGTGGCGCACTTTTGTTGACTAGGCTCTTAGTTTTAGTGAGAAACGCGTTGTCACATGGAAAAATCGATGTTAAAGCTTGTTGCGACTCTACCGTAGTCTTAGCGTGGTTATCGCATCCGCCAGTTACATTGAAAACATTTGTTGCCAATCGCACTTCAGAGATACTGATACTCTGCCACGAAATGCCTGGAGAAATGTGGCTTCTAAGGAGAATCCTGCTGACTGCGCGTCACGTGAAATGATGGCTCTCAACTTATTGGATTTTGACCTCTGGTGGAAGGGACCTGCTTGGCTCACGATTGAAGAACTATATAATTCTATACTGAATAAGGCTAGTAATTCAATTTTATTTGCAGAAAAAGAAATGACAGCTGATATGAAAACGTCAACAATTAATATGGTTTCCACTGAACAAACAAGCCAAAATCTTCTAGAAAACGCTGTAGAAAGAATTTCAACATGGAAAAGGCTCTTACGAGTCATGTCATACGTTTTACGCCTTATACGCAAAATAAGTACCCGTCGTAATCAACATGCACCAGCGCAGGCAACTTTCGACGAAATTAATGAAGCTCGATTAATTTGTTTCCGATTGGCTCAGGCAAGCTAGACTGAAGATCAAATCATATTACAAACCAACCAGGACCGCAGCAAGGGGATTCAACTAATCAAACTCGATCCATTCGTTGACGAAAATGGACTTTTACGTGTTGGTGGAAGAATTTGGAATTCCACGTTAGATGAAAGTATTCGTCATCCAATTATTCTCCCAAGGGAACATCGCATAACATGTCTCATTCTTCTCTATGAGCATGATAAAAATCTTCATCCAGGAGTGTCTGCACTTTTTTTTCACATTCGCCAGACCTACTGGATATTTGGAGCAAAGAATTTAATACGGAAAATAACTCACCAATGGCTCAAATGTTTTCGCCAACGTCAGCAGACAACGCAGCAGTTTATGGCTGATCTACCAGATGTACTGTTGAAATATGTAGTTTTATACTGTAATGAAAATAAATTGTTTGATATTTCTGTCTTAGATTGTTTTAGATTTTATGTATTTGTCATTCTGTGAAAATTATTTTTTTCAGTTCGATTTTCTTCTTTACAATATAAATACGTTTTTATATTAAATTTGCTGAAACATTTTATCCTATTCATTTAACACATAACAAAGGTTACGGGCCCAGAAGAATATTAAAATGGCTACGTTGTACTCTTTTGATAAATTGGAAGAATCCAACTACGATGGTTGGAAGATCCACATGCGTAGTGTCCTCATACACTCAGACCTTTAGGGCTACGCATCTGGAAGTATCAAGTAACCTAATGATGGACATGGGGGCGAAGAATGGACAAATAAGGACCAGAAGGCCTTGTCAACGATTTTGCTTAGTGTAAAAAGATCACAACTGAATCTTTTGAATAAATTATTTGACTTCCAGAGATGCTTGGGCTCAACTTGAGAGTAAGTTTCAACCAAAAGGACCAGCCAGAAAAATACTGCTTTTTAGAAGACTCTTGGGAACAAAAATGGTTTCGGGTGAATCAATGTGTGATCATAAAAGGAAATTCGATGAAATCGTAGTAAAACTAGAAGAAGTTGATATTAGTATCCCGGATGAACTCTTAACTATCATCCTGCTCAACAGTTTACCTGAAGATTTTGAGAACTTTGTAGTGGCCATTGAGTCGCGAGATATTCTACCGAAACTAGAAGCACTAAAGAACAAATTATTAGAGGAACATGAAAGGCGAAGCAGTAAACTTGAGGCAGAGGAAAATTCCCAACACGCATTTTTACAAAGGTCCGCCATGGCGCGCCAATGACATGACAACACTAGTCGAGGTAAGGTAAATTTTAAATGTTTTAAATGCGGGCTACCTGGACACTTTGCTCCAGATTGTACAAGGAAGCAGACAGCAAGATGCTGCATTGTGCGCAGAACAAAACTTTGCAGCAAAATGCATGGGTATTTGACAGCGGTTCAACGTGTCATATGTGTTTTGACAAAAAATTGTTATTAAGAATGGAGCCGCATAAGGAGAAGATCGAACTGGCAGCAGATTATACAATTTTTTCAGTTGGCGTCGGTGATGTAAGGATACAAACTGCATCTGGTGAAGACGTCGAGTTACAAGAAGTGCTTTTTGTACCAAAGCTGAAATTTAACTTCATATCGATTAGCAGGGTTATTGAGATGAACCAGATGGTGGTATTCAAAAACAACAAAGTAGAGATTACTACTGAAGATGGCAATGTTGTGCTCACAGGTATGAAAGAAGGACAACTATTTATATGTTATACCAAAGATGATGAGACAACACAAGCCACATGTTCGTTTGCATCGCAAAGTACTGACTTAACACTTTGGCACAAGCGTTTAGGGTACATGAATGTCAACAGTATAGCTGAATTATCTAAAAATGGGATGGTATGTGGTTTGGATTGTAAGAAGATTTCAAATGATTTCGTTTGTGAAACGTGCTTCAAGGCGAATTTATGTGTTCAAAGTGGGTGCTTCTCGTGCGAAAGATGTGCTGGAGTTGATTCATACCGATGTTTGTGGACCAATACGGGCCAGATCATGTGGTGGTGCATTGTATTTTGTTTTATTTATCGAGGATTTTTCAAGAATGATGTTTGTGTACTTCTTGAAAAATAAAGGCGAAGTATATAAAGCGTTTGAAAGTTTTATTGCCATGGCCGAAAGACAAACATCGAAGAAGTTAAAAATGCTGCGAAGTGACAATTGTCGCGAGTATCTGAAGTTTTCAACAAGTTTGGATAAATTAGGAATTCGACGACAATTTTCAGTAGAATATACGCCACAACTAAACGGCGTTGCTGAACGTGCAAACAGAATAGTTGTAGAGATGGCACGTTGCATGTTGATAGAATCGGGTTTGAACGAATTGTTTTGAGGCAAAGCGGTTAACACTGCAGTTTGTCTAAGAAATCGATGTTGTTCAAACGCGCTTGACGATAAAACTCCTGTTGAGAAACGGACTGGAAACAAACCGACATCTGCGCGTATTTGGATGTGAAGCTTTTGCGTCTAAATTTCAAGATAAAGGCATAGAGTGCGTATTGACGGGATATTGTGCGGAGTCAAAAGCCTATCGTCTTTACAATACCAAAACAAAGAAATTTCAAAAAAGCCGTGATGTAAGGTTCTTGGAGGACCGGATTGAAAATACATCAGAAAGTGAGTATAAGATTTTTAATGATAATCACAATTTTACGAGTGGCTGTAATAGGGAACTATTTGATGCTGCTGAAGTTATAAATAAAGCTCGTGAAGGAACAGAAGAAGCTGTTGCTGTTTTACTGATGGAAAATGGTATGGAAAATTGTGATGAAGAAAATATTGTGTCGTCAACAAGTGAGAATATTCTTGGTAATGATGGTATGGATCTCGAGACGTCATTACAGACAAGAAAGGATAACAATAGATATATGAATCTTAGATCAGGAAGGAGAGTTTTTAATAACTTAATGGACACTGAGAATGGTGACGATAATCCTTCAACTCTGAAAGAGGTCTTGAATAGGAGCGATCGAACGATGTGGATCGATTCGATGAATGCTGGGTAAAACTCACTAATGTTAAATAATACGTGGATTTTAACAGATAGATGATCCCATAGTGAAATGTAAATGGGTTTTCACTGTGAAACGAGACAAGAATGGTAATAATGACCGATATAAATCAAGGTTGGTAGCGAAGGGATGCAGCCAGAAATAAGGGGTTAATTACACTGAGGTGTTTTCGCCTGTTACTCGCTATTCACAGTGCGAATACTTTTCGCGTTGGCTGAAGAGTTCAAGCTATTTGTACATCAACTAGATGTTACAACTGCATACATGAATGGGAACATCGATGGAGATATTTACATGGAACAGCCCGAGGGATTCCAAGATAAAGAACATTCGCAAATGGTTTGCAAGCTGCAGAAAGCATTGTACGGGCTAAAGCAATCAGGTCGTATGTGGAACGAAAAGTTCAATGAGATTGTAAAACAAATTGGTTTCGTTCGAAGTAATATTGATTATTGCGCCTATACCATGAATTCCAATGATGAATACATCATATTGGTGGTATACGTGGACGACATTTTGCTGGCTTTTTCCAAGATGTCACTGCTGCAGAGAATAAAGGAAGTCCTAAGCTCGAAGCTAAAAATAGTGGACAAAGGTCCAGTTGATATTTTCCTGGGGATGGAAGTGGTGAGAAAAGAGCCCACAGGCCCTTTGCCAGTTTCCCAGAAAAGGTTAATTTCAGAATTGCTGAGTGAACATAACATGAAAGAGTGTAGGAGTTGCAGCATTCCTCTTGATCCTGGGATGAAATTCCAAAATTGTGTAGATTGTACAAATTGCGAAATGGTAGATGCTACAAGATATCAATCACTCATTGGATCGCTGATGTATATTGCTTTATGTACGAGGCCAGACATCATATATAGTGTAAACAAGCTATCTCAATTCAATAAAAATCCTCATCAAGAGCATCTAACTGGAGCGAAACACATTTTGAGATACTTGAAAAACACAATCAATTTTTCGATGTCTTATGTACCAACAGGAAAGTCATTAATTGGATATGCTGATTCTGACGGGGCAGGTTTCATAGAACGAAGATCATATACTGGATACGTTTTCATGTGCTGTTTCGTACGAAACGAAGAAACAACAAACAGTTGCGTTAAACACGGCTGAAGCAGAATACATGGCCATTTCAGCAGCGACTAAAGAAGTATTATATCTTCGAAATTTACTTGAAGATATCGGGTTTGGTAGGTTGCTGAAGCAAGCAACGGTACTATTTGGAGACAACAACCCGTAAGAAATCCAGTGTATCACTCAAGAATCAAACATATAGATATACGGGTTCATCATGAACGAGAGGTATTCCAGAAAGGATCCATCAACTTAAAGTATGTTCCGTCTACTGAAAATATCGCCGACATTTTTACCAAAAGTTTGCAGAAGTCAAAACATAAAATTTTGTATTTAAAGCTAGAGATTAAAGATGGAATTTTCATTAAGGGCGAATGTTGAAATATGTAGTTTTATACTGTAATGAAAATAACTTGTCTGATATTTCTGTCTTAGATTGTTTTAGATTTTATGTATTTGTCATTCTGTGAAAATTATTTTTTCAGTTCGATTTTCTTCTTTACAAAATAAATACGTTTTTATATTAAATTTGCTGAAATATTTTATCATATTCATTTAACACATAACAAGTACGTGTACGACAAGTACATCCATTTGAAAATACAGGTTGTAACTACGCTGGCCCTTTGACTCTAAAATTGTATCGTGGAAGAAATGCACGCACTTCAAAGGGTTACATTTGTTTATTTGTCTGCATGGTTACATCTGCAATACACCTCGAACTGGCACCTGACTTGAGTACTGAATGCTTCTTGGAATGCTACAGTCATCATCCCTAGCATAGGACGGTATTTGATGGAATTATATCCCACCACATGCAACGCATTGGGGTGGAATTTGGGAATCAGCCATGCGATCAGGCAAGCTACATCTACGCCGAGTAATAGGGAATGCAATACTTACGTTTGAGCAAATGTATACTTTGCTTGCACAAATTGAAGCAGTGGTCAACTCACGCCCTCTGGGCACAGCACCAGATTCGGAGACTAATTATCTATCTCCTTCTAATTTTTTAATAGGTCGTCCATATGCAATGGTACCGGAAAGAGATCTGAGTCATATAGACGTTAACAAGCTAGATTATTGGCAGCACATTCAAAACATGTACCAGGGGTTTTGGCGTACTGGGCATCAGGAATATTTAACGTCGCTGCAAAATCATCCGAATTGGTCTCGTCGTTTACCAAACATAGCTGTGGGTGACATAGTAGCCGTTAAAGAAATCAACGCACCACCTGCAAAATGGCTCATGGCGAAAGTAGTCGAAACACACAAAGGCTCAGATGGACTCGTTAGAGTTGTTAAACTTCACACTGCCAATGGCGAGATGACAAGGCCCATAACCAAGATTGTTGTTCTACCTATATTCCAAAACGCTGTTTCAGGGCCGCCCGGGATGTTTGTGAACGAATATTTAAAATTGTACTTTAGTGTCATCTCTGTTAAAATAAGTATTCGTATAAACATTATGTTATAAAAACACATCACTAACAATTGCAAAGAGAACGCCGCACAGTGTCGCGAGTGCGGCCGAAAGGGTCAGAGCTAAAGTCAAAATATAAACTCATCAAGGATGGCATATTGTTAAGTATACCTAAACTAATAGAAGTTTAAAAAAAAAATTAATATATCTTAATAGCATAGTTATACGAGCCACGTAAAGTAAGAGTTTTGGAAAGATAGAATAAATGCCACAAACAAATAAAATTTCGTTCCATGATTCTTAAATCTAAAGCAGGCCTATTTTACTAAATATCTTAGTTAAAACTAACTGTTTATGAATATATGACATTTTTCCTATGTAGTAGAGCAATTTTTTAGCAGATTTTTGTATTAACCTTTTGTTTACAGTTATTTTATTGGACATGTGTTTTTTTGCTTATTTGTGAATTTTAAAAAAAACTTTGGGAGACCATGAAAAAAGAATGACGCAAAAGACCCTTAATCAGAAACAAAAGAGGTAAGTACAGTGTATGAGCATATAAAAAAAAAGTGCCCCAATGTTAATTTTCTAAAGTGACCTCGATTAAAATTCAATAAAAAATTAATATTCTTAGGAGAGTAAAATTAAAAATCTTAAAGAAAAAAATTGCTGTGGGCTTGAAATACACTTGTTTATTGGACCATAGTCATCTTACAAACAACTGTTCCTTAGCTCAACAGGGGGTATAACCCTCCTTTTTGGGGGCTTAACAATCAAAAAAGTAATTTTTTGACAAATAACTTAAAAACTGTTAGTCGGAAAAAAAATGTTTGCGCAAAAATTACAGCTGTTGCAATTTTCCTCATTTTGGTTTTTAAAACATCTTTCTATCATAAAAATTTACCGAGATAAGTAATTTTTAAGAGTCCTTTTTTTCGTTTTCTAAAGCGAGCGAGTACCAAAATTGTAAATATATCATATTAACTTTGAACTCTATCGTCCATTACTTTTTTATTTCTTAACCGATCAGAATAGATCAAAAAGTATTTTAAAGCCTAAAATTTCATCATTTTAATTGCTTAGCTTTTAAATCCAATATTTTAAGTAAGTCTTTTTTTTACTTTCCAAAATGAGTGAATTTCCCAAATTGAAATATTTCACTTTAATTTTAAGTTATAACTGGTATGACTTTTTTTTTCTTCTTATCCGATCGTAAAAAACCATAAAGCATTTGAAAGGTTAAGATTTAAACTTTTTAATTGTATAAAAACCTTTTAAAAAATCACCCGATACAAATACTTTTGAACTGGGAGTCGGTTTAAAAAGGGGTGGACCTCTCCCATTTTCTAAAATTTTCATAATCTTAACGAAAAGCATCATTGTGCAAAATTTTATCAAAATCGGATGTTTACTAGTTTTGGCCGCTCTATATATGGGCTCGCGACACTGTGCGCCGCACAATGGGAGGGTTTGTATGGAGCGACGGTCATATATAGTAATAATAGAGCTATGCTATTGAAATTTGGTACAGATGTTTAATACATCTATACTATTTATATAAAATTGCTCATATGAAAACCATATGTAACGATTTGGTGCAAAATATACCGAACCGATTTTAATAATTTTTTTTAAAACGTTCTACGTGTAATAAGGAACAGGATTGAATACTTATTTTCTTGGTTTTTATAAGATAAACCATTTTTTTTTAGTATGAAGTTGTTGAAAAAAAAAAAATCAATGCTTGCATAAAAATTATCGTTTGCATTTCAGTCGTTATTGCTTGCTGCGCCATGAGTTATGTGCTGTTGTTGTCTTTTCCGTCTCTTTCATTTATTGTTTTTTTTTTTATTCTTGATGTTGTGTTGTTGATGAGAGCAAAAATGAGAGTGATTTCATCAGTGATGCCAACTCAATATTTTCAATATTTTTGGACCTATAACGTTTTACATGTTTTTCAATATTTTTCAATTCTTTTTGACTTTTTTCGATATTTTGGATGTTTTTCGCTTTATTTGGATTTTTACTGATTTTTTTATATATAATTTATTGATTAGAATCGTTCGCATAGAAGAACTTTGTCTTTAACATGCCACTTCTCATAATAATAACAATTAAGTATTATTATTATTATTTCTTCGATGTTTTCCAATACTTTTGGACTTTTACCGATTTAAAAATGTTTTCCGACATTTTTGGACCTTTACCGTTATTTTCGATAGTTTTCAATATTTTTCGAAACTTTTGGAATTTTACCAATGTTTTGGATGTTTTTCGTTATATTTGGACATTTACCTATACTTTAGATGTTCTTCTATACTTTAAGACTTTTGCCGATATTTTAGATGTTTTTCGATACATTTGGGCTTTTACCGATTTCTTCAATGTATATTTTAATATTTTGCGACACTTTTGGAATTTTACCGATAAAATAAATATATCGGAGCATCTGTTTGTGGCACATTGTTTTAAAAAATAAAAAAAAAGTTTTCGTTTCTTTGCTTTTTTGTGCAATCTGGCGTTTTATTAAAACCCGTGCAACGCCGGGTAAAACAGCTAGTTAAAATAATAAAAATCTGTGAATATAAACAAAATCCGCCGACGGACACGCCTACCTCCTATACAAAGTTGGGGCGTGGTCCGAATTTTTTTCAAAATAGGTATCAATTTTCAATAACTTGACACCGCTTATTTCAAAAATGTTAAAAATTTTGCGCTATCTTTTATAGTTTTCAAGTTATGAGGAATAAACGAAAATCTACTTTATGAAAACTAGATTTTGTTTGTTTGGTACATATGAAAAGACCATCAGAACAAATAATCCACACTAGAAAACTGGCCGGGCCACGCCTACCAAAAAATTATCTTATTAATATCTCCGAAAACCTTTAATGCAGATTGATGATGTTTAGCAAATATGTTGAAGATATTATGACAAATAATGTCCACTAAAAAAGTAGACGTTGTCACGTCCTTTAAACATTTTATTTATTATTTTCATAAAAACTATCAGAAAAAATAGTCCGCACTAAAAACTTTTTCATTGCAATTCTTTTGGCTCAAATTGGCGATCAAATCAAAAAAGGAGGACACAATCAAGTCGAAACTAATGTATACAATAATAGAAAAAGAAAAATATTAAGTTATTTCATTGTTTTACATTTATTTTAATCAGTTTTTTCATTTTATTGCAACAGCTCTTGAGCTTCTGGTGATAACTCTTTATATATTTTATCACGTTTTACTCGGATTTGGCTAATAATCGGATCAGAAGAGATCAGCATGTAATGCAAAACGTCTTCGTTGTTTGCTACTCTAGAGCAATTTGTTATTGAATGACCTTTTACCAAATTATCAAATAACAAAGTTTAAAAAAAAAATTCGTTTAAGCATACTCACCCACATATTAAAAAAAATTACGTTAATCCAGAAATGCGTTTTTTTATTTTTGTTGTTTTGAACAGATAATGATTTACATTAGGCAAAATGCATAGGTAAAAAAAAACATAGTCATAGAAATTTTTCGGTTTTGGCTTTCTTTAATTTCATTTTCTACTGTACCATATTAAAAATTAGCAATTTTTAATATGCGGCATCACAAAACTACACAAACTGTGCAGTTCAAGCGGTAATACTTAAAAATCAACTGCTTTATTTATTTATGTGAATTCAATCAATAATTTTCTCCACAGATTGCCGCAGCAGATGCCGCCACTTCTACAAATGTCAACAACTTCCAAAAGCAAATGCATAGTAGTCAATGTTCAGCTGAGGAACGCGTACGAACAGCAGTTTCGTACAGTTTTTCCGCTACCTATGATGCAGTTTCTGCCACTGGTGCAGCAACTCATCTCGTTGACAATTGCTTGGCGGGCTTAGATTTTTGTCTAGAATGTGAGCCTGGTACTGATGTTCCAAATCCAGATTCCGATTGCCCCAATTATATATATGATGTTATCGTTGAACAGATTACACAGGTTTACAAAAAAAAAAATATCATGGCGTTTTTACCAGACTATGTGCTTCCTAGGGATTTTGACGTCCTGAATCCGGGGTCCGCTTTTTTTCAGAACGTCTGATAAAAAAAATTTCAAGGTCATATGGAGGTCATGTGTCGTTTAGTGATAATTCGCTAAAATTCTGGAACTAATTTTTTATCATTGAATTCTTAGTCTTTAAAAAGAATATGTGATCTATGAAAACCGCTATAAGTTGGGAACCCCTGGATGGATTTGTAAAATATTGATGTCATATAAAAACATTAACCCTCAGCGTACAATCCTCCAAAAACTTCCGTAGCGTACAATTGGGGTGAGGGTAACCCCACGCGACTTCGATCGCGTATAACTTTTGTTTTTTAGAGTCGATTTATAATTTTTTTTTTTAAATTTTGTAGGGAATTTGATCAGGAAAACAATGAGCTATGCTATATACCTGCCTTCTAAAAATTTTCTTGTGTTCTTTGTCTAAAACTGAACACACTTTCACATGTTTTCCCTCGAAAAACATGTTTTTTCTTAAAAATCGATTAAAAATTGATAAAAACATTTTTCAGCTTCAACATATATATCACTGGAAAGGCTAAGAGTTGGGGAATGTTATTTAATAACTAGTTTTGAGATTCTGTCCAAAAAGTATATTTTTTTGAGCAATTGAACTTTGAAGATTTTTTAAGTTCCTAAAAACTATGCAATGTACCATCTCAGCAAAATTTTTTTTTGTAATGACATGAAAGTAAGTGTTAAATCGTTTTAAATTCTTTAAGGGGGAATTTTCATGTAACACGTCAAAAAGTAGTTGTTTTTCGGGATTGTTTTTCACTCGGAAAATAAAAACACACACAAATAATTTTTTGCATATATTTAAGAACATGTTTGACCTATAAAAAAAGCATTTTTTCAAAAACTAAATTGACAAAATGGCGGATTTATTAAATGTCGCGTGTGGCGACATTTAATAAGTCGGATTTATCGCGGTACATTGTGGAGCCCAAAGTTTTTATCTGAAACATAAAACAAAAATTTTTTATTATTCAGCAGAGTTCCCCTGAGTGCATGAATGTCTGCAACTCCAAAAAATTCGATTCTACAATATTGAAATCACGTCTTGAAAAAAAAGTGCTATTTTTCCGTAATTTTTTGTCGATAAATGGGGCTTAAAAGTGTATAAAATAACTTTTTTTCCACAATTTCAGACATTCATGCACTCGTTCAATTTATAATCTGCAAAACACTTTTTAGAAATCAAAGATCGGTAAAGTAGTTTTTTCGCAATCGTGTACCGCGATTTTAAAACCATAATTTTGAGAAAAAACGATTTAAAGTTTAAAAAAAAATGGATTTTTTGAAAATTTCACATGAGCTCGCTGGTTCAATCAATCATATTTTCCATAATATTTAGAGTTGAGTTATGAAACTCTGGGAATCACTTTGTTATTTCTCACTTGCTTATTATTTATTTAAAAAAAAACACTTAAATATTTTCTCTGTTTTTATTTTCTTTTAAAAAATAAAGCCCAAACTCCAATAGCGCGTCGGCAGTGGCAGTAGCTGTTTTCGAAGCAGTATTTTACTGCCAGTATTTGCTCTCACTGCCGATGTATCCACAATAGCGCGTCAGCAGTGGCACTGGCAGTGTTTTAATTAAAACAGTTTTCGCGAACGAACTCATTATTTTATCTTTTAGTTTTAACGCACAACTCACAACATAAATTTTAAAATGTCACAAACTTAAAAATTTTAACAAATGACATGTTTTTTCTCAAAATTTTGAGGTTCGAAAAATTCGAAAATATTCAAATGAGAGGCAGTGGCAGTGAATTTAGAAATAGAGAAAAATTGCACAGCGCTGTGTACTGCCGCTGCTGTATTGTAGCTACTTTCATATAAAGTAGTGCGTTCTAAAATGACAACTTTTTTCGAACACTGCCACTGCCACTCACGACGCGCTATTGGAGTTTGGGCTTAAAAATTAAAGTTCAGTTGTTCTGAAAATTTTAAATAGTGAGTTACGTTTTTAATAAAACACGATTTCAACAACAACATTGGTGACCCCGCGATTTAAATTGAAATGGAAAATTCTGATGAGGAATACCAATCGCTTCCAACAGCAGAAATCGCACGCGTTTCAGTACGAGTACCTCCATTTTGGCGTCAGAACCCTAAACTATGGTTTCGACAAATGGAATCACAATTTGTGACTTCTGGTATCACCGCAGATCTGACTTAATATCACACGTTGGTTGAGTCCATCGAGAGTAGCGTTCTCAACCACGTAAGTCACATTGTCGAGGACCCACCTCAAGAAAATAAACATGATGCTCTCAAAACGGCAATTCTTAATGTATGTCTTGATTTGGAAGAGAAACGTTTACGCCAGCTGCTTGAAACCGTCAGCGTTGGAGAAAAGAAACCATCAGTTTTGCTCCGTGAGATGCGCGAGCTTTCCAGCGGTAAAGTGTCCGATGATCTTTTAAAGACACTTTGGTTGCAGCGTCTACCATCAACAACCAAGGCAATTTTATCAGTCAGCAACGATGCTATTGATAAACTAGCAATAATGGCTGACAAGATTCACGACCAAACCGATGGCAATATCATTAATGCAATCGGACCAGTTTCTCAGGCCCCGGACACACGCATAGATTTCTTGAAAAAGAAGATACAAGAAATTTTAGCTCAAATCAGCTCTCTGTCAGCTAGCAACAACAATCGTTCACGTAGCCGTAACCGGAGTGGTATTCAAAGGCGCAGTCGCTCTAATACCGAGAAGCCATACTGCTGGTATCATCACAAATGTGGAGCACGTGCTTCAAAGTGCCGTCAACCCTGCAGTTTCAAGACGGAAAACCACTAGCCGCCTCGTTTCAGGTGACAAACGAGGAAGGCCAACAAATATGTCGCCTGTTTATTCAAGATAAAGACTTAAAAAGCAGGTTTTTTATTGATACTGGCGCTGACGTATCTGTTTTTCCAGCCACAAAACAACAAAAACTTGAAACACCTCACTCGCTCGTTCTTTTTGCAGCTAACAATACAAAAATATCAACTTATGGTGAGATAATTCTAAATTGTAATTTAAGCCTAAGTCGGAAATTTCTCTGGTCTTTTATTGTTGCTGATGTCACTCAGCCAATAATTGGCTCAGATTTTCTGAAGCATTACGGTTTACTAGTCGACATTAAAAATCATCGCTTAATCGATAGCACGACCAACCTCAAAACCGCTGGCATGTTTTCAGACGGTGAGAGTTCAATGCTAAGATGTATTTTTGATGAAAATATTTTCCATGGTTTGCTTAAAGACTTCGCAGACATCACAACGCCCCATTATAAGATATCGAACGTCAAGCACAATGTCACTCATCACATTGAGGCAACGGGATCTACAGTACGGGCAAGACCACGCCGATTGCCTCCAGAAAAATTGAAGATTGCCAAGCGTGAGTTTGAGTTCATGGTGCAAATGGGCATCTGCCGCCCCTCAAAAAGTAGCTGGTCAAGTCCTCTTCACATGGTGCCAAAGCCAAATAACGAGTGGCGCCCATGTGAAGACTATCGGGCACTTAATAAATCAACCGTGCCTGATTGCTATCCAGTGCCACACATCCATGACTTTGGATATATGCTACATGGCAAAAAGTTTTTTTCCAAGGTGGATTTGATTAAAGCATACTTCCAAATACCTGTGGAAGAATGCGACATACCAAAAACGGCCTGTTTGAGTTTACAAGGATGACTTGTGGACTATGTAACGCAGCTCAGACATTCCAGCGTTTTATTAACGACGTCATACGCGGATTGGACTTCTGTTATGCATACATCGATGACATTCTCATGGCATCTGAAAATCTTCAGGACCATGACAAGCACTTAAGGTTGCTGTTTCAACGTCTTCGCGATTATGGAATCACAATAAACGTTGCGAAGTGCGAATTTGGTAAGCCACAAATTACTTTTTTGGGATACCTCGTTACGGCAGATGGACTGAAACCGAATACAGAACGGGTTGAAGCCATAGCAAACTGCAAATTGCCAAGAACGGTGAATGATTTAAGCCGTTTTCTTGGAACGCTCAATTTTTATCGGCGTTTCATCCCCAAAGCAGCTGATTCTCAAGCTCTTCTTCATAGCGTTAAAAAAGGCCAAGTCAAAAATGATAAGCGTGTCATCATTTGGACAGCAGAGTTGCAGACAGGATTTGAATACTGCAAGAAACAATTAGCTTCCGCTGCTCTTTTATCATATCCGATGGAAAATGCTGAAACTTCACTTTGGGTAGATGCGTTGGATGTCGGAATGGGCGCAGTGCTTCAACAGAAAATTAATGGAGCTTGGAAACCACTAGGATTTTATTCGAAAAATCTCTCCGAAACTCAGCAGCGCTACAGTGCATATGACCGCGAACTTCTTGCGGCATATTCCGGTCTCAAATACTTTCAGAATTTCTTGGAAGGCAGAAAATTCAACATTTACACGGACCACAAGCCTCTGACGCTTGCGTTTAATCAACGACCAGAGAAAGCATCACCACGTCAACTCCGACACTTGGACTATATATCGCAGCATACCGTCGATATCCGTTTTATAGCCGGTAAGGAATATGTCACTGCCACACCCTTTCAAGATTAGAAGCTATTACCTTACCATCACTTCTCAACTATAAATTGTTAGCAGAAGATCAAGAGTTGGACTATGAAATTTCAACTCTAAGTCATTCAACAACAACTGGTCTTCAATTCAAGAAATTCCTCGTTCCAGGTTGTGATGTAGAAATCATATGAGATCGAAGGTAAGACCATATATTACCTCAAAGTTTCGCAAAGAAGTCTTCGATGTTATTCACAATATGTCTCATCCTGGAGCAAAAGCCACAACAAAGCTGGTAAGTGATCGTTTTGTTTGGAATAATATGAAGAAGGATATATCCAATTGGTGCAGATTGTGCATAGATTGTCAGCAGTCGAAAATGTCCCGTCATACAAAGAGCACTATTTCTTCGTTCCCTGTTCGCTTTAAAGTCGTCAGTATTGACCTCGTTGGACCATTGCCGTTATCAGATGATTGACGCTACTGCCTGACGTGTATTGACAGATTCAGTCGCTGGCCTCAAGCAATTCCTCTTCAAGACATTACAGCGGAATCTGTAGCTAAAGCTTTTTTTCAGGGGTGGGTAGCTCGCTTTGGTGTAGAGTAATTTAGGGTAATGTGGTTACTATTAATGAAAATTTCGGGCTTAATGGTCAAGATAGTTTGAATAAATTAAAACATTTATTTTATTTTATTTAACCAACGTTTCGTGGGTAGTTCCCCACTTCTTCAGGGTTTATTTTATTTATAAAACACTGCAACGAAAAATAAATATAGAACGAACATTACATTTCTCTTCTTTTAAATTAAGTTCAGCAGGTATAATAAGTATAGCTTTGTAAAACACTTACAATGTTACATTTAAAATCAAACAGTGATTTTCCACCGACAAGACAACATTAAGTAATAAATAAATGAATTTCAAATAATCTTTTTAAACGACACAAGTTATTGCACAAATTGACATGAAATTTAAATTGTAAAAATTGAAATAAATAAATAAATAAACTATTGCCTCTTCCCGATCGCTAACGAATAAATATTGCTGATTTTGTCTTTGTCTTCTTTGAAGTTGAGTGAAGTCGTCGTTTGTTTGATACGAAGGCTCTCCAACGTAAATCTGGTGTTGTATCGTCTCTCTTTGTCTAATATTTTTACGTCGTCTAATGCCGCAAAATATTGGTTGTCTAATACATGTTGTGCTAATGCTGTTGTGTTTCTTTTATTCTCTATGTCTGCCTTGTGTTCAGTAATTCTTGTGGCTAGTGCTCTCTTCGTAGTTCCAATGTATTTGAGATCACATTTTTGGTTGTCTTTACCCATGCATTTAATTTCATAGACAACATTGTTTTCTTTCTCTTTCTCTATTTTGTCTTTTGTGTTTGTAAAAATCGTTTGTAGTGTCCCAACAGAAAATTTCGATGCGCATCCCCAAGATGCAATAGCGATGCGCATCCTTCTCGCATCCAAAGAGCTGATTTGTATGCGCATATTTTCTGCGATATAGGTAGCGAGAGCGAAGTGCATCCAAAGAGCATTTCTGGTAGCGAGAGCGATGCGCATCTTAAGAGCATTTCAGGTAGCGAGAGCGATGCGCATCCAAAGAGCATTTCTGGATGCGAGAGCGATGCGCATCCAAAGAGCATTTCTGGTAGCGAGAACGATGCGCTTTCGGTCACGTATTAACGTACAAAACAAAATAAATCAATAAGTCGTCTTTGTAAGAGCGCGATGATAGAGCAGTGGTCTAGCGACTGGCACTGCGATTGAGAGTTGTAGCAACCGTGAGGTCCTCGGTTCAACTCCGGCCCAGACCTAACACAAAAGTTTTCAACTTGCAATTTTTCAATTAGAATTAGTTTAGTAAAATAAAAATAATTATAATTACATCGGTTCAACTCCGGCCCAGACCTAACACAAAAGTTTTCAACTTGCAATTTTTCAATTAGAATTAGTTTAGTAAAATAAAAATAATTATAATTACATCTGATGTGTCTTTGTTGACGAAAGACGTAAAATTTCAATTAAAAATTAATTTTTTAAATATTTTTATTGTCATCCAAAAAGCATCCAAAGCGCATTTCTGAATGCGAGAGCAATGCGCATCCAAAGAGCATTTCTGGTAGCGAGAGCGATGCGCATCCAAAGAGCATTTCTGGATGCGAGAGCGATGCGCATCCAAAGAGCATTTCTGGTAGCGAGAGCGAAGCGCTTCGTTCCAATGACATGCCAATGTTAATTTCAGCGCTTTTGGCAACGAGAGAGATGCGCTTCACTGCTGCTTTAGAGCGCTTCAGAAGCGCTATTGATGCGCTCCATTCCCCATTGGGGTGCTGTTAGATTTATGCGCGAAGCTTACGCTCTCATTGTTTGTGATAGTTTTAAGTAGTGTGCTGTCCGTTAGTCTAGGAATGTACGTAACCGCGAAGAATGTTTTAGTGTTACCATCTAGACTTTTTTCCTTACTTTTGTTTATTTGTGGGGATGTTTTGTAATTTTTAATTAATCGTCTAATTAAATATTTAGGATAATCGTTTTCTGTTAAGATTTTCCATATCACTTTTAGATTATCATCTAAAAATCTGCTGTCACTTATTGTTAACACTTTATTTATCAAATTGTTGGCTGTATTTATTTTTTGCTTTAGAGGTTGCGTAGATCTAAAGTTAATCATTCTTCCCGAAGCTGTTGGTTTTTTGTACCAATTAAAAACTATCCTGTTGTCTATTCTGTGAAGTTTCATGTCTAAATAGGCTATACTTTTGTTGTTTTCGTCTTCAGCAGTAAATTATAATTTATTGTGAAATTGATTAAGAATGGCTAAAATAGCTTCTTTGTCTTGTTTTTTAATTATGGCTAAAATGTCATCAACATATTTAACCATAAATTTGATGTGAATTTGTTTTTTGTTTTTGTTACCTTTTTTCTTTTTCGCCAATTTCTACCAAAGTAATGGTAGTAGGTTAGTTTTGTCAATTAATTAGTATTAGTTATTCTATTTTTTTTACTATTATATAATTAATAAACTTAAATATTAACATCTTCAAGCGTGAGGCCTGATAAATTGACAGTACCTAAAAATAGCTGAAAAAGAAGTGTTGGGTAATGTGGATCACCCTGTCCATTTTCTAAAGTAGTACCGTTATTCGCAACTTTTGTTGACTAAAAGTCGAGTTGTATTATTTAAGATTATAATTGCTATAAAATAGTTGTAAAGGCTTATTAAAGAATATTTTTTAGTAAGATAAACCAAATTCATACTAACAAATGAATAAGTCATAAGGAATACGGAATCATACGTAAGGTAGTGCACCATATTACTCAAACTCGGATATCCCACACATGTAATTAGCTTTTTAAGGTGTAATAGTAATCAGCGTTAATTAAAATGGGGTAGGCCACATTACCCGAAAACGTCACTTTTTTGAAATAATCATTTAATATATAAAAGCAATGTAAAATCAGACGTGCTTATGCATTTTTTCGTTGATTAATAGCTCCACAAATGCATTAGAGTTATTTGAATTTTAAAAAACAGAGTTCTGAGGAAATTATTTGGCTATTCAGTACGTACTAAAGAAAGTCAATTTGACCTCACAGCTTATATTAAGAAATTGCACACGTGTAAGGAGCATAACAGAAAAACCAAATAGCGTAAAAAATATGTTTTTCGAGCTTTAATATGCACAAATAACCACATTACCCACATAGTCCACATTACCCTAATTTACTCTATCTACGCAAATCGTTACTGATCAAGGTCGTCAGTTCGAGTCCGCCTTGTTCCGAGAATTCGCAAAATTAATTGGAGCAAATGTTACGCATACGACACCATATCACCCACAAGCAAATGGCCAAATTGAACGCTGGCATCGGACATTCAAGTCCGCTATAAAATGTCACACAGATTCTCGATGGGTCGAAGTATTGCCTTTGGTACTTCTTGGACTTCGCTCATCAATCAACAACGATCTTGGAATTTTACCTGTAGAATTCGTTTACGGCACGCAGCTTTCACTTTCTGGTGAATTTTTCATATCAACGGCAGTTGGAAACTGTAGCAGTGATTGGGTGAAGCAGTTTAAAGAAGATATGTCGAAACTTCAAGCGACCAAAATTTCCCGACATGGTTCTTCGAGAGTTTTTGTTCCAAAGGATTTAAATACATACACACATGTCTTTGTAAGAAATGATGCAGTGCGAACACCTCTTCAGCGACCTTATGATGGACCATTTTTTGTGTTATCAAGAACAGCAAAAACCTTCACTGTTGAGATTAAAGGTAACGCGAAAGTTATATCAATTGATCGCCTGAAACCAGCAGCAGTAATTGCAGACGACGAATACAAAGATATTGATGTTGGAACTATTCCAAGCAGATATTATTTATTTTAAAAAAACACTTAAATATTTTCTCTGTTTTTATTTTCTTTTAAAAAATAAAAATTAAAGTTCAGTTGTTCTGAAAATTTTAAATAGTGAGTTACGTTTTTAATAAAACACGATTTCAACAACAACAAAACTTTGGGAATATACTCCCAAGACGTTATTCTATCAACCTATGAAAAAAAAAAAATCGATTTTATGAAAATTTTACATGAGAAGCCCCCCTAAATAGAGACGAATTATGATTAGAATACATAAACAGTCGATAAGTTAACAAAAATGCAGACAACAATTAATTAGAAAGTTGAATTTTGAATGTGGAAAAGTAAACATGGACAATAGACTTTGATACAAAAATTTGCACAAATTTTTATTTATTGAACAAAATCATTATACATCAAAATCATTGACATTATTCTTGAGCTGCGGGTATGACATTACTTGAGCAGTCGCAACAAATCTTTGCGACATGATCCTTGCACATAAGTAGGTTCGTGACAAGCCAAACATTTGAAGTATGTTTTGCGATCCAAATTACGTGGGCACAAATGGCATCGCTTTTGTTTCGACATCCTATCACTGACCGAACAATCTCGAATATCTTGATTTTCAAGATGCATGGGACCGGTGACAAACATTTCCCCGAGAACTCGCAAGTTTGCGAGTTTTCTCCGCACAAACACAGACAACCGATTTTCAGTATGCTCAAAGTACCATGTACACCGGCGAGAAGGCGCCCTCTGCGCGCAAGAGCGCCAAAACTGCTTTTGAAGTTTCAAAATTGTGCGACACGCTATTTTTCATGAAAACAGCGTAAAAGCGAAGGTTTTCGATAGAAACACATTTTTTCTAAGTGTGGGATTTTCCTACGTATCGTACAATGGGGTGACGGTAACCCCACGCGCAACTTTGGATACTTTTAAAATAAAAACCAAGTGGCCAATAGCGACGCCGATTGGAGGTAATGTAGAGGGGCCCTAAAATATTTTTTACATTTAGGTGTTCTCCCCCTCCTGTGCTCCATTTTAAAATGGCACGACACGAAAAAATGTCGTGGGGTTAGCCTAACCCCATTGTACGCTGAGAGTTAAGCAAAATAAATTGCAGTGCAGAGTTTTTTTTAGGTCATTGTATATTTTTACTGTAGGTACTGAAAAAAAAAAAAAAAAAAAAATAATCCTTCTCGAAATTCAGTCTATCTTAAATTTAAAATATCAACTTTAATGGTTTAGTAAACCTTATAAACCAAACATACTCTAAAGGTGACCCAAGAAAACTTCTCAGTGGAACACTTTTGATCCCCCACTTACAAGCTATTTTGTCACTAGTCTAGGCCTCCTATTTCACCTCAAAGAAGCTTCGTGTTCTTAACGTTTACACCCTGTATACATATTATATATGACTTCGTATGATTATAACAATGCAAACACACCCAATGCCGAGTCGTGAAAGTACTTTGCTTCATACGATAATAAAAAATTAGAATGCGTGCAGATTACCGTTAAAATCGAGTTTTTTATTTTCCCGCGCATCAGTCATATCGAGCTCCTGAGGGCAATATGGGAGTCTCCACTCTGAAAATTTTGTGACTACCAAAGGACACTTCGAACGAATATTTTGAGTGCAGATAAAACAAAAAAACTTCAAAGCCCGTGATATGAAAAGTAGAAAAACAAATGTAAATGGAAAAAACAAAATCATAATGCACATGCGCTAAAATTTTTTTATCCGTGACGACAAGAAACAAGTTTCTTCCTGCTCATCATGCCTTGAAAATGCCCTCATTTCGAGTTATTCACGACTGAAAATTATGAAAAAACAGGAAAATCGGTCTACACAATAATCTGTATGGTGGCTATATCGGGTTTGGCGCAACCGATTGCCATTCAAATTTGAATGGGTCATCAGAAGCACTTGAAGAACACATTTGTGGAGTAAAAATCGATTTTTGGAATCCCCCATATTTTGATTTCTGAAGGTACCACTTATACTTTTATCTGCTTTTCTCAATTTTTGGACACCAACCCTCTAACAGCTCTGAGGTAGTCAGTACTTGGCTAAAAATTTATTGATTAAAAAATTTGTTTTTGTGTCATTCTACAGAAAATGGTATAATTAAGAAATCCCCAGAATTCTTTTGAAAACAAGTTTGGTTCGTAAGTGTTGTGAGGAAGAAAGTTAGTGGAGCTGCGTTTTCCTCCTGCAAAACATAGTTTCAAATGATATTCTGATTATACGTAGGTACTACTTATATTTCGGGAATAGCAAATAATAACAGACGTTTTTAATTAAAAATGGCTCTATTGTTTTTTAAAATATTCCCCTTGATGATCAATACACTTTTGCATTCGTTCAAACCATTTGTTATTGCAGTTTTACCATTCCTCTTGAGACACCTTCAAAACATGGTTTTTGAACGCTTCAACTGCTTCTTCGGCGCTCGTAAATCGTTGACCACGCAGTTTTCCTTTGATGTTCGGGAACAAGAAGAAGTCATTGGGTGCCAAATCAAGACTGTACGGAGGATGAGTCATCAATTCGATGTTTCGACTGCTCAAAAATTCACCTGTTTCACGAGATGTGTGAGAGCTCGCATTGTCGTGATGGATAATGATTCGTCTTCGGGGGTTGGTTTTACGAATTTCTCCTAAGACTTCGGGCAAACAAATGGTCGTCCACCACTCAGAATTGATCATCTTACGTTGCTCAAGCGGAACAGTGGCCACATGATCCATTCGGCCGAAGAAACATGCGACCATTTGCTTCGCTGTGCTTCTTCCACGAACAACTTTTGTTGGATTTAGCTCGTCTTGGAATACCCACACGGTCGATTGCTGTTTTTTTCCGGCTCATACTCATATATCCATGATTTGTCACCTGTCACAATCTTATACACGTCTTTCGAAGGACCAAGGTCGATGCGAGCCTTTTTTTGAGCGATTGATAAATTATAGGGTTTCCAACGAGAACAAACGTTTTTACAACTAAGTGTTCATGCAAAATCAAATGTATTAGCGTGGAACTAATGTGCAAGGATGTCTCTATCTCACAATATGTCACATGATGATCTTTCATTATCAGTTCATGCACTGCATCGATGTTTTGTGGCACAACAACCGATTTTGGACAACCTTCACGGAATTCGTCGATGACCAAACTCCGACCACAATTGAGTTAACTATACCAACCATATACTGTGGTTTTTGACGTTGTTTTATCGCCATACAACGAACGAGTTCATCGACGCATTCTTGTTGACATAATCTACGTCGAAAGTTGTGAAAAATAATCCAACGAAAACCTTTTTTTTGGCGAAATTGATTTTCTTAACTCACTGGAAACAAAACAAATAGCACTTGTATGTACATCAAAACGTTGTGAGTACGTTTATGCTAAAAAATGTCAAACTTTGTTATGATGTTGCCAGATTTTAGCTATTGAAATTAGTGTTGCCAGTTCCCGAAATATAAGTAGTGCCCCTCGTAAAGCATCATATTTATTTTTACTCATCACTAATTTTGTTATTATTAATTGAAATAATTTTATAATTATTAATTAAGTAGTTATATAAAAAACATAGCTTTTATTTAGTTTAGGGTAAAGTCCCCACCCCATCAACAAAACCAGACGCATCGACAACAGCTTTTTTCACACGCAGCTGTCGTTCGATTTGTTTGCTGTCACAGAAACAAAAAATAAATTTGGACACACAGCTGTTGATGGATACAGCAGTAAGCAGAAAAAGCAGATAAAATGGTAAGCAGCAAGGAAACAAAATATTAGATAAATTAAAGTAGTTGTAGTAGTGGAGCACAATAGCGTAGAGACCGCGGCATTAGACACTCGTAGCCCGATAATAAATTTCATGCCTATCGTAAGTGCAAGGGTGAGGAGTCGCACAAACGAGTAGGCCGATACAAGTTAGCGGAATATGGGGTATTCAGTCGCTTATAGGAGAGCATTGTAGTCAATATCGTGAGCGTAGTATAGGGAGATAAGGCTCGGTGGCGGAAAGAGAACCACCACATTACATGTGGCTGGCTCGATAATAAATCAGCTGCTCACGGCTAAATGGTAAGGGGAACAACCTCTCGATCAAGCCCGATAATAAATCAGTTGGTAGCAGGTGTGCTCTCTCTCTCTCCGAAGCACAAAGGAGATACAGAAAGATAGATAATAGCGTGGGGTGAGAAAAGTAGTCATTGCGTTAGGTGTGAGCAGCCCGATACGATATCAGCTACTCACGGCTATAGAAATATCATATATCATGATCTGTAACTGCAGTATGGCCAAGATATAAATATTGTTGGGCTAAACCCAAAATATATGGATAGTACTCCACGACGCATGAAACACATAAGCAGCTGATACTATGTTTCGAAGTCAGTAGTAGTCAGGGGCGGGAGCCATTGAAAACGCTAGCTTTCGTCGTTGGGGTGGGTAAGCGACTACTCAGTACTACCAGAAAACCTTTACTGCAACTCTTTTGTTATAGACTCCCTCAAAACTAAAATTAACTAAACAGTGGGCAAGAAGACCATGAATAACAAACAAAACAAATTAAACCCCTTCATGATCATAAATTAAAATCAAAATGAAGGTACCAATCTTGTCCGGAAGTATTTTCGTGATGGTATGAAAATACAAAGCTCTAAACCCCCCTGCCTTCAGTCTTAAGCTGCTCAAGTTTATAAGACACCATAAGTGAATACCGATCCCTTTCCTCTACATCACCTCAAGGAAAAACGATGATGAATTTAGTTCAACATTCTTGATTAATATTTATTCAACCCTTAAATTCGACAAATAAACTTCACATAATAATAACCAAAAAATATGTATCGCTTATATTTTAAATTTTATCACAGCTTAAATTCTATCTCTATTTTATAGAATAATTTATTTTTAGTAACCTGACATTTTCACTAAATTACGAGCTTAAATTATATTTTCATTTAAATAGTAACTAACTTTTAATTTGAAAAAACTTGACTATCAAAATAAATCTAAGCAAAGATTATTTTGTGCATATTAATTGAAGTATCTTTTTTCAATTCACCTTTTTTAAAGTAGTTAAGCAAAGTATATAAAAAAAAACAAAATTTAATCAAAACAAAAGAAAGAAAAATCTCTCAAGCAAAACTTTCAACATACATCTGCGTTAAGGCAAAACAAATTTTGTGAGCGAGGAATTCCTCTCAATGCAAGCTTAATGATCAAAGCAGATCTTTGTAGAAAAATGAGAAACAAAAGTCTACACTTTTAAATAGTAAACATGCGCACTGATATTTTCGTACTCATGTTGCTGGTCTACCGCGGATGTTGTTGTAATCTTGCTTGCACTTTTACTCCCTATTTTCAATTTTAATAAAAGCTCAATCAACAACACAAATTTAACTTATATATATAGTGCATGGTAATCAGATTTTAAATTTTGCATTTAAATATTATGCATAATAAAAAAAAGCAACTCACTTTGACGTATAGCACAATCCACCGATGAAGGCCTTCACAGATGTTGCTGGTGATATGTTTCGATGATGAATTTTTATTTTGATTGCTCAAAAATTCTTAAGCTTGAGTACGATATATGCAAATTAATATTGTTATCATGCACAAAACAAATTAACTACTACCAATTTTTATCAAGGGAACCGAAAGCATTCATATAAAATTATTACATTAATTTTACTTAATGAGTTTAATTAGCATTATGTATGTGTGAATGAATTAGTATGTATGTGGTAATAATGTACACATGAATTTATATCAAATTTAGATTTTTAGTACTTGTTCTTAACTTTAGTATATGCATGCTTTCCATTCTGATAAATTTCTTCACTTTTAGTTTTGACTTAAAACAAATGCACTTTTATGTATATATAGAATTTAAGCTTAGTTTTAACTGTATTCTATTTTAGCCTTTTCTTTTAATTTCTATTTTCTATTTTTTTGGACGCAACTTGTTCACGAATAAAACAAACATATTTTAACTAACTTTAAGCAAATTTTAACACGCGTTTTATGGAATTTTCCTTTTTTCTTTTCTTTTTACGTTACCACAACAAAAAAAAAATAGCTAACCTTTACATTGACATAATTATTTTTTCGAGTTTTTCTTTTTTTAAATTAATCTGCAAACAAACTTGACAAAAATGTCCAACTATTCACGATTTTTAACACTTTTTTAATTAATTTAATTTCTTAAGCATTTTGAAATGTACTTTTTTTGGAATTTTTCTTAAAATTAGTCGCGATCGCACTAACACAGCTCGATCAACCCACGCGGGGTAACAGTTTTACCAAACTGTTTTGCTGATTTTTACGATGAAACACCCAAGCAGTTGTATGGTTGCTAAGAAGAATTTTGAGAGCATGTAGAGAAAAGATGATGGAACCTTGTTGTTTTTGATGATGTGCTGTCTTCTACCATAGGGCAATATCACCAACTGTTACCAATTCCGTGAAATCGTAGCAACAATTTAATTGAATATATTCTACTTCAGTAGAGTTTTCGCATAAAAGAAAATTCTGTAAAAATTAACATTAATTAATTTCAAAAACCTGTTCAAACTTTGAGTAGTTCTACCTTGAAATATGGTTTTTTTCCAATCAAAAATTTTTAAGAAAAATTTGTATTAAATGTAGCTTTTGAACAGCTAATGATCGCATATGCTGGATCAAATTGATATGAGAGACTTTTTCCTTGAGTTGAACGCGTGCTGACTTTTTGTTATTTATGTCGAATTCTTACAAATTCGATGTAAGAACACGAAGAATAAATCTATTTAAAAGAATAGTCATAAGACAACGAAATTGCTTAAAAATTGGATTATAACATGAACAAAGTAATGCATTAAGCATTGTAAAAAGTTCATATGAAACAATATATGAAAACTTAGAATTACTTGATATGAAATCTTATCAGATTTAATGTGATTGCAATTTATGATGAAAAGTTGATGTTTTTCTCACTCGAGATCTCAAAGGAAAAGGAAGCATAATTTTTACTATTTAAGTTGTAGACCTTCAGAATAAGTTCAGGGCTACTTTTTTTTTTATTTTGAAATTAAGACTAACTTCGCTTTGCTGGTGTGTGACCATCCTAAGTTTGCATAAATTCTTGAAACTAAACCGATTCAGAATAAATTCACAATATGTTCATTACAAATCATATAATATATTGTTACCCAACAAAGATATTAGAGGATGAAAGGATGAATATCCTTTGCATGGAACGTGCCTACAAGTTTGCCTTGCAAATCCTCGAGCACATAGTAATGATTGCCAAGTTTTTCGCGAACTCGAGCTTTGAGAAAAACAGGACTAAGCTTTGCATTAAAGTTCTTTTCAAAGCTGCTCTGGGCGAAGTTGCGCCTGAAAATTTCCTGCCCTACTTTAAATGATACTGGTCGTGATCGCAAGTTGTATTGTTGTTCATTTTTGTCATAAGCATTTTTAATATTTTTTACTATATCCTTTCGTAGTAAGCCCAACTGATCATCTCTCGTCAATTTGCATTCTGATTCATCTAGAAGATTAAGATCTTTTAAAAGTGAGTATGTCGAGCCATGAGTTATCATGTCGAAACCATAAACGGCATGATAAGGAAAACAGTTTATAGCCTGGTGAATTTAATTTCGCAGTGCACAGCTAATGGAGGTCAGATTTACGTCCCACTCGCGATGGTCGTTTTTTAAGTAGGCCCGAATTGTTGCGATCAGGGAGCGATTGACGCGCTCTGATGCGTTTGATTGGGGTGAATATAACGCGGTGTAGACATGTGTAATACCTAATTTGGTCAGAAGAGAATTGAAGTCCGAAGCTTTAAACTGAGAACCATTATCACTAACGATTATTTCTAGAACTCAGTAAATGTGAAAAATATTTTGTAACAAAAATTTTTGCACAGCCGCAGATGTAAACTTTTTTAGCGGACAGATCCAATGAAATTTTGAAAAGTGGTCAACCACAAGAAGTAATCCAATAAAGCCATTTTTGCTTCGCGGGTATGGACCTAAGAGGTCAATGTACAACCGCTGAAAGGGCCTATATGAGCGAGCTTGAGCTCCCATTGGTGGCTTTAGACTAAAATTTGGAGCTTTTGTGGTCTTGCACGTATCACATTTTTTAATGAAATCACGAACGTCACTAAGCATACCAGGCCAATAAAAGTTCCTTCGTAGCAATTCTAATGTTTTGGTTATGCCTCCGTGGGATGCAACTACACAATCGCGTGCTCTTGAAATCGTTTGGATACGAAGATTTTTGGGGATCCAAAGTTTCCATGATCTCTGTTCCTGCTCTACTTCACCACTATAGTGTTCCTTACGAAAATATACAAATTTATCAGCAACTTTTAAGTCAGGAAATTTATCCTGATTTTTCGTAACTTTTGTTTTCAACTCTTCATATTCTTCATCATGAAAATGCACCGAGTTTAAATCTATTTCCGGGCCTATTTCTTCCGAAGTATTAAGTTCTTCACAATAGATGTGGGATAAGGCATCAGATACAATATTCTCCTTTCCTTCTCGATGGCTAATTTTAAACTTGTAAGCTTGCAATTTGAGAACCCATCTTGCAAGTCGGCCTGTCAACTCCGGCTGCCTCATCAGCCACACTAAGCTGGAGTGATCGGTAATCACCTCGAACTCTTGCATTTCAATATAACACCGGAAACGTTTGATTGCCTCTATTGCCGCAAGACATTCACGTTCAGTGACGCTGTAATTTCGTTGGGCAGCACTTAGTTTTTTTGACATATATGCGATAGGTTTTTCAGACCCGTCATCTGATAGTTGCACAAGTACTGCACCAATGCTGAAATCACTGGCGTCACAATGAACGTAAAATTTTTTTGGCAAAATCGGGATTTGCGAGGACTGGGGCTGAAGTGAGAAGAATTTTAATTCTCTCGAAAGCCTTTTGGGCCTCACTAGTCCACTCAAATTTCCGTTTAGTTGACAACGTTTCGGTAATAGGAAACACAATTTCAGAAAAATTTTCAACGAACCTGCGGTACCATCCCGCGAGACCTATAAATCCTCGCACTTGCTTAATATTTTTAGGTGTTGGCCATGATAAAATTGAGTTTATTTTTTCCGGATCAGTGGCAATGCCGCCGTTTCCAATCAAGTAACCGAGGTATTTTACCTGCGTTACACAAAATCTACTTTTTCCTATATTTATTGTCAAATTGGCTTTTCTGAATTGCTCAGCAATTCTTACAAGAACAGAAAGATGGGACTCGAAATCTTCCGATACTATACATAAGTCATCAAGATACCCGAAAACGCAATGTCTTAAGTCAGGCGGTATTAATTGATCCATTAATCTGGACATAGTTTGGGCTGCGTTGCACAGCCCGAACGGCATTACCACAAATTGGTAAAGCGGACGTCGTGGGACTGTGAACGCAGTCAACTGTTTTGAATTGTCTGAAAGGCCTATTTGCCAAAACGCGTCTTTTAAATCGATCTTAGATATAATATTGGCTTTGGGCAACCTAGCAAAAATTCCCTCTATGTTTGGTAACGGATACGCATCTTTCTTGGTTACATCATTTATCTTTCTTGCGTCTAGACACTGTCTTATTTTTTCAGGTTTGACCACTAATCGCATTGGTGAACTCCACGCACTAGTCGAGGGTTCAATCACCCCTAATCGCAGCATTCGATCTACCTCTTTGAACATTAATTGCTCCACTGCCGGTGAAACCGGGTAAAATTGCTGCTTAATTGGTTTTGCTCCACCTACCTCTATTTCGTGCGTAATTAATTTTGTTCTTCCTAAACCTTGCACTTCAAAATCAGGGAACAATGACTTTACCATCTCAAGCTGTTGTGATTGTTTAAAGCTAAGCGGATATAAAAGTTCCTTTTCTTTATCAAGGTGTATTTCTGAAATAATTTTTTCTTCCTCAGTAAATGATATTAAGTCAGGTGCTAATTTAAACTTTTTCCAGAAATCAACACCTAGTATTAAACGCTGCGAAAGTGCAGGAATAACAAAAAGTTTTATCTTTTGAAATTCACCTTTATATTCTAGATCAACTTCTAAAAATACTAAGACCTCTTGGACGTTTCCATCAGCAGTTTTAACAGTCGTTTTTGAATTACGAAAAGAAAATAACTTGGAATATTCTTGACGTGCTAAATCTGAACCGATACAACTTATGTTCGCTCCAGTATCAAGTAAACCGTACTCTATATTATTTAAAAATCGAACTTTGGCATAAAATCTGTTGTCTTCACTGTTGTTGAAAACTGTAGAGACTACGAGCCGCTTGGTTTTTCTTAAAGCCTTCCAAAACTTCCGAAGTCTTAAGGTGGATCTTTTTATTTTATTACAAAAAACACCATTTGAAAAATCTTTAAAAATTCTATTTTTTATTAAATTATATTTTTCAAGCCTTTCGTGGTATGGCCGGATGGGATACAAAATTGGTTTTGATATATCATCAGTAAAGTTTGTGAACGTTTCACGATTTAAAATCTTAAAGTTAGAAAATTTATGTTTGTTATCTACATCATTAGTCAAATTAGACTCTTTTAATTGTATTGAGCTAGCCGGTAAATCAAGTGTTTCTACTGGGGTACCATTCTGGTGTTTTTGAACGGACCCACTTTTTGGTTTTCCGACTTCTAAGCAATGCATTTGGGACATTGTGGGAGGTACGTATTTATGGCACCGCAGCCATAGCAGAAAATTTTCCGCTCGCCAATACAGTCTTGCCAGAAATGATCGTCACCCTCACAATTCCAAAATTTACGTGTTATTTGCTGTACAGCAGCAACTAAGCTGTATTCATCATTATCGACTACATTTTCATCGATTGGTAATGTTTCGAAATTTATTTCAGAAATATTACGCCTTGGACCGAAATTGCTAGGCATATTTCGAGGTTGCTGATTCTTTTTGTAGCTGTCTTCCGACAATAAGTTTTCTCTACGTTGGCAAAGGCTGCGCAACTGAGCTATTGAATTGATTTTTACATACAAAAGCTCGCGCCGTATGTCTATTCTCAAGTTTCGAACTATTATTTCAATTAATTCTGAATTCGAAATTGGTTCGGATAATCTATCAGTCAGAGCTAAAATTGATTCATAATACAAATCGAAGGTTTCGTTCCCCCCCTGTTTTCGACTTCTGATTTCCTCTTTTATATCGTAATCTGTCTTAAAATCACGATACTGGTCCTTTAAAGCTTCACAAAATCGAACCCACTGCATTTCTTCATTGGCCACTTGCTTGTGGTATCGCCAATACCACTCTTTTGCCTTACCATGAAGCAGGATGTGTAAATTACTACACAATGCAGCAAAATCATTATTTAAATTTAATGAAGTAAGTGAACAAATCCTATACAGGAAATCTTCAACGCTAAGGCCATTGGCTGTGCCATCAAATTTAACATTCCAGTTTTGGACAATTTGAGTTACTTTGTGTAGCAATATATAATTAGGGTATTAATTTATTTACAGTGGATTTAACTTTGTATATTATTTCTCTTAGTGTAATTTCAATCATGACTCTATTACGTTTTTATACATTTTCTAGATTATTCTTTATACCTATATTTGTCTCTTTCTGACATATGCTTTTGTAATTAAAAACTATCCGTTGCAAATGTTTGTATATATTTTGCTAGTGTATGTGTATAACGCAAGAACACAAGAATGTCGAAAGAAAACGACAGAATAAAAGTAACCGTCGAGCTGAATGGTGTGTTTTATTTTAACTTTCCTTAGTGCCTACAATCTCAGAAGTGGGATCAAAGACAAAAAACATTCAATTACTTATAATAAATTTAAATATTAAACAAGTGAAGTGAAGCTTTTAAAAGTAAAAAGATCGTTTAAAGACACATTAAAGCTGAAGAAAAAACAGTTTTTTTTTTCTTCTCTATTCCGCATAATAAAATGGATATTAATGGTGTTAAATATACGGCTGTGCAGTTGCGTCATTGGTTGCAGCATTTGGGTCTGCCGTCTACAGGAACGAAAAGTGCGCTTTTGCTTAGATTAAATCAAGTGCCTGCAGAATTAAGAGGAGAATGCCCAACCTTTGATGCTAACGGAAAAAACATGGATGCTGACGAGCAACAGATAAGCGATGGTGAGACGGGTGGTGAAGCAGACGGTGATATTCAGCGGAAAACAAACGAGTGTAACGAAGAAAACGAGAGTAACGAAGAAAACGAGTGTAACGAAGAAAACGAGTGTAACGAAGAAAACGAGTGTAACGAAGCAAATGAGTGTGCTGAAGCAAACAAATGTGATGCTGCAAATGAGTGTGCTGCGACAAATGAGTGTATTGCAACAAATGAGTGTACAGCAGAAAATGAAAGAAAAGAATTTGAACTAATGAAGAAAGAGTTAGAACTGATAAAACGCGAAAGAGAGTTGCTACGTAGAGAGAACGATTTATTAAAAAAGTCAACTGAAAGGGATAGGCAAATATTGAGTGCAAACAATTTAACTGAAAACCAAGAGTTGTGCTCGAATTCAAACAACAAAATAAATTCTTCGTTCAATATATTAAAAGATATGATTCCTGAGTATGATGGAAGTTCGGTTCCAGATGTTTGGATAAATCAATTCAAGAGCATAAGTGACGTGTACAGCGTAGATGAAAATGTGTTAAAAGCTCTTTTGATGTGTAAGATGAAGGGTAGAGCGCAATCGTGGCTGCACTCAAAACCGAATTTTGTTTACGAAAGTGCAAATGAAATCTTAAGAGAAATGAAAGAGATTTTCTGCACAAATGAAAATAAGTTGACGTCACGTCGCAAATTTGAGGCACGTAAGTGGAGATATGGAGAAACATTTGCTGATTA
This sequence comes from Calliopum simillimum, assembly GCA_951812925.1. Classification (NCBI taxonomy): domain Eukaryota; kingdom Metazoa; phylum Arthropoda; class Insecta; order Diptera; family Lauxaniidae; genus Calliopum; species Calliopum simillimum. The sequence goes on from OX638368.1 coordinate 113,143,976, forward strand.
TTATAATGAAAAAATTGTAACTGACTGTAATTCTCTGACCATGACGTTGAACAGAAAAGAATTGAATCCGAGGATTGCACGATGGGCTTTGGAACTCCAAAATTATGAATATGAGTTAGAACATCGATCAGTGAAGCGAATGCAACACGTTGATGCATTAAGTAGGCGTTCAAACATAATGGTAATTGAGTCAAATACATTTGAAGAAAATTTGGTCATTTGTCAAAATAGAAATCAGAAATTGAAAGATATAAAGATAAGTCTTCAGGAAAGCGAGCATAGTTTGTACGAAATGAGAAATGGAGTGCTGTATAGAAAATCAAGAGATGGTAATTTGTTATTTTATGTTCCCGAAGAAATGGAGGATCATATTTTATACAAATATCACAATGAAATGGGACATGTAGGTATAGATAAAATGACAGAGCTCATTCTGAAGAGTTATTGGTTTCCGAAAGTCAGGGCAAAGGCAGCACATCATATTGAAAATTGTATACAATGCATTGTGTATTCTTCTAAGCATGGTAAGGAAGAAGGTTTTTTACATAGCATACTCAAGTCAAATGTACCATTTGACGTTATACATATAGATCACTACGGACCAGTCGATAATGGTAGACCAATGAAGCATATCCTTGTTGTTATTGATGCTTGTACTAAGTTTGTTAGGTTATATCCAACTAAGACTACTAATACAAAAGAGGCTATTTTGGCGTTAACGGATTATTTTAGATCTTATAGTCGTCCGAGGTGTGTGATAAGTGATAGAGGAACCTGCTTTACGTCAAAAGATTTCTCAGAGTTTTTAAAAATAAATAATATTACTCATACCTTAATAGCGACTGGTTCACCTCAGGCAAACGGGCAGGTTGAGAGAGTTAATAGGTCGATAGGTCCAATGTTAGCGAAATTGGTGGATCCTGAGAAAGGATTGTTTTGGGACACGGTACTTGACCAGGTGGAGTATACTTTGAATAACACTGTACACAGGTCTATTGGGGAGCATCCTAGTGTCATGTTATTTGGTACGAGACAAAGAGGAAAAGCAGTTGATTTATTGAAAGAATGTCTAATTGAAGCAAACTGTCCTCCACGGAATGATCATGTCACAACTAGGTTAAAGGCAGACGAAAAGCAAAAACAAATACAGTGCTACAACAAAGAATATGTGGATAAGCGCAGAAAAGCGCCAACGGATTATAAGGAGGGTGATTATGTAATGGTGAAAAACTTTGATTCTACGGCCGGTGTATCTCGAAAGTTGATTCCAAAATATAAAGGTCCCTATAGGATATCAAAAGTCTTGAGAAATGATCGTTATTTACTCGAAGATGTCGAAGGTTTTCAACAAGCACGTACACCTTATAAAGGCGTTTGGGCCGTGTCTAATATACGTCCATGGTTTAGAGGACGTGAAGGCTTAAATAAATAATATGAGATCAGGGGCTCTCATGGTCAGGATGGCCGAATTGTAGCAATATATAATTAGGGTATTAATTTATTTACAGTGGATTTAACTTTGTATATTATTTCTCTTAGTGTAATTTCAATCATGACTCTATTACGTTTTTATACATTTTCTAGATTATTCTTTATACCTATATTTGTCTCTTTCTGACATATGCTTTTGTAATTAAAAACTATCCGTTGCAAATGTTTGTATATATTTTGCTATTGTATGTGTATAACGCAAGAACACAAGAATGTCGAAAGAAAACGACAGAATAAAAGTAACCGTCGAGCTGAATGGTGTGTTTTATTTTAACTTTCCTTAGTGCCTACATTTGTCAGCACTCAAATTAGGATGATAATTATTTATATTGTGTCTTGAGTTTTGACCAGGTAAATTATTTGGATTAGGATTCGAAACTGGGAAATTTAATGAATGTAAATTGCGGTTACCATGATTTGGTTGTAAATTCATATTATTTAATAACCGTTGAACGCTATTTTCAATCATATTCGAAATTTGGCTGTAATCTATTGGTTGTGCGTTACTATTTGAAGGAATAGAGTTCGCATGAGCGAATTTATTATTTATTGGAATAGGGGTCGTATGAGTGACATTATTATTTGTGCCACTTATAGGCTGAGAATTGGTTGGTTGAAAATCAAGATCAAGCAAAGGTAAAGGTAAAGAATAACTAGGGTTAAAATTACGACTTGAGCTATTTGAACGTAAGTCAGGTTGTGAACGTAAGTCTGGTTGTGAACGTAAGTCTGGTTGTGAAGATTGTGCGGCATTTTCCTCTATTCTTCTCCTAAAACGGGTGTAATGTCGCTTTGGAATAGCGCCGCGGCCACGAGAGTTATGCCAACGTGCAGAATTATGAGTCACAGGATTATTGACGATTGGCTGAGTTTCTACCGTAATCGGTTGCAGCTCATCTACTCGCGCAGAACGCCTGCAGTTAGGACATTCGCTTGAGTCACTAAGCCAGTTTTCTATACACGTCTTGTGAAAGACATGGTTACAGCGTGTTATTAAACAATCGGTGCCATTGGTTATTACTTGCAAACAGATAGTACACGACGATTCGTTATACGGAACTAAAGCCGGTATATCTTCAGAACTGTGTCGTACTGCCATTATAATACACAGATAAAAAAAATTACATATATAAAAAAAAATCGATAAGCTTAACTCACGCGATTCTTATACGTATTAATCAAAAAAAATAAATTTTAACGTTTATAGTATGTTTAACTGAATGTTTCTCCTTAAGTTTGGTGATATAGATTTTGGGACGGAATAAATTTTCTTTAGCTAAGATTGGTACAGGAAACTAATTTGGACTATGGATATTAGAAACTTAAAAATTTTAAGACTTGAATTGCATAATACATTCAGACAATCTTTATAATTTCGGACAGAAATTCATTTAGAAAATAATCCGTACTCCTGAAACTAAAAAAATGCACAATCAACCAGTTTGTTATTGGACAGTCAAGTGCTAAATGCACACGATCTGTAATTCCTAAAAAACAAACTTTCTCATAACAATTTCAAGTCAGTAGTAGTCAGGGGCGGGAGCCATTGAAAACGCTAGCTTTCGTCGTTGGGGTGGGTAAGCGACTACTCCGTACTACCAGAAAACCTTTACTGCAACTCTTTTGTTATAGACTCCCTCAAAACTAAAATTAACTAAACAGTGGGCAAGAAGACCATGAATAACAAACAAAACAAATTAAACCCCTTCATGATCATAAATTAAAATCAAAATGAAGGTACCAATCTTGTCCGGAAGTATTTTCGTGATGGTATGAAAATACAAAGCTCTAAACCCCCCTGCCTTCAGTCTTAAGCTGCTCAAGTTTATAAGACCCCATAAGTGAATACCGATCCCTTTCCTCTACATCACCTCAAGGAAAAACGATGATGAATTTAGTTCAACATTCTTGATTAATATTTATTCAACCCTTAAATTCGACAAATAAACTTCACATAATAATAACCAAAAAATATGTATCGCTTATATTTTAAATTTTATCACAGCTTAAATTCTATCTCTATTTTATAGAATAATTTATTTTTAGTAACCTGACATTTTCACTAAATTACGAGCTTAAATTATATTTTCATTTAAATAGTAACTAACTTTTAATTTGAAAAAACTTGACTATCAAAATAAATCTAAGCAAAGATTATTTTGTGCATATTAATTGAAGTATCTTTTTTCAATTCACCTTTTTTAAAGTAGTTAAGCAAAGTATATAAAAAAAAACAAAATTTAATCAAAACAAAAGAAAGAAAAATCTCTCAAGCAAAACTTTCAACATACATCTGCGTTAAGGCAAAACAAATTTTGTGAGCGAGGAATTCCTCTCAATGCAAGCTTAATGATCAAAGCAGATCTTTGTAGAAAAATGAGAAACAAAAGTCTACACTTTTAAATAGTAAACATGCGCACTGATATTTTCGTACTCATGTTGCTGGTCTACCGCGGATGTTGTTGTAATCTTGCTTGCACTTTTACTCCCTATTTTCAATTTTAATAAAAGCTCAATCAACAACACAAATTTAACTTATATATATAGTGCATGGTAATCAGATTTTAAATTTTGCATTTAAATATTATGCATAATAAAAAAAAACAACTCACTTTGACGTATAGCACAATCCACCGATGAAGGCCTTCACAGATGTTGCTGGTGATATGTTTCGATGATGAATTTTTATTTTGATTGCTCAAAAATTCTTAAGCTTGAGTACGATATATGCAAATTAATATTGTTATCATGCACAAAACAAATTAACTACTACCAATTTTTATCAAGGGAACCGAAAGCATTCATATAAAATTATTACATTAATTTTACTTAATGAGTTTAATTAGCATTATGTATGTGTGAATGAATTAGTATGTATGTGGTAATTATGTATACATGAATTTATATCAAATTTAGATTTTTAGTACTTGTTCTTAACTTTAGTGTATGCATGCTTTCCATTCTGATAAATTTATTCACTTTTAGTTTTGACTTAAAACAAATGCACTTTTATGTATATATAGAATTTAAGCTTAGTTTTAACTGTATTCTATTTTAGCCTTTTCTTTTAATTTCTATTTTCTATTTTTTTGGACGCAACTTGTTCACGAATAAAACAAACATATTTTAACTAACTTTAAGCAAATTTTAACACGCGTTTTATGGAATTTTCCTTTTTTCTTTTCTTTTTACGTTACCACAACAAAAAAAAAATAGCTAACCTTTACATTGACATAATTATTTTTTCGAGTTTTTCTTTTTTTAAATTAATCTGCAAACAAACTTGACAAAAATGTCCAACTATTCACGATTTTTAACACTTTTTTAATTAATTTAATTTCTTAAGCATTTTGAAATGTACTTTTTTTGGAATTTTTCTTAAAATTAGTCGCGATCGCACTAACACAGCTCGATCAACCCACGCGGGGTAACAGTTTTACCAAACTGTTTTGCTGATTTTTACGATGAAACACCCAAGCAGTTGTATGGTTGCTAAGAAGAATTTTGAGAGCATGTAGAGAAAAGATGATGGAACCTTGTTGTTTTTGATGATGTGCTGTCTTCTACCATAGGGCAATATCACCAACTGTTACCAATTCCGTGAAATCGTAGCAACAATTTAATTGAATATATTCTACTTCAGTAGAGTTTTCGCATAAAAGAAAATTCTGTAAAAATTAACATTAATTAATTTCAAAAACCTGTTCAAACTTTGAGTAGTTCTACCTTGAAATATGGTTTTTTTCCAATCAAAAATTTTTAAGAAAAATTTGTATTAAATGTAGCTTTTGAACAGCTAATGATCGCATATGCTGGATCAAATTGATATGAGAGACTTTTTCCTTGAGTTGAACGCGTGCTGACTTTTTGTTATTTATGTCGAATTCTTACAAATTCGATGTAAGAACACGAAGAATAAATCTATTTAAAAGAATAGTCATAAGACAACGAAATTGCTTAAAAATTGGATTATAACATGAACAAAGTAATGCATTAAGCATTGTAAAAAGTTCATATGAAACAATATATGAAAACTTAGAATTACTTGATATGAAATCTTATCAGATTTAATGTGATTGCAATTTATGATGAAAAGTTGATGTTTTTCTCACTCGAGATCTCAAAGGAAAAGGAAGCATAATTTTTACTATTTAAGTTGTAGACCTTCAGAATAAGTTCAGGGCTACTTTTTTTTTTATTTTGAAATTAAGACTAACTTCGCTTTGCTGGTGTGTGACCATCCTAAGTTTGCATAAATTCTTGAAACTAAACCGATTCAGAATAAATTCACAATATGTTCATTACAGATCATAACTCGGAAAATAAGAATCCTATTGGAAAAATCCGCAAAGAGATTTGGATAAGGAAGAGTGTAACTATTCGTGCTATTAATAAAAAAGAATTTCACCTTTTCTTGTAGCTACGCTTTAAGACTGAACACAGCGTTTTTTTCAACTTCAAGCAGGGATATTTCAAAATCCTGCATGTATAATGACAGCTCTGCTGATGAAGACGGATTCAGCGTCAAAAGTACATAAGACTGCATATAAGAATTAAACAGTTCATTCCATTTTGTTTTTGTGCCTGAGTTATTAACCAAAATTTTTATTTTGATGAAAAAATGGGCGTGGCAATTATTGAACAAGTTTTCTTTTTGTTATGCTTTAGATATTCCTGATCCCGATCCGCATACCAAATTTTATCAAAATATGTTGTATCATTTGCGAGAAGTAGCATTTAATGTGTTTTACTTGTATGGGAGTTTCCACGCGCACTTTCGATATTTTACCTACATTCAGGTCGTTTATGCGAACACGCATAGTCCCTAAAAGGAGGGATAAATTCCCCGTAGTTGGCAACGCAATTCCATTGCTTAACAAACAATGCCCCACAGTTCATATCTGTCAAAGTTCTTTTTTTTTTGCTTTCTTTCTTCATTCGTTTTTATAAATTAACCTAAGAAGTAACACGAGCAGCTGCAGCCGTAATAATATATATCTATTTAACTTTAAAATAAGTGCAAATTGTGAAATTTCTATTTTTAATACTCATTAAAGAGTTTGTTTAAACCTCATTAATAAGAGCTTTCCTTTGTCTGGGTTATATTTTTCTTTCATCGAAGTTCTCAGTGGCGGAGTATTTCAACCTTTTTTGCAGTTTCTCGGTGGAGAATTCTAAAATGTGTCAAAGAAGTTCATCGGCGGAGCGCCACCAAGCATCAATTAAAGAAGTGCTCCAGCTCGCTGCCTCCAAGCTGGGAGTGAAAAAGGTAAACCTTTGACATACGCATTTCCCCCATCTAAAAAAAACAATTCTCTGGCTCCTGGTTTATAGCGCAAGCCAGCGGCCAGAACATGGTCCTTCGAGTTTAAAATTTGTTATCAGCCCCTATTGAATTGTGCAGTCTCATAAATTTTCTCGTATAAGATTTGAACCGCCATTTTGAATACAGAAAAAATTAGTTCGGAAGGCATTTCTTACCTCAGTTTATCGCGTGATTTCTCAAAACCACATTTTTTTCTCGTTCGTTTTGCGCGGTTACACGAAGTTTCTGGAATTTCGCTTTTTACATTTTTCTCAATCCCGTTGTTGCTCAAAGTTTTTTTGGACAATAGCATTTTGCCGCCAAGTGGTTTTCGTAATTTTTTTGCAACTTCTTCGTGAATTTCCACAGTTTTTGTTACGCATACATTAACCGTGTCAAGAAATATGGAACACAAAACGCAATTAGTAAAGTGCTATGGAATAGCAATCAAAAATTTTTCAACAAATACGCTAAAATTAGCAGAAACCAGAGAAACACTTGGCTATTTTACATTTCGCAAAGCTTTACTTAAACAATATTGGAAAAAATATAACTCCATATATATTGAAATAATAACCGCAGATCAAAGTAAACCGGTTGTTAAAAACTCCATAGAGAATGACAATTGTGATGATATCGAAACTTCATACTCAGTAGCTATGGGTGACCTTTATGATTGGATTGACACTCTAGTAGGTTCAAATAGTCGTACAACAAACGCAAACTTATCCCAAGCCAAGCTAGATGAACAAAATTTTGCAATAGCAAGGGAAAATTTAAAGTCTCAGTATGAGAATCAACGAATTTTATTTAACCAACAATTACGAATACTTTTCAATCTCCCTAATTGTGTTCATGAAAAGGGATCTGAAATTCAAAAGCTACAATGCAAAATTAATAATTGCATTTCAGCGTTGCAATTATACAACATAGATATTATTAATTTGGATGCGGATTTTGTATACCAATGCTCAGTGCATCTGCCTGAGCATTCGTTCTCCTTATGGAAACAATCAATATTCCAATCAACCGAAGTGCCAACATGGCAAGATTTCGATACTTTTTTGACAGACAAATTTCGAACTCTTGAAACTGTCTCTGATATTAAAACACCCGTTTTACATCAGTCCAACAAGCCGCAACCAATTACTCAAAAACCACAAAAGACAATCCGTTCTTTTCACCATAACATTGAAAGATTTCAATGCAAGCTTTACGAAGAATCACATCCTCTTCGCACATACAGCCAATTCTTAAAACTCAGTATTCCTGATCGATTTTCTCTGGTTAAGGAATTCATTTGCTGTATCAACTGCTCAGCATATACAAACGAGTTAAAATATTGCAAAAGCTTATATACTTGTTCGAAGTGCAAAATGCACTTTTTGCACAGAGAAACTTCTCAAACAAATCAAAAATGTAAAAATCAAAATACGCAGGCCAAGCCTCAATATCAGGGTAAAAATTATAGCCAAAATATTTCTGCTCGAACGTACACCTCAAAAATACAGTCCACATCGCAGGATCCGACTACGTCGGAAAAGAATTCTCCAGCATCAAGCCAACAAGGCAAAATTAATTCGTGTTTCACCACTGCGCCAAAAAAAGTGCTACTCGGCACATCTCTTATTTTTATATATCACTTGGGATCAACATACAAAGCTCTTGCTTTAATCGATCCAGCGTCTAAATGCACGTTCATATCGGAACGCATACAACGTATTTTGAAACTGCCTACAAAACAAATTTCAGCCCAAATATCCGGGCTCAATGGAGCTATAAGTTACAATCCTACTATGATGTCTTAAATTTTCGTCGGTTTTCTTCAGTTCAAGGAAGTTCGTGTTGAGGTAATGGCGCTTGTTGTGCCCAAAGCTCCAGAAAATTTACCTTCAATTTCTTTTGGCATTTCTCAGTTTCCTAAAATGCCAACATTTAAGTTTGTTGATCTCGTTAATTCTCGAGATAATACCGCCGATCTCGCAAACCGGGGGGTGGATCCTTCGGACCTTATGGAAAATAAACTATGGTGGAAAGGACCTTTGTGGCTCAAACTTCCAACAACGCAATGGCCACAAAGTGCATCTTCAATTCAGCCTGAAACTACGTTGGGAATAAAACCAATAAAAACCTTTTTTTTACGAACTCGGCGTTGAACGAAGAAATAGTCGAACGATTCTCGTCTCTTCCAAAAGCTTAACATGTAATCGAATATATCGTTCGATTTTTTAATCACTATAAAAAACTTTCAAACCACAATTACGTTTGCATTTCTGAAAACATTTCCTCAAAAGAAATCAAATTTGTGAAGAGGCAGCTCATTAAAATTGCTCAACAAACGCACTTCTCAAAAGAGTTCCAAAGTTTCAGTAAAAAAAAGCCAATCGGATTCAAAAGTCAGCTGTTGACACTAACACATTTTCTGGACAAAGATAATTTTCTATGACCAAACGAACGCTTCGCATTGTCACCAGCTCTCGAGAGTCAAAGGCATCCCATTATTCTCGCTTACAACAGTTTTGCTCGTCTGTCGAATTTATTCACCATTTTCCTATGCATGGCGAAAACTTATTAGTTCTCATACTACACAGTAAAAATTTTAGTTTAATTTTAAAACCAAAAAAAGTATTTATATAGAACAATGCCAAAAAAAGATTTAATTTTAAACTATTTTGGAATAAATAAAGAGAGGGAGAAAAATGAAAAAAAAAAAAAAAAAATTAAATTTAATTGAAAAAAAAAACAAGACTTCCTTCCATACTGAGACTCGAACCCAGGGTACAACATCTTGTGTACATAAATTACGAAGTCTTTAGCTCACTCGGCTATCAAACGTATTGACGTAGTTGTGTGAAATTTTGTATTTAAACAATTGAAAAAGAAATTTTTTTTTTTGTCATTTTGTTCTCGTTCTTTTTTTTATGCTCTTTTGATAAATAAAGTTTTTCAAATTTTGAAACTAAAAAGTCTCTCCAAGCTAAATTAAAACTTTAATGGCATTAGTTTCAAACCAAAAGTATTAAAATTGGCACAGAGAATATTTTAATACTTTTCTTGGACTTATTTTAAAACTAAAAATGATTAGTTTTTTTAATTTAAAGTTATTTTAGGATCCCTGCAAACAGTGTACTAGATACAAACGGCGTATGTATCGGGGACACAAACACGTATTTTTTTTTGTTTGTTTTTGAAAATCACATAGAAATTGCCGTACTCTTTCAATAACGTTTACATTGCTGTCGGGAAAAATACAGGTATTGGTTTTGCCGTACCAATACTGGTACTGTATCTGTTGTTCGTCCCTGCTTAAATACTTAGATACGCATACCGGTACTGTATCTGTTATTCGTCCCTGCATAAATACTAAGATACGCATACTGACATTGTATCTGTTATTCGTATCTAGAAAATACCGACATTTTCATAGGTACGAGTGTGGATACTATACCTGATGTTTGTCTGGTTGTACTGATACGTGTTTCAGTTCTATACTTGGTGCCTGTCTCCAAATTAGTACTGATAATGTTCTGGGTGCGCATGCCAGTGCTGTACTAAAAAAAATACTGGAATTTATCTAGGTTTGCATACTAGTAATGCAACAATTGTTCCTCATCCTTCCAATAATACGATACTTTTAATCAATGATACCACATCTTAGTTTATATGTACCTGATTTTCATTTATTATAAGTATACATAAATACATATATATTAATATTCTTCATTAAAGAGATTAACGATAGCAACATAATGTGATACATCAATTATTAGTTAAAACAAACATAAATTAAATTAAGTAAAAAGTATTCAATAGAGTTATGCACATTAAAGATATTAACGATAACAACAGAACGTAATACATCGATTATTAGATAAGACAAACAAAAAACTTAATTAGGTAAAAAGTATTCAGTAAAGCTATGCACAATTTAGATTTAAAGATTGACGTTTTTCTTTTGATTTTTCTCTGTTATGAGCCAATTCGACAGATCTGCGAAGTGCTTGCTCAAAATTTTTTACGCCCATGGTACTAAAAATTTCTATAAAAATATAAGTAGGTTAATAACGTATGATTCATTTTTTTATTCAATCCAATACATACCGTATAAGCATTCAGTAAAAACTTTGTAATTCCTAAGAGCCATTTTCCCTGAACGTCCATCGAGGTTGAAATTTCTTACCATTGAATCGGTGATGATGTTTTTGAAAACTTCATCCACCGAGCTTGCACCGCCTTTAATCGATGTTAATAAATGCTTCTAAGGAGTAAACATTTTATGTTTGTTTGTATAAAACTACAAAATGCTAACCATTTTTATTTTATATCTCTCCTCCTGACACTTTTCTTCAAGAGATATTAAATCTCCAACGGTTTTCAGTGGAATCAAACTTGCCAGTTCTTCCTTCTCAGAGTCATCGTGCTCGCCAAAAATTTTTTTCAGACCTCTATGCATCTGGCGCGTTATGATAAGGCTTTCCCTTATCATCTCGCTTTGGCTATTTTGATTACATATCTATAAAATAAATATGTAAATTAAATGCTCTTTATAATTCAACAATACTGTAATAACAAACTTACATAATTATTAAATGATTTTCCAAATTATCTAAACGATCAGAAAATTGCTGCAATGTTTTTTCAATGAATAAATGATGATTTTCTACAAGACCAAAAATGGTTTCATATTATTAAATAAAACGAAAAGAAAATATGCAAAGGATTATGTAAATAGATTTACCTTTACCAATTTCAGCATTAGTTCTGTTGGTAGCAAATTTCTTTTTGATCAATTTTGGAGCTGAACTTAACAAAGTTAAGATTGTAATATTTATATTCAATAACAAATCAAGTAGATGTTACCTTTTTGCAATGGAACTATGTCTCCACTATTGCTATCAAATAGTTGACCGCTTTCTGTTAAATAAAATGCAGTCGTTAATTTTGGAAAGAATATACGAAAAGATTCATGCAAATAAATTTACCATTACCAGTATCGATATGAGTTTTGTTGTTGAAACATTTTCTTTTAGTCGAAGTTGACGCTAAAATTAACAAAATTAAAATTGATCAGGGCTATTATTACATAAATTCACATAGCAACGAACGTGAGTTTGAAGTACTTCTTAAATAAAATTACGTATACTTCTCCCATAGCCAAACCTAGTCGTAGAAAATTTTATATTTCGAATAGATTCAGTAATGTCACTAAGATTTTCAAATTCATGTTCGTAATGATTCGAATACAGTAATTCACTTTCGTAGTTTTTACTATATCAAATCTGCGATGTACTCACTTATATTCTCAATATTTATGTATGTATATTCAGTAGCAAATCAAATACATATTACCTGGTTGCAAAGGAACAATGTTCCCGGTATCCAGATCAAATAGTTCCTCGCTTTCTATGAAATGAAATTCAATTGTTAATTTTGGAGAGACTTTTTTAAATATTATTTACCTATACCAATATCAATATGGGTTATGTTGGTAGAAAATTTTCTTTTAGTTGAAGTTGGAGCTGAAATTATCAAAATTACCATTGTAATATTTATACTAATTACAAATCAAGTAGATGTTACCTTTTTCCAATACAACTATGGCTCCGGTATTGGCATTAACTAGTTGGTCGGTTTCTGTGTTATTCATACTAAGTTTTGCTTTTTACTTAAATCCTATGGTTATACGCAACAAAACGAAGTATGTTTTAAATAAACATATAATTTCAGAATGTTAATTATGTTTATAGAACATATGTATAAATATATAGTTTATACATGTATATAGTATATGTTTATATGAACTTTATTTATAATTTATTCGTTTGATGAGTCAATTTGGTGCAAAATTGGAACAAGAATGTACTTATTCGATTGTTTCATGCAAAAATATTTGTAGAGTACTTCTGACGTGCTGAATATTTTACTTTCTTTACTTAATCCACTGCATAATAAAATACCCAAAGCAGCAGATGAAGTAACTGGTTCAACAAAATAATTCTCTTGTTTTTCAAATCCGTGTCCAGAAACGTTTTCTTCGGTAATACTAGATATTTTGATGGGACCAAAGCTTTGGATGAAACAATAAGAGTCCTTATCTTTTTTTGAAGAAATATCCATTATATTACGTTTAAGTTTCTCTCTTTTGTTTTCTTTAACGTTTTTTCTTTCTTCAAGTCTATTGCTGAGCTGCTCTAATATTTGATTCGGTTTTTTTATTAATTTTTTTAGATATTGCATGTGGTTTTCAAATTTGTATGCAGAAAATGAATACAAAGGTCCATATTGCTTTACACAGTTTGCTAGGTGCAATAAGCAGTGAACGTTAAAGCTTACTAAGTGTTTGCCATATATTTGAGCAAATGTATTCACAAATTCTTTTAACATTTCATAGGCTATGTTAACCTCACTACTGCAAGATTTTACACAAGATAGCAGCCTTACACTAGAATGTAACAGCAAGAAATTGTAATAAAAGTCATCCGGCACTGTACCTTTTAGTACGTATATACCGGTATATAACAAAAATTGACGGAATTCTGTTGCCTTCCAATTGCTGATATCTTCCAATGGCCTACATAATCTTTCAAAATTACTTGGTGTTTTTAGCGCAATTGCACCTAGCCTCTTATTTATCTCTTCTATGTCGCAGTTCTTTTGCATTAGTCTTAAGAGCTTTTTTGTCACCCCTAAATCAACCAAGTGCATAGGATCCAATGGAAATTGTGATACCATGCGGATTCCAATATTCTCAATAAGAACATGCTCCCTATGATGAAGAGGATCCAGTCTCGATTTAAATGACTCATCTGTTCTAGGGTATTCGTCATTTAATGAAAAGCTGACTCTCTTTTTTAGATAAACGCCTTCTTGCGTACACTTCGGACAACTGTGCTTGCCGTTATGGTACTTGACACCGGTAACGAAGGCACGTGCAGGGGAGTCGCAGACAAATGAGCGTATACTAAATATTTTAACATCTCCTCCAACCAATTCCACTCCATTTTGTTGCAGTTTATCAATTTCTTCTGAAAAGTCTTTCAGAAATAAATTGATGTTAGCCGGTTTTTCCATTCCGGAATACCATGCAATCATAAATGGTTTTTCTTCCGGATGAGCCACGTTTGCGCCTAAGATAGGCCATAAAACTCTTCGCGAACTTTTAAATACCTTTAAGCCATCTATTCCAACATCTACTACGATTTCTGACTCATTTTCATAATTTCTGGTCTTGAAATATTTTTGTATCCCATAGTACACATATTCTCCACCATCTTCAAAACTTCCGATTTTCGGCTTTTCTACCACTTCCTTTTTGAATAGCGTTGCAGCAGACAACGGCAAGCCATCAACGTTTATTTCTCTTAAAGTCTTCAGTAGGTCCGTGGTAGCATTTCGGCTAATATTGTTCCTTACCGCCCACTCTTTGATTTTAGTCGAACGTAATGAACATTTTTCATAAGTATCAGGAGCATCCATATGGATAACATTTGGAGGAGTGTCAGGAACATTGTCGCTTAAATAAGTTGAAGAAGTATTGGGAATAGCCATATCAAAATCAGTGATGTCGCAAACTGGCTGTAATTCCACTGTTTCAATCATCCTATTTGAAAATTTTACAACCGCACTTAACGTTTTTTTCAAATTTTCCTTTTCTTTCCTTTTTTGGATAGAAACCAAATTTGCTAATGTTTTCTTATTCATATTCAGAACAGCCAAAAACAGCACCTAAAAAGTCGTTTTCAGTAAAGTAAGTAAGCACTAAAAAATGCCAAAACAAAACAGCACAATAATAAAATTTGGTGTCAATGATTTATTTGGAAACTCAATTTTAAGTGGTAGGTTTTACTTTTATATTAACTTATTTATCATGTTAGTTTATCCATTTACTTTTGCAACTGAGCGCGAAATTCTTGCTCTAAATGGGAAAGAAGCATCTGCATGAAATAAGCTGTGGCGTTTTAAAGATACTATTATAAGGTTTTAACATAGTACTGCATGAAATAAGGTGGGAGCCATTGTATACTCGATCTGTTCATTTGCAATGGTATGGTCACCCTGCCATCCTTGAAAATCTGCAAACTGAACTTACCAGCTTAACAGATTGCACCTGTCCCATATTCAGTTTTGATAATAATTTTCGGGTAGAAAGATGGCACTGTCAATCTTAACCACCATATACACCGATGGCTCCAAGATAGAGTGTGGTGCTGGCGCGGGAATCTTTTCAAAAGACCTGAAATTATCTCATTCATTTCGCTTGCCAGATTCAACCAGCGTCTTTTAGGCAAAAGTTTTTGGCATCCTCAAAGTCTGCAAATCATTAAGGAATAATGCCATTTCCGGAAAGTTGGCAATTCTTTCGTACAGTCAGGCAGCTATCAAAGCACTGAATTGAGCAATAATAAAGTCTTAATAAGTAGTAGACTGCAAGGAAGAATTAGCCAGACTGGGACGTCGGTTCGATCTTGCTCTCGCTTGGCTTCCAGGCCACAGGGACATTGTGGGCTGACGAACTGGCAAGGCATGGTTCCTCCATTAAGGTCATCAGCGCGGTGCGGGTACATGTCCCGCTAGATTTAATAAAGAAGCGGATCTACTCTTATTACCTATCCGAGGCGAACACTTATTGAAAAGCATTAACTACATGCAGGATATCCAGGTCAATCTGGCCTTCATGTAACAATTCTAAAGCTTTCTGTTTGCAAGCTAATAACCGCATTAATATAGCAAAAATTACCGCAGTTTGCACTGGATACTAGGCCATCGGCAAGAATGCTGAAAAACTAGGTTTTCCTCTCAACTCCTTCAGTCGGAGTTCCTTAGATGCGAACAATAAAGAATCTATGGAACACTTTCTAGCCAGAACTGGCTAGTTACGTATTCAGCAAAATCTTCAACATCGAAATCGGCTCGCAGCTTACTTACCTTAATAGGACTAACTGGTTATAAATGTCGTTAGTTAGGTAATTTAATCTTCCACAACCACCTATACCAGTCTGTGGGATCACATTTAGTGCTACTTAAGGTTTTTAGCTTGCATTGCTAAACCGCCACACTTGCCTAACCAAACCTGTTCATTTTGCACCAAAATTTAATCAAATAAATAAATAAAAAATATACTTACCACAATTTAGGTTTTTCAAAAATAGCACTTCACTTTTACACGCACGATTTTAAGACAGATTTTTTATTTTTTTTTTTTTTTCTTGTTTTGATTTTTGAATGGCACATAAAACAAAACTTCCCCTGCAAACAGTGTACTAGATACAAACGGCGTATGTATCGGGGACACAAACACGTATTTTTTTTTGATTGTTTTTGAAAATCACATAGAAATTGCCGTACTCTTTCAATAACGTTTACATTGCTGTCGGGAAAAATACAGGCATTGGTTTTGTAGTACCAGTACTTGTATTGTATCAGTTACCCGTCCCTGCATAAATACTTAGATACGCATACCGGTACTGTATCGGTTGTACGTGTCTGGAATAGTACAGGTACGTTCTTAATATGCATACAGGTATTATACTCGTTAAACGTATGTATAACAATCCCGGTAGGTTTCTAAGGACGAGTACTGGTACTGTATCTTGTAGGTATGCTAATTAAAATCCCGAAAAAAAAACGAAAACGTGATTAATTCCGTGCGAAATTTTATTTCCCAATAGGGATAATTATGTTTGGCGTTAGAAAGGTTTAATAATTACAAGTTTGAATACAATATATTAAATGAAAATTACAATACAGTAAAAACTAGTATCAATAAAGTTATAAGCCAATATAATGATCTTCCTTAGTGCTTGCTCACAATTGAGGACCAACGATTATAAAATACTTTTCTCCATCTTATACTTATCAACGGCTATCGACATTAAGAGCCGGAACACACGAGAGACTAAATATTTACTTTCAGATGGTTCTTGTTCATATATGTATATGGTTTCTGTGGCTACCATTGTACCTGTAAATGGTTATAGGAAGTAATTAACAGTTTGAAGTAAATTTAGTTTTTAGGTACAATGTTTGTAGAATGCACATGTGATGCATCAAATGTGCAAAGTCGTAAAATTTTTACTTCCCATTCGTTTTCGTAAAATAGAGGCATATCTTTTGTATAGAATAACCAAAAAAAAAATACAACTTTGCATATATGAGCACTCCTATATCCATACATACGAACTAGAAGACCACTTTTTGTGTACAACACTCACCATTAGCGAACTTCTTAAGAAAACGCTACTTTTGCTCATCAGTCCCAGCTCCTTTAAGCAATAAGGCGGTATGACAGCAAACTTATAAAAATATCTGTGGATATTAGTTGCAATTCTTTACCAAAAAGCGACCGACTCCTAAACTTTTGCCGTCGTTTTCCAATAGTGCAGTTCATAAATTTCTAACTGGTGTATGTTACCGACAAATTCTATTAGAACTGAACGAGCCGCATCGATAGCATGCTGACAATTGCCCAATTTTAGCTCCTTTTTCCCCAGCATTAGACGATTAGAGATACAATTTATATTTTTTTATTTATTGAGCGCCATATAAAATGTTGAAATTTGATTTTTGAATGGCACATAAAACAAAACTTCCATACAAAAAAAAATATTCAGACGTTAAAAAATATTTACGCATACCTAGAAAGTACGGGAAATGTACCAGATACCAGATACAAGTTTAGAAAAATTAAAAAAAAAGTGAAAAAATTCAAATACAACCGGTACTCATTTTTTGCAGGGTCCATACAAAAAAAAAAAAATATTCAGACGTTAAAAAATATATAAACAAAAATATTTACGAATACCTAGAAAGTACGGGAAATGTACCAGATACCAGATACAAGTTTAGAAAAATTTTAAAAAAAGTAAAAAAATTCAAATACAACCGGTACTCATTTTTTGCAGGGATTGTTTTTAAGCCACTTTGGTATTAAAAAATTGAAAAAACTAAATGGTTTAAAAGTAAATATTTTTTGTGATAAAATTAAAACCTACCGGAATAAATTTCAATCTTTTTTTGGAATAAATTTTGAATTTAATACCAAAGCAGTTTAAAATCAATACCGAATGGAATCAAAAGTAAACTATCACTTTTTACTGTGTAGTTCGTCGGTTATTCTGGATAATAAAATTTAAAAATATCTCTTTCTCCGCCTAATTTCTAGTACTTCCTCTCAAATGCATTCAGGGAGCTACTGCTACTAGCATGCAACCTCATCAAAGCGACAATTTTCTGATAGGTGATAAATGCTGACTGCCCCAAAGCGACCAACGGAAGCAGCTTTAACTGATTCCCTTTATTATTGAACTTAATTTTTTTATATGGTTATTCCCTTAAGAAAAATTACCTCAATTCCACTGTGGAAAGCTAGCAAAAGTATTAAAACTCCGATGGAGAGTGAGCTGCCGATAAGAGCCAACCTTGGGAACTGGGCTCGAAAGCTGATGCTTTTGCAAATCACTTAAGCACAGTTTTTCAACCCAATCCTCCTATCCAAGGCTTTCTTCCTCCTAATTTGCCATTAAACAGCGATGTTATGCAATTGAACTTTCATATTAGCAACGTAAAGGGTGTAGTTGAAGAGATGTGTCCCAAAAAAGCTCCTGGGTGCGATTATATAACTCCCAAAATGATAAAAGAACTACCAAATTCAGCTTTTGTCTTTTTAACCAGACTTTCTAATGCTATAAATCAGTATGGGTATTACCCAACAGAGTGGAAAATCTCATTAATAACCATGATTCCAAAACCTGGAAAAGATCGTACATTGCCTTCTTCATATAGACCCATCAGTCTTTTATCATGCATATCCAAACTGTTTGAAAAACTAATTTTATCAAAAATAATACCTTATGCAACTGAAAAAAATTTATTTCCGGTCCATCAATTCGGTTTCCGAAAATACCACGGAACAATTGAACAGGTTAATAGAATCACAAATGAAATAAGGAAGGCTTTCGAAAAAAGTGAATACTGTACAGCAGTTTTTCTCGACGTAGCTCAAGCGTTTGATAAAGTATGGCATGAAGGCCTTATCAATAAAATTAAACACGTACTGCCTTTTAGCGTCCACAAAACATTTATTTCGTATCTGGAAAGCAGGCATTTTAGAATTAGACATAACAGTTTTATTTCATCACCTTTAAAAATTAATACAGGTGTCCCTCAAGGAAGCGTGCTGGGTCCTTTTCTGTACTTACTGTAGACCTCTGATTTACCTATTATCGCTGGCACAACCATATCTACTTTTGCAGATGATACTGCAGTTTTAAGTTGTAGTCGTTGTCCCCTAGAAGCGGCACGAAAACTTCAACTTCATTTAAACTCTATCGAAAAGTGGTTGCTGCTATGGCGCATAAAAGTAAATGAACAAAAATGCAAGCAGGTTACTTTTACCCTTAGGCGAGGTAATTGCCCTGCTATCACATTAAATAACACTTCAATCCCTCAATCTGAAAACGTCACATACCTAGGTATTCATTTAGACAGACGGCTTACGTGGCGAAAGCATATTGAAGCCAAAAAAATGCATGTTAAACTAAAAGCCTCCAGTCTACATTGGCTCATTAATAGCCAGTCCCGTCTAAGGCTTGAATATAAAATCCTTTTATATAAATCCATCATTAAGCCAATTTGGTTATATGGTATACAGTTATGGGGTAACGCCAGCTCCTCAAACATTGAACTAATACAACGGACTCAGTCAAAAATTCTAAGGATCATGACTGGTGCTCCATGGTATATACGGAACGAAAACATACGTCGGGACCTTTACATCCCCTTGGTCAAAGACGAAATCAACAAATACAAGCAAAGTTACGTTGCAAGATTGCTGTATCATCCTAATCCATTGGCACGGAGGTTAAAAAATTTAGAAAATTTGTCCAGACTAAAAAGAAAGGATCGTCCTGCTATGAATAGCGTTAGCAATTAGCTATGTTAAGCTGACTGAATTCTAAATTTTGTATGCAACCGGTATCTGGCGCGTACTTTTTTCTATGCAGCCGGCGGTATCTGGCGCGTACTTTTTTCTATGCAGCCGGTGGTATCTGGCGCGTACTTTTTTCTATGCAGCCGGCGGTAAATGGCGCGTACTTTTTCTATGCAGCCGGGATCTGGCGCGTACTTTTCTCTATGCAGCCGGTATCTGGCGCGTACTCTTTCTTATATTTCTTGTTCCTGCTACACATGCAGCCGGAACTACTGGCGCAAATTTTCATTCAAACATCCTGCTAGGCAGGCAGCATGTTTGTGAGAAGACTGAACGTACAACAACTGCGTTCTTCTGCGCGTTTACCGAACTCCTAGGATGGACAAGTCCCTATTAACTCTGGAGACACATTGAACACTAAATTATATATAAGATTAATTATGTATAATAATGTTATTTAGGATTAAGATTTTTAAACTTATTGTTAGTCTCCTAAGATGAGAAGATTCAATAAATGAATTCAAGTATTAAAAAAAAAAATTCCACTGTTATATACTTTTTGAAAATCGTGAATTCAACTTTTGTTCTTATATATTTTTTAAGAAAATCTTTATCTTTATCTCTTTATCACTTTTGTTCTTATATATTTTTAAGAAAATATTTATCTCAAATTACTTACATATTTCTTTAAAAACTATTATCTCAACTTTTTTCTCACACATTTTTAAAAAAAAAATCTTAATCTAATTCATATGTACTTCTAAGAAAATCATTATCTCAATTTCATTCTTAGATACATATCTTTAAGAAAATCATCATCTCAATTTTTTTCTTAAAAAAAAAAAAAAAAACAAAAAAAAAAAATCATTTCTGAATTTCTCTTTTATATTTTCAAATTCGCAAATTCACGCACATATTTGTAAAAATTATTTCTTAAATTTCATTCTAAAGTAGCTGTAAAAAATCACTTTACTCAATTTTATACTTATGTACCATTGTAAAAAATCATTTTCTTAATTTCAACCTTAAAATTCCTTTAAAATATCTTAAATTAAACACAACGTTCACCTAACTGGGTGTTCAGCCAAAGAAGGCTTCTTATTTTTGCAACTTCTAAACGAATTTAAGTCTTGCTATATCACTCCATTATTTTTTTTAAAAAACAGAGAAAACAATTATCTTTTGCAAGCTACATAAAAATTTCCTTGTAAAAAGTTTCAAAAATTATTAACCCTCAATTTGAGTTTGAAAAAAAAAAAATCTTTTAAATGAATTAAAACCCTCAATTTGAATTTGAAATCATGCTTAAGATACTTTAATATTTATATGAATATATATTAAATCTCAATTGTAAATCATAAAGTGAAAATCTGAAAGAAAAATTTTCAACATATAGAACTTGAGAAACAATGGAGTGGCATGCCCAACAGCGGGAAGTTTCTTTTTTTACATTTAAAAACTAATTTCCGCTGAACATGCCGAACTCTATTGCAGATACTGCAAGGCGGGCGGTATGTTTATGCGAACACGCATAATCCCCAAAAGGAGGGATAAATTCCCCGTAGTTGGCAACGCAATTCCATTGCTTAACAAACAATGCCCCACAGTTCATATCTGTCAAAGTTCTTTTTTTTTTGCTTTCTTTTTTCATTCGTTTTTATAAATTAACCTAAGAAGCAACACGAGCAGCTGCAGCCGTAGTAATATATCTATTTAACTTTAAAATAAGTGCAAATTGTTAAATTTCTATTTTTAATACTCATTAAAGAGTTTGTTTAAACCTCAACAATAAGAGTTTTCTTTAGTTCGGGTTATATTTTTCTTTCATCGAAGTTCTCAGTGGCGGAGTTTTTCAACCTTTTTTGCAGTTTCTCAGTGGAGAATTCTTAAACGTGTCAAAGGAGTTCATCGGCGGAACGCCATCAAGCATCAATTAAAGAAGTGCTCCAGCTCGCTGCCTCCAAGCTAGGAGTGAAAAAGGTAAACCTTTGACATACGCATTTCCCCCATCTAAAAAAAACAATTCTCTGGCTCCTGGTTTATAGCGCAAGCCAGCGGCCATTTGTTTTCTTCTTTTTTTTGCGTTGAAAATTGCTATAAAAGAGCAGCAGCGTCTATTTTAAGTAGATATATTTTTGGCAAGTTAAGGCCTTAGAGTCAAGTTTTAAAGTGTTTAATAAACGGAATTAAAGTAAAATCAGTGTGAAAAAAGAAGAAAAAGAAAGAACAAGCATTAATTTAATGTCAATAGGTTGGCAAATAACTCGCGTTGCCAGCTATTGTGGGTTTATCCCTTTATTGGGGAATTATGCGGGTTCGCATAACCACAGGTCGTAGGTGCCTAATAGCAAGTAGACTCCCTACAGTCAAATTCAGAAAGATTGCTTTAGTAGTTTTGCTTTTAAAGCGCATTATACTTTTGTGGGCGGTGCCACGTCCTTCAACGAGTTTTCCCAACATAACGGCATATAACATATTAATACTTATTTGCAGAGGTAAAATCTCCTAAATTTTAATCAAAATTGTTGGAGTCGTTTTCGAGTAATATTGAATCAAAATTTTCAAGGGCTAAAAAGTGGGCGTGGCACTTCTTCGATCCCGCCCACTTTTCGTTTATTAAAAGGAATTATTAAGCAGTACCTACATACCATATTTCATTAAAACACCTTGTAACATTTGCGAGAAATAGCATTTAACGTATTTTGCTTGTGTGGGTGGTTCCAATATTTTGCCCACTTTCAGATCAGGGATGCCTTATAGCGAGTTAGCTCCCCCCACTTGATCTTAGAATTATTACTTTATCAGTTTTCTTTTGATAGCGCATTATATTTTTGTGGGTAGTGCCACGCCCTTCAACGAGTTTTCCCAATATAACGGCATACCACATAAGGAGTGAAATCGAAAAAATCTTAACATATATAAAATTCAATAATTTTTAAACGGTTGATCTTAGAGTTTTGATTTTTGTTTTATTTAATTGATAATATTTTACAAATTACAGAAAAATATAATTTTAATAGTTCTAACCACTATTTATGAACTCGTGGACCTTTTTTGGTAAGCCTTCCATTAGAGATTTGATAGTTGTTTCAGACACCTTTTTGGAACAGATTGCGCATCTCCTTTTTGTAAGTAGAAATAATTTTTTATTTTTTTTATTCTGAAACACCATAAATTTTTATGGAATTTTATTTTAAAATTCTTATCAAAAGTTAAATTTTTTTTTTTTGAAATGTTAAAATGATAACAATCATAGAGATAATTTTTAACCAAAAGAAAATTTTTAAAGATCGTGTAGAAAAGATGAAATTACATTGTATGCAAACTGTTGGCCAATTGTTTACAATCATTGACCGTCTGGCTACTCAAAAGAAACAAAGTTTTCGAAGCACTTTAAGGTAATAACACTCGGACTTAATTATCAAGTGTCTATTTGACAATTGATAAAAATGTGCTCTCGTGAAAATGTCCGTTTATTATATCCGCCCGTAAATTCTGCTTTTTGCTGTCGACACTTGGAGCAATAAAGATCCAATCCGAATGAAATAAACGACATAAAAGTCATTTTGTTGAAAAAGTGAAATTTTTATAACTTTAATAAAGCTAATTAGTTTTGTCGGGGAAAATTTTATAATTCGGTTTGTGTTTGTTTGTTTGCCAAGTATAAAAAAAAAGTTGACGTGGTCCTTAGCCTGATTTAATGAAAATTAATAAATGCATAATAATCTGTTGGACAAAAAGTTGACCAGATTGCGTGCAGTACCACTGCTCGGTAAGGAGCACCTACCTCTTCTAGCGTGAACCCTTTTAAAAAGGTATGACAAATGAGAATTTTTGTTACACATAGTTACTCGAAAGACTAAACGTCCTAGTCCGGAATTATATGACGGAAAGTGCTGGTCCAGACTTGCAACTTATGTAGTGCGACCCATTAAAAATTTTCATCCTCGATCAATACTCGAAAAACATAATCGTTGGACGAATCAGCTTTCGACGTTCCCTTCATCTATATAAGCAAAAGCACGAAGACAGTTTCATCCACTTCGTATTGAATAAAAGCATCTTTACCCCACGATTTGAGCAGAAAAGTGATAAGTGTTTTGGAAAATTAAAGTAATCGCCTGGTAGTTAAATTTTGATGATTAACTTGGATTAAAAGTTTTAATATGGTTTTTTTTTTTTTAAAAAAAGAGATAAAATAATTCTTAAAATCCTACGTCTAAAATGACATAAATTTAACTAGAAGTTTAAGACCAAAGTTGCAAAGTAATGAATTTGTTTTTAGAAATTCTTTTTGTATAAATTTCGTAATTAGTAAACAAGATAAATTTAGTTTTTGTTTTTGTGCTAATGTTCGTAGCGTAATATAAAGAACAATTTTCGGTACAAATGATGACCACGATACGGTAGTCCTCCTTTGATTTCGTGTTGTTTGTGTTTTTTTATACAGCAAGTATGAAAAACATAATAGAAAAGCGCGTAACAAGATAGATTTTAAAACAGAAAAAAAAAAAAAAAAAATTCTTTCCGAACATTAGAATACAACAACAACAACTAATGTAAATTCCAAATAATAATTCAATTAGCAACAACAGCATACTCCGAAAAACTCTCTCCACATCTCAACAGGCCTGCTGTCATCGAAAGAAGAAGGTAAAGGGAAAAAGTGAGTAACCAATTTTTGCTCTCATATTCAGTAGAATTATTATTTGGTTTTGTTTTGATCTGCACACTATGCAGCTTAAAATGAATTTGATGACATTAATGCATTGAGAAGATCTTATTTAAGAGTTATCAAAGTTTGGAATTAAAGTTTATATACATAGTTATTTTTTTCCCCATTTAAGTAATGCTAAAATTTTGATAGCAAATACCAGTCTTTTAATATTTAAAAAACAAACTTATTCTATATAATGATAACGCAAAATTAATTTCGTATGTTTAGATCAAGCACTTTAACTTGAAAGTTGTTAAACTTATTAGAAATTAAAAGCTAAGAATACCGGCTAATTAATCTCGTCTAAGAGAAATGTTATAAATATTTTTTTTTCGTTTTTTTTTTTCAATGAATTTTAGTTTTGTATTGTAATAAAAATGGTTGTTATATTGAAAATGGAAGGCTAAATATCTTTTTATTAAACCACGAAAGGTAAAGCATGACATTATAAGTAACGAGTATATTCAAAGTGGGCTAACTATTTAATCTCTTCACAAGGTTAGCAGGATGGGCGGGTGATGAATGAAGAACAAACAATATCTACGTTCTTCAGTCTGGTTTCTTTGTACAATTTTAAACATCCATTTCAACAATTACTTTCCTTGTTTTTCTGGTTTACAGAGCGGTAACTTGCGATTTTTCATATGTAAATATTCGGTTATCTTGTTAACATCATACACTGCATACAATTTTAATATATGTAGCTTTCTGTCCATGTCCGAGGGCCAAACCCACACCCAACCCTGAGCTAAGACCGAATACAAATAGTTATGCAGAACCGGCTTACAGGATATGGGCCTCGTTAAGAGGTAAGAAACGTTACATTTTAAAGACTTCGATATTTTTGGACAACTTTGTTGTGCTCTTTAAGTTTTTTTCACAAGAGCCCAATATCTCTCCACTGGTCTTAGCTCCGGACAATTTGGGGGATTGGCCTCTCTTGGTAAAAAAACTATGCTATTACTTTGGTACCACTCCAGAGCTTTCTTGCCGTAGTGACATGATGCCAAATCGGGCCAAAAATATGTGGACACATTGTGCTTTCTTATAAAAGGTAGAAGTCTTTTTTTCAAACATTCTTTGATGTATATTTCGGTATTTATAGTGCCCACTGTAACAAATCATTTGCTTCTTTTGCCGCAACTGCATATAGCTTGCTATACCAGGAATTTTTTAGGAAATTTTGTCTGCTTTTGGATTCTAAATTGTTCTTCGACATTTTCTCCAGCATCAGCAACATAAAAATTTAGACCCGGAAGCTGCGTAAAATCTGCCAGTACATACGTTTCGTCGTCCATTATACAACATAAATATTTTTGTATAAAATTCGATTTTAATTTCCGAGCCCTACTTTTGTCGTCTTAATTTTTTGCAGCATTCCTGTCTGGAACTTTTTGGACTTTGTATGTTTTCATACCTGCATTGGCTTTAACTTTTCGCAACAAATAGTCAGAGCCCTGGGCTAACCAGGCAGCTTTTCTAGCAGATGTGTTTCGAGATCTTTTCAATATGCTTTAAATTTTCTTGGTTTTCCCAATATCATGTGATCCTTGTTTTCTTCCTGAACCAGGTTTCCTATCGATGGTCAAATTCTCCTAAAACTGTTTAATAACATTAGAAACAGTTTGACGGCAGACCTTCAATTCTTTGGCCAATTTTTTGTAAGAACAATTTGGATTTTTTTTTTTAATTTTTAATAATTTTAAGACGTACTTCTTTTTCTTCACTCATTTTGATCAAACTCACAACAAATCAACAGGTTTGTCATTAAAAATAATAACTGACATATTTTTCAAAGATAACTAGATCAAAGAAATTTTTAAATTTTACACCTAAAAAAATTTATTAGGTAAAACGTGTGTTAAGATTTTTCGATCTCACTCCTTATTAGTACTTGTTTGCAGAGGTAACATCTCCTTAATTTTCATCAAAATTGTTGGAGTCGTTTTCGAGTAACATTGAATCAAAATTTTCAATGGCTAAAAAGTGGGCATGGCACTTCTTTGATCCCACCCGCTTTTTGTCTGTTACAAGGTATTATTAAAACGTACCCACTCACCAAATTTCATTCAAATACCTTGTATGGTTTGCGAGTTTGACCATATCAAATTTAAAATTTAATGCGATGCCACGCCCTCTGGTGAGCATTTACAAAGTTCAAGCCTAGCTCATTCTTCATTGTATGCTAATATCTAACATTATCTGAAGTTTCATTAAAGTCGCTGTAGCCGTTTTCGAGAAAACGTTTTGCCCGTTCCAAGCATAGGTACACATGAACCCATTATAAACAAGTTTTTGGAAAAAGGGGTCAAAAAGACCCTTAAAAACGCGATTATCAACTGGGATTTTCAATGAATTTTTACGGTTTAGTTTTTTCCGTGTACTTAACAAAAACAACAAGCAAAATTAATTTTTGTCAATGGATTCGGACAGCCAAATTTATTATCAATAAGACACAATTTATTGTTTTTCAATTGGATTCCCAGTTTCTGAGTTATAAGCCTTTAAAGAAAGGATACCTCTCATTAACATACAAAGGATTTTTCGGGCTCGAAAAGTCTATTGACTGATACAGAAGTACCATGCAGCAGTAAAATAATGTTTTCAAGAAAAATATTTTTTCCAAAACTAGGGTACAGATTTCAATTCGAAATTGTGAGTTCAAATTCAAAAAATTATTTAAAACTGCAGATGAGTTCAGAATATAGTAGTCTTCAGTATTTACTTAATTTGCAAACTTTCACAGTAGACCAATAATTATTTGGTCGTAAAATCGATCTGCTCTATAAGAAAAACATAATTCCTAACTTAAAGTGTCGTTTTTCGTGAAAAACAAAGCCTACTGTATAGGTGAAATCGCCAGGGGACACAAAAAGTACAGTTATGTGAGAATCACCCATATGGGCACGGCCACGTAAGACGAAGCTATACAACTTTTTTTTTTTTCTTAGATAAGTACATACAATTTTTTCTCGTATAAGAAGAGAAGATATTATTATAAGTATATTGAGAGAACCGAATAAAAAATGAAAATGAAGTAAATTAATAAAACCCTAACCCGTGACTTTGAATTTTACCAAGAGGCCGTCCCTTTCTTTTATGCTTTTTTGTAGCCGAACTCCTGGCCACCGGCGAGCAAAACCGCTGCACAGTGCGTTGAGCCCATACAAAAAATGGTCAAAAATACAAGGAGTGGTTGGATATCGATGAAATTTGGTACTTTAAATAATTTGGGGCTGCGAAGCTCAAAAATGATTTCAGATTTGTTGTAAACTTTATAGTTTTGCTAAAAACCAGGTGTTTATGACGATTTTCTTAAGTCCCATGTATAACGATTTTTTTATTTATCTTTAAAATATGTGTTTTTGTAAAATACGTAGTAGAAATAATGTTTTATTTATTTTTAAAATTATTTGTGTTAATAAAAAACAAAAAAAAATTTTCAACATAAATTTTATATTTCATGTAAATTTTTCATTTTAAGCATTTTTAAAAAAAAAAGTATTTGTAGGACGAAGTAGGAAAAGTTATTTGCAGTTCCTGATTATATAGAATCCGAACTAGAAGACTAAAAAAAAACGGCACTTATTTTTATAAGATTTGTTTTTTTTTTTCATCGAAATTTGTCAATTTCTGAAGTTTTTCGTTTGATAATATCTTCTCTCCTTATACGAGATAAAATTGTATGTACTTATGTACCTATGTACTTATGTACTTATGTATGTTTGGAACGGGCAAAACTTTTTCTCGAAAACGGCTGCAGCGATTTTAATGAAACTTTACATAATGTTAGATTTTAGCATACAATGAAGAATGAGCTAGGCTTGAACTTTATTCACGCTCACCAGGGGGCGTGGCATCGCATTAAATTTTAAAATTGATATGGTCATAACTCGCAAACCATGCAAGGTATTTGAATGGAAGCGGATACGGCTTAGCAATACCTTGTAACAGACAAAAAGTGGTTGGGATCAAAGAAGTGCCACGCCCACTTTTTAGCCCTTGAAAATTTTGATTTAATATTACTCGAAAACGACTCCAACAATTTTGATGAAAATTTAGGAGCTGTTACGTTTGCAAACAAGTATTGATATGTGATATGCCGTTATATTGGGAAAACTCTTTGAAGGGCGTGGCACCACCCACAAAAATATAATACGGTATAGAAAGAAAACTAATGAAGTAGTCATTCTAAAATTAACTGTGGGGAGCCTACTTGCTATAAAGCATCTCTGGTCTGAAAGTGGGCAAAATATCGCCATTGCGCGTGTAACCTCCCATACAAGTAAAATACGTTTAATGCTATTTCTCGCAAATTTTACAAGGTATTTAAATGAAATTTGGTATGTAGGTACTGCTTCATAATACCTTGTAACGAACGAAAAGTGGGCGGAATCGAATAAGTGCCACGCCCACTTTTTAACCCTTGAAAATTTTGATTTAATATTACTCGAAAACGACTCCAACAATTTTGATGAAAATTTAGGAGCTGTTACGTTTGCAAACAAGTATTGATATGTGATATGCCGTTATATTGGGAAAACTCTTTGAAGGGCGTGGCACTGCCCACAAAAATATAATGCGCTTTAAAAAGAAAACTACTAAAGCAATCTTTCTGAACTTAACTGTAGGGAGTCTACTTGTTATTAGGCACCTACAACCTGAAAGTAGGCAAAATTTCGAAAGTGCGCGTGGAACCTCCCATACAAGTAAAACACATTAACCCAGATAGCCCTGACGTCCTTCTGGAAGGATTCGAGACCCTGGTCGACATTTTGGTGTTTTTTCTCAATTAAACTTGTCGGTGAACTTAAATTTGATTTCAAACTGCTGTTGACAGCCTAACGGAAGGGAGGTGGCCGCTGTTTTATTCAATTGTCGATTACCAAGTAAGCAGTGCGGTTTATATGTTACTCCTATTTCTCATCAGCGATTACTCCGATTTTGCCGCTCATGGCTAATTACCTGTTAATTTTTTTTGTGGATAGTTTTGATTGTCTTATTATCTCAACTCTCTAGATACTGCTAATAATGAATAATATAAAATATTGCCTCTTTCGTAATCAGCAACTTCCGTTATTTCAACAATCCTTCTGGAAGGACGTCAGTCGAATCCACGTCATAAAATTTTCTTTTTCATACTAAAAAAACTGCGTCCATTAGAAGAAATTATGGAAGTTTTGGAGGGAAAGGATGATGCCATAGGATATAGAGGGGTTAATTTTACTTTATTACCACCAAATAATGCCGATGGAGGCCTTATTCAGGGGATTGATACCAATTTGTGATAGGCAATACATTTTCCTATACAACTGTGAAAATAAGAACCTGAGTAGCAATGACCGTTTAACCGATGTTAATCCCCTCCTGAATAAGAGATGTCATGCTTTTGCCTTGCTCTCTTAAAAACATTTAGTCGTTGAGAGTATTGTCCTATCATTCGGGAGTCTTGGAATAAAAAAGTTCACAAGTAGAAAGCCGATCAGGTATGGGAACAAATTCAAGATCATCTTCATATCCAGGTTGTAATCATACCAAAGAGGTTATTCCTTAGCGGATAAAGACTCTTCAAATTGATAAGATAATTGTAGTGACATTTGGGTGAATTTGATAAAAAATGTTCACTTCAGAATACAGAAGAATTGAAGAATATCAGAAAGTACGTTTTCTGCTGTAATCCCAACAAAAAACCGACTTTCTGATAATAAACACCAAAAAGCTTCAAGCTAGACTTTAATTTTCAGCGTTCAGGAGTCAGCTTTACTATAGGTTTTGTTTTTGTTATTATTTTAGACTCGATAAAATGGGAAACTAAGTTACAGATACTAATACCGATAAGGAAATTATAAACAAAAATGATACAAATTTTGCTTGCATATAAGACTGACGTCCTTCTGGAAGGATGTCCATTTGTGACGTCACCGATTCCAAAAAAAATCTTAAATCACCATATTTATTGTCAAACAACCTCTAATACACGAAAACAAAAAAAAATCGGTAAATTTCCAAAAAAAAAATTCAGGTCTATCCCGACTAGAAATTTGCTTAGGCATGCCTAAAAATACGTTAGGCCCTAATTGGGAAACAATGGGGTTAGCCTAAATTAAGAATGCCTATTACTTGCCTAGTTAAGTAGGCTTTGGGTTTGCCCAAATTAAGTTTGCCTAATAAACGCCTAATGCGGTGGTCATAGTGCTAAACGAACAGTTGCCAAATTTCGTTTGCCTAACGAAAACCTAACGTGGGGATTATAGTGAGAAACGAACAGTTGCCTAGTTTCGGAATGCCTAACAATTGCCTAGTTGGGCAGGCTTAAGATTTACCTAATAAACGCCTAATGCGCTTGTCATAATGAAAAACGATAAGTTGCCGAATTTCGGTAAATCTGTGGAAAAGTAATGCGATATTAATGAGAACATTTGAAGCTGCTCCAAAATTAAATAATGTAAGTGTACGAATAAAATGTTTGTTCTAATCTGTAAGATAAAATATTATTAAAAACTTGAATTTTTTAAGTACTTTTATTGCGCTCAAAAAGTAACATTTTCATTTTATTAGTACCACGGTTATTACCACACGAATTTAAGATCATGACAGTTGTCATAATTTGTTTACCAGGGACTCCATTGTGAATTTTCTTTTTTCTACGTGCTTATACGAGCATATATAATATGTCGTCTAAAACACAGCTACATATTTTTTATTTTCCTTTCGTGCCAAAAAACTCATTTGTTTCAAAATATTCTTAGGCCTTTGCCATTTTTATTTGTGGTGGTGGTTGGTAATCGGTAGAACACCAAAAAATGTAAGATTCATGGGACGAACAACTTCTCTTAGTTCCGTTTTCCAAAAACTTACGGAGATATAGAAATCGGAAGATCGGGATATGGCTTTGTGAAAACCGGAACCTCTTGATAGAATTTAAAAATATTGGTGCCAAATGAATGGTATTTTAATTCACTACAAATTTGGTTTACAAAAGTTTTAAATCCGAGTCATGATTTTCGAAATATGGCAAATTTTCGTACATTTTGACTAGTTTTTTTTTTTTGAAGCCTTTTTTTCAAATCTATGCCATTTTAATTTGTTCGATATATATGTATGAGGAATGCCAATTTTTGAGCCTTTTGGCGAGCCCGAGATTTTCGGGATTATAAATTGCAATCCCGAAATTGAAAAAAACCAACACTTTAAATTTATGCGGTTTTTTTTTTTTTAAATAGAATAATTCTAACCAAAAATAGTAATTTTCACTACATTTGCCAGTTCTGAATCCGAATCGGTCTATCGCGTACGGTTTTTGAGATGTCCTTTACTAAAAGTTAAAAAAATATGATTTTTGAGGTTATATGGAGTATGCACGAAATTATTTTCTATTAAATGCAGCATCTCGTTCTATTCTTTAGCCGTGTTTTTTTGACGCGTATTTAAAATCGTGGTAATTTACAAATTGCGATAACTTACGAATGGTGAGTCGTACGATAAAAAGTCCAAGGGTCTTTTTCAGGGAGAACCACATGCTCTACAAATAATTTTGATCTTTTGTAAAAATAATATTTAGATAAATAATAATTATTTAGAAGTTATTTAAAAAAAAGTAATTTTTTGCCGTTTATCGGCGCTTAACCAGTTTTTATAGAATAACTCCTTAAAGATAAATTTTTTAAATATAAAATGAAAAGTTTTTGTAGAGAACGTGATTCCCCATAAAAAAAAGTTCCTCAGAGTTTTTATTGTGCGACTCACTGTTCATGAGTTATTGCAATTTAAAAATATACACAATTGTATACACGCGTCAAAAGGAACACGGCTTTTGTCTTTAAAATGAGCTATGATATAGTATCAAAGGATTTTCTTTTAAAAAGTTACGATCATTTCAAATGGTATCACACACAGAAAAAAAAATTGTATTCCCAACAACTTTATGTTTTGATTCAAGAATTTATGTTGGTTAAAATCTTCCCAACAACTTTTGCTCTTGTTTCAAATACGAAATTGTTATGTATTATGCATAACGAAAAATTGTTGAATCAAGTAAAAAGTTGTTGAAGTTTTAAGAACGAAAATTGTTGTATTAAAAGCGAAAAAATTTTGGAAATTTATGAATGGAAATTGTTGTTTCAAAAGCGAAACTGTTAACAATATTTAAAAGCGAAATAATTGAACGAAGAATAAATGATTGTTGAAATGTTTGTTGTTATATAAGTCTTTATTAGCAATCTATCTTACGGCAATAAAAACGATACAGTAGCATGAACATTGGTTGCAGTATGAGCATAAGAAGTCAAACGGCGTTTTCATACGTGTAACTGATGCTTCAACGGCAGCATTTTGCATTTTATCTTGACTGGCGATAGAAAGAGGACATAGTACGATAATCAGAAGCGAAGTGGATCGTGAGCGAAGTCAGGTTTACATCATCCGCGAATCCAAGTATCCAAGTTACGATCAATAAAACGTAATTTATTATGGAATTCATACGCTACCAGAAAGATGGGAGAAATTAGTGTTTAGTTTTTAGTTTATATGAAATCTTTCTTACCCTTAATCGTTATATGAACTTTTTAAATAAAACAGAACTTATTCAGTAATTTAAAAGTTTTTTTTTTTTGCTTACAAAAAAGAGTGTTTGAAGTTTTGTATTTAAAACTATTTTGTATATTTTTTATGACAAATGCGTTAACAAATTAAGTATCAAGAACAAAGTTGTTGATTTAAGAATAAAATATGAATTTCAACAATTAAAAAATAACAATTTTTTAAGAATGAAAAATTGTTGTTTTAAGAATTTTTTTTTTTCTGAGTGCATGAATTTATAACTCATTTTGAAGGCACAAAATAGTACTATATGACGCATTCAATAGAACATAGTTTCGAGTGTCCTCCATATAACCTCACAAATCGTGATATTTCAACTTAGAGTTGAGGATATCTCAAAAACCATACGTGATGGACCGATTTTGATGCCAGATTCAGATTGAGAATCGACAGATACATCGAAAACTAATATTTTTGTTGGGAATTGTTCCCATTTTTTTTTTTTTAAAAAAACTGCATAAATCTAAAGTGTTTCTGTTTTTCTAAATTCAATTACCAACAAAATGAGTAATGTCGGATCAAAATCGGTGCTTGTTCAACAATATTAAATAATGTTTACCTAATTTTTTTAACTTAATTTCATATGACAAAAAATAGTTTTAATCAATCCCGGGATTTGCATCGACTCTACCCTCAACCGTTTGTCTAAATAGAGTTAGGAATCAAATCATCCATCGGCAGCCCTGACATTTAATTTGTTGTTCGGTTTGTGAATAAAATTCTAATATAATGTAGTTCGAAAAAAGTATTTTGCATCTTGGATTAAACATAATCGTAAGTGCTTTTGTTCTTTTTAATAAATAAATCAATTTAAGCGATAGCGTAATCATTTTCTCATGAAGGAATGCCTGTACCTACAACAACTGAGCCAGATTCAGAAGCAGACGCCGCAACAACTAAACTCCCCAAATCCTAGTCAAAGTATCACTGCCAACATTGGGACAAAAAAGAGTTGAAAGACACACCATCTGTATTGGATGACATAACATTGAACACGGAACGTCGCTGTCGCAAAGAAGGCGCACGCTTCATCATGAGTTGTGGCACCGAAATAGGCCTTGGACGCAATATCATTGCTATCGGAGTGGTGTACTTTCATCGCTTTTATATGTTTCATTCGTTTAAGAGATTTCCGCGTTATGTCACTGCATGCTGTGGCCTCTTCTTGGTGGGCAAAGTGGAGGAAACGCCCAAGAAATGCAGGGATATAATAAAGACTATACGTGGACGTTTAACAGACATGCAATTCTATTCATTCGGAGAAGATCCAAAGAAGGTGCGTTAGTAGAAAACTAAATTTATTATTATTTGGGTAAATTTTTCTCTAATTCTCTTATAGCAAGATATGACTTTGGAGCGTATTCTGCTGCAATCCATAAAATTCGATCTCCAGGTAGAACATCCATACACATTCTTGCTCAAATATGCGAAATGCTTCAAAGGCGATAAGCAGAAACATCAAAAAATGGTGCAAATGGCATGGAATTTCGTAAATGATTCCTTAAGCACTGTCGTCTGTCTACAGTTGGAACCAGAGATTATTGGAGTTGCTCTGATACATCTTGCTAGTAAATTCACTGTCGCTGATTGGGTTGTTTGTCAGCCAGCGCATTTGCGTAATGCTTTAAGTTGCGAACTGGCGCTTAAATTTAACTGCACCAAAGCAGCCGAAGCGGTACGTATACTTAAACATTTTACGAAATAGTGCGTAGCTTACTTGAAAAATGTTTTGAGATAATTACGTTTTTGTTTCCTTGTCGAAGAACAAATGCAATGATATTCAGAAATGTAAATATTACTATTTGAAATCGAACTGCATTCTTTAGTCAAAAACATTTTTCAAGGATTTTCACGTTATTTCTTAACTGTGTCCAATGAAATTAATTTTTTTTCTTTGCAGATGCTTTCGTTAAAATTATTTCAAAATCGAAAGAAGATCTTAGTGAGCATATCATCATAAAATCATTGGCATCAGCTCTTCATCATTGCAGGGAGTGGAATGGTGGTCGTGCTGCACGATAAAAAAAAGGTTTTTGGTTGAAACCCGAAGCAGATTTTATTTTTAATTTTTTTTTGTACTATTGACTTTTTGGTTGTAAACTGTCACTTTAAATGCAAAAAGACTTTACAACAAAATAACTCAAATTCATTTCTAATGTTCTACAATTTTTGTTTTTTCTAGCGATATATCGAAACATGTTGTTACGTCCTTTTACATTTTGTGCCGATATGTTAATGCATAGTTATCTATTTAATAGACTTAGCATAGAAGACGAAACGAATCGAATGACTGATTTTCAACTGCTTACAACTTTAAAGATAAGACATGAATTGAAATTTTTGTTTACAAACTTAATTCTTTGAGTTAAAATGGAAGATTTAGCCGAACCAAGTTTTTCATGAAAAATTTCAATAGGCTGATATTAACGATTGATTTTTAGTCACTCGATTCGTTTCGCCTTCCATGTTAAGGTTATAATTAAAGGCAACTTTTCTTTCCATACATGATTCATTCATTCTTCCAAACAATTGTTTCATTTAAACCCTATTTTATTAAATTTTACGGTTCAAAAACTAAAT
Organism: Calliopum simillimum; assembly: GCA_951812925.1. Lineage (NCBI taxonomy): Eukaryota > Metazoa > Arthropoda > Insecta > Diptera > Lauxaniidae > Calliopum > Calliopum simillimum. The sequence goes on from OX638368.1 coordinate 113,179,595, forward strand.
AAGGATTGTATTTATTTTCAATAAGGACTGTTCCGTAATCCGTGTGGTTTCAATTATTTTCCATTTTGGAAGCTTTTGATGAAAATGGTAAGTCACGCGATAAAAAGTATCAGAATCTGTTTTGTGGAGAATTACAGGCTCTACAAATAATATTGATTTACATTTACGAGAAAGTAACCGTTTAGGAAATATTCGATAAAATCGAATTTTTCGATTTTTTGCGATTTTTTAAGAAAATTACCTGACGATTACTTTTTTGTTAATCCGAACTAATATTATTTGTACAACCTGCAATTCTCCACAATAGATATTCCAATTCTTTTTATCGTTCGACTCACGGTTTTAATCAAAAAGCCTCCTAAATTATAAGTAATTGTAATCACACGGATTTCGGAATAAACCTGAATTATCCTTATTGTGATCAGTTATTATAATTAAGCATATTAACAATTCTTAAAAAATTAAGATAGAAATAAGAAATAATATTTTTAATAAATTACTAAAAAATACAGAGCTATTTTTCGTTTTATTGATTTGAAGATTATTATTAGTTAGGCGTGAATTAGGGCCCAATTGATTTTGCCTAAGCAGAACGTTAGGGTCAAGTGCTAAATCCCAACGATAGCCTAGTTTGGTAAGCCTCAAATTTTCCTAAATACGAACGCCTACCTAATTGGGACGGCATTAGGCATTCCTTATTGGGAAAATATGGGGAACACCGTTACATCCGATATGAGGGCCTTGTTAGGCTCCCGCGTTTGGCCCTAACGTTCTGGTTAGGCAAAACTAACGGGGCCCTAATTGTCGCCGCACAAAATTTTCTAGTCGGGATCTGGGTTAAATGCTATTTCTCGCAAATGATACAACATATTTTGATGAAATTTGGTATGCGAATCTGGATCAGGAGTATCTAAAGCATAACAAAAAGAAGGCTTTGTTTAATAATTGCCACGCCCGCTTTTTTTATCAAAATACAATTTTGGTTAATAACTCAGGCACAAAAAAAATGGAATGAACTGTTTAATTCTTATAAGAAGTTTTATGGTCTTTTTGACGCTGAATCCGTCTTCATCAGCAGAGCTGTCATTATACCTGTAGGATTTTGAAATATTCCTGCTTGAACTTGAATATAACGTTGTGTTCAGTCTTACAGCGTAGCTACAAGAAAATGTGAATTATTTTTTATTACTAGCATCAAAGAGCTACACTCTTCCTGATCCAAATATCCTTTCGGATTTTTCCAATAGGATTCTTATTTTCCGAGCTATGATCCTTTGAACATAAGATATTTCAGCCGCCATACAAAAGTCGAAATATTTTGGGTGCGTGGCATATCCCATTTATTTATTTTAGGGCATTGTATTGCACTAAAAAAAAATTTAGTTTTTGATAGTTTTCTATACCATTCGATGATTTCCGAGTTTTTCTTATTATTATTCTCATTGGTTTATTTATCATTTTGAAAGCATGACCGTTAGAAGTGAAAACATATAATTTTCATAACAAAAAATAACTATGAATAAAAACATCGACTTAAATATGTAATAAGATTAGATTGTTGACCGATCAGGGATCGGTCTCCAGGTACTCATATATTAAAACCACTACAGTATATATTAAATTATACTAGGTGTACAAATATGAAACCGGTAATGACATCTAGCGGTCGATAGCCGTATATGTATTGTATGAGCTTCCGAACCGTACCAAATGTCTTTATTGTTCATTCTGTCATCTGTCAACAATATTCAGTTCACAATTTGTCAAGTTTCATACAACAATGCATTTTTTCCGCTCGTAAAGATGTCGAATTTTGTGCCTGAAAACTCTCATTTGCGGGAAGCATTGATTTTCTGTTTCCATTTAAAAAACAGAAAAGGTTTTCTCCATCGAATCATCACTGGCGATGAAAAGTGGATTTATTTCAACAAACCCAAACGAAAAAAATCATATTTGAGCCCCGGCCAACGACCCAAATCAACGCCAAGACCAAATCGCTTTGGCCGAAAGACAATGCTGTGTATTTTCTGGGATCAGCGTGGTGTTATTTGGTATGAGCTACTAAAACCAGGTGAAACAGTTACTGGTGCACGCTACCATCAACAATTGATCGCTTTGAACCGTGCTATACGTCAGAAGAGGCCCGAATTTCAACTTCGCCATGACAAAATTGTATTCCAAGATGACAACGCATCGCCACATCGAGCAGCGGTCAATTAAAACTTGGTAGAATCGTACAACTGGGAGCCCCTGCCCCACCCGCCGTACTCACCGGACCTGGCGCCGTCCGATTACTATTTGTTTTCATCGATGGAACACGCACTCAACGATTCGCACTTCAATTCTTACGAGGAAGTGCAAAAATGGCTCGATGAATGGATAGCCTCAAAAAACGAAAAATTTTTTTGGCGAGGAATCCATAAATTGCCTGAAAAATGGGAAAGATGTGTAGCTAGCGAGGGGAATTACTTTGAAGATTAAATTTGGAACCATTTTCGCAAAATAAACGTGTTTTTTTTAAATAAAAATTACCGGTTTCATATTTGTACACCTAGTATATTTTAAAAATTTTTTTAATTTTGTTTATTTACCTAAATATTATTTATTATAAAAAACTTTACTTCGTTTAGTTTTATCAAAACACAAATTTTTGATAATTATTTGTTTAAGAGAACCCAAAACGAGTTGAAGAATACATGATTTTTTTTGAAAAATATTTCAACTTTGAAGTGTCACAGCATAGCCAAAACTGAGTTTTTCCCCTAAATATTTTGGTTTTATTTTATTGATACAATTACCTGTCGATTGATATCAATATTGTTAGGTTCTGAGTCACAAAAAATTTTGATTTTTGTCTGTGGGCCAACGCAGTGTGCGCTGGCAAAAAGGTTCGTTGCAGTGTGTAAGCTTGTCAAAGTCAAATTTATTAATTTATTATTTATTCGAACCGTTACAAATTTCGTCGGTCTAGAATTTATAAACAATTAGTCAAGGAATTATAAAGTCCATGTCTGATTTGTAAAAATTTTGATTTTGCCTTTTGATATGTAAAACAATTTATTAAATTTAATTTATTTATTTCCTAACAAATGCGATAAGAGTATGCTAAATATTGACGATTTATTTGTCCAAAAGGTTGAACGAGAAAATCTGACTGTAGTAATAAGGAACAGGCTAAAATTTTTGCAGAAGGTAGAAAGCTTATCAATAATTACAATGTCAAAAAATTTAAAGGACAATATAGCAAAAGTGTCAGTTAGCTCTCACATGTATGTCATTCACAGGATTTTAAAATATTAAGAACATTTTTACAATTTTCAATTTGTCTTGATATCTCAGGTGCTAAAAGGTTCATAATAGAAAAGCAATATTTTTTTTTTTTTTTTAATTCTGCTCTAGAAAATGATCGTGTCCCGATTGTTCTTCAAATTTTTTGAAATTCCTCACCATCATGGTAAAAAGTCAATTGTACCAGTTGAAAAAATTTGATTTGACCGATTTAGTGCAAATTTTGCAATGCTGTAGCACCGATGCCTTGGATTTCGCCCTAGCATTCTTTATTGTTAAAATATGGGATAATTGATTTGGAAATTTTTATACAATGATAGTTTTTTCCAAAAGATCATTGCTAACATCCATTTTTATACCTTACACCCAGGATATATTCACTTTGTCCTTCCATTTGTAATGCAGAGAAGGAGGCGTGGGAGATATAGAAAAGTATACAAGGTGGTTGGGCTTAAGTAGAACACCGAAAAATGTAAGATTTTTGGGACAATTCCAAACATCTTTTTTAGTTTCATTTTTAGAAAATCGCAAAACTGACGGAGACATAGCCATCGGAAGATCGAGATATAGCTTTATGAAAACCGGTATAAGTTCGGAGCACCTTGATTGATTTTAATAGTATTGGAATCATATAAAAGGTACATATTTTAAATGGCCACAAAATTTTTGTACAAAAATTCTAAATCCAAGTCATGGTTTCCGAGATATGGCAATTTTTCGAAAATTTTGACCAGATTTTTTTTTAAATCACTTTTTTTCCAAAGACTGTCGGTATTATTAATACATAGTTTTGGAAACAAATTATGAAAGCCCAATTTATTTTATTACATTGGACAAAGGATATAAATATGTATATATATTGAACATATATTTATATTCTTTGCTGGCTGGCTGTGTTGGAAATACATTTTTCGGGAAAACTGAGTCCAATTTTCGACAACTCTTTCGAGCATATCGGCCGATATATCTTGAGTAACACGAGTTATGTTGTTTTCGAAATCGTCAATAGTTACGGGTTTGTCGACATAAAGAAGTGATTTAACATACAGCAGACCCCGCTTAATTGACCCCCTTTTAATTGACTTCCCCGGATAATTGAACTAAAAAAAGCCTAGTGAAAGTATCCTCATTGAAAAAGGCACCCAAATCCCCTGTTAATTGATTACCGCTTAATTGGTTTCTCCGGTTAATTGATATGATGAAAATGGTTTCCAAATGAAAAATACATGTAAATAACAAAAATTTTACTCCCAAGTGGTAATTACACGTGTTGTTTTAATGCACATAAGCGTGTTTTTGATGTGTAAAAACTATGCATTTTTATGTGTAATATGAAATTTTTACATGTGTAACTAGAGATCCTGACACACATAAGTGTGTAAAAGCTCCTAACACACTTTAGAAGCTAAAAAAATGATACACGTTTTACAAAAAGTACACGGTAAAATGCGTTAAATTGATACAAATATTATGATTTTACACATTTCTTATGATTACACAGATATCTTGAACACGTTTCCTATTTTTATGAGATTTATATAAAAAATTTTCACGTACATTTATGAAGGATGTAATAGTTTTGATTTACACAGAATATTAATATATAATTTTAAAACTATTTAATATATAAAAGGACTGAATGTAATTTTATATGTATGAAGATAATAGAGTGATAAAATTTTAATTTAAAAAAAAATATGTTATTAGATTTATATTAAGCATTTTTTTATTTTTTTTAACCGTATACAATTAAATAGTTTGTTAAAAAATAAGTCTATTTTTCATCCATAAAATTCGTTGCGTTAGTGGTTGACAAGTAGAACATATTTTTTACCCATCAGTACAAATGATGATAATGGGTGTGGAAATATCAATTCCTCAACATTAAATGTTTTAATCTGATTACATTTCTCAACAATATATGCATTCAATTTCATCTCATAACATTCTGACTAGAGCACAATGACTACAATTAATTTCATTTTGTCTATTACTACAATATTAATAACTTCCCCAAATAAAGGCATATCATTATCATTACATTTTGTTAATATTATGCATCTGGAATAATACGATGTTCCATGACAACTATGTTCGGATACCATTATTCTACATGAAGGACGTTCAGTTTCATCTACAAAGTCATTTAAAAATTCTACATATGGAAAATCATTTAGTAGCATAGACTTTCCAGGAGCTACATCGTCATCTTGGTACAAAAAAATGTTTCACGGGCATACCGGGATAACTGTTAAGTTTGCAACACAAACATGACTGATGACGAAGACATTATCCAACGAATTTTTAGTATGTACAGATGAAAAAATTATAGATGGATGACATTCTACTTGGCATATTCTGTTAACATCCATCACATGTATTGTTTGAAGCTCGGCGTTCTGTGTTTTCTTGATTTCCTTCTGTGTAAACAGAAAAGATATATATGCATTTTTTGCTTAAATGGACTAAACATATGCATTTGTTCATTGAAAAATTAAGTTAAACATTTACCTGAACAAGTCCTGAATAAACATTGACCAAGTTAGTAACACCATCAATGATATTTTGAGTACAATTACTTGAAATTTTGCAAGCTTCACGAACAGTGACAATGAATTGGGCTGCACAACTTTGAGGATAATCTATGCTGTATAGTAGTCAAAATCATCAGCAGCTAAATCTAAACAACACATTCGTAAGAAATTTGAGATGTTAAGAAAATTCTTGTAATTGAAATATTTATTTTGAAAGTGGGGTAAGCCCACAAAGGAGCAAAAGTAATGTCATACTCATTATGTGCCATAATGATCGGAAATTTGAACGATATAACTTTTTTAACTTAATGCCGTCATTTCCATACCATCAACAACAAACAAAACATCAGCCAATTCAAACTACTTTGGCATCTTAATGGACTTACCCCACTTCTAAAAAAATCGGCTAAATTGATTTTATAAATGTACATATGTATTTATTATCATATTTGGTACATAACATGCTCAAATTCATCCTCATTTACTGATTCATGGAAATGCCTCTCTTCTTCAATTGAGTCATATATCTCCAGTCGATTAAATGAATATTTTCTGAATAAATGTTGACGAAATGATTTCCACTTTGTGTAAGTTACACCACATCCCTGTTTACTGCACTTTATTTTAAATTTTGGATCATTTTTATGATTTCGTACCACATGTTATATTAAATCTTTCATGGCAAGGCCCGTGAAGTAACACATTGAGCATGAAATATTATTTTGGTTAGTCCATTTTCTATTATTTTTAAAGTTTAATAAAACTATGTAGAACGGTGTGTAAACGAAAAACGTAGTAAGAATTTGCCCTTTCTTGCGCAAAACAGTAAAATCAACTTCACTGCACTGAGAAAATTTTTGTCCATACATTTTTGCTATTGTTTCAAATGAAGCGATTGTATCATTTGATATAATTAAATTATATAAATTTTTAATTATGTAAATTAATGTTGTTCGGTTCAGTTGTATCTTTAGGTGTCTTTAATTTTCCATTACAAAAAGCAACAAAGTCAGTAAACTATCAATATTTAATGAAAAAAAAAAAAATCACGCAAAAAATCAAAATGCACGCAATCTTTTCTTTCAGTGCCCGCACTCTCAACCAGTGTTGGCAGATGTATACAATGAAATTTTTGTGCCAAACTTGTAAAATTATTCTAGTTTTTATCATTCATTTTAATCTTTTAATTATTATTCCTTGCTATTGACGTTATACCAACAAATGGAAAGTTTTCATAGCATCTCAGTTTTCAGAAAAAAATATAAATTCGGAACCACTACATCGACGCGGTAATATGAAAAAGGTTTAAGTCGTAAGAATTTAAAAGGAAAACTGTCAAAGGACTCAGAAAATAGCGCTGATTTCAAACCTGAAAGCATTTTTCAAATCTGTCTATCAGGTTTATTTTTTTAAATCCGATATATTGAAAAAATTAGCATATTGTACTGAAAAAACCGGAAGCGCTTAAATTTAATCACGTAAATTTCGCTTTAAATAAATAAAAAAAACTCTTTATGCTTTTGTGCGCAATGATTACAGCTTAACTTTGGCATCAAAACCTAAAAAATTGGAAAACTATATACCTCATTAAATGGTTCAAATGACACGCAATACTAGCTGTGTTTTTGACGTCAGTTTATCTGTGCTTATATCAGCACATTATAAGGATCGTATGAGAAAGCAACAACAAATGTGCTTAATTTAGTTCAAGTCTAATGAGCACATTTATTTATCTAAGTTAAATTAAGCAGATTGGTTGTTGCTTTCTCATACGATCCTTATAATGTGCTTATACAAGCACAGATAAACTGTCGTCAAAAACACAGCTAGTATTGCGTGTCATTTGAACCATTTAATGAGGTAAATAATTTTCCAATCTTTTAGGTTTTGATGTCAAAGTTAAGCTGTAATCATTGCGCACAAAAGCATAAAGGGTTTTCTTTCTTTATTTAAAGCGAAATTTACGTGATTAAATTTAAGCGCTTCCGGTTTTTTCAGTACAATATGCTAATGCTTCCAATATGTCGGATTTAAAAAGAATCTGCTAGATAGATTTCTGTGGACTTTTGACAAAACAACCTTACTCGAAATAAAACAATTTTCCAGGAATTTAATTATAAACATAAAACTTAAATACGCTTCTTTTAATGAAATCGCTTTTTCGCTATGACTTTTAGTTGCAGAGATATAGAATCGAAAATCAACCTATCTCGATGTTTTATTTCGAATTGCATTTGACAAAACATCTTATCTAAAATAGGTTAAAAAATCGACATAAGAAAATGGTTTTTTCTTCACAAGACATCTTAAGTCGAGGTAAGATGCAGGTTCAATGGCAAAAAAATTTTACAAAAGCACTTCTTCAAAATATGTTACTTTTTCTATTAAAAAGAGCAGAATTTTTTATATAAAAAAGATATAACAAAATCATCTTATTTCAATTTTATTAAATACTACTGACCTCAGAGAAAAAAAAATTTAATGGAAAATATTTGTTAAGTATTCATTTCTAATAAAAAACTTTAACATTTGTTCCAATTCATACACAAAAAGAATTGAGAAGCATCAAATTAGTTTTTTTGCTCTCCTGAACAGTTGGTAAAATCGAGTTAGGTTGTTTTGTCAAAAGTCCACAGACTTGATAAATGCTTGTGCACAATGTGATTGTACGTCTGCCAACACTGGATTCAACGCTGATTTCTTTGTTGCTCTTTCTATCTTTGTCGAACGCACAGCCATATACCCGCGCCGCATAGTGGACCACGGTTGGTCAAAATAGTGTATAGTCAGCGTCATGATATTAGAAACTTATTATGCAGATCTAAATGAAATAATTTGAAATTAGTTTTCACAAAATTTCAGCATATTCCAAAACTTTAAAGAGTGGCGGGGTCACAAAAAGTATAAGTTTATCATTTTTTAAGAAATGTTATGTCTTTTGTTTCATATTTTGCATATGCATTTATTTTTAAAACACGCAAAATAGTAAAAAACTGTATTTCAAAGAATTCTAAAATCAATATGTTCCCCGTATTCAGCTCACGCAAATGGGTTTTTGGTTTCTTCCGAGAAGAGAAATTATTAAAGTATATTTTATGCATTTTTCTATTTGTGTAAGCTACAGTTTCAATTCGTGATTTTGTATGGGAGAACTTTTTCATTTCAAATAAAGAAAATATTATTATAACATCTAACAAACTGCAAAATTTGATTGTTTAATCTAAACTCAATCCAGACCACAGTACGAGTACCGTTATACTTGAGGACCAGTATTACCACTTGTGAAAAAAAATTCGTAGTAAAATCGAGTAGTAAAAACGTATCAAAATGTTTCTGTTTAAATTATATATTATTTCGATACTGGCAATTATTTGAAGAAACAAATTGACATAAAATTTATTTATATATGCCAATTCTCTTTTAAATTCAATAACTTCATAGTTCATAGTTTTTTTATAAAAAGTGAATACTTTTTTTATCAAAAAAAATTACTTTTTCGGAAAAAATCGGTCCAAATTTTAAAAAAATATGGATCATGGGACCGAATTCAAAATTTTTTATAACAATTTTGTAAATTGTAAGCTATTTTTTACATGACACCAATTTTTAAAAAATTTTTTCAAGGGTTCTCGATGACTACAGCCTCGAAAATAGATCCGAGCCATTTTTTTACTTTTTTTTTGTCACAACAATTACTCTTAAAGCCATAACACACTTTAAAATGGCTAAAAATCTATATTTGATAAGAGTTGATGTCAAAGTACAAAATTACTTCTTTTATTTTACGTACTAAATTTGCTACGATGGCAGTAAAGCGGCAACACGGTTGAATTCACGTATTTACTTGTCCTGTCAAATAAACAGTTCGTTGTTTTCGTTTCTTTGTAAAAGTTATGATTTTTGTTAAAACAATTAATAAAAGTGGTAAAATAAAGATGGAAAAAAAAATTATTGTACAATAAACGAAATGTGCAAGCCAGTAAAATATTTTATGAAAGAACACATATCGGATTCAGAGATGATTCGAAGATCCTTAAGTGCAAGATTTGCCACAGATCATCTTCTTCGATCTTTGATGGATGGAAAATCAGTGGCTTTAAAAAATTAGATAGCGATCGTGGCAACAAAATGTGCGACATAGAAGAGGATGAAGAAATTGTTGATAAAAGTGATGTAAATGTACTCTTAATTTCAATGCCACAGCGAAATTCATTCCCACTTGAAAATTCAGTTGTTTCACCTCAATGCATCAACGATTCGTTCTCACTAAATCCTGAGATTTTACATATAGAATTTGTAAATAAAAACAATTTCGCGATTGTAAATTCAGAAGTGGGATCCCGTAAAAAGCCATCAGAAGAGTCGTCAAATAAAAAGGTATGCCAACGAAAAATTTATAAACATTCATTATTCATGATGTTTATTTTAATTTGCATAGGTTATAATCGAAGAGAACTCAAATAATGAGTCAAGTCCAGAAAATTTAAACGAAGGAGAGCCAAGTGCTACACAAAAATTGATTGTAAAGGGCAATAGTATGTCTAAAATAGCTTATAGATCACCATTACCACCTTTCACATTTGATTTGAATGAAATAATTGCTGAATACGGTATCACTGCTCAGAATCAACATAAGTTCATTGCTCATTGGGTGGCATATTTATGGAACACAACTAATGGTGATCCATCGAAGAAAGACTTTTTTCATCTAGGATCGAGTATCGCTGCTGCCTATTCTATCTTTGGTGATGGCTTGAAAGGAGGAAGTGTAAGAAAAATATTTATTTATTCCTTCCTTATTTATTCTTTTATTTTATCCTTCATACTTATCCTGCGTTTATTTTAACGACAGTCACTGGTTCTAAAGTAAATGAGTATTTGGATTTGGAACCATAGAAGAAATTTGAAACCCAAACCAAATCAAAATCTTAAACGGGATCATAAAGGCAAGCTTCGTCCTCAGGGCCAACTTAAATTTTCCTAAGCTGTAAGTAAGCACCAAGTGTGGATTTTAGTCCATTCCAGAGGACATATGATGGATCCGAACCACTTTTTAAAAACGGGAAACTTTTTTTTGCCCGGGAAACGAAATTCCGAGCATACATAGTTTAAGGGCAAAAGTTATGTCATAATTTGAATTGGCTGACATTTTGTTAGAACTGAACCAAATTGCGTTCATTGAGTAAAAAAAACAAACAAAAATTTATTAAATAAACGATTATTATGGAAATGTGTATGACATTACTTTTGCCTTTGAATTTACTTGCACCACTATTAAAATGAACGACACATAAGTATGCAGATATGAATATTTGGGAATATTAACTCATCATTATTTCTGAATAAATAGGTATTATTCGAGATCTTCAATATTAAAGCTGTAACTGCAGAATCTATTTTTGATGCAACAGAGTCAATGCTAAATAAACTAATGGAATACTTCAAACTAATGAAAAAAGATGAATATTCTGAAATGTCTGCTCTCTCCAAATTGTGCGATCAATTTATCAATAAAAGAGTCGTTCACAAAAAGAAACATCTTCCTTTATTTGTTGTAAAAGAGGTTTGTGTATGAAAAACAATCAAATGTATTTCCAATTATTTCAATTTTGAAAATTTTATCAGGTGATGACATCAGCTGAGTCTTTGATAACTCAAAAAAATGATGCACCAAGATCTGTAATATGCGTGTCAGAAAATGAGATAAGGAACGCCTACATAGTTGCAGATGAAGAAGTTCAAATTGAAATTACTTATCCATCCATCAGGAAAGCCGTAGCTGGGATTTTAGCTGGCTACTATGTGTGGCACAGAACATTTCCAACAGGATATAACTACATTCTTAGTTATATCGAAGCTGAAATTTTAAATAACAAAGTGGATAAAAAAAGTACAACCGTTCAAAAATTTATCCGTGACAGAGATAATTATTTTCAAAATTCTAATCTAGAAAAACCTGACAAAGTTAAAACTTAAAAAATTTGTAAGTATTTTTCATTTAATTTTAAAAAATTGACTTTCAACCAAAATGTTAAAAGAGGTGTTTACTTCTATAGTAATATGAATTGTTTTTTTTTTTTCTCTTAATCAAATATGTAATTGAATTTCTTTTTATGTATTTACTACATATAACATTCTTAAGCTTTTATTGAACCAAACTTGTTTTTTTTTTATAAATGTAGCCTACCAGGCGCCCGTTATTATTAAAGAGTAAAATTTAAAGGTTTATTTGTATTTTTAATTGGAAGAATTAGGAACTACACACTTCTCAAAAGCGTGTTACATCAACGCACGTCTACGCGTGTAATTTAAATAACACGCCAGGAAACGCGTAAGAAATGACTACAAGAAAAAACACACTTAAATGCGTAAAAAGAACACATTACGATTTGCAGTATACTGGCTATGGCAAAGGCAAACCCGTTATGGTGTCTTTCGTAAAGTCCATGGAGAAAAATCTTCAGAAAACGCAAAAGGTGCAAATGATTACAATAACTTAGTTCTTCCAGGATTATGAAAATGTTTTGATCAAGCTGATATTTTTACCGCGACGAAAGTGGATCGTGCTTTACATATTATGTCCAAAAGAGGTGATACCCTTAAAGGTTTTTTCTTATTTCTAATGCCACTGAAAATTATAAAAATATTTAAAAATTTGACCCTGAATAACTTTTTATACGCACACAATTACAAAATTGTTTCCATCATTTTTCTATAGAAGTAACCATTAGCGAGATATTTGCAAAAAAACCGATTTTCTCAACCTTTTCATGTCGGTCATGTACTTATGCATCCGATTCAGGACGAAAGACTGATGGACTCGTAGTAAACATATCCTAAGATATCGATTCCCATACACATTTCCATTACACCTAGTTGTTTTTAAATTTATATGCTCAGCTCTATGTCAACTACGCACATGTATTTTGTATTAATTTTCTTTATTTTATTTTAAGGTGAACTGAAGTTCCCTTTATAAAGCTAATGCACTTTTTCATGTACAATATACTTACATAATTTTGTATTCGTTATCTCCTTATGGAGCTTATGACTTAAAGAAATTCTTAATACTTTGAACAAAAATGAAAAAAAAACCATTATATTAAAACTAAAATCGCCGAATGCTAATTTTTTCAATGCTTAATTGACTCACTCGATCAATTATCCGGGATTCTTTTAATTGACCAACAGAATCCCTTAATGGATTTTAATAATATTGGTGTCATATGAAAGGTATTTTAACTGGCTATAAAACCGATATGCGAAAGTTTTAAATCTGAGTCATGGTTTTGGAGATATGGCGAATTTTCGAAAATTTTTACCAGTTTTTTTGTTTTAAATGCACTATTTTTCCAAAAATGTCTTATTAACAAAAACGGCATATGAAAGGTAATTTAATAAGCTACAATGCTGAACAAAAAATTTTCTAAACCTTGCTCGTAGTTTTCGAGATATTACGACTTTTCTGAAATTTGGGCCGATTTTTTTTCCCACAGTAATTTGGCATAAGAGTAGGAGGAAGTGGGCGGCTTCGGCCGCAGCTCCGGATTTAAAACTCCCAGAAATCCAATACCGGCTTCACGGCGGTCTTCGGCCGCGAATCAGTCTATAATATATCCATTAAATAGTTTGCTAGCAAAATTTCTTTGGCTTACTTTTTTGTTTTCCTATAAAAAAATGTGCTAATGAAGGAAATGAGGTATAAATTGCATATCAAATCGAATGAAATTGATTAGGATTTCATAATTTGTTACAAAAACTATAGGTTAATAAGACATTTTTTGGAAAAATAGTGCTTTAAAAATAAAAAACTGGTCAAAATTTTTGAAAATACGCCATATCTCGAAAATGTTGACTCGGATTTAAAATTTTTTGTAAAACAGTTTTGTAGTGTGTTAAAATACCTTTCATATGCCACCAATATTATCAAAATCCAGCCAGGGGTTCCGAACTTATATCGGTTTTTATTAAAGCTATATCCCGATCTTTCGATGGCTATATCTCCGAAAGTAGATCCGACCAGACATTTTTGATTATATTTTCTTTCTTAAAGTTAAAAGTTTAATAAGCCAAATTAGGTTTAAAAAGAAAATATTAACAGTCGATAATCTAACATTAAGCCCAGCTGTTTTATGATAAAAAATTATAAACAAGCAATAAAATAAAATTTTTCATAATTCTGCACTTTTCACATAATAAAAACCTGACAGCAAGCAACTTATAGTTTTAAGATCGCTCTAAGATCTCCTACGTAGCAGGTATTAAAAGTCGTATTCATAAAGACGGAAAAGAGCTTTCGAAATGCTGCCAGAATACCAAAACATCTTCGTTGCTACTTTCGTAGCAGTGAATACTGTGGTGAGCTGTTTGACAGCTCTAATACTGTCGCCAGAATAGCCCTATTATTCTGTCAAAAAGACCAGAGTTGCCTTAGAAATGCAAAATGTGTGAGCATTGAGTTTTAATGATTTTTGTCCTTTATTTTGTAAACTTTTCTACCGAACCTTGCATTTATTTTTATCGAAAATGCTTATAGTTTTTTAGTTCCTTATTTAATTAAATTTTAGTTTTAAAAAAAGTGTTTTCAACAATTTATAGTGTTTTTTATCTGAAGAAGCGGCAACTCTGTTTCCACAGTGACAACGGCAATGACAAAAAGTTTAAATTTAAAACAAAAAATCTTAACATATGTATGTATATAAGAAGTACCACTTTACAGTTTTTGAAATGGTTTGGGATGCATCAAATATTCTCTGAAATGGCCACAGTTCAAAAACATATCAAAATTTTGAACCACCCTAACGAACATTTGTTGAAAATTCTTAAATGAACTAATTCTTTATCAATGAGTTTGTTCAATTACGAGTACTTAACATTTTTGGAATGTTCTTTGTGAAAGTATATGGTTTTAAAAAAATATCCCATATGGGTATATATAATTTTTTTCTTTTCTCTTAAAAGGAAGATGAAACAATGCCCGAATGGATGACGTCCAGCACGAGCATTCAACTCTCTACTACTTCTCGACCACCTACTGGTGGTGGAGGCTTGGAGCTAACAAATCATACAAATTTGTACACTAATGACTATGTCACCAAACTATTCTTAAATTTGATAAAGTCATAGCTAAAATAGATCCGCGGTTGGCAGTTTTAAAATCAAAATATGAATACGCATTGGGTGTGATAAATACACAAAAGGACTTCCTTTTGGCAACAATATACGAAATCACAAATCACTAAATTGAACCCTTGAAATGGCTGGGTGATTTTAGCAGAAAATGTGTAGAGAAATATGCTGATAATCTTACAAGTTCTGATACTATAGAAGGAAAAATTAAGAATGTGTGGATGTGGCTTTAAGTGATTTTGGCAGTCTCCTTGAAGAAGCTATTTAAATTTACCAAAATTAACATTTGATGTTTTCTTCCCAACAGTTGAAGGTGGCACACAGAACTACGAGGGAAAAATCGAAAAAATTCGATACTCAATATGAAGCTGCACGATGTGCCACTGAGCTTCGCATTAAAAGGGCGGTGGACTGTAGTTTCACATATACGTGGGAAATTCTTAATGATATGGGCGTGGCTGTGCGTTTTTTAGAAATGTGCGTACATGAAAAAAATAGTTGTACGCCATGTCCATCTAAATAAATTACATATCTTCTCTTCTTATTCGAGATAAAAATGTATGTACTTATGTCGATACATCCAACGTAAAAGTTTGTAACTCAAGTTACCAACTTTTTACGGGACAATAATTTTCGAAATCTGCGTATTAGACTCTATCTTGTGTCACATTTTGGTACCTCTAGCTTGAAATTTGAAGGGCTGGGAGCAATTTTTGAAGTTACAACCGAAGTATATTTAAGTGAGGTCTCCATGCAAAAACATGGCAACTTAAGTTGATACCTTATTCACGGGACAAAAATAACAAATCGCGTTGGTAACTTAACTTACAAAGTTATTAGTTGATTTTTCTTTAAAAATCAGTGGTTGTAAGTCCTACATACCAACGTAATGTCCGTAGAATATTTTTTCATGGTAGTTGGCAAGTTAAGTTACCAACTTTTCTCATGGAACATTTGGTTGCTGAAAGAGAATATAAGTTGTAACTAGAGTTACAACTCATATGTATTAATTTTTATCCAAATTATAAGTTGAAATCGTTAATATCTCTGTAAATCAATTTGGAATAGTGACAACGATTTAATAGTCGAAAGACCTTTAATTGGACTACAGATTTCCAAAGTATTTATTAAATTTTTGTTTTTGGTTTTCTTGTTTTAACGAAAACAATACAAAAGTGATCATAACTAAAAACTGTGATTTTCGAGTTACCAACTTTTACGTTGGACGTATCGATGTACTTATCTATGTATGCATGTTTGAAATGGGCAAAACTTTTTCTCGATAACAGCTACAGCGATTTTAATGAAACTTCGGATAATGTTATTGTAGATATTAGCATACAATGAAGAATGAGCTAGGCCTGGCATCGCATTAAATTTTAAATTTGATATGGTCATAACTCGCAAACCATATAAAGTGTTTTTATGAAATTTGGTGAGCGGGTACAACTTAATAATACCTTGTAACAAACAAAAAGTGGGCGGCATCGAAGAAGTGCCACGCCCATTTTTTAGCACTTGAAAATTTTGATTCAATATTACTCGAAAACGACTCCAACAATTTTGATGAAAATTAATTAGATGTTACCTCTGCAAACAAGTATTAATATGTGATATGCCGTTATATTGGGAAAACTCGTTGAAGGGCGTGGTACCGCCCACAAAAATATAATACGGTATAAAAAGAAAACTAATAAAGTAATCATTCTAAAATTAACTGTGGGGAGCCTACTTGCTATAAAGCATCTCTGATCTGAAAGTGAGCAAAATATCGCCGTTGCGAGAGTTAACGCAACCATACATTCGTTATCGCTGGTTTATATTTAAGCTACAATTTAACTCTTTATTTTTTATATTTTTTATATTCCTTTATTCATTTGCAATCCCAACTTACTGAATAAAATTTCGTGGAAGAAGTTTTAGTCTTAGATTGACAAGCAAAGTAATAAAATTAAAATTTTATAAAATTAACTTGTGAGTTTGAGATTCTTTTAATTGACGCCAAACATAGTGGCTTTTTGAAATCCACATAAAGGAAAGTTCTTCCATATAAAGGATGGAAAATCAGCAAAGAATTAACCCAAGTAGTTTGATATAGTAGGACACGGTGGTTCTTAAAAAATTTTAACTTTTTGAAATACCACCCGCGATTTTTTCAGGGATAATGTTGGGGGACCCTTCTAGTATCTAAATCCGCAAACCGCGAAATCGAACGTCCAGCCGTTTTTTTTTTCGGCCTTTTAGTTTTTTTAACGATTTTTGAGTATGTCTCGGTGTGTATATACATATTATGTACACATATATATGTATATACGTACATACCCAAGGGGAAAAGAAGTGCTTCAAAAACCCTTCTAAAGTGCATCCTTTTCACCAATAAGCGCTTCCGCTCCGTAAGGACAATACTTTCTTTTTAACATTGTATGTCATAGGATGTAAGCGAGCAAAAGCTTACCGCAGCCTTACCAAAAAAGAGTTTTTATAGCGCTTATTTGTAATGCTGCGGTAAACGTTTTTTCAATAAAATTAAAAAAAAGAAAAAAAAAAAAACTGGCTGCGATAGGATTTGAATCCACACTCCTCTGCGAGCTAGATATTTTTTTCTTACATTTACCAACCCTTTAGACCGCTCCACCAACGCCCGATGATATGAAGAGGTATTAAATTTGTTTATTAAGCAAATGTTGTCCTGCAGCATTACATAGAATCATTGTGCAATCAGTTTCAATTCAAGTAAGCAAAAGTAAATAAAAATGAGAAATTAAAATAGAAAAGTGAAATAAAAAAGGTTGAATAAAAAATATTTTAATAAAAAAAAAATAAAGCAAAAACAAATAAAAAAACGGAAAAAAATCACCCTGGCGGGGTTCGAACTCACTACAGCCTTATATGGAATCATTGTGTAATCAATTTCAATTCGGTTAAACAAAAGTAAATTAATAAGAGAAAGGAAAATAGAAAAGTGAAACAAAAGATGTTGAATAAAAAATATTTAATTAAAAAAAAAAAAAATAAAGCAAAAAAAAGTAAAAAAAAAAATCTCCCGGGCTGGGTTCGAACTCACGTTGTTCTTACTGCAGCCTTATAAAAAATCATTTTGATAGTGCTTCTAAATTTCTATGGGGATCAGAAGCGCTAGAAATTTTTCCTTTTGGGTATATATACTTGTATATATACATACATTAGAGCGCCCACAAGATGTATGAAATGTGCAAAGTTGTGAATTTGTTTGCTCCCCGTCCATTTCCTGAAATTAGAGGTCAAAAAAATAAGATCTCAAAAAAAAATTTGGAATCGATAGTGGAAAAGACCCAGCCGGTTTTCGATCAAAGGTCGAAAAATTGACTAAAAAAAAGGAAGTCGCTTTGACTGCCCGTTACTTCAAAACTGTTCATTTTTTCATAATATTTTCAAGACAACTTTTGTAGAGCATGATTAAGTCAACATTATCTTCTTAGAAAGTTTTGGTCCAAAAATTAAACTTGTTGCTGTTTCGGTACAAAAATTTAAATTTTTTAGGAAAATTTTCATGTTTTTTTTGCTATAAATTGGTTTTTTGTAATTTTTAAAGGGCGGAATATTTGTTATGGAATTGTTATGTTGAAGGAAATTAAATGTTAATTAATTTAAAAAGAAAAATTTTACAAAAATATTAAATTTTAAGGTATGGAGCCGGTCTCAAAGTTTGGAAAAAAATGAAGTATTTTAATTTTTTTCTTTTAATCGCTTTTTTATTGGATGCAAGAAAATGTATTGTTAGTTGTTATTAAATATATCATTTAGAACTGCTTTTTGCCTTCAAAATGAGCTATGAAATGGGCTTGTGCGACATTTTTTCAAAAAGTTACTTATGATCATTTTAAAATGACATCATGAAAGTTAAAAATCATGTATGGATTTTCTATAGCAATTGCCATATTACTATATCTTTTATAATGTTATTTTAAAATGGTCATAACTTTTTAAAGAAAAATCATACAAGACCATTCTGTAACTCATTTTGAAGAAGAAGAACAGTACTAAATGACACATTTAATAGAAAAGACCAAAACGATTTTGTGCGCGTTCTACACAACCTCAAAAATCGTGTTTTTTGAACATTAGGGGTAAGATATCTCACAAACCATAAATGATACAGCAATTTCGCGTCCATTTTCGAATTCAACATTAATAACTACATCTAAAGTTACTATTTTGGTTTTGATTTGTAGTCGTTTTTTTTAAATACCGTTTTTCGACCTCATTTTAAAAACCATGCCGTGAACCAATTTTAAAAACTTTTTTTCTTATTCAGTAAATGCTCAGGTGCAATTTCACAGCTTTGTGCAGTTCTCGACAACTTGATTGAAATTTTTTCCTGAACTGCTTGCACGAATTTGGAAATTTTCGATTATCTCTACTAGAACAGCCCAAAAACGCACTAAAACGATAATAAATGCTATTTTCGTGCTTAGCAATCCCAAATTAGTTTAAGAAATATGTCTACTGAAATGGTTTCTTACCAGATTAAAAATTAAGAAGAAAAAATAAAAAAAAAAAATTTTTTTTAACTTTGAAATGGGCTCCATTTCTTAAAAACTAAAATTTTTTAGGAATTTTTCTTTTAAATTAATTAACGTTTAATTTTCTACAATATAAAAATTCCAGAACAAATATTCCACTCTTTAAAAATTACAAAAAACCAATTTATAGAAAAAAAGTCATGAAAATTTTCTTAAAAAATTTAAGTTTTTGTACCGAAACAACAACAAATTTAATTTTTGGACCAAAATATTTTAAGAAGATAATGTAGACCAAGTCATGCTCTACAAAAATTCTCTTGAAAATATTATGAAAAAATGAACAGTTTTGAAGTAACGGGCAGTCAAAGCGACTTGCCTTTTTTTAGTCAATTTTTCGACCTTTGATTGAAAACCGGCTGGGTTTTTTCCACTACCGATTCCAAATTTTTTTTTGAGATCTTATTTTTTTGACCTCTAATTTCAGGAAATGGACGGGGAGCAAACAAAATCAGAATTTCGCACATATGAGCAAAAACATAGGGTAGAAGGGGGAGGTTTCGACACGTGGGAGGCTTTATTAGTGCCAAATATTGCGATTTCTATTCGCACTTACTTCCGCGTGTAAGCCAAAAGGTCTTACTCCTAATGGTACGCAGCTATCATAAAAATTTCTCTGCGCAATTCGGCAAGGGTGCGTAGTTAGTCGTGATTTTGTATTTTTTTAGCAAGTTGATGTAATATTTGCTTGTTGCTTTTTGTGTGATACTCGGTTAATATAATATAAAATTTCCGTTTTTTTTTACCAGATACTTAAAAATATTATTACTGTAATATTACATTTAAGGTTTGCAAAATAAATAAAAGTTAACTGCGAAATTTTGCAAATTTGGAAACAAGTGGATAAGGGAGGATTCGTCAAGTGTAAATGGGAGGATTCGACAACTGAAATTTATACATATGATTTAATTATTTTCCATGAATCTGATTTTTCACAAGATATGGAGTTCGGTAATAATGCCGAGGTACAAATGGATATTGAATCAGCCTTAATCATGTCTCGAACTCGTTCAAAGCTCTGACCTTCCTGATCCGAATGATTTGCTTGATATGGCCCCGATTGAAGACGACATCCCTAATTTTCGTTCTCCCATTGTATCACCAGAAGCAATTCGTATTTTACCATCTACATTCAAAAGTTTGAAGGTTTCAAAAAATGAAGGGAATCAAGAATTTATTTGACTGACGAAGCCTCCCCAAAAGTGGGAGGTTTCGTCATTTATTTTAACTATGGTTTTTTGGTCACAGTTCCGAAAATAGCGAACATATAGAATTTTTTGTAATTTACAAAAGAAGCACACATATTCGTGCATACTCTGTGTATATTCAAAATAACATGCACCATTGCATATGGAAGATATAAGGACTTCCTTCTTAGGGTGTCGAAACCTCCCCCTTCTCCCATACATACATATAAAAGGTATCGTTTCCGCACCATTTATTTTTTAAAAAAATCGGTTTTTTCGTATTTAAGAAAAACACAAACAAAAACCGGAAACGAAAGTAGTCATTCCAGATGTGATTTTTGATGCTTAATCCGATTCCGGTATTAGAATTGCTCTATTACGTCTGGACTTTGAGATATCCTTACATATATGTTTAAAGGACACCATTTTTTTTCCTACTTTGAAGTTATATAACAAGATAAGGTAATATTATGCCGTAAAATCTGGTATGACAGTTAATAGCCCTAGTTTTTTTCTTGAAAACTCAATCAAACCGATAACGATATCTTTTTTTTTGTCGGAGATATCTCTGCCTAAAAAGTTAAAAAAGTGCAAAAACAAGATTTTTGGCTATATTGGATGTTATATACAGGACACACAAAATTTTTTTGGGAGTTTCTATTACCAGAAACATTTGGTACTTTCTTTTGTCTTTAAATTGAGCTATCAAATGTTTATCTGCAATATTTTTCTGCAAAGTTATGTTAACTTTAAAATCACACCATGAAACTTAAAGCGAATAATCTCGGTTTTCGGCTATATTTGAGGTTGTATACAGTACGGACGAAATCCGCCTGCTCTTTTTTACCAACTGAATCATTTAAAACCATTCTTTATCTTCAAAATGAGCTAGCAAGTGGTCTCTTGTAATTGTTTTCTAAAAAGTTATGACTATTTTAAGACGACATGTTGCAGCAATATAAGGAATACTCGTACACTGTGAGTTTGCAGTCCATAATGTAATTTTTAAATGGTCATAACTTTGTGAAAAACAATCAAAAGAGATCTCTTGTTAGCTCATTTTGAAGATAAAGAATGGTTTTAAATGATTTAGTTGGTAAAAAAGTGCAGACGGATTTCGTCCGTACTGTATACAACCTCAAATATAGCCGAAAACCGAGATTATTCGCTTTAAGTTTCATGGTGTGATTTTAAAGTTAACATAACTTTGCAGAAAAATATTGCAGATAAACATTTGATAGCTCAATTTAAAGCCAAAAGAAAGTACCAAATGTTTCTGGTAATAGAAACTCCCAAAAAAATTTTGTGTGTCCTGTATATAACATCCAATATAGCCAAAAATCGTGTTTTTGCACTTTTTTAACTTTTTAGGCAGAGATATCTCCGACAAAAGAAAAAGATATCGTTATCGGTTTGATTGAATTTTCAAGAAAAAAACTAGGACTATTATCTGTCATACCAGATTTTACGGCATAATATTACCTGATCTTGTTATATAACTTCAAAAATAGGAAAAAAAATGGTGTCCTTTAAACATATATGTAAGGATATCTCAAAGTCCAGACGTAATAGAGCAATTCTAATACCGGAATCGGATTAAGCATCAAAAATCACATCTGGAATGACTACTTTTGTTTCCGGTTTTTGTTTGTGTTTTTCTTAAATACGAAAAAACCGATTTTTTTTTTTAAATAAATGGTGCGGAAACGATACGCTTTATGACATACGGCACTGACTCAAGGACAACTCAAGAGTTAAACAACGAAGCTAGACATTCTGCCCTAAAGGTATTCGTGAATGGTCTGAACCCTTCATTAAGTAACGTAGTTTATGCGTTTAATCCACAGGATCTTCCATCAGCCATCACCTTTGCTAAAGAAACCTTGATTGAGAAACCTCACTTAGATTATAGACATTTTGACAATCGTCAACGGGACAATAATTTTAATCGCAACCGCGGACAAACTCAGAACAGATATCAAAATAATTTTAAAGAATCTAAAAATACTCCCGAAATAGATTCTGGGGTTACTAAATACAAACAACCTACAAATTTTAACAATCAGGCAAGGAATAATAGGTCTCACTCAGGTAATTGGAACAGTTATCAAACAAGGGTAAACATCTTCAAGAACAAAAAGATTTTTTAGGCGAAAGCCAGGATTGCCCTACATCATCCGGGTAGATCAACAAACTAAACAAAAACTAAGAATTCTAATAGATGCACATAATTATGTTAGGCCAGGTCTATTAAAAAACCCCATTAATTTAAAAACTAAAATACAAGTCAACTCAGTGCATGGCAAAAGTATTATAAATAGCTACCAATTAGCTAATATATGTAATACTCAGATAAAGTTCTTGGAATTGTCTCATTTGAGGGAATATGATGCAATCATAGGCATTTCTGCGCTCTCTCAGATTCATGGGCAAATAGATATTTTCAAATGTCGACTCCTATATGAATTTGGGGAAGAAACCTAACATTTTGATAAAAGTAATGTAATAAATGTAGGATATCAGTCAGAAGGACAGGGACAGATCAGAAGCGTACAGGAACATTACTTGAACAAATTGGCAGACAGACAACACTGACGAAATGAATAAACAGGCAGACAACAGCTAGAACTAAAACCGGACGAAAACATAACGAACATAACGAAGCGTGGTTAGGATTATAAAAAGAAACGAATAAACGGACAGTTGCAGAAGAACGATTGAATAGTGCGGACGGAGAAATTGTAAAGCGCGAAGAAAAGAAGTAAAATGTGAAACTAAAACTATAAAACTAAATGTAAAATAAAATAATAATAACTAATAAGAAACTGAAATATAAACCTAAATATGTAAATAAAACTAAACTAAACATAAAACTCATCAAAGTTTTTTTTTAAATGGAAACAATTCCACAAAATGAAAAACTAAAAGTTTTGTTTATTTAAAAAAGAAGTTAAAGAAAAAACGTTACAAAAAAGAAGCTACATAGAAAAGAAGTTACTAGAAGAAATTGTAGTACAGTAGCCATAGAAGCTACATACACATGCACACACGCATAGCTGAAATAACGCCGTAAAAGGAGCGTCAACAGAAGTGTAAAAAAGCAGCGACGCACAGTGCAAAATTTTCAGAGTCTAGCGGAACTTAATTCATATCTCAGCACACATAGCAGTTATGGTTATGAAACTTAATACTTGGATATATATTTAATTGGCAAATCACCATGAAAAAATTAAGGGGGATCAGACAAGGGACAGAGGATTCCCTCTACTTTTTTGTATATTATAAGCTAGCGTATGAATAGTTACCTTAAAATCATGGAGAGTGTCAGATGTTAGTGTTGGTGAGCCTATTTTTTCCAAAACAAAACCAACGTTGGCGTCCGATGTCGGTTTTTCATGAAATTTCGGTGTTAAAAAATTTTCCAAAGACATTCTGGAAAAGGTTTAGTTTAAAAGAGGATCGCAAAATATCGCATAAGATGTTTTGTGTTTCCAGTGGTGGATAAGCCTACCTTTCAAATTTTGTACGTTTCAAAATGGCAATTTGTGGTAACACCTTTTAAAGCATCCAATGAAGTTGAAAATGTAAATTTTATGATTTTCCTAAAAAGCACAATTTTCACAAACAAATCACACACGAGTAAGAAAAGATTCTGCAATTATTTGAATGCCAATAAGTGACAATTTTATTAAAAAATAGATGAAAAATTTTTCGCGGCATACCAACTTACCGTTTTTATGTACCAATCTATAAACTAAAACAAATCGAAAAGCTTTCTATAGTCAAAAAGTATGAATGAATAAGTAATGCAAGTTTCAGGTGCATTTTGCAGTTGTTTCGCAGGGTTATTTACCAAACTGTGTATGAGGTTTTTGAGGTGGGATATTAAGCTACCGAAATAACGAATAATGTGATGCGTTTTATGTATTTCAAAAATTGAATAAAGTTCCGCTAAACCTCCCAAATTTCGCACTGTGCGACGGCGCAAATTGAAAAGCAACGACGAAGCAACTTTAAAAGCAGCGACTGCGCAACTTCGAAGAGCAACGACAGTGCAAGTTTTAAAAAAACAACGACGGCGCAAACGTTAGAATTCAGTGACATCACAGCAGTAGTGAGGAGATAAAGGCACGCCAATAAGCGAAAAGAAGAGAAAGAGAACAGCAAGAGTAAATATAAAGAAGAATTTGAAAACAACCCCTAACTGGTGAGCGTATCATTTGATTTGTGACAGCAGCAGGAGATCGTGCATGTTATTTTGTTTACAAATTTTAATAATTCGTATTAGGTACAAACCATGTGTAAACGATCAAGAAATTTGTTCATGGCATCCGATTTGGCTATAAATTGACATAAGCAATAGTTGCATAGTGGAAAAAATTACTACCAAATATTTTTTCAAAATTTCAAAAAATGGCGGAGATATGGGACTTTGAAATTTTTAGGTTAGTTTTTTTTGAGAAGCTATAACTTCGGTTGCATTTATCCAATTTTCAATTTTATGGTGTTAAATGATTTGTCTTAAAACAGGCTTTAAAATAAAAACTAGCAAAAAATTTTTTTTTTTTTATATATAGTTTACACTGAAAAACAAAATTTAAATTGAGTTTCCCAAAATACGTCCTTTTTAATATTTTTTATTTTTCTTGTAAAAAAAGCTACAAGTGTAACTTACCAGTCCTCCAAAAATTGGAGTGAGCCTGCAAGTGGTTCTCCAGAAAAACAATAAAATGTATCATCTTCCCCAATTTTTCAGTAAATTTTTTTAATTTAAAATTTTTATTAAAAAAAATTTTCAAATGCTGAAAATAGTTTATTGACTGTTTTTTTGCTTGTATAGTACTAATATAAGTACCAACGCACTTTTTTCAAATTCAAATTAACGTTTAATTAAAAATTTCAAATTCAAAAAAATTGTACTGAAAAATTGCGGCAAAAGCTACATTTTATTGTTTTTCTGGAGAACCACTAAGAGGCCCACTCCAATTTTTGGAGAACTGGTAAGTTACACTTGTAGCTTTTTTTACAAGAAAAATAAAAAATTTCAAAAAGGACATATTTTGGGAAACTCAATTTAAATTTTTTTTTTCAGTGTAAACTATATAAAAAAAAAAAAAAAAAATGTTTGCTAGTTTTTATTTTAAAGCCTGTTTTAAGACAAATCATTTAACACTATAAAATTGAAAATTGGACAGATGCAACCGAAGTTATAGCTTCTCAAAAAAAACTAACCTAAAAATTTCAAAGTCCCATATCTCCGCCATTTTTTTAAATTTTGAAAAAATATTTGGTAGTAATTTTTTTCACTATGCAACTATTGCTTATGCCAATTTATAGCCAAATCGGATGCCATAAAAAAAATCTTGATCGTTTTGAAATGGTTTGTACCATTAATGAAAATAGTTAAGAATATTTTGAAAGATAAAAAAAGATTTTTAAGAATATTTTTAAAATGAAGTTGTAAGATGTAATGAAGCAAAGTTGGAAGGAGAAAAGTTGAATTCGTTAAGATGTAAAGAATTGAGAAGACGAAAAGCTGAACAAATGTAAAATAGAGAAGAAGAAGTATAAATAAGTAAATTTGACAAGAATTTAAACAAAAGAGATTGACAAAGATTGTGAAGAAAGTTTTGAAAATATTTCAACAAATTTATTTTGAAACAATCGAAACAAAAGCTGTAAAGAAGAAAATTTGAAATTAAAGTGAATGCTTTAAGAAAAAAAATGTTTAAGAATATGTTTGCAGTAAATTTAAAAAGAAGTAAAGAAGTAGGGGAAAGAAAACTAAGAAGAAATAAAGTTGAAAAGAAACAAAGGTGAAAAGTTGTAAGGACACAAAGTTGAACAGCTGCAAAACTGAAAAGAATTGAAGTTGAAAAGAAATTTTGATGAACGAAATTAAAGTTGAAAGTAGGAAAAGTTGAAAAGATAGATTTAAAAATAAAGACGATATTTTAAGACAGGTAGTTTTAAGTTATATTTAAGAAAATTTTTATGAAAACAAAATCTTGTTTTAAAAAATTAAGAAAGTAATTTTTCAGAAAAATGAAATAAATAAAAGCTAAAAAATTATAAAAAGAAAGCTGTGAATCAAATATAAGTTAAACAATAATAATTTTTGAAAAAGTTAAGTAGATTAAAGTCGAGTTGAAAGTAGAGTGTAGAATAAAAGTATACAAAATTAATAATAATTAATTTGCTATAGTACGCTATACGCGCTGAATTTATATTTTTATTATTTGAATCAATATAACATCTTCATATTTAATTTTTATAAACAATAAATATTTTGTTAAGACGCAAAGATGGACGCAGAGATTATTTTAAAGATGACAGTGAGTGGCTTGAAAGATAAGCTTAGGGAGTTGGGCTTAGTGGTTAGTGGACGGAAGCATGAACTCAGGGACCGACTGCTCCAACATTTCGGTCTGGTTGATGATGATGACGACGATGAAGAACAAGATAATTTCGATGATGCCGCAAGTCAGGTAGTAGATGTATGGAGCCAGCAGTCTGTTTCAAATTATCCACTACTGCGTTCCCATGCACATTTCACTTTTAAGGATATTGAGGAAAGCCTCACAACATTTGATGGTTCTGATACCAAAGACGTTTACCAATGGATTAACCATTTTGAAGAAAATGCTAGAACGGTGCAATGGAATGAAATATACAAATTTATATATTCCAAGCAGTTGCTGAAAGGTGCAGCAAAAAGTTTCGTGCGGAGCCAAGACGGAATATGCGATTGGACTTCTTTAAAGTCAGCTCTCATTAAGGAGTTTGGTACAAAGATGTCATCGGCGGATGTACATAATATTCTGAAAAATCGTCGTAAGATGCAGTCGGAATCTTTTCGTGAATATCTTTACGCTCCTATGGAGATTGGCAAAATCATTAAATTAGACGACGAGAGCTTACTCCACTACTATATCGATGGTATACCGGATTCAAGGCCCAATAAGGCAGTTCTCTACCAAGCCAAGAGCGTTGAAGAGCTGAAAGAGCAGCTAAAGATTTATGAGAAAATTCAGTTCAAACCAAAAGTTAATAATTTTGGTAAAGCTGAAATGAAAACCAACGAAGTAAAGCAAGAAAATAATGATGTCGTGAAAGGTGGAAGGAAATGCTTCAAGTGTGGGAATTCTTCACATATAGCCAGAGATTGCCCTAATATGGAAATAAAGTGCTTCAAATGTAATCAGTTGGGGCACAAGTCATTTGAGTGTCAACAGAAAACGGAAGTGGCGGCAAAACGATGCAATGTAAATACGATTGAAGATGATATCAATTTGGGTCTAAAATTTATGAAGATCAAATTAGGCGAAAATGAATTTTCAGGTCTTATCGATACCGGTTGCGGTTTATGTCTTATGAGACGCGAGATTTTCAATAAGTTGGGACAAGCCATTAAGCTAAAGCCTGAGAAATGCAATTTATTCGGAATTGGTAAAAGCCAGATAGTAACGATGGGCAGTTTTGATACCGCCATTAAAGTTGATGGCGTGAAGATGGAGGTAACATTTCATACAGTCAAAAATAGTGATATTAGCTACGATTCCATTATAGGTAATTCGGTACTTAAATATGCTGATATAGTGATTCAAGAAGGAAACGTTGAATTTAAGAAGAAAGATGATAGTTTGAAAGCAGGAAACCGTAAGACGAATTTCATTGCGGATCGTGATTTTGAATCGGCACATCTCAATAAAGATACGTCCAGTTCTGCGAAATCCACGATGGAAAAGAATCCAGCAGAAGACTATAAAAACGTTCTAAAGAAAATGAAGATTATTGTTGCAGATGAGTTGGCTTCGAGGTATCAAGCGAAAGAGGCACTGTTGAGACTTGAATATGAAGAGGCAGTACGTAAAATTTTTTGAAACTAATAATTATGAAGATTTTTGTGTTAAATCAGAGAAGGTGCTAGAGTCATCAAACTCGAAACACGAAAGCGTTTACAAAGAGGAAATTTTAAAAGAAGAGAAAACGAACTTTGTTAGAAATTATATGGAAACAAAGGAAGAAGTTAAAGGTGATAAAAACGGAAAGAGAAGTCAAAATAAAGATTTAAAACCGAAGAAAGAGGTAAAACGAAAGGAGAACGATCAAATCAAGAAGGAACAAATGAAAGAAATTTACGGAAAAGGCGAGAAAGCGAAAGGTGAAAGCGAAGGAAAAGAGATAGAAGAATGGAAAAGAGATAAAAAACTGGTTGATACGAAGATGAAGAAGAAAGGTGAATTCCAAAAGGATAAGTAGTAAAATTATGGCGTGGACGACATGGTTGCCATCAAGCACATTCAAATCCAAGCAAACACGAAGATGAAACCTAAAGAGCCAGATGGAAAAAAAGATGGTTCCAATGATTCGGGTCGAATCCTTCGTCAGGAGGGCCGAATGTAGGATATCAGTCAGAAGGACAGGGACAGATCAGAAGCGTACAGGAACATTACTTGAACAAATTGGCAGACAGACAACACTGACGAAATGAATAAACAGGCAGACAACAGCTAGAACTAAAACCGGACGAAAACATAACGAACATAACGAAGCGTGGTTAGGATTATAAAAAGAAACGAATAAACGGACAGTTGCAGAAGAACGATTGAATAGTGCGGACGAAGAAATTGTAAAGCGCGAAGAAAAGAAGTAAAATGTGAAACTTAAACTATAAAACTAAATGTAAAATAAAATAATAATAACTAATAAGAAACTGAAATATAAACCTAAATATGTAAATAAAACTAAACTAAACATAAAACTCATCAAAGTTTTTTTTTAAATGGAAACAATTCCACATAAATACTTTAATAAATGTGAATGAGGAAATCAGTGTCGAGACTAAAAATAAGCTAAAAGAAATCTTAAAAAATATCAGGGCACCTATTCCTTATAGTACTGAAATAAAATGTAAGATAGCGACCACAACGAAGGACCCAATTTGGTCCAAGGCCCATACTTTACCTCTTAGTACAGCAGAGTTCATTAATATAGAAATAGATTCTTTGTTGAGGAATGGCATTATACAGCAATCATTTAGCCCATATAATTCACCAGTCTGGGTTGTGGACAAGAAGGGACTAGATGAGGGGGGTAAGCCAAAACATAGGATGATTATTGACTATAGGAAGTTGAATTTCTTTACAACAGCTGACAAATATCCTATTCCCGAGACTTTCGTAGTATTATCAAACTTGGGGAAAGCAAGAATTTTCTCTACTTTAGACTTACAAGCAGGTTTTCACCAAATCCTCATAGATAAGGAAGATATACCCAAAACCACTTTTAGTATTAACAACGGTAAATTCGAATTTTTACGAATGCCATTTTGGGCTGAAAAATGCCCGAAGTGTGTTTCAACGGGCAATTGATAATATTTTACGCCTTTATGTTGGAAAATTTTGCTACGTTTATATCGACGACGTTTTAGTTTACTCAGATAATGAAAGAGAACACTTAGAATATTTGGAAATAATAATTAGGGCCCTTTCAGACGCCCATATGAAGATATCAGCAGAAAAAAGCAAATATTTTCATGGGGAAACAGAGTTCCTGGGTTATATTGTCTCTCACAACGCTTTAAAAATGGACCCACGGAAATTAGCGAAATTGAAAAGTATCCTGAACCTACCACTTTACGGCAATTAAGATCTTTTTTAGGTCTATCAGGATATTACAGGAAATTCGCTAACTATTCACAATTGACTCGACCGATGACAGAATATTTACGTGGACAAAATGGACATGTAAAACAACCCAATAGCAAAAATATTAAAATCGAATTCAACTGTTTGGCAAAAGAAGCCTTCAAACGCGTAAAAAACGAACTAAAAGATGCAATGGCTCTTAATCAACCAGACTATAGTAAAATATTCTACCTGACAACGGACGCAAGTAACGAAGCAATAGGAGCAGTACTTAGTCAGAACAAAAAACTGTAGCATATCGTCGAAAAATGAATTTATTTAGTTAGAATTTTGGTTCTTAATCAAGGGTATTAGCACGTGAAATTTCCGGCTCTGGCTCGTCAGCAAGTGGGAGTGTAGTTCATAACCCTTCGAAATAGAATTTTTACTACAGATAAATTATTTAAAAAAATTGCGTGCATGCACAAAAAAACTCAAAATCACCGAACCACAAAAAAACTAAAGATATGAGA
Organism: Calliopum simillimum; assembly: GCA_951812925.1. Classification (NCBI taxonomy): domain Eukaryota; kingdom Metazoa; phylum Arthropoda; class Insecta; order Diptera; family Lauxaniidae; genus Calliopum; species Calliopum simillimum. The sequence continues at coordinate 113,210,454 of OX638368.1, forward strand.
AAGAGAAAAAAATTACAAACGCAAAGAAAAGTTTGGCACTGAACGTATTTTTTAGATTTTTGTCCACGGATATAATGTGGCAACATTTAGGCCCACCCTACCATTGATCAATATTCCTGAAATAAGTTTCATAAAATAAGTTCATTATTGACCCCCTTTAAATAACTAAATTTCTTTAAGGCAAGGCTCGCTTGAAATCAAAACTAATTTTGAATTTAAGATTTCATTATTTACAACAATTTATTACTAAAAAAAATTCAAATAATTCATTAGAGATAATGAATACAATAATTTTATGGCTAATTTTAAATATATGGTACCAATGTATGAATTGGCAATTATGGCAAACTATTAAAAAAAATGACGAAAAATATTTTTGAAAAAAAAAAGTTTTAGATTTGTATCTTTTTGCAAAATACAAAGTAAATAAAAAAGTATCAAAAGATAGCACTCACACATTTGTATATTCCAACAAGCACGTTATCCCTCGATGAAAGATCTTTCAGCGTTGGTAGATGATGCTTCCAAAAATTTCCTGCAATGCCTAGCACTTCAGATTTTGCAAATTCAACTTTTGTTTGCTTAAATCAAATTAATAGTTTGCCATTAAAAATTACAGAAAAAAATTTTAAGCTTGAGACAAATAATATTATTTATGCACTGTTAAAAAAAGAACTAGTAAGGGTGTAAAATTTGGCCTGGCCAAACATTAAATACCCTACACAGCAGTATTTTTAAAATTTTGCTCATATGGGAGGTACTACGCTCTCTCGTCCAAGATCACCCAGTTTTTGTCCAGAGCTTGCATTTATAGTTTTTAGTGTCTGAGTGAAAAACGTATTCAGTATAGCGTTTTGAAGCTTTTGCTTATATAGAAAGTGCCACGCCCTCTTGTCCGAGTTCGTCTAGTTTTAGCTTAGAGCGTGCATTTATAGTCTTTAGTATTTGAGTGAAGTTTGGTTGGATTATCTCAAAAAACTCTTTCAGTATAGTATTTTGAAACTTTTGCTTATATGGGAGGTGACACACCCCCTTGTCCGATTTCACCCAATTTTTGTTGAGAGCCTTCATTTATGATTCTAAGTGTCTGAGTTGAATTTGGTTTGAATATCTTAAAAACGCTTTCAGTATAGCGATTTGAAGCTTTTGCTTATATGGGAGGTGCCACGCCCTCTTGTTCGAATTCGTTCAGTTTTTTTTTAGAGCTTTCGTTTTCAATTTTTAGTATTTATGTGTATTTTGATTGCATTGTCGTGAAAAATACTCCTAAAATTGAATTTTGAATATAATTTTTGTATGGGCGGTAGGCGTGTCCGTAGACCGATTTCGCTCATTTTCAATCCCCCGAGCTATCTTTGACGACGAAAGCAGTGTACCAAATTTCATTGAATTATCTGGCTCAGTTTTCCCAAAAAGTGTATTTCAACACACAGCCAGCCACCCAGACAGACGGACATGGCTATGTTGACTCAGGAGGTAACGCTGATCAAGAATATATATACTTTTCTATATCTGCCACGCCTCCTTCTCTGCGTTACAAACGGAAGGACAAAGTGAATATACCCTGGGTGTAGGGTATAAAAGTTATACACAAGCATGCAATTATCGCATGCGATTTTTAATGATATAATTTTGACCTTGATTGCGGCTAACAGTTTCTATATACATACTTGGTGTATCACGGTGTGCCTTAACCCGTTCTAAATCGGACGTCGTAGCACATCAAATTTTTTTCCAGATTCTGTTTACTTATCGTTCAAATGATGTATAAAAAAAATTTCACTCGTGACTCCTCGACTAAATTTTGAGATATTCGCTTTTCCAATTGGGGCATTTTCCCATACAAAAAGAAAAAAAAAAATTTTTTAAATACATTAAACAAAAATTAAAATAATCACAATCGATGTGTTTTGCGGTGCTAAACGCGAATCCAACCTCAAAATCGCTCTATCGTGTACAGTTTATGAGATATTATAACCTAAAGACCAAAAAATGTCGTTTTTTGCCATTTTTTTAAGCTATATAACTATGTAACATATCATTTATTCGCCAAACGTGGCTTAGATACTTGAAAGCCCCAATCTTTTCCTTTAAAACCTAATTTAAATTAAATTTATATCTTCATGCTTCTAAGAGATATCGTAGACCGAAATATTGTCAAAACGGGTTTTTTGCACTTTTGTGTCTTTTAAGGTTAGGATATCTTTGAGGAAAAAAAAAGATATCAACATAATTTAAATTAGGTTTTAAAGGCAAAGATTAGGACTTCAAAGTTGTTTACCAGACTTAACGAAATTAAAATTTCTTTCACATTTTAAACATGTTCAACGAACCGACCATTTCAAAATTCAGCCGTATGCTATACACGTAACAACAACACTCGGGGCGTCAAACGGCTGAATTTAGAAGTAGTTGGTTCGTTGAACATGTTTAAAATGTGAAAGAAATTTTGATTTCGTTAAGTCTGGTAAGCAACTTTAAAGTCCTAATCTTTGCCTTTAAAACTTAATTTAAATTATGTTGATATCTTTTTTTTCCTCAAAGATATCCTAACCTTAAAAGACACAAAAGAGCAAAAAACCCGTTTTGACAATATTTCGGTCTACGATATCTCTTAGAAGCATAGATATATAAATATAATTTAAATTAGGTTTTAAAGGAAAAGATTGGGGCTTTCAAGTATCTAAGCCACATTTGACGAATAAATGATATGTTACATAGTTATATAGGTTCAAAAAAATGTCAAAATACGACTTTTTTTGGTCTTTAGGTTACAATATCTCATAAACTATACACGAAAGAGCAATTCTGAGGTTGGATTCGCGTTTAGCATCCCAAAACACATCGATTGTGATTGTTTTAATTTTTGTTTAATGTAGTTAAATAATTTTTTTTTTTTTTTTTCTATGGGAAAATGCCCCAATTGGAAAAGCGATTATCTCAAAATTTAGTCGAGGAGTCACGAGTGAAATTTTTTTTAAACATCATTTGAACGATAAGTAAACAGAATCTGGAAAAAAATTTGATGTGCTACGACGTCCGATTTAGAACGGGTTAAGGCACACCGTGGTATATGTCACAAAAGTAAATCATGTAATTTTTTTCTGTCTTTAAATTCTTATTATTCAATAACTTGTAACACAATTTTCAAATATAAAACTAGTATTTTTTTTTTCGTTAAAAACTATGCAAAAAATTGCAATACTTTACATTTTTTCCAAATTTTGATTTTTTTTTTTTTTTTATGTATAAATTTTCACTTTTTAATTCTTTACTTTATTTTTCCCGAGACCGCATAAAAATTAATTTAACGATAACCGATAATTATGTTTTTTTTCCCAATGTTATAATTAAATTTAGAGCAGCTTTAATTATTTTATTTTTTTTTAGCTAAAACTTAAACTATACTTTCGTGTTTTATAACGAAATAACAATCGTATGTATACCGCACTTTGATACTGAAATTTTGTATCAACGTTAATTTTGCGGTACCTGCTCGAGATCGCTATCGCTCAGCATATGGAGGTCTCTCGCTGGAAAAAGCTTTGGGACAGTTTAGGACACTTTTTATAGCTGTAGTTTCTGGTATACAAATTCTGAGTACTTAGCATATGGTGCAAAACTCTTTTGGCACCGGACAATTTATATATTCCTATATAGAGGAAAAAAATGTGTGGCCTTCCAACAAATCTTAAGTTCATCGACGATTTTCAATCTGCACCTCACCGTGATTTGATAAGAAATAACTTTTCTAACATTAGGAAATAGGAAATTCGGCCATTTTCCGGTTGGGAAAGGAAAAAAAAATGTAATGCATAAATATACATATTACCGACAATAACTAACAGTTTAGCGAGTACTGCGTTTTTCGTTTTTCTGCTTAAGACAGTTTGAATATTTTCGTGAATTTGCACAATCTGTAGGATTTTTATTTTTTTAATGGCAAGAAAATAAACTGAAATTAAATAAAATTTTGAGAGGCTACAAGCCCTATTACAAAACCCATAACATTTATATCTAGAACTTTATCTCAGACTGAAAAGAAGTATGCCACAAATGAGAAGGAAATGCTGGCTATAGTTTGGGCACTCCAGAAATTGAGAAACTACCTGTATGGAGTGAAAAACATCAGAATATATACCGATCATCAACCACTGAGTTTCGCCGTCAGCGACAAAAATCCTAACTCAAAGCTAAGAAGATGGAGATCATTTATCGAAGAATATACTCCACAAATTATCTACAAGCCTGGTAAAGAAAATGTAGTCGCAGATGCGCTTTCTCGACAACAACTTAATATACTAACCAGTAGTAATGAAAATGATGATGTAGTTTCAGTTAAACAAATTCAGTTCGAAAAAAGAAAGCACTTGGCATCTGAGTTCAACCGATTGTTTCCCGTTGAAGAGTGGCACATACTGAAAAAATAATTGTCATGATGCGTACGCGAAAAGATGAAACGATACAAATGAAGCACTTAGATACTTCAAAGCCGTATATTATAGTAATAAATAGTGGTAATAATCATTTTGAACCAGTTGTGCAGATAACTAATGAAGGAAATACCATCCACAGCTGTGAGAATTCAACTTCAACAAAAGAAATTAAAAAAATCGGTACACCACTAAATGCTTTCAAGTACCAAATCATAGTAGAACATCATAGCGATACGAATAATAAAAGTACAGTCGGGACCTTTCCAAACTATTGGCGTACGTTACTTAAATACACTAATGAAACTTATTTGGTAAACGAACTAAATAATATCATTACAAGACCAACGGTAGGAATAAAATGTACTGAGAAAACATTGTACAAAATAAAAAATATTATAGCAGAAAAATTTCCTAATACTACATTCGTGCACACACAAATACTAGTCGACGACCTAACCTCTCCAGACGAACAACTCGAATTGGCAAAAAAAGCACATAATCGTGCTCACCGTCAAAAAAGACGTGAACTTAATAAATAAAGATTGCTATACTTGTAAGGTTATGAAATATGACAGACACCCACCAAAGAAAATTATTGGTGAGACACCAATTCCTACAGAGGGGACACCTTACATGCAGATATATTCCATATAGATGGAAAAAAATTTCTTACCGTAATAGATCCACATTCTAAATTTTTAATAACTAACTTACTAAATGAACTGCCCGAAATACGACAAAGGCTGTATGAGATAACAAACCTTTTCCCACAAGTAAATACAATTGAGGAGTAATTTTTCAAAAGGGCTTATAATCAAAACGAGGCAAAAGTAATGTCATACACATTATTTGCATAATAATCGGTTATTGGTTAAATATGATTTTTTTTAACTTAATCTTATTAATTCCACGCCATTAGGTAAACTTTTTGTGAGAACAGAACCCAATTTTATTAATTTATAACAAAGTTTTGTACCAGCCACACTCACACAATACCAATCATTTGTTTTTATTTACTGGGTGCCTCAGATGTCGCAAAAATTTCGTTTTGATTTTTGCAATATATGCGGGCTTAGGGCGAACTTTTTCTCTGTTTATGTGTATGTATCTAAGTTTAGGCCACAAATAATGGCGGTAGGTGAGACTCAGGTGTGCGAGGATGCAGATCCACTGGATTTTTACATACCTGGGTACCACCTGTTACCATTATTTTCTGCACATAGGGGTATTGCGATATCAGCGCCAAGATCATTTGTGTTCGACTTACGCCGAATTTAGCTGTCAATGGGTTAAACTAAAAATTGAGTCACACATTCTGCACTTCTGCTTCGTATATAGGAGCCCAAATCTGGGAAGGGATGCTAAATATGAAAAATTAGACTCAATTTCCGATTCGATTACAAAAATCTTTGAACACAACCCTAATAGTGAAATTGTTATTGCAGGTGATTTTAACATCCATAACTCCGGGTGGTTGCATTTTTCTGGCCAAACCATACCCGAGGGTCGCTATGTTGAGCTATTTGCTGAGTCTAATAATCTGACTCAATTAGTAAAAGACCCCACCTATATTCCACGGATTGGGGGTCAGAGCCTTAAAATTTTAGACCTCTTTAACGTCGCATTATGAAAAGTATGATGTGACTGTGCATGCACCTCTTGGAAACTCTGACCACTGCACCATTTCCGCCGTTTTTCCGTATTCTAGTTTACGCGCTGCTTCGACTAAAGTTCCGAAACGGATTGTATGGCTGTATGAAAAAGCGAATTGGAATGCGTTAAATAATTTTTACCATAATTTCAATTGGAAGTTGTGTTTTATCGATAAAAACATAAATGCCGCGGCTTTAATGGTGCAAGAAATCATTTTATTAGGTATGCGGTCTTTTGTACCTTTTAAAAATAGTTCTATTAAACCAAAAGACCGTTCTTGGTTTAATGAGACCTGCAGAAACGCCGTCAGGTCCAAAGAGAAAGCATTTCAAAATTGGTGCTCTGACAGAAATGCCAATTCGGAAGACTTCGCATTGAGGCTAGAAATCGCTGCAGTGCTTTGATTCAGCGCGAAAAGTTTCTGCACGAACTTCGTATGCGTAAAAAAGTCCTCAGCCTTCAAAAAGTTAGCAAAAACTTTTGGTCGTTTGTCAAAAGAGTAAAAAATCAGACGTCTTCGTCTATTCCAACTCTTTTGATAGACGACAAAATCATCACTGAGCCAGCTGATAAGGCTAATCTTCTGGCTAGCTTGTTTGCTCAAAACTCACATCTCCCCGATAGTAGTCAGCCACTGCCCTTTGTAGAGAGAAAGACTTCGGTAATGCTGAAAATACACTTTCGAACAAAGGCTGTTAAAAGAGTTCTTTCAAATCTCAATATTCATAAAGCCTCGGGTCCAGACGGTATATCAGCCCATGTTCTTCAGCACTGGCTCGCCCATTGCGCAATCTTTTTAATATTTCATTTACTAATGGTGAATTTCCCTCGTGCTGGAAGATTGCCAATATTCAGCCTGTCCCTAAAAAATGCGAGGCAACGAACCCAAGCAATTACCGCCCCATTGCTATATGCTCTGCGCTATACAAAGTAATGGAAAGCGTAATTAACTTCCATCTTGTGAACTATCTGGAGCACAATGAATTGCTAAGTGATCGCCAATGTGGGTTTCGTAGATCTCGTTCTACTGGTGACCTAATGGCATTCCTCACGGAAAAGTGGAATCAATGTATTCATCTTTTTGGTGAAAGTAAGGTTGTTGCTTTGGATATTTCCAAAGCATTCGATCGAGTTTGGCATAGTGCACTCGTATCTAAACTTATTGCTTGCGGAGTTGGTGGCTCTCTTGTTCGTTGGATATTAATTTTCATCCATGCTCGTTGCATTCGTGTCGTCCTGGACGGTGTGATATCTGAAGAACATTCTGTTAGCGCCGGAGTACCTCAAGGTTCTGTTCTATCGCCTACACTGTTTTTAATATTCATCAATGACCTCCTGTCCTTGACCGTTAATCCAATCTATTCATTTGCAGACGACTGCAACATTTGTCATTCTTATTCCTTCAAAAAACGTCCTAATGCCATACAAATTGAAAATAAGAGACGAAAAATTAATGAAACTCTTGTCGATGACCTAAAAAAATATCCGAGTGGGGTCGAGTGAATAGAATTGATTTTAATGCCGGTAAAACCCAATGTTGTCTGTTGTCTCACAAACAAATGGATTGCCTACTCCCTCCTATCAGTATGGATTCAATCAATCTTACCGAATCAACAACTCTTTGTGTTCTTGGGTTATCGATCCAATCCGATCTGAGAAGCGGCCAAGTACCTAGGCTTTCTTAAACGTTGCAAGAAATACTTCTCACCAGTTGATTTCCGCTCTATCTATTTCACCTACATTAGGCCTAAAATGGAATACAATTCACACATATGGGCTGGCGCTTCTAAAACCTCTTTGGAACTGCTAGATCGAATCCAGCAACGTGCGATAAAACTGATAGGAAATATAACTGTTTCATCATATATTAATTCTTTAGCTCATCTAGATAGCTCATGGTTGCGTAACACTTTTTTATCGTTACTACCATGGGCAATGCTCAAGAGAAATACGTGGCCTGGTGCCATCAGTCCGTGTGTTTTCTCGTTTTACTTGGGCTTCTCAACAAGCTCATCCCTTTTGTGTAACCTCGATGCTGAATAGAACATCCCATTACAGGGACAATTCGTGCTTTAGCCGCACGGTAAAGTTATGGAACGATCTTCCAGAAAGTGTTTTTCCCGACAGCTTCGACATCGGTAAATTTAAGACAAATGTTCACCGTCACTACTCCATCTATCCTCCTTCCCTATAACCTTTTCCTTTGGCCAACTCAATGCTTTGCATGTTTGCGCGTTGGTCCTTATGTAAAAAAAAAAAAAAAAAAAAAAAAAAGTATCAGGCAATCAATATTATGATATTACTTTTGCTTCGTTTGGTTATAAGCCCTTTTGAAGAATCACTCCTCAATTATTACAGACAACGAAAAATCTTTAGATACTCTTTTATTTCAAATTCCATTACGAAGCTTAGGAATACAACTCAAAATGGTACCAGCAGGACATTCAAATTCAAACGGACCGGTAGAACGTGTTAATTCGACACTTTTAGAACTTATAAGATTGATTAGACAAGTTAACGCCGCGTTACAAAAAACGTACAGTTGAAACAAATAATCAACACAGTGTAGAAACAAAGGACGGGCATAATAAAAAAATTACTCTGATACATAAAGACCAAATCAGAAATTGACTTTTGTTTCTCTCATTGTAGAGATGTTATTCCTACTTTTCATAATTCCCTTCACACTGGCAGACATGTTCTGGCAGAATACGGGGAGGTTGTAATTTATGACGAATTCGGAGATATTTTTCATGTTATCAATCTTACCTACTATGGAATCTTAGTGCAAGAGACTAGGAGTTTTGTATTAAATAATAAAGTAACAGATATAGATTTAGAATTAGATATAGCGAACGCACTTTTATAACAATTACGGGACATAAATCGACAAAAAAAGAGCAATAGATGAACTAGGGTCAGCTTGGAAGTGGCTTTCCGGCAGCCCTGACCACAATAATTTGATTGCGATTGAAAGCAAAATGAATGAAATTATTGTAAATGAAAATCAACAACATATGACAAGTTCAGAAATTTTTAAGTCTATTGAATCATTAACTCTAATGATGAAGAATATCTCTGACAATTCGAAAGCAAAGAAATTTTTCTTGCGAAGGAACAAATTGATGATAGCAGAATTACAAAATACAGTTCAGACAATTATGTTTGAAAAATTAGGTATTTTAAATTCATTAATATTAAATTTTGAAGAGATACAGGATATCATAGCTCATGAAAATAAAAATGTACATTTATCGGATTTATCGGATAGAGGCATCAACTTTTAAAATAATTAAGAATAATGATGTAATTGTCATCTACATTAAGTACCCGATTGTCAAAACTAAATGTAAATTATTTGAGTGCAGAGCAATAAGTCATTTCGATGGAAAACTTTTAATTGATAACAAAATTTCTAGATGTAATGGAAAATATGTTAATTTGAAAAATTGCCAAAATGAACTTAGTTACACCTTCTGTGAACTTAACAAAACTGAGACATGTTTGTCCAGATTATTAAATAAGGAAAACAGTAGTTGTAGCAAAATCAGGGAACGAAATTTAGAGTTCGAACGTCTTAACGATGGAATCATATTGGTATCTAGACACCATACAGTTAACAACACATCCATAAATGGCACATATCTGGTCACTTTCGAACATCAAATTACTATAGATAACAAAACTTACAGTAATCCGACAAAAGAAGTATTGGAATACCTGAGACATACCTACGTAAATACATAAAGTATCGAGAAGTATGAGAAATCACCAGACCTTCAACTGAAATTCCATAACACCAAAGACATATCACTATGGACTTGTTTTGTACTTGTCGTTATAGGGTTAATAAGCTTTTTAATTTGGAAAGGGTTCATGATGTGGCAGCAATGTAGAACAGAAGCCCATAAGGCAACACAAGAGGAACTTTTTAAAGCAGCTCTAACTCGGCTAAACCTGTAACTTCGAGACGTAGAATTTAAGGGAGAGAGGAGTTAACGCAACCATACATTCGTTATCGCTGGTTTATATTTAAGCTACAATTTAACTCTTTATTTTTTATATATTTTATATTCCTTTATTCATATGAAGTAAACAAAATATATTTAAGTTACAATTTGATACTTCCTTTGTTCGTATGAAGTAAACAATATATTTTATGTATCGTAAGCATTAATGATTATGTTCAGTTGGCTTTGCAAATGCGATAAAATGCAACCAAGCATATTTCGCATTTGCAATCCCAACTTACTAAATAAAATTTCGTGGAAGAAGTTTTAGTCTTAGATTGACAAGCAAAGTAATAAAACTAAATTTTTATAAAATTAACTTGCGAGTTTGAGATTCTTTTAACTCGCGTGGAACCTCCTATATAAGCAAAACACCTTAAATACTATTTCTCGCAAATGTTACAAGGTATTTTAATGAAATTTGGTATGAAGGTACTGCTTAATAATACCTTGTAACAAACGAAAAGCAGGCAAGATCGAATAAGTGCCACGCCCACTTTTTAACCCAAGAAAATTTTGATTCAATATAACTCGAAAACGACTCCGACAATTTTGATGAAAATTTAGGAGCTGTTACCTCTGCAAACAAGTATTAATATGTGATATGCCGTTATACTTATTGGAAAAAACTCGTTGAAGGACGTGGCACCGCCCACAAAAATATAATGTGCTATGAAAAGAAAACTGCTAAAGCAATCTTTCTGAAGTTAACTGTAGGGAGTCTACTTGCTATTAGGAACCTACGACCTGAATGTGGGCAAAATATCGAATCTGTGCGTGGAACCTCCCATTCAAGTAAAACACATTATATGCTATTTCTCGGAAATGATACAACATATTTTGATGAAATTTGGTATGCGAATCTGGATCAGGGGTATCTAAAGCATAACAAAAAGAAGGATTCGTTTAATAATTGCCACGCCCACTTTTTTATCAAAATAAAAATTTTGGTTAATAACTCGGGCACAAAAAAAAAAAGTGGAATGAACTGTTTAATTCTTATATGCAGTCTTATGTTTTTTTTGACGCTGATCCGTCTTCATCAGCAGAACTGTCAATAAACCTGCAGGATTTTGAAATATCCCTGCTTTAACTTGCATATAACGCTGTGTTCAGTCTTACAGCGTAGCTACAAGAAAAGCCGAAATTCTTTTTTATTACTAGCATCGAATAGCTACACTCTTCCTGATCCAAATATCCTTTTGGATTTTTCCAATTAGTGGAGTGCCTGGGGCTTTTAACCTAGGATTTCTACAAGACCAAATGAATTTATATGGTTGGGATGGGATTTTGTTTTAAATGCCATAAAGAAAAAAGTTTACCCGAAATTTTTTTGTGCTTTTGATTTGTGTATTAACTATAAAAAGTTAGTACAACACTACATTGAAAATAATTGTAACAATTTGCAAACCATTTTTTCTAAACTAATTTGAGATCGCTGAACACGAAAAACGCAATTTTTTTTTTCCTTCTAACCGTTCCCGAGTTATTCGGCCATTTTTATTTTCGAGATTATAGCATCATATACATCAATATATTTGTATAACGCCAAATCTGCTCGATTTTATTTTACCACGATTACAAAGAATGACTAATGGCGTTTCTAACGGGTGTACCAATGATTATGCTCCGAATAAAATTAACGGAGTTATAGCACGAAAAACTTAGATTTTTTAAAAAAAATTTTAAATTTTTCATACCAACGTCATAAGAAAAACTTGCCATTGAATAAAATTGTTAAAAAAATTTTGTTTTTAAATAAATATATGCGAAGAACTAAGTTTTTCATTTGATATTGATATGAAAAATTTTTTAAAATTTTTAAAAAATCTGAGTTTTTCCTGCTATAACGCAGTTAATTTTGTTCGGAGCATAATCATTGGTATACTCGTTAAAAGAGCCATTACTCACTCTTTGTAAGCGTTGTAAAATAAAATCGATCGGACTTGGCGTTCTACAAATATATTGATGTATATGAAGCTATAACCTCGAAAATATAAATGTCTGAATTACTCGGGAACGGTCCAAAGAAATAAAAAATAGGAAGGTTTTTCGAGTTCAGCGACTCTAAATTAGTTTAGAAAAAATAGTTTGTAAAATGTTACATCTATTTTGGATTAAGAGTTGTATTAACTTTTTATAGTTATTGCTTAAATAAAGAAAAAATCAATTGCACAAAAAAATTTTTGGTAAACTTTTCTTTTTATGGTATAAAAAACAAAATCCCACCTCAACTATATAAATTCATTCACTCTAATAAATATCCTAGGTTAAAAGTCTCAGGCACTCCACTAATCGTAAAACACATTGAAAATTACTATTTTTATCTCAATAACGGGTACTTCTAGAGAAAAATTCTAGGAAATTTCTTCGTAATTGAAGTTGTTTCCAACACCGACTACGGTGTTTTGTCCAAAAAGGCAAAACAAAGAGGCCAACTGCGTTTAACTTTTCATAAAACTATGTTCATTTTCAAATCGCGATATCTCATGAACGGTAAGTCGGACGGAAAAAGTGTTGGTAAAGACATTCATAGAGAATAATATGTTCTGCAAAATCCAAGAAAAAAATTTTTTCTGCGGCATATCGTTTCGGAATATTTTGCAAAAACAGTTTTTTTCTAAATTTTAAGTTTGTCAAAAGGTATCTCCTAAACTTTAAGTCGTACAAAAATAAAAACAAAATGTTGTTTGTAGAACAAACAATTCCCTATAAGCTGGTATTTATACCCTACACCCAGGGTATATTCACTTTGTCCTTCCGTTTGTAACGCAGAGAAGGAGGCGTGGCAGGTATAGAAAAGTATATTTATTCTTGATCAGGGTCACCTCCTGAGTCGATATAGCCATGTCCGTCTGTCTGGCTGGCTGGCTGGCTGGCTGGCTGGGTGGCTGGCTGGCTGGCTGGCTGGGTGCTGTGTGTTGAAATACACTTTTTGGGAAAACTGAGCAAGATAATTCAATGAAATTTGGTGCACAACCTTCGTTGTCAAAGATAGCTCGGGGGATTGAAAATGAGCAAAATCGGTCAACGGACACGCCTACCGCCCATACAAAAAATATATTCAAAATGCAATTTTAGTAGTATTTTTCACGACAATGCAACCAAAATACACATAAATACTACATATTGTAAGCGCAAGCTCTGAAAAGAAACTGAGCAAACTCGGAAAAGAGGGCGTGGTATCTCCCATATAAGCAAAAGCTTCAAAACGCTATATTGAAAGCGTTTTTTGAGATAATCGAACCAAATTTGACTCAGACTCTAAGAATTATAAATGAAAGCTCTTAAACAAAATTGGGTGAAATCGGAAAAGGGGGCGTGGCACCTTCCATATAAGCAAAAGTTTCAAAATGATATACTGAAAGAGTTTTTTGAGATAATCCAACCAAATTTCACTCAAATGCTAAAGACTATAAATGCACGCTCTAAGCTAAAACTAGACAAACTCGGACAAAAGGGCATGGCACCTCCTATATAAGCAAAAGCTTCAAATCGCTATACTAAAAAAGTTTTTTGAGATAATGTAACCAAATTTCACTTAGACACTAATAACTATAAATGCATGCTCTGAACAAAAACTGGGTGAACTCGGACAAGAGGGCGTGGCACATCCCATACGTATGTAAATAAAATTTTCAAAATACTGCAGTGTAGGGTATTTATTTTTTGGCCAGGCCAAAAGTTACACCCTTACTAGTTTTGTTTTATTGCTGCGACGCTCCGTTCATGTATTATCACAATTTAAAAGAAACTAGTAAGGGTGTAAAATTTGGCCTGGCCAAACATTAAATACCCTACACTGCAGTATTTTTAAAATTTTGCTCATATGGGAGTTGCTACGCCCTCTTGTCCGAGGTCACCCAGTTTTTGTTCAGCGCTTGCATTTATAGTTTTTAGTGTCTGAGTGAAAAAATTTTTCAGTAAAGCGTTTTGAAGCTTTTGCTTATATAGGAGGTGCCACGCCCTCTTGACCGAGTTTGTCTAGTTTTAGCTTAGAGCGTGCATTTATAGTATTTAGTATTTGAGTGAAGCTTGGTTCGATTATCTCAAGAAACTGTTTCAGTATAGCATTTTGAAACTTTTGCTTATGTGGGAGGTACCACGCCCCCTTGTCCGATTTCACCCAATTTTTGTTGAGAGCTTTCATTTATGATTCTTAGTGTCTGAGTCAAATTTGATTCGAATATTTCAAAAAACGCTTTCAGTATAGCGTTTTTAAGCATTTGCTTATATGGGAGGTGCCACGCCCTCTTGTCCGAATTCGCTTAGTTTTTCCTCAGAGCTTGCGCTTACAATTTTTAATATTAATGCGTATTTTGGTTGCATTGTCGTGAAAAAAATTCCTAAAATTGCATTTTGAATATATTTTTTGTATGGGTGGTAGGCGTGTCCGTTGACCGATTTCGCTCATTTTCAATCCCCCAAGCTAGCTTTGGTGACGAAGGCAGTGTACCAAGTTTCATTGAATTATCTTGCTCAGTTTTCCCAAAAAGTGTATTTCAACACACAGCCAGCCACCCAGCCAGCCAGACAGACAGACGGACATGGCTATATCGACTCAGGAGGTGACGCAGATCAAGAATATATATACTTTTATATATCTGCCACGCCTCCTTCTCTGCGTTACAAACGGAAGGACAAAGTGAATATACCCTGGGTGTAGGGTATAAAAATCAGTTTAAAAAACTTCGAAAAACTTTCCAGGTAAATCTACCAAATGACCGCACTACAAAAAAGATCACAACTTTTTAATAGGTAAACTTTTTTGTTTAAATTTTAAGCTAAGCATTCCACTTTTAATAATTAAATTTCATGCGGTCTTGTAGAAGTCCTACGTATACAGTGTTTTCAACTCCCTGGGAACTCTACTAAATAGGATTCTGATTTTCCGAGTTATGATCCTTTGAAGATAAGATATTTCAGCCGCCATACAAAAGACGAAATATTTTGGGTGCGTGGCATATCCCATTTTTGTATTTTTGAGCATTCTATTTCACCAAAAAAAAAGAATTTCAGTTTTTGATATTTTTCTATACCATTCGATTCTTTCCGAGTTTTTTCTTATTATTATTCTTATAGGTTTATTTATCATTTTGAATGCATGACCGTTAGAAGTGAAAACATACAAGTTTCATAACAAAAAATAACTATGAATAAAAACATCGACTAAAAGGCACTTCAGACTATATGAGAAGTCATATGCGTTTCTTTGTTTTTCTGACTGTCACATTTTTATTGTTTTTCATTTATGCTTTTGAAATTGTTTTAATTTTGTATTTATCAAACGACATTAAAAAATTTGAAAACTCATATCGCGACCTTAGAACAACAGGGTTCTATCTACACTCACATCACTTTCGAGAAATCTATGTTTGAATATTTCGTGTCGCATAACTTTTATGAATTGATTTTAATCACAATATTATTTATATTACAAGCATTTGATTGTCGCCAGGATTTCATTGATACTAAAATAATTAAAATACGTTGTCAAATTAATAAGGAATTTAAGTTTAAAAAAATCGATAGAACTTTGTTGCTAAACGATAAAGTACTTTAAATTGAGAAACAAGGTTCTAACTGCCAGATAGAACTTTGTGTTTCTGTAAGAGAGCAGGCAAATTAGTTAAAATCATGTAATTTTGTTAAGCAAGTCCCGATTTTGAGCCGATATGGCTTATTTTGTTTGTAAATGGACTTACAAAAAACCAACACTTAAGATTTATGCAGTTTTTGGAAAAAGGTCGAAAAAGGGTTTTTTGAAAAATTGACATACCTTTATGTATCATTTAAAGCGAGTATAACTTTTTAAAGAAAAATCACACAAGGCCAGTTTGTAGCGCATTTTGAAGACAAAGAGCAGTACTAAAATGTTGCATTCAATAGAAAAGAGTAAAAAAATTTTGGACGTCTTTTACACAATCTCAAAAATCGTGTTTTTTATCATTTTTGATCATTTGGGGTAAGATATCTCGGAAACCGTATAAGATATAGCGAGATATGCCAGATTCGGATTCAGCGTTTACAAGTTTAGTAAACATGACTATTTTTGATTTGAATTCTTCAATCTTCGAAAACTGTTTTTCGACCTTTTTTCAAAAACTGCATAAATCTTAAAAGCTGTTTTTTTCTAAGTTCAATTACTAACAAAATGAGCCATGTCGGCTTGAAATCGGGGCTTGTTTAACAAAATTACACGATTTTATCTAATTTGCCTGCTCTCTTACAGAAGCACAAAGTTCTATCTGGCAGTTAGAACTTTGTGAAATTAATTTTAATTTGAATATGTGTAGATAGAACCTTGTTCATCTTAATTTCATTAATTATCTCAGAAACCATACGAAATAGAAAAATTTGAGTAGCGGTAATCGAAAGAGCGTGGTCTATTTAGTACGAAGCAATATATAACTCAATTTCACAAAAAATGTCAGTTAGAACCCTGTTGTTCTAAGGTCGCGATATGACTTCTCTTTTGAAATAGATTCAAATCTTATGCCAAAAAAACTCATATGAGTTTTCTTCTGATAAATCGTTTGTGTAAAAAATTTATATTCACAATATCAGAGTTGCCATATTTGACAACTCATAAGAGTTTCTGTATTACTTCTCAGATAGTCTGAAGCGGCTTTAAAATAATAAGATTAGATTGTTGACCGAGCAGGGATCGGTCTCCAGGTACTTGTTCCTTATTTCACATGCTTCAGAGTTTGTCGGCTTATGTTATAAACGATTAGTATAACTAGTATAACTAATCGTTTTTAACTATAAAAATCCATAACTGATTTGTGGAGAGTGTAGTGGTTAGCAAAATAATGTATTAAATTGCATTTCTATACGTTTTGACGATTTAGTTGTTCGCGAGCTTTGGAGCTTAAATATACACCTAGAAAATTAAACTTTGACGTAAGTTTCGAAAAATCATTTTTTGGTTCCTTGATATTTCTGGTTAGCCGAAATTACGTCTGGATTCCCGGCCATAGAAACATACATAGAATGGAATGAAATAGCGGCTGAATTGGATTGCAATTAACAAATAGACACCGTATTGATACCGCTACCGATTTGGTTCAGTTTCTGTCCCTGATGTAGTAAAACTCATGCAGAAAAACTGCGCGTTTCCTTTAAATCCATTTGTCGAAATTCCGGTGATTTAGAGAGGAAAGAAACAATCACATACTTTTTTTGTGATCGACGGGAACAGTGTTCTAGGGTCATTAATTTCTTCGAGCTATTTTCTAAAGAAATTGTTCCATCAGTGTCTTCTAGATAGTATTGAGATTTAGATATATTTTTAGACTATTAGTTATTATGAGTTTTTATAAGCGAGAGCATTTCGGGCTGGAACTTTAATTCTGTACTAGTATTGTTTTGACTTTTATCATTTCTTATTTTATCTGCACAGAAAAAAAAACTGACGGTAAAATTAGCTATAATTTTTTTATTCAATAGTTCTTTCAATTTTTAATTTTTTGGCCATATGCTGTTCCTAGGAAACACAGAACACATATATACATACATACATACTTAGGGAAGAAAAGCAACAATTTAAAACTTCAGAATTATTTTTACTTTTCTACAATTGAATTGAACTGTGCATTTTGTATTCTTAGGGCCAATTTCACAGTGTGAGCTTAAGAGTAGTTTAACTGTTGAGTGTAGTTAAGTAAGAATTTAGTTTTCACAGTCATTTGAATTTAAGGGCCGCTTAAGCGCCAGTCATTCGGCACTCAAAATAGTTAGGGCGGCTTATGTCATAACTGACGTTGTCATAAATAAAAATTAAAAATAAACCAAACAATTATTTCAAAAATATATTTACAGTGGCTCACAGCTTATTTCGTGCAGTAATTTTTTTTAACTTTAAAACACCGCATCTTTAAAACTAATACATATATTATCAAATTTTAAATGCAGGCTTAGACGGGAATGTCTATTGTTCATAATAAGTAAAAGAAAATCCAAAAAATTTGATTCCGAGACGCTTAAGGCGGAAAAAACCGACCGAGCAGGAGAAATTTAAGTCACAGCTTATTTCGTGCAGATGCTTATTTTCCTTTTGGAGCCAGCGTTTCGCGTTATTTATTGAGAATTTCTTTTTTCATGTATTCTATGTAGTATTCTGTAATGGCACCAATTTGATTAAATACATTTTTAGTTTCGCTTCACTTGTTTCATCAGACAAAAAAGTCATGCAACTATTGCACCTTCTGAACCCACAGAAGTACAAAAAGCATTAGTTGTATGTTTTTGTGGTTTTTTTTTGGTTCAGAAGGTGTAGCGAGTGCATGATTTTTTTTGTTTTGGTTAGGTTGGCACTTGGTCCGGGAGCCATCGTTCTTTTTGGTTTTTTAGCGTGGTTGGCGAAAGGAGGAGTTTTCGCAAAAATTCCTGAGTGTAACAAAGAAATAGAAAATTTATTGCAAAAAGTATTAACCACCTAAAGCAAACTGATTTGTTAGTAAACGGCAACAAAACGAAGAAAATTATTGCAAGAATAAATTCAAGAGTAGCTGTAAAGAAGAACTTCAATTAAAACAAGTGCCAAGGAGCAGGAAGATATAGAAATTACATAAGATTGAATAAAGTAAAAGGGATATACATAATTTAAAGAAGCCAAGTGAAAAACTAAGAAGAAAATTGATTTTATGAAAATTTCTGAGTCATAAAAATCTAAAGGAAGCTGTTGTCGGTTTCAAGATGTTATCAGACCTGCCAACAGCCAACGCAGCTTGCACCTGCCCCAGCAGTACAGATAATACTCGATAGCAACGTCTAAAACTCCAAAACTTTTTTCTGTTTTTTTAAACATTCGGGATCATTTCATATTGGAAAACTTAACAAGAGAGGATGTGCGTTACATCTACAACAACGTTATGTGGAGTTTTAATTGAAAACAACAGGAAAACCTATAAAAATCAAGGTAATCAACGTAAAATTAAATAAAAAAAAACAAGAAAAATAAAAATAAATCTAGAAATAAAACGAAAATCCACAAAGTTTATTAAAAGAATATCTATAACTTATTGTAAGGGCGCCCATAAAAATTTAAAAATAATCTAAAATTTAAACAAAAATGAATATTAAAAATAATTATAAATAAAGAAAAGAAAATAAAAAAATGGAATAACTAATTTAAACTTTGGTCAGGTGTAGGGTGTAGGCATTTTAGTTGGGTGGACCGAAAAATCAGCCCCATGTCCACACGGTAGGGTGGGTTAAGTCGGGGCACAGGGCATCTACATCTTGTCCCTGTGAGGTGTAGTGCACTAGCGGTCAAATTTTTTTTTGTTTTTGCTATATTAAATTTAAAAAACCAGGTTAGACCTAAAGTTCCGATTTCACTGATGCTTGTTACGCACGTGAATTAAATTTGTAGGCGGAGGTATCATTCCTGCAGCAGCGAACCCAGCCAACATCCTCACCGAACTGCTAGCATCGGCACAAATCACGTGCGGCCGCTGCAGTAAATGGTCCGTGTTCCAACCGCCAGTCGACTAGGTCGATTACAAATTTTGGCGCCCAACGTGGGGCCTGAAAGGCTTGTGGTAGTTTTTGTAATTTTTGTTATTGTTACAAAAATGAAATATTTCAGGTCTCATCTTCTAAAGATGCAATTTTTATTTTAAAATTTTTGATACACCCTCTCTGAACTCGGAACTCCTGTTACAAAGCGCATTTTTGTTTTTGTTTAAATTTGAAAATTTCTTTTCATGAATAAATTATTCATGATTTGAGGCAGGTAATTGTCGTATTCGAAGTTTTCTCGACTCGAATCGATCCGCCGAAGATTTATGAGTTAATTATTCCTTTTTGTGATAAATGCACTTTGTAATAGACGATTTAATTTTCAAAATTCTTTTTTAAAGTAAAGTTCAAAATTTTGTTCATTTTTTTTTCTTTCTTGGATTGGATTTGGGGTGTGAACGTAAGGTGGTTCAATTAGACTGGATTTGCGATTAAGTTGCGTTATTGTGCGCTTATCGACCGCTTTGCATGCCTTATGACTGTCACATTCTGATCTTTTCTTTGGGAAAAAACTTAATTTTATTTAATAGCCCACTTTTTGACCTTTTGTGACCTACACCTTTAGTTGAAGAAGAAAAAAAAAAAAAAAATGCTACGCCTTACATGTGACCAAGTTTTATAAATATAATTTGAAATTTGATAAATTTTTTTTAAAAAAACCCTAGCGTTCAAAATTTAATATTTGGAATTTTTCTTTGGAAAATAATAAAAATTTTTAAAAATTTTGTACAAAATTGTAATTTGGCAAAACACCAAAACGCTAAGGAGTTGCAAGCACGAATTTAAACTTCGAAAAAATATTTTTTTGCTGATTTTCTTTATTAATTTGAGAAAAAAAAAGAAAACCAATAACAAAAACAAATTTCCACATATTTAAGAACTTTTGGAAAAAAATTTTGAAAAAACTAAAATAATTTTAATTTGAAATTTTGAAAGAAAAAAATAAGTACCTTTCAAATCGTAATTGAAATTTTAAATTTTTGCTGCCAGTGAAAATACGAAAACTAATTTTGACTTAATAATTTTTTTTTAATTTGGTGATTTGCTAGTTTAGAACTGACGGTGCAACTTTCGGATTTTTCGTTTTAAAAATTTATTTAAAAATTTTGTAATTCGGTCATATAGGGAAAACGGTTAGAAAACTCGACTTTTGCGTTTAAATATTTTCTAATTGGTTGGTTTGGATTTTTTTTTTTTGAGGTTTCGGTCTTAGGATTTTGTTTTGAATAATTTTTGTTAGAAACAATGGCACAACAACATAGCAATGAAAATCTAAAGGAATTGGTTGACTCGAATGTCAATCTTTGTCGCGTTTGCAACCGGCCATTCCGAACATTGGACACAGTGGACATAACACCTTGTTCACATACTTTCCATCGCGATTGTGTTCTTAAATGGTTACGGACTAACCATAGTTGTCCGGTCTGTCAAGCGTTGTGTAGTCCGAAGAAATTGAGAAATTATTTACCACCTCTCAATTTAGATTTTTCATTTGCCATTCCTCCAACGGGTCTAAATAGCAATACAGGCACGTTACCAAAACGTACTAGGGCAGTTACCAGACAATTTTACAAAGAAAGGTCTCAAAGTGTTGCCACGTCTTACCTTCCGCCACTTCAAATCTCAGGAGTGCATTCGTTGTCACCAGAGTTGAATGAGCCCGTCGAAGAACAAAACCTTCAGCCACCAGTTTCAGATGATCAACTGCAGCAGTTGATAAATGAAGCGGTGAGAGTACAATTGGCTAAAATTAATTTAAACTCTGGCAACAATGTACAACCTAGAGAAAACATTAGTTCAAGACAACCTTCTTTCGGCCGTCCATCTTCAGTTTCTAGTCGTTTGCCTCGTAATTTGAATGCCAATCCTCAATTTTCTCAGCCGACACAATTTAATCCACTAATTCCACCACCGAATTTGCCAAATCAGGTACCGCTTCATAATGCTAACAATCCTACGCCATATCACCTAGCACCGGATAATGCCCATAATTCAAGGTCAGGTTCGCAATTTTTAACGTCAGAAAAAGTATCCAGCATAATGTCTAACTGGAAACTTACCTTCAGCGGTAAGGAAGATGCACTTTCTGTTGACAAATTTATTTATCGAGTGCACGCTCTGACAGTTCAAAGTTTGCGAGGCGATTTTGAAACACTTTGTAATTATGCGCATATTTTGTTTACCGGCAAGGCGTTGGATTGGTTTTGGCGTTATCACCGAAGCGTAGATGAAGTCGAATGGTTTGCACTTTGCACTGAACTTCGTGGACAATTCAGAGACCGTAGAACAGATTTGGATATAATGGATTTGATTCGCAAACGGAAACAAACGTTTGACGAAAAATTTGATGAATTTTACGAATCTGTTCTGCAGTTGAATGATAAATTACATCGTCCACTTGATTCTGCTGTCTTGCTAGAGATTATTCAGAGAAATTTGCGTATGGATGTTCGACGTAGTTTGCTTTATGTCCGCATTGAATCTATTAGTCAGCTCCGTTCATTTGTTCAAAAACGTGAGTTATTGGATGAAGAACAAAGTGCTCGAACTAAAAACTATCAGACTTCACGCAATGTCTCTGAATTAATGCTTGACCATGAAGAACCATCAAAAGACCATTTTTTAGAGAAACCACCAGCAGCACCATAAAGTGTGATGCTGCTTGTCAAACCATTCCTCTGATTCTAAAACGCACAAATTCAAATGCGACTTCTATTCCACCTCCGGAAGTTAAACCAATTTCAGTTTTTCCTACTCGGCAGTTTAAACCTTTTCACATTCGTTGGCAGGAATATCATGCAGCCAGAAAACGTATTTTTCTTGATAAAGAAAGCGAAACCCAACCACTGTCTAAACGGAAAAAGCGATCGACTGTAAGATTGAGACAATTTTGGAAAAATTTAAGAGCGAAAAAGAAATTTATTTGTTCCTCGGTATTCTCAGACAGACCTATGAATGATTTTCGTCCGTATGCGCAAGTGTTGATATTTGGTGAAAAAGTTTTGGGTTTAGTTGATACTGGAGCCTCTATAAGCTGCTTGGCCAGTAATATGGCACAGAAATTTTTACAAGATAACAAGCAGAAATGGCAAAAGTTTTCAACTAACATTAAGACTGCGGACGGGACGAATCATTCAGCTTTGGGTTTTGTTGAAACCATTATTTCATTTAGAGGGATTGAAAAACCATTGACGTTGTTAATTATTCCATCATTGTCTCAAGACTTATATTTGGGAGTTGATTTCGTTAAGAGTTTTGGTTTGGCTAGCGATCTTTTTCATGACGAAATTTCGATTTCTTCTAATAACGCTGTGCAAGAGTTAGACTCTAATCACCATGCTTTAACTGGTCAACAACAGGCAAGATTGAATGCAACAATTTTATTAATTCCATCTTTTGCTAAACAAGGTCTCGGGCGAACAAATTTAATAAGCCATGTAATTGATGTAGGCCAAGCTAAGGCTATAAAGCAAAGGCATTTTTCTGTTTCACCTGGCGTGGAGAAACTTCTTTTTGCAGAGATTGATAGAATGCTCTCTCTTGGCGTAATCGAAGAATCTCAAAGCGCTTGGTCCTCTCCGGTCGCACTAATCGTCAAACCCAATAAAGTTCGTTTGTGTCTCGACGCGCGAAAGGTTAATGAGGTCACGGTGAAGGATGCTTATCCTTTACCACTCATCGACGGTATTCTCAGCAGGCTCCCGAAGGCTCAGTTTATTTCAAGCTTAGACCTGAAGGACGCCTTCTGGCAAATCCCGCTCGATGAGGGGTCAAGAGATAAGACCGCCTTCACCGTACCCAACAGACCTCTGTACCACTTCGTCACCATGCCTTTCGGCTTGTGTAACGCGCCGCAGACCATGACCCGTCTTATGGACAAGGTAATCCCTGCTCATTTGCGAACAAAAGTATTTGTGTACTTAGACGATTTGTTGCTTATTACGGAAACTTTCGATGACCACATTTCACTTCTTCAAGAAGTCGCCTTTTGCATTAAACGTGCTGGCCTTACAATCAACGTTGAGAAAAGCAAGTTTTTGCTCAAACAAATTCATTACCTTGGTCATGTCATTGGTCATGGAACCATAAGTACCGATCCAGATAAGGTGAAAGCGATTAGGGACTTTCCTCGTCCTAAAACCGTTCGTCAACTTCGTCGCTTTCTCGGGGTTTGTGGATGGTACCGAAGGTTTGTGCAAAACTATGCGGCTATTTCAACCCCGTTGACTAATATGTTACAAAAAGCTCGTAAATTTACCTGGACCGATGAGGCTATTGTTGCGTTTGACTCTCTTAAAAACTGTTTAAGCAGTGCACCTGTACTGCATAGTCCTGACTTTTCTCGTCCATTTTCGATACAATGTGACGCTAGTCAGTTTGGAATTGGAGCAGTGTTGGCACAACGAACAGACGAAGGTGTTGAAGTCCCTATTGCATACATGTCCCACAAGTTCAACCAAGCGCAAAGAAATTATACAGTTTCGGAGCAAGAATGTCTTGCAGCGGTGATGGCCATTAAAAAGTTTAGAGCATATGTTGAGAGACATGAATTCGAAGTAATAACCGATCATGCTTCTCTAAAATGGTTAATGAGCCAATCCGATCTGCATGGCAGACTTGCGCGCTGGGCATTAAAATTGCAAGGGTTCAAATTCACGATTCGGCATCGCAAGGGTAGTCAAAACATTGTTCCAGATTCTCTATCGAGGACTTACTGTATTGATAGCCTGCAAATTTCGTCTTTGGCGACTACAGATTTCGATTCACTTTTCGAAGTTGATTTTAATTCTGAATTTTTTAAAACTGAGGCTTATCTAAAAATGATTGAGGAATTTCAAAGAGAGTCAAATAGTCAACCAGATATTCAGATAGTTGATGGTATAATTTATAAACGTTGCGAATTTGCTAGTGGTGATCCTGTACAAGAGGATCAATCATGGAAAATCTGGGTTCCGTTTGAAATGAGACAGGATCTCATTTCCAGAGCTCATGATCACCCAATGAGTTCTCATGGTGGTGTGGGAAAAACTCTTACTCGGCTTAAAACATTTTATTTTTGGCCACGAATGTCCAAACAAGTACGTGATCACGTTTTGTCTTGTGAAATATGCAAACAAACGAAGGCCCCAAATCACATACTACGTCCTCCTATGGGAAAACAGGCTACGTCTGTAAGAATCTTTCAAAAACTCTACGTAGATCTGCTTGGACCTTATCCAAGGTCACGTTCGGGAAACGTTGGTATGGTGATTGTCCTTGACCATCTTTCTAAGTTTCATTTCTTAGAGCCTATTAGAAGTTTCACTGCCAATAAAATCATTGACTTTCTGGAAAAACGAATTTTTGCCATTTTTGGTGTACCTGAGGTCATCACTACTGACAATGGGGTTCAATTCAAATCCAAACTTTTTGAGGATCTTTTGAAGAAATATGGAGTGACGCATAATTACACAGCAAATTATTCACCACAATCCAATGCTGTGGAACGAGTCAATCGTTCAGTAGTCGCTGCCATTCGTGCTTATGTTGATCCAAATCAAAAGGATTGGGATGAAAGACTCTTTGCCATTAGTGTTGCCCTCAGAAGCGCTGTTCACTCGTCGTCTCGTTTTTCTCCATACTTTGTTGTCTTTGGTCAGAATATGGTCTGCCATGCAAACACTTATGAAGTGCTACGCAGATTGAAACTTATAAATGACCCGACCGTAGACATCAAACATGAAGAGAGGACTGAGTTGATTCGTGAACAAGTGCGCGAAAACTTGAAAAAGGCATATGACACCAATGCCCAAAATTATAATTTGCGTTCACGCCCAGTTAGTTTTGAAGTCGGTCAGATAGTGTATCGTAGGAGTTTTGCGCAGAGCAAAGCTTCCGAACACTTTAGCGCTAAATTGGCTAATGTTTTTGAGAAGGCTCGAGTTATTAAGAGAATGGGTACGGCCTATTACGAACTAGCTGATATGAACAATAAGAGACTTGGCATTTTTCACGCAAAGGACATAAGAAAGTAGTGCCTTCAGTTTTTGAAGCATCGGATAGATTCGAAAAACTGTTTTGTAATGGCACCAATTTGATTAAATACATTTTTAGTTTCGCTTCACTTGTTTCATCAGACAAAAAAGTCATGCAACTATTGCACCTTCTGAACCCACAGAAGTACAAAAAGCATTAGTTGTATGTTTTTGTGGTTTTTTTTTGGTTCAGAAGGTGTAGCGAGTGCATGATTTTTTTTGTTTTGGTTAGGTTGGCACTTGGTCCGGGAGCCATCGTTCTTTTTGGTTTTTTAGCGTGGTTGGCGAAAGGAGGAGTTTTCGCAAAAATTCCTGAGTGTAACAAAGAAATAGAAAATTTATTGCAAAAAGTATTAACCACCTAAAGCAAACTGATTTGTTAGTAAACGGCAACAAAACGAAGAAAATTATTGCAAGAATAAATTCAAGAGTAGCTGTAAAGAAGAACTTCAATTAAAACAAGTGCCAAGGAGCAGGAAGATATAGAAATTACATAAGATTGAATAAAGTAAAAGGGATATACATAATTTAAAGAAGCCAAGTGAAAAACTAAGAAGAAAATTGATTTTATGAAAATTTCTGAGTCATAAAAATCTAAAGGAAGCTGTTGTCGGTTTCAAGATGTTATCAGACCTGCCAACAGCCAACGCAGCTTGCACCTGCCCCAGCAGTACAGATAATACTCGATAGCAACGTCTAAAACTCCAAAACTTTTTTCTGTTTTTTTAAACATTCGGGATCATTTCATATTGGAAAACTTAACAAGAGAGGATGTGCGTTACATCTACAACAACGTTATGTGGAGTTTTAATTGAAAACAACAGGAAAACCTATAAAAATCAAGGTAATCAACGTAAAATTAAATAAAAAAAAACAAGAAAAATAAAAATAAATCTAGAAATAAAACGAAAATCCACAAAGTTTATTAAAAGAATATCTATAACTTATTGTAAGGGCGCCCATAAAAATTTAAAAATAATCTAAAATTTAAACAAAAATGAATATTAAAAATAATTATAAATAAAGAAAAGAAAATAAAAAAATGGAATAACTAATTTAAACTTTGGTCAGGTGTAGGGTGTAGGCATTTTAGTTGGGTGGACCGAAAAATCAGCCCCATGTCCACACGGTAGGGTGGGTTAAGTCGGGGCACAGGGCATCTACATCTTGTCCCTGTGAGGTGTAGTGCACTAGCGGTCAAATTTTTTTTTGTTTTTGCTATATTAAATTTAAAAAACCAGGTTAGACCTAAAGTTCCGATTTCACTGATGCTTGTTACGCACGTGAATTAAATTTGTAGGCGGAGGTATCATTCCTGCAGCAGCGAACCCAGCCAACATCCTCACCGAACTGCTAGCATCGGCACAAATCACGTGCGGCCGCTGCAGTAAATGGTCCGTGTTCCAACCGCCAGTCGACTAGGTCGATTACAATTCTCAACCAGATGCAGCCAATTTTTAGTTTGATCATGTACATGTGAGGGTAAAAAAGTGCATTTTGCAGAAATGGATCGTCCAGCAACGAAAATCTGTGATAACTCATTTTAAGAACGCCAAATCTATGCGCTAAGCTTCTTAATATCATAGTTTGAGTTCAACCCACAATGCAAAGCACAATTGAAAGCTTCGTTCATACACATCGGGTCCAAAATTAGGGTTAAAGTGCGTCAAACAACAATTTTAGTCCCGCTGACGATTCATTTATGGTCCACAAAATCAATACTAACCCACATTATTGGCTCCAACAATCGTTTGGGATATACACCAAGAACTAAGTAACTCGTACAGTGCGAAAATTAGCGGCTGCATGTCCCGAGACCACAATTTTAAAGCCTAAGTAGCCCTTCATAAACAAAAAAAGCCAGTATAGCCTACATTATTTTTGATATCAAGCTCAGTATTAGCACGCCCACAAAGATTAGGACTTTTAAAGCAACGTCATGATCATGGACGGGTCTAAATTTAACATATTTGAACCTGATGACATGACATACTTATGGCGGAAATGTAATATTGAACCGAATCGCAAAACCAAGTAAACTTTTTTGAATTTTTTTGCTTATGAAGGACTACTTGGGCTTTGAAGTTGTGGTCTCGGGACACGCAGCCGCCAGTTTTTGCACTGTACGAGTTACTTAGTTCTTGATGTATATCCCAGACAGTTTTTGGAGCCAATAATGTGGGTTAGTATTGATTTTGTGGACCATAAATAAATCGTCAGCGGGATTTAAATTGTTGTTTGACGCACTTTTACCCTAATTTTGGACCCGATTTGCATGAACGAAGCTTTCAATTGTACTTTGCATTGTAGGCGGGACGCAAACTAACATATTTAGAAGATTAGCGCATAGATTGGCCGTTTTTAAAATGGGGTATCACCGATTTTCGTTGCTGAACGACCCATTTCTGCAAAATACACTTTTTTACCCTTGGCTGCATCTGGTTGAGAATACCACACAGAGAACATAGAAAAAGAAATTCTCATTAAATAACGCGAAACGCTGGCTCCAAAGGGAAAATAAGCATCTGCACGAAATAAGCTGTGACTTCAATTTCACCTGCTCAATCGGTCTTTTTCCTTGAGCGTCTCGGAATCAAATTTTGTGGATTTTTTTTATTTATTTTGAATAATAGACATGCCCGTCTAAGCCTGCATTTAAAATTTGATGATATTTGTATTAGTTTTAAAGATACAGTGTTTTAAAGTTAAAAAAAATTACTGCACGAAATAAGCTGTGAGCCACTGTAAAAACGAAATTTTTGTATTATGAATTTTTTGAAATTTTTGTATTGGGTGTACAACTTTGCTTCCGCCGTTTTCCGATAGGTGGCTGTACCGGCTGAGGCTGGTTGAAATACATAGATGATAATGCCTTTAAAGTGAGTGTGGACAGTGCCTAACGAATTGTCATCGCCGTTTCAGTGACAGTTGTTCTTGTTTTTGTATTATTCACGCTCGAAAATGTCCGTTTATGTGCCCAATTCTCGCCATTTGCGAGAAGTTTTACTTTTCTGTTACAATTCGAAAAAAAATGCAGCTGAAGCGCATCGAATGCTCTCAGAAACTTACGGTGATGCTGCTCTGAGTGAAAGAACGTGTCGGGAGTGGTTTC
The DNA here is from genome assembly GCA_951812925.1 of Calliopum simillimum. NCBI lineage: Eukaryota > Metazoa > Arthropoda > Insecta > Diptera > Lauxaniidae > Calliopum > Calliopum simillimum. Next base: position 113,239,207 of record OX638368.1, read on the forward strand.
AACGTTTTAAAAATGGTGATTTCGATGTCGAAGAAAAACATGGTGGTGGAAGACAAAAAACCTTCAAAGATGAACAACTAGAAGCATTGCTTGATGAAGATTCATGCCAAACCCAAGAAGAGCTTGCCGAATCGTTGGGAGTGAGTCAGCAAGCCATTTCAAAACGTCTCAAGACCCTGGGCATGATTCAGAAAGAAGGAAACTGGGTGCCGTACGAGTTGAAACCTCTGCCTCACGTCGCAAAAGTGGTCAAAAAGTACCTGGAAACGCTGAAATGGGAAGTCTTGCCCCACCCGCCGTGTTCCCCAGATGTCGCCCCTTCTGACTTCCACCTATTCCGTTCGATGGCACACGGCCTGGCAGATCAACATTTTCAATCCTTCGAAGAATTGGAAAAATGGATTGCTTCATGGATAGCGTCAAAAGAGGACTCCTTTTTTCGAGCCGGGATCCGAAAATTGCCGGAAAGATGGGAGAAAGTTGTCGCTAGCGACGGACAATACTTTGAATAATACATCTGTAAGCACTTTTTCGCAATAAACCTTTTTGTACACCCAATATTTTAGTCAATATTCAGCTCTTTGTAATTTACAAATATAAAAAATACCTCCTATGCCAAAGCTTCAATGTAAAACAATTTTATTCCCTAAGCTTTTAAGTTGACACAGAACAAAACTTGATCCTTAATCAACTAATGCGCTTATATGGCCAAGTCCATGACTGTAGCTGGAACTTCAAGTCAATATTTTTGTGCTTTCACATAAAATTCTAAACTCCTAGACCTTTGAACCTCAACAATGATAAAATTATCTTTCGCTGTTCCTTTAATAGCTTCAGGCGCAGATTTTTCCGCTTCTCTTGGCAATTCAACGTTCTAAAATGCTTTTTTCCACACTTTTTCGCGAGACTTCGTTTCCTCTCTATGGAGTATGACTAAAAATGTATGCAAATCCAATGTGAGCGTATGTTTTCCCAAATGCGGCCAAAAGATTGAAGTTCTTGTTGAAAGTTTATTAAAATATTTTTGCAATTGTAAACAATATTTTACGTCAAATTTATTTTCAGTCAAATTAGTTTACCAGTATTTTTGGTTTGCATCCATGCTTATGACAAATGTGAACTAGTCAACTGTGAAATTGGAATTTTTTTGAGGGCTGCTTAAGCTACACTAACGGTTTAGCAAAGCTAAAGCTTAAGCTCACACTGTAAAATTGGGCCTTAGTGGTATTCCCAGGGCGTTAAAAACATGCAAATCTCGGATTTCTGTAAGAGGGGTGTCACACGAAGGGCACGGGCACGTAGGGCACTTCGAGTTTGTAGGCAAATGGAGGGAAATGCCCATGCCCTTCGTGTGACTTCACTATAAGAGTGAATGAATATACTCTGTTCAATAAGTTTTGCGGTTCGATAAGAGAGGGCGTTGCTACTAGCCTAAATTGTTCTTTTTTTATGTTGGTACACTCTTCATGTGTACACACGGCGTGCCTTTACCCGTTTTTTTATACCCTACACCCAGGGTATATTCACTTTGTCCTTCCGTTTGTAACGCAGAGAAGGAGGCGTGGCAGGTATGGAAAAGTATATATATTCTTGATCAGCGTCACCTCCTGAGTCGAAATAGCCATGTCCGTCTGTCTGGCTGGCTGGCTGGCTGGCTGGCTGGCTGGGTAACGGCTGTGTGTGGAAATACATTTTTTGGAAAAACTGAGCAAGATAATTCAATGAAATTTGGTACACTGCCTTCGTCACTAAAGTTAGCTCGGGGGATTGAAAATGAGCAAAATCGGTCAACGGACACGCCTACCGCCCATACAAAAAATATATTCAAAATGTGATGATAAGAGCATTATTTGCAATAACAGAAGCAAAATGCACATAAGTACTAGAGATAGTAAGTACAAGCTTTGAGCAAAAACTAGGCAACATCGGACTAGAGGGCGTGGCACCTCCCATATAAACAAAAGTTTCAAAATGTTATACTGAAAGCGTTTTTTGAGATAATCCAACTTAACATCACTCAAATACTAAGAGCATTAATTGCAAACTCTGAGCAAAAAGTAGGACTAGGACTAGAGGGCGTGCCACCTCCCATATGAGCGAAAGTTTGAAAATGCTATACTGAAAGATTTTTTTTAAGAAACATTAACTGAACTTTACTCTAACACTCAGAACAATAAATGCAAGCTCCAGGCAAAATCCAGGTAAACTCGGAGAGGGCGTGGCACTCCCCTTATAAGCAATTTGTTCTTATACTCTCCAAGAGGTTACAGAAGAATTCAACAATTTATTTTATTAAAAACTTGTATGTACAAGAATACGTACATTGTATAGCATTCATCAACTAAATGTTTAATAATATACGAGTACTTGAAATGCAGTGTAGGGTATTTAGTTTTTGGCCAGGCCAAAGATACCACCCTTACTAGTTTCAGATTCTGTTTAGGTACTTGGTACACTCTTCATATGTACACACGGCGTGCCTTTACCCGTTTTTTTTTCAGATTCTGTTTAGGTACTTATCATTCAAATGATGTATAAAAAAATTTTTGCTCGTGACTCTTCTACTAAATTTTGAGATAACCACATTTGCAATTGGGCCATTTTCCCTTATAAAAAAAAAAAATTTTTTTAACTAGTGTAGAACGGGGTAAAATCGCCACGGGCTTAAACAACCAATTGCTTCTAATTTTTTTTAATAAAGTCGAATCGAACGATCGTTAATACAGTAGGTAGTGATCGAGGCAACGCAACTTTGGCAAAAGGTTCCACTACCGCACGTGTGTTATAACCTGAGTTCTAACGAAAGAAAGATTTGACGCGTCTTCGCCGCAATATTTTCAGTCGAAAAAAGTTCAAAATTCCACAAATCAGTGAAGTGCAAAAAGAAAGGTAAGTGTTTTTTAAAAGCAGTAATACATGCTGAATCCAAATCTGTGATTGGTTTTACAAAATTTCAACTTGTTAAAAAGTTATTTGCCTTAAAATAAACAAAAGCGCGTGGGGTTAAAAACCAGAATAGACGGAGAGCCAGCGCTTGGCTGACCCTTCTCAAAGTATCAAAGCTGAATTTTTTTTTGAGTGTTCTTCCAATAGTAGGTATGAACTTTTGTTCTAGTGAAATCCTGAGAGGTGGTGCCTACGTGAGATATTGGATGCAAAAGGTCGAGAAAACAGCTTTTTGCAAATATCTCGCTAACGGTTATATTTTTCCAATAGTGGGTATTAACTTTTGTATTAGTCAAACCATCAGCGGTGGTGCCTTCGTGAGATAACGGGTGCAAAAGGAAGAGAAAACCAGTTTTTTGAAAGTTGATTTTCAAATTACTATAACCATGCCCGATATCTCGCGAAGGCACCACCTCTCACGGTTTGACTAAAACAAAAGTTAGTTTTTCATATTAGAATATCCGCAAAAAAATTCAGCCATGATACTAAGACGTAGGAGTAGTTATAGTACTTTGAAAATCGACATTCATATTACTATGAACACTTGTATGCGGAAAATACCTTAAAATAAGATATCTCCTAAACTGTGGGTCGTACAAAAACAATTTGCACCACTTTGTGATATGAAATTTTCTGAGCTTCAAAATTGTAGAGCACCATTTTTTTGTAGAAATAAGCGTAAGCGAGATACTAATTTTCTCGACCTTTCTGCCTGAATAACTTTTTGTACGACATTGAAATTGGTCTCGAATTCTGGTGCATACTTTGAAACTATAAAATAAACCTACTATAGGAAAAAAAAATTTTGGATTTTATATGTTGGATCGGAAGGTCCGATTGCACTGGACCATATCTCCTAAACTATAGGTCGCACGAAAACAATTAGCACCATTTTTCGATATGAAATTTGCTACAAAATTGTGGCACTTAAACACAACCTCTCAGGATTTCACTAGAACAAAAGTTCATACCTACTATTGGAAGAACACTCACAAAAAAATTCAGCTTTGATACTATGAGGAGGATCAGCCAAGCGCTGGCTCTTAGTCTAGAAGGAGAAACAGGCATTGGCGACCATTGTAAGGTCGGAAAAAAAGATTCTAAAGAAATTTCCTGAGCAAAAAAACCAAGACACGGCAGTCAAAAACAATTCTCGTCGCTTCAAAAGGTGGTAGAAGAAAAGTAGTATACGTTGAGGAAAGTGACGCAAGCGATTAATGAAGCTCAAGAGAAACTTTTTTAAGTCAATTTTGTTCTTTTGTAACGTTTTTTAAAATTCTGATAAAATAAATACACTTAAAATAACAATTTTGGTCGCTTTTATTTGCATTTTACACTTTTTGTTCAAATGCAAATACCGGATAAACAATGCGAGTTTGAAAAAAAATTTTCGTCTTAATTTTGTAACAAAGTATTTAACGAACCAGGAACAGTTGAAATTTTCAAATTATTATCATAAGCAAAGTTCTTACAGAGTGCCAAGCACAAAAAGGGTTGTTTAGCCCCGTTCTACCCAACAATAAACAAAAATCAAAATACACAGAGCACATCCGCGCGATTTAAGTCAAAAAACTTTTTTCTATACGATTTTGATGGGAGGTATCTCATTTTCTCCAGGAACTTACGCTGATGTCATATTTGAAAGAAAGTGTGAAATCCCAACGACAATTTTTTTTTAAGTCGGGTTAAGTGATTTTTCAGTACAAAATTTTTGACCATTTTTTTTAAAGACCAAAATTTTGAAAACAGTGGCCTAAGAAAAAAATGTAAACTGCAAACTTTATTTTACAGATTTTTCCCTATCATTTGATATTAAGAAAGTAAAAATGTAACTGCCGTAGAAAAAGTTATAACCTATTGAAAATGGGAGTGTTTTTTTGGTAGTTTGCACACTAAAATCTATGTATGGCAGGTAGGAAAAAATTTAAATCGAACTGTTGTGAACTAAAAAAAAAGGTGTCAAATTACTCCTGAGCACTCACTAAATAAGACAAAAGAGTTTTGAAAAAAAGTCCATCGACTACTGTTTGAAAAAGGTCGAAAAACGGTACATTTGTTAAAAAGCACAACAAAACAAAACAGAAATAGTAATTTTCGATGTTTTTATTAGAGGTGAATTTGAATCTGGTCCCAGAACTGCTTTATCACGTAGTTTTTGAAATATTGAAACCTAAAATATCAAAAACACGATTTTTGAGTTGATATAAAGACATGACAAACATGGGCGAAGAAGGGTTGGAGTCATTGCACTCTAGCTTTGGACAAATTTGCAAGCAGATAAAGCGAGGAGATAAACAACAAGTTCTTAAATATGCCGCTAAAAAGTACGCTATAAAAGTTTTGTCGTTTGACCTAGGGTATCTAGATTAATTTTGATGTTGTTAATAAACAATTTTAAAAAAATTTAAAAATCGTGTTTTTTATAATTTAGGTTACAATATCTCAAAAACGATACGTGATAAAGCAGTTCAGATTCAAATTCACCACTAATAAAAACATCGAAAATGACTATTTTTGTTTTGTTTTGTTGTGCTTTTAAACAAATGTACCGTTTCCATAGAGAAACCTCTATGAGTTTACTAAGAAAATCTTCCTAAAATTTCTAAAAAGATTTTCGGATCACTTCTATATTGAATATAACATAGAAAGATGTAAAAGGCACTTCAGACTATCTGAGAAGTCATATGCGTCTCTTAATGTTTTTCTGTGTGATTTTTTCTCTGACTGTCACATTTTTATTGTTTTTCATTTATGTTGTTGAAATTGTTTTAATTTTGTATTTATCAAACGACATTAAAAAATTTGAAAACTCATATGACTTCACTTTTCAAATAGATTCAAATCTAATGCCAAAAAAACTCATATGAGTTTTCTTCTGATAAATCATTTGTGTAATAAATTTACATTCACACTATCAGAGTTGCCATATTTGACAACTCATAAGAGTTTCTGTATGACTTCTTAGATAGTCTGAAGCGGCTTTAAGTAACGTGAGATACTTATTAATTTCTAGTTTTAAGGAGAAAATCGTATACAATTTTAGTTTTTATTTTTTGTTTTGATTTGACAGAACCTTGTGTATTTATTTATTTTGCATTTGGAATGACAACTGGTCTGAAGCATTTAAGAGAAGACAGTGTAAGTAATTTTATTACAGAATGAAATATGATGGGCCGTCATCGGAAAAGCTCGGAAAAGCTCTGAAAAGAAAAACACTTTTTAAAAATTTTATTATGAAAAAACTATTATATTTATTGACAAAATTTCTTTTGGACATTGTTAAACACTGTTTAATAAATATGAAAAAATTTGTTTTTTTTTATTTTTAGTTTCCCTTGGCTGCTGTAGAGGTCGCCATCCAAAAGTTACTTTTTAAGCTGGTAGGAAATTTTTCTCCGAATCTACTCGACCGATTTTAAAAAACCAAAGAGCATTCGATTACTCATAAAAAATATTAAACAATAAGCCTCTGAAAGTTTCAAAAAATACCCTCCCCCTTTTTTTACGGGGCATTTTTTGATGGTAAGTCCCTAAATTTTTTCGCATTTTTCATAAATATTCATACAAAAACTTCAAAATATAAAAAAGTATGAATTTTAAAGGCTTATTGTATAGTTTTGGGTCTCAAGAATATAATCCATTTTGAATTTTTCAAAAATCTGTTACAAGAGGTCTAAAATATTTCCTACCGTTTAAAAAGTAACCTATGGATGTCGCCCTCTACAGCAGCTAAGGGAAACTAAAAATAAAAAAAATTTTTTTTTTCATATTTCTTAAACAGTGTTTAACAATGACCAAAAGAAATTATGTCAATAAATATAATAGTTTCTTCATAATAAAATTTTTAAAAAGTGTTTTTCTTTTCAATTACAAAAGCGAATGTCCCCTTAAATAGACGCGTACGGAAAGCCTGGTAGCCGAAAAATCTTATTTAAATTTCTGTTGCCTTTATATGAAAATCTTGTAATATGAAGAAGAAATCTTATTGTTTTCAAGAAGATTGCTCATAAAATTAAGAAGAAATCCTATTCAAAACGATGAGATTTCTTCTTAATATTATAAGGTTTTCATATAAATGGCAACAGAAATTATAAGAAGATTTTCACTATGGTTTTGATGTAACTTTCTTTTTGGATGAAAACCATAGAGATATCTTCTTACTTTTGTTCTATTTTATGTGGTCGATTTGGCTCTGTGTGATGTGTTTTGCGATGTTAAACGCGAATCCGACCTCAAAATTGCTCTATCGTGTATAGTTTTTGAGATATTCTAACCTAAGAACCAAAAAAAAATGGTTTTTTGCTATTTTTTGAAGCTATGTAACTATGTAACATATCATTTACCTCTGCTGGTAAGGGGTCAGAACATGCCCGAGGTAAGCATGCCTGTCGTAAGAGGCGACTAAAGGCGGGTGACCAACCAGGATGTGGAAGGGCGTAGCGTTGAACAGCGTTGGGCGTTGAAAAAAAAAAACCCACAATGCCCGTAACTGGCACTCACAAGGCGTGTCGATGCCGCTTTAAAATAAGCATTTTGTCGAAATCCTGAAGCGTCTGGCCCAGATTGGGCGGCTGTACTTGAAAGTGAATTTGGCCACTATATTAACAGCGCTTGCCGGATCCAGTCTTATAACTTACTGCGTGGGGCGTTGCCAAGAAAATTATACTAATGAAGCATGGATCGGGAAACTATGGAAAATATCTCTCCAAGCGGTATCCACCAGAATGTGCCTGCCTTGGCAGCATGCACATCGGATTTGGAGGTGCAAGAAATATGCATAATTAGGAATGGTTCTCCTATAATCGGAACCAATATGGTTCGTCAAAATTTTAAAATCCTTTCGATGAAAACTCAAACACGCATCGGCTCTTGGAATGTCCGAACTCTTAATGATACAGGCAAAATACATCAAGCCGTAAGAGAATTCCACAAATTTTATTTTTGAAATATTGGGATTAAGCGAGTGTAGATGGAACGGTGCTGCCGAATATGTACTACCTGACGGCAAAATTTTCTATACTCTGGTAGTGCTCAAAATGACATCCACAGTGATGGAGTTGGATTTTTGTTAAGTAAATTGCAGCAAAGGCAGTAATGGAATGGAAACCTGTAAACGAAAGGCTCATTTGGTGCAGATTTTGCACCCCCGCTAGAAATATTACCATCTTCCAAGCATACGCGCCCACTGAGTTAGAAAACCTCAACCTTGAGCACGTGATTGGAGAACATGGTTTGGGTACGAGAAACGACAATAAAGAGCTTCTCATTGACTTCTGCAATACAGCTGGTCTTGTCGTTGGAGCTACGCTTTTCCCACACAAAACATGTCACAAAGCTACTTGGTGTCTCCAGACAACATCACCGAAAATCAAATCGATCACTTCTGCATTAGCAGAAAACGGAGAGGAAGCCTTCTGGACGTACAAGTAAAGAGGGCTGCTGACAAAGGCTCCGATCACCATCTTCTCGTTGCGGTCATTCGACTAAAACTTGCCGCAATTAAACGTCCCAGTGAACAATCTGTGACAAAAAAATTCGACGTGCTTAGGCTAAAGAACGACGAAATCCGCAGGTCTTTCGTTGAAGAACTTAAAACAGCCCCGATCGATTGTGATGAAAGCATTGAAACAACATGGACTTCCGCTAAGGCTGCTTTCTTAAACTCCAGTGAAAAAATACTTGGGTTCCGACCCTCGAATAAGAAACACTGGATTAGCGAGGAAACGTGGTGTCTTGTTGTAAAAAGAAGAAGCGCGAAAAAACTGAGATATGACGCTTAAACTAGAGCGCAAAAGAACGACACTGAAAAGGTCTTTAACTCTCTTAATAAAGAAGTTAGGCGTTTGTGCAGACAAGACAAAAGGAGATTGTATAACGACCTCGCGAGCGAAGCCAAAAGCACTACTGATGCTTAAAATCTCAGGCAGCTTTACGATATCACCTGCAGACTATCTGGCAGAAAGCTCCAACAGAATCGCCTTATCAAAGACAAAAACGGAAATCTCTTAACATCTCCGGACGACCAACTAAGGAGACTTAAAGAGTATTTTTGTGACATACTGAATCCCACATCTACCACATTCCCGCAACCAGAATCACCAACTACAACTGTCGCAGTGACTCGCAGTAGCAGTCGAAAACAAACACAACCACCTACAATCGATGAAATAAAGAAATCTATCCAAAGCATGAAAAACAACAACGCCGCCGGTATAGATCAAATAAGTAACAGCTGAACTGCTAAAAGCATGCCCCATTAAATCAGCTAAGATTGTTCATCCTCTGATTTCCAGAATCTGGAGTGAAGAGCGTTTGCCAGAAGATTGGCTACATGGCATGCTAGTCAAATTGTCGAAATGGTGACCTAAGTGAGTGCCGAAATTATAGAGGAATAACTTTGCTCTCAGTGCCATCAAAAGTACTGACAAAAGTGCTGCTAAACAGGGAACGCGAAAAACTTGATTCGGCCATCCGAAGGCAACAAGCAGCATTCCGGCCACACCGATCATGAGTGAATCAAATCAACACCCTTAGAATAATTGTCGAACAATCATGCTAGTGGCGTGCTGCATTTCAACTTGTCTTCGTAGACTATAGCACTGCCTTCGACAGTGTCTCCCGAGAAAACATCTTGGTTTCACTGCAGCGAAGAGGTATTGCCGCAAAGGCCATAAGCTGAGTACGTGCACAATATGAAGGCTTTAAATGCAGTGTGTTACACAACGGGTTGTTGTCACCGACATTCACCACTAATTCAGGCGTACGGCAGGGGTGTTTACTATCACCATCTTTCTTCCTAATCGTTCTTGACGATATCCTAGATAAAGCTCTTAATAAAGCCAAGCGGGGTATCCAATGGAACTTTACCGAACACCTAGAAGATCTCGACTACGCTGACGACATTCGCCTCTTGTCGTCCAAACACTCAGATATGCAAAGCAAAATTGAAGACCTTGTCTTGGAATCACAAAAGGCCGGTTAAAAATCAACGTATCCAAGAATAAAAGCATGAAGCTAAACGCAAACAGCTTCACGTATTTTGGCAGCATTATCTCCATGGATGGTGGAGCAAAAGAGGATATCAACTCAAGAATAGCAAAAGTAAAAGGCGCGTTTGCTCAACTGAACAAAATATGGTCTTCTTCCGTTATATCCACCAAAACGAAAGTGCGCATTTTTGATTCGAATGTGAAATCGGTTTTGTTATATGGGTGCGAAACATGGCTTGTTGCTGAACAGCTAACGAACAAACTGCACGTATTCGTCAACAGATGCTTAAGGCGTATGCTTAAGATTTGGTGGCCTCGCACTATATCAAATGCCGAGCTACAATAAAAATGCAATCAGTGGGCTATAGCAAACGAATTCAAGCCTAAATTTTGAACTGAGAGTCCTAATCTGTGCCTTTAAATCCTTATTTAAATTATGTTGATATCTTTTTTTTCCTCAAAGGTATCCTAACCTAAAAAGACACAAAAGTGCAAAAAACTCGTTTTGCCAATATTTCGGTCTACGATATCTCTTAGAAGCATGAGGATATAAACATAATTTAAATTGGGTTTTAAGGAAAAAGATTAGAGCTTTAAAGTACTTTAACCAAATTTATCGAATAAATAATATGTTACGATTTTTTTTTTGGTTTTTAGATTAGAATAACTCAAAAACTGAGGTTGGATTCGCGTTTAACATTGCAAAACACATCGAATATGACTATTTTGATTTTTGTTTATTGTAGTTAAAAAAAATTATTTTTTTTTTATATGGGAAAATGGCCTAATTGTAAAAGAGGCTATCTCAAAATTTAGTCGAAGAGTCACGAGCGAAAATTTTTTTATACATCATTTGAATGATAAGTACCTAAACAGAATCTGGAAAAAAATTTGATGTGCTACGACGTTCGATTTAAAACGGGTTAAGGCACGCCGTGTACTTATGTATGTGAAGTTTCATTTCAATCTGTCAATTCTTTCTTTGTTTATAAGCCATTTAGTATCAACGTGTCACAGTATTTTTTTACAATGGAAAAAATCAAGTATCGTGCAGTGATTGTTTTTTTTATTTTTGGAAGGTTTAAAAGCTAAGAAAATTTATGAACGAATGTTGAAAGTGTATAAGGACTCTTCGCCTTCAATTAGTACAGTAGAATGGTAGATGGGTTGCTGAATTTAAACGTGGTCGTACAAGCCTTGAAGACGATCCACGTAAAGGACGTCTAAAAACAGCAACAACACCAGAAATCGTAGAAAGAATACAGGAAAATCGTCGAGTGACTAAAAGAGATTTAGTAGAAGCCCTAGGCATCTCATTGGGTAGTGTAAGCAATATTTCGACTGAAGTATTAGGTTTCAGAAAGCTGTGTGCACAATGGCATTCGCTAACAATGCGCTATGGGAAATTTGGACATGTTTTCTGGCCAGCAGTACAAAAATAGGGATATTGAGCTCAAATTTTGTGGAGTGTAGAGATTATCATATTTTAAAATTGGTTAACTTAGACAACTGTCATGCGCATTTTCTAATTCAAATGAATTATTTTAAAATATTTTGTATTGAAATTTGATATGTTTGCTATTTTTGACTTCCCAGCAAACATTTTCAATCGCGGACAATCTTCCATCTTTTTGGGGATGCATTTAAAGCTCTTCTACGCGAGCTTTCCGCGAACTTCTTTACGAATAACCAACAACTCTTCCAGACGAGTTTTACACGATACAAGATGGCCGACTACGACATGACGTCAGCTCCTGAGAAATTTCGAAAAAATTAATAATTTTTTTTTCTAAAGGGCAATATTTCTGACGCCCGGTATTTTTCACGAAGCAAAATGTCAAACTACACGGTATATTTTTAACGGCACATAAATTTTGACAGTTTATTGTATAAAAATTAGCAATTTCTTATGAAATTATTTTTATGTCGCCATTTCATATTTTATTTTTTTAATTTTTTCTTTCAAGTTTTTTTTCGCTTTAAAAAACATGTTGCGGAGTCGTCTGTTGACCCTTCCTGGGGATCATTTGCAGATTCATCTTGGGGAGTCGCCAGACGACTCTTCCTAGCGATCATTTGCGGATTCATTTTGGGGAGTTGTTAGAGGATTCTTCTAAAACAATCGTAATCGGCCGGACAATTACTCACGCCCGAACATTCGCGGAAGAGTCGAATGCAACTGTCGCGGACGATTGATTTAATCGCCTAGGCGAATCGAATACGATTCTTCCGCGATTGAAAATGTTTGCTGGGTTAGTACTGCTACAGCATCCATTCTGATTACATGACCAACAAGAAATATGAACCAAACGAAAGCCTAGCTTTTCCTCTATTCAAATACTAGCTGTTTTACCCGGCGTTGCACGGGTTTTAATAAAAAGCCAGATTGCACTAAAATGTTAATAACGAAAACTTTTTTTTATTTTTTAAAACAATGTGCTACAAACAAAGCATCGAAATACACCGAAGAAATCGGTAAAAGCCCAAATATATCGAAAAACATCTAAAATATTGGCAAAAGTCTAAAAGTATAGAAGAACATCTAAAGTATAGGTAAAAGTCCAAATATAACGAAAAACATCCAAAATATCGGTAAGAGTCCAAAAGTTTCGAAAAATATTGAAAAACATCTAAAATATCGGTGGAGGTCCAAAAATGTCGAAAAACATCCTAAAATCGGTAAAAGTCCAAAAGTATTGGAAAACATCGAAGAAATAATAATAATAATACTTGATTGTTATTATTATGAATAAGTGGCATGTTAAAGACTAAGTTCTTCTATGCGAACGATTCAAATCAATAAATACTATATCGTCACTCTTAGGCCAGATTCACGAAAGTGCAAATTTTTCAATTTTGCACTAATGTGGTTTTCTTGTATAAAATGGTTCAATAAAGCTATGCCAGAATTATGAAAGCTATATCTGAAGTGGTTTAACAGCAAATGCAAAGTTTATAACACGAAAAAGCAAAATTTACATATAATTTTAATATTTAAAAAAATTTCAAACAGCATTTTCTCAAATTCAATAATTTTCACATTCGTGAATCTGGCCTAAGAGTGACGATGTATAAAAAAATCAGTAAAAGTTCAAATAAAGCGTAAAAGCTCCAATATATCGAAAAAGGTCCGAAAGTTTTGAAAAATATTGAACACATTAAAGAAATCGGTAAAAGTCTAAAAACAAAACAACCAATATATCGAACCAAAATCAAAAGTTTCGAAAAATAGTGAAATATGTACATCGAAGAAATCGGTCGAAGTCCAAGTGTTTCGAAAAACATCCTTAAAAGTCCAAAAATACTGAAAATATTGAGTTGGCATCACTGACGAAATCACTCTCATTTTTGCTCTCATCAACATTTTTGCTCTCATCACAACATCAAGAATAAAAAAACAATAAATGAAAGAGACTGAAAAGACAACAACAACATATAGCTCATGACGCAGCAAGCTATAGCGACTGAAATGCAAACGATAATTTTTATGCAAGCATTGAATTTTTTTTTTCATACCAAAAAAAAAAAAGGTTTATCTTATAAAAACCAAAAAAATAAGTATACAATCCTGTTCCTTACCACACGTAGAACGTTTTAAAAAAAAATTATTAAAATCGGTTTGGTATATTTTGCACCAAATCGTTTCATTGGGTTTTCATATAAGCAATTTTATATAAATAGTATAGATGTGAGCAATTTTACCGAACTTCAAACCATAAAAAAATAATAAACAAAAAACCATTTCGAAAACATTTTGACAGTTTTGCACTACTTTAAGTAATGTGCGTATAAACCTGGAATGTGAATTTTTCCTAGTTTAAAAAAAACGATTTCAATAGATTCTGTTGTGTTGATTCCAAAACTGGCCACAGAATCCCTCTATCTCGTCAGAATTTCGAGGTATCCTAAACTTAAAGTGCAAAAAACGACGACTTGCTGTTTTTCAAATTAGGTTCAAGGTCGCAAGGATTTTTTCTGCTTTATTCCGTAAAATACACTTGAACATATTTCTTTTTCCCTTTCCAAAAAAGTGATGAGTGGTCATCTATAATTTTTCTTTGCATAGTTATGCCCACTCTAAGATGACATCACGAAATACCCAAAACTCATACTAAGAGTAATTTGGGTATTTTTTGGCCATATTTCTCCAGAAGGATATGTTTATAAACCATTTATACCAATTGAACCATATTAAGATGACATAAATCCAAACCCTGCCGCTATATCCGTTTTATAAGATCTTATGATGTCATCTTAGAGTGGGCATATCTTTGCAAAGAACGTGCAAAAACGTCGTTTTTTGCACTTTAAGGTTAGGATGCTTCGAAATTCTGACGAAGTAGAGGGACTCTGTGGCCAGTTTTGGATTCAGCACAATAGAATCTATTGGAATCGTTTTTTAATCTAGGAAAAATTCACATTTCAGGGTTGTACGCACATCACTTAAAGTGGTGCAAAACTGTCAACATGTTTTCGAAATGGTTTTTTGTTCATTATTTTTTTATGGTTTGAAGTTCGGTAAAATTGCTCACATATTTGAATAGAGGAAAGGTTAGGCTTCCGCTTGGTTCATATTTCTTGTTGGTTATGTAATCAGAACGGACGCTATAGCAGTACTAAGTCAAAAATAGCAAACATGTTGACAGTTTTGCATCATACTGTCTATTAACAATAACAGTAAAATTACAGAGATCTAAAAGCAACCTATATTAAATCCTAATTTTTTTTAAACATTACATAAACTGAGCTAATTTAAAAACAATAGAAAACTTTATAAATTCATGAGTGAAATACACATTTTAAGATTTATTAAAATTTATACTCAGATGCAAGCTCAAAATTTTCCAATATTATCTCAATCTCTGTGTCTATGAACGTACAATTATCATTACTTTCTGTTTCATATTCATTTTCTATTGGTTTGCTTAAATTGTCATCCTAATCATTTTCAACGCAACTTAATAAATTTATGACTTCTAGTGGAAATGGCAATCGCTTTTGTTCTTTTACCCGTTTACTTAAAGAAATTCTGGAAATGACGGGATCATCAATTTGAGTTTTGACATCTTAAAAACCCAACTGCTTTGGAAAAATATGATTTTGAAATTTTGAATACTAAATATTTCTGAAAATTTTTTCAAAACCAAGACCGACCCCAAGACTTAATGAGCAAAATCAAGACCAAGAACAAGACTCAATATCAAAACTAAGACCAAGACTCAATGTGCAAGAGCAAGACTAGTCTTGGTCTTGGTTTTTTTTTATGAAAAGACTATTTTTTTTATATACAGAGTAACTACTTTCTATTATTTTAACCCCTTGAGACCGAAGCCTAGACCATTGTAGATATCGAAAAATGAACTTCGTATTAAATTTTCTAGTGTTAAAATTAAGAAAAAAAAGTAGGTCCGGAAATGCTTCTTATAGCCAGAAATGGTGCACTCATATAACACAGCGCAGCCAAAAAAAAATCCAAAAAATTTTTTGAATACTATTCCTGAAAGTCCATGTTACTAGCAAAACCCTATCTGTGTTTCGCTTGTTTGGCTCCAGGTCGAATTTTATATTAGGGTAAGGGAGGGAAATATGGACCACCCATCTTTCTTTTTTAAATAAAACCTAAAATACATAACACAAAACAATTAATTTTATGTCATTCAGTAAAGGAAACAATTTACCTTTATTCTGATTCACTTTTAGATAAATATCTCATCAGGATAAAGAAAAAACATTAAAAAACTGAAAATACTCAAAATGAAGATAAAAAAAAAGTGTAGTGTAATATGGACCATATAGTCCATTTGGTACAGAAGTTGCATATAAAAATGTGACTTCCACATTCGGCACATTTTTCATGACTCCAAGAACGTCAGATTACACATTCAACCTAAAATTCGCCACGTCGATCTTCTGAGTAAAGGGTATTACATTATATGCTTTTTATCATTTTTTTCCTTTGTAGTTAACGAATTACATAAAATGACCATCAGACTCGTCATGAAAACTGCAACTAGATTCCCCATCTGAATAAGATGATAAATACATTTGTTTTTGAGGCTTTTTTCTCTGGTGGTCCATATTACCCACAGCACGTGTTGGTGAAATAAATGGTTTTTTTTATCAAAAACTCTTTTGGTTAATGAACTTATTTGTGCTAATAAATTATAAATGGTATTCACTGACTGTAAATAATTAACCATTTATTTAAAAACGCGATGTCTTCAAAGTGAAATAATGAAATATACTCACTAGAAAAAAAATTATCACTGATCTTTTTTTAGAAAAATCAACTTTACAGAAACATGAGACTTCACCGAATGCTAAGATCGCCCTATTATAAGCTTTAGATATTAGCGTTAAGTTTGAACATGAATAACGGTAAATCCTATGTATGCAGTGGGAAATAACCGTGTGGTCTATATTACCCACGTAGTCCATATTTTATCCCTTACCCTATTATAAAAATTGCTTCAAAACTGCTTTCTCAAAGTTGCCAAGGGTATAAGTCGTAAACCGTTTAAGATTTTGTTTTCCTATCTTCAACGATGTTATAGATGTAGACTAAAAGAAAGAAAGTGTTCAAAAACTGACCCAAAAAATTAGGTTTTGGGCCATAAAATTACATAAATGCCGAAAAATTTTACCATTTTTGGTCATTGCTATAAAACCGTTCCGTATTTAGCCAAACAATTAAAACAAGATTTTAGCCAAGACCTAACTGAACAACTCCCTAGAGCATGTTAATTGCATACGATTACTCCTTGATACAAATTTTAATTAAAATATTGGTGTTTCAAAAAATGCTATGTGACCCCATCGATCTCAAGGGGTTAATATAAAATATTTTAATTAGCTTTTAAATAGACGCGAATTTTTTAAGCGAGAACAACAAAATCTGTATTTTTTCGAAAGTAGAAAATTTGACACTTTTGTAGCTGAAGGATAATAACTTTAAGAAAAAACTTAGTATGGGGATTTGAATAGCATATCCAAAACTTTATTTTTTTGTGTTTAAAATTCGACTCTTGGCCAACAAACAGGGAAAAATTTCCCACAGTGCAATGGAACAAAAACACATTCGAATGCGACTTTCTCAGCAACTTTTAGAGCGTTTTCGGAAGGATAAAGGGAAAGGAAATTTGTTTGTGGATTACTTGCAAACTGGTAAAAAAATAAATTCTGAATATTATTGTAACCTTTTAGTTCAGCTGAAGGAAAAAATTCGTGAAAAAAGACCCGGTTTGCAGAAGAAAAAAATTTTTTTTCATCAGGACAATGCATCGTGTCACAAGAACATTTTAACAATGGCTAAAATCCATGAATTAAAGTTCGAATTGTTGGAATATCCACCGTATTCACCATCGACCTCCAGACCTAAAAAATTCATACGTGGAAAGCGTTTTTCATCAGCCGTTCCAGATTCTCACTTCATTGATGGAATTCATTAATAGGAATCTCTGTAGAACAAGTTTATTAATGGTCAGGGAGACTATACTGAATAACAAAGTGTATTTCAAACCATCAAATTGCGTTTTTCTTATCAAACCGCAAAAATTATTGAACATCCTAGTACCTATGTGTCTATTGTCATTGTCTATTGTCATCCATTTGGAGTAAGGGCTCTGAAAGACCGAACAACTGTGCAGTCCAACAGTCCAGTCTGCAGCTGGAAAAACTTTAAAACAATTTTATGGGTCACGACAAATTTTCTATTTCTGCAAAGTTCTGGAATCTTGCTGCAAATTTCTTCCTAAGATCTCATATAAGATTTTAAAAAATTGCAATGTCTATTTCAGAAATATTTTCATACGTGGGCTGCTATATATTTATTTCTAGCCTAATAATGAAAATGTGAATATTTATCATCAAAAATGGTTATTTTCAAAGTATTCTCCAGCATGATTTATACACTTTTGCATGCGCTCAAACCAATTGTCGAAGCACTTTTTCCACTCCGATTGAGACACCTCCAAAACATGGTTTTTGAACGCTTCAACAGCATCTTCTGGCGAAGAAAATCATTGACCACGCATTATTTTCTTGATGTGCGGGGATAAAAAGAAATCATTGGGTGCCAAGTCATGGCTGTACGGCGGATGACCCATCAATTCGACGTTCTGGCCGGTCAAAAAGGTGCTGGTTTGAGCCGATGTGTGAGAACTCGCATTTTCAAGGTGAACAATGATTCGTCTTCTCTTGTTCGTTTTTCAAATTTCTCCGAAGACTTCAGGCAAACAAATTGTGGTGTGCCACGAACAACTTTCGTTGGATTTGGCTCGTCTTCGAAGACCCACAAGGTCGACTGCTGTTTTGTTTCGGGTACATACGCATAAATCCATGATTCGTCAACTGTGACAATCTTATAAACGTCTTTTGAAGCACTGTGATCGTATTTTTTCAACATTTCTTTGCACCAATCGACACGAGCCTTTTTTTGAGCGATTGTCAAATTGTGCGGGATCCAACGAGAAAAAACCCTTTTTTTTGCGGCCAGGTGTTCATGCAATATCAAATGTCTGCTGGTGGGAAATGCCCAAGGATGTCTCTATCTCACGGTATGTCACATGACGGTCTTGCATTATCAGTTCACGCACGGCATCAATGTTCTCTGGCACATCGGCCGTTTTTGGACTACCTCCACGGAATTCGTATTTGAGCGAGCGTCGGCCGCGATTGAATTCATTAAACCAGTTTTTCGCAGTACTATAGGATAGTGCTTTATCGCCATTCAAAGATTTAAGTTCACCGATGCACTCTTGTCGTGAAAATCTACGTCGAAAGTTGTGAAAAATGATCGCACGAAAATGTTCACGAGTTAATTCCATTTTTTTTCCAAATTGATTTTTTCAAGTCACTGTAAACAACACAAATGACGGTCGTACGTCAAAACGTTCTGAGTACGTTTATGCAAAAAAATTTCAAAATTTCCAATGGAAATGTCAGATTGCACCTGGCAACACTTAGTGTTGCCTAGGCCAGAAATAAATATAGCAGCCTACGTATTCAAGAATTATTGGAAAATGAATAAATTCTTGACAAAAGAAATTTTATTCACAACAAAATATTTTTTAAACAATTTATTTAAGTAACTTAAGCTTCAAAATATTTTTTGATGGTCCAGTTTTTTGCGTTCCGCGGTCCGCCAGTTGCCGACCGCTGCCTTAGGCTTTTCAAAATACAGTAAATCAGGCAAATCCTCTAACCTTTTAAAGTTGCTTGGATTGACCGATATTTTTTTGTTTCTGATTTTTTCTATTTATTTTATTGAGCAATCATTTGGGAGAATCAAATGATGTTACCTGAAAAGTTATGCGGGATTTTTGCAAATGAGTTATTTAATAGATATCGACGTGCTCTTTCAGAATTTCAACGTTGCTACCTCGAATCATGTTCGCTCGCGCCACCATATTGGAGGAATGGCGTCCAAAATCAGTTTTTACAAATATCTCCTTAACGGTTACATTTAGAGAAAAAAAATACATTTTATTTGTTTCCGTACGACTTATAACTCAGGAGATATCCTGATACAAAATTTGAAAAAAAATTTATAAATTGTGGATGCCGCTTATAAAAAGGCACAGCGATGTGTTGAGCTTAAAATAACGATAACTCATGAACGGTGAGTCACACGATTAAAGTAAATATATTGGGAATTACTTGCGTTATAAGATATAGTACCTGGAGACCGATCCCTGCTCGGTCACCAATCTGATCTTATTATTTTAGTCGATGTTTTTATTCATAGCTATTTTTTGTTATGAAACTTGTATCTTTTCACTTCTAACGACCATGCTTTCAAAATGATAAATAAACCGATGAGAATAATAATAAGAAAAAACTCGGGAAGAATCAAATGGTATAGAAAAATATCAAAAACTCAAATTTTTTTTGGTGAAATAGAATGCCCTAAAATAAATAAATTGGATATGCCACGCACCCAAGTATTTCGTCTTTTGTGTGGCGGCTGAAATATTTTATCTTTAAAAGATCATAACTCGGAAAAATCCGAAAAGATATTTGGATCAGGAAGAGTATAGCTATTCGACGCTATTAACAAAAAAGAATTTCAACTTTTCTTGTAGCTACGCTGTAAGACTGAACACAGCGTTATATTCAAGTTCAAGCAAACCCTGCAGGTATAATGACAGTTCTGCTGATGAAGACGAATTTAGCGTCAAAAAGAACATAGGACTGCATTTAAGAATTGAACAGTTCATTCCATTTTTTTTTTTTTTTGTGCCTGAGTTATTAACCAAAATTTTTATTTTGATAAAAAAGTGGGCGTGGCAATTATTAAACAAAACCTTCTTTTTGTTATGCTTTAGATACTCCTGATCCAGATTCGCATAACAAATTTCATCAAGATATGTTGTATCATTTGCGAGAAATAGCATTTAATGTGTTTTACTTGTATGGGAGGTTCCACGCGCACTTTCGATATATTGCCTTATTTCAGGTCGTAGGTGCCTAATAGCAAGAAGACTCCCTACAGTTAAATTCAGAAAGATTGCTTTAGTAGGTTTCTTTTTATAGCGCATTATATTATTGTGGGGTGGGCGATTCCACGCCCTTCAACGAATTTTCCCAATATAACGGCATATTGCATATTAATACTTGTTTGCAGAGGTAACATCTCTTAAATTTTCATTAAAATTTTTGGAGTCGTTTTCGAGTAATATAGAATCAAAATTTTCAAGGGCTGAAAAGTGGGCGTGGCACTTCTTCGCTCCCGCCCACTTTTTGTCTGTTACAAGGTGTTATTAAGCCGTACCCGCTCACCAAATTTCATTTAAATACCTTGTATGGTTTGCGAGTTATGACCATATCATATTTAAAAGTTAATGCGATGCCACGCCCCTGGTGAGAATTTACAAAATTCAAACTTAGCTCATTCTTCATTGTATACTAATGTCTAACATTATCCGAAGTTTCATTAAAATCGCTGTAGCCGTTTTCGAGAAAAAGTTTTGCCTGTTCCGAACAAACATACATAAGTACATACAATTTTATCTCGTATAAGAAGAGAAGATAAGGATCTTTTGAAACTGTTTATAGTCAGACTTACCCTTCATGAGATATCGGGACTTGCAAATCATTCAAAATTGAACATAGTAGTGGGCATAGTACAAGGTTCAATTTGGAATGATTTTTATGACACGATATCTCATGAACGATAAGTCAGACAAAAAAATAGTTCGAAAAGGCTCTTATAGGGAATTGAACGTTCTACAAAATGCGGGACATTTTTTTTTCTAGAACGAACCGTTTTGGAGATATTTTAAAAAAGGGTTTTTTTCTAAATATGAGGTTTGTTAAAAAAGTATCTCCTAAACTGTAGGTCACACGAAAAATAAACAATATTGAGCTTACAGTGCAAATAGTTCCCTATCAGTAGGTATTTTTACTTTAAACGTGTAACTCACCGTTCATGAGTTATCGTAATTTTAAGCTCAACACATCACTAAGCCTACTTATAAGCGGCATGCACAATTTACAAATTTGTTTCAAATTTTGAATCAGGATATCTCCTGAGTTATAAGTCTTACGGAACCAAATAAAAGGTAATTTTTATAGAAAATTTTATAATCTATAATATTGTGCAACAACATTTTTCTATAAATGTAACCGTTAAAGGGATAATTGCAGAAAACTGATTTTGGACGACATTTCTCCAATATGGCGGCGCGAGTAGCAAAGTTGAAATTCTGAAAGAGCATATCGAAATCTATAAAATAAAGCATTTGTAAAATCCCGCAAAACTTTTCAGGTAAAACTACTAAACGACTGTACTGTAATGTTTAATATTTTTTCTAGTTTTTTCGGTATTAATCAAATTTTTTCAGTCAATACATATTTGCATTTGTTTTACAGGACAATATTGTTTGAACAATAAACACCCGTTGTGTATAACGTGACTGATATTATTGACGGATCACTATTTGAAAATTGTAAAATGCGAGGTGCCGCTTATGTTATCAAGTCATGGGTGATAATATTTTTACTCCATTTATTTTTGACAGTTGGATCACAGGTAATATGAACATTACACGTTTTCGAATTTGTGTGGAAAAGAAAAATTTTTTTGGAATTGCGCTCCTATGGCACCAAAATATTCTCTTTGATGAAAATCAGCACTACGTAAAAATTAGTCTATTCCAGAGAATATTTGATGCATCTTAAAGCATTTTAAAACCGAAAACACTGTTCGACACAAAAAAAAAAAACATGAGAAAATCTAAAAAATTCTTAAAGAAGACATTAAAAAAAATACCCGTGTCTCGTGGTTTTTCTTCAGCACGTCACATTTTTGTTTTTTTTTTACTGTACATGAAAAACACAAAAATACCGCATTCTTGTGTAAAATCGATAAATTTAACTATATGATCCTTACATCTGAGGTGTATCAAGTGTTCAGCAAGCTTATGCAGGATATTGCTGGGAATATTTTTGTACCAGATTTTAACCATGTACAACCCCCACATGTGGGTCATTTTTGCCCTTTTCTTGAAAAAGTACAAAAATGACACCTAAAACAGGGGAATATTGAGTATTTTGTACTACAGAAATATTTGCTTATTAATTTCACTTCGAGTTGCTGAACACTAAAAAAGCAAAATTTCATCCCGAAAGCAAAAAAATCATTAAAGTCAGTAAGCACGTCTAACAATCTTTTTCTTCTAAACTACATTTTGGACAAAACTCGTTCTCACAAGATCATAACGAAATCACACAAGGATAATTTTCCTACAACACATTAACCTATTATATCCTGTTTTTATTGGTCATTTTGACACCTTTTTCTAAAACTGGGTCACAATGGGTTAAAGAAGTTTGCAAAAATATCCTACAAAAATTTCACTAAGAGCTACCAAAGACGAAAAATTATTAAAACTTAAGGTAAGCGCGTCAGGGATGTAATTAATGGTGTAAACCACTTCAAAACGATCAAGATTTTTTTGATGGCACCCGATTTAGCTATAAAGTGGCATAAGCAATAGTAGTATAGTGAGAAAAATTACTACTAGATATTTTTTCAAAATTTAAAAAAATGGCGGAGATATGGCACTTCGAATTTTTAGGTTAGTTTTTTTTGTGAAGCTATAACTGTAGTTGCATTTATCCAATTCTCAATTTTATGGTGTCAAATGTTTTGTCTTGAAACAGACTTTAAAATGAAAACTAGCAAAATTTTTTTTTTAATATTGTTTACACTGAAAAAAAAAATTTTAAATTGAGTTTCCCAAAATTCGTCATTTTTAATATTTTTTTTTTTCTTGCAAAAAAAGCTACGTGTAACTTACCAGTACTTCAAAAATTGGAGTGGGCCTGTCAGTGGTTCTCCAGAATTCCAATTTTTTTGAATTTGAAATTTTCAATTAAACGATAATTTGAATTTGAAAAAAGTGCGTTGGTACTTTCATTAGTACTATACAAACATAAAAACAGTCAATAAACTAACTTCAGCATTTGAAAATTTTATTTGAGCCATTCAAAATGACAATGGCACGGTGGTTTTTAAAAAATTTTAACTTTTTGAAATACCACCCGCGATTTTTTTCAGGGATAATGTTGGGGGACCCTTCTAGTATCTAAATCCGCAATCCGCGAAATCGAACGTCCAGCCGTTTTTTTTTTTTTCGACCTTTAAGTTTTTTTAACGATTTTTGAGTATGGTGTGTATATACATATTATGTACACATATATATGAATACACGTACATATATATACTTGTATATGTATGTATGTGTAATAAATATATATGGATATATATATACATACATACATACATGCATATGAAAGGTATCGTTTCCGCACCATTTATTTTTTAAAAAAATCGGTTTTTTCGTATTTAAGAAAAACACAAACAAAAACCGGAAACGAAAGTAGTCATTCCAGATGTGATTTTTGATGCTTAATCCGATTCCGGTATTAGAATTGCTCTATTACGTCTGGACTTTGAGATATCCTTACATATATGTTTAAAGGACACCATTTTTTTTTCCTATTTTTGAAGTTATATAACAAGATAAGGTAATATTATGCCGTAAAATCTGGTATGACAGTTATTAGTCCTAGTTTTTTCCTTGAAAAATCAATCAAACCAAAAACGATATCTTTTTTTTGTCGGAAATATCTTTGCCTAAAAAGTTGAAAAAGTGCAAAAACACGATTTTTGGCTATATTGGATGTTATATGCAGGACACACAAAATTTTTTTTGGGAATTTCTATTACCAGAAACATTTAATACTTTCTTTTGGCTTTAAATTGAGCTATCAAATGTTTATCTGCAATATTTTTCTGCAGAGTTATGTTAACTTTAAAATCACACCACGAAACTTAAAGCGAAAAATCTCGGTTTTCGGCTATATTTGAGGTTGTATACAGTACGGACGAAATTCGTCTGCTCTTTTTTAACCGGAATCGGATTAAGCATCAAAAATCACATCTGGAATGACTACTTTCGTTTCCGATTTTTGTTTGTGTTTTTCTTAAATACGAAAAAACCGATTTTTTTAAAAAATAAATGGTGCGTAAACGATACCTTTCATATGCATGTATGTATGTATGTATGTATATATATATCCATATATATATATTACACATACATACATAAACAAGTATATATATGTACGTATATTCATATATATGTGTACATAATATGTATATACACACCGAGATATACTCAAAAATCGTTAAAAAAACTTAAAGGTCGAAAAAAAAAAAACGGCTGGACGTTCGATTTCGCGGATTGCGGATTTAGATACTAGAAGGGTCCCCCAACATTATCCCTGAAAAAAATCGCGGGTGGTATTTCAAAAAGTTAAAATTTTTTAAAAACCACCGTGATGGTGCAACTTCAAAAGGAGGCAAAAGTAATGTCATATAAATTATGAGCCATAATGATCGGTTATTTGGTCGATATCATTTTTTCCACTTATACTTAACAATTCCATATTATCAAGTAAATTTTTCGTGAAAACAGAAATCAATTTTATTCATCCCTAACAAAATGTCAGACAATTAATATTATGATATTACCTTCCCTCGTTTTGGAGTTGCACCATTGTCATTTTGAACGGCTCATTTAATACAAATTTTGAACTGAGAAAATGTACTGAAAAATTGCGGTAGATGTCACATTTTATGGTTTTTCTGGAGAACCACTGGCAGGCTCACTCCAATTTTTGGAAGACTGGTAAGTTACACCTGTAGCTTTTTGTGCAAGAAAAATAAAAAATATCAAAAATGACATATTTTGGAAAACTCAATTTATTTTTTTTTTTTTTCAGTGTAAACAATAGGTATATATAAAAAAAATTATTTTTGCTAGTTTTTATTTTAAAGTCTGTTTCAAGACAAATCATTTAACACCATAAAATTGAGAATTGGGTAAATGCAACTAAAGTTATAGCTTCTCAAAAAAAAAAACTAACCTAAAAATTTCGAAGTCCCATATCTCTGCCATTTTTTTAAATTTTGAAAAAATATTTGGTAGTAATTTTTCTCACTATACTTCTATTGCTTATTCCATTTTATAGCCAAATCGAATTCCGGGCTCAAATTTCGATCTTGACGTGTTCAGAAAGTAGTAGTGAAATTATATAGCAAATATTTCTGTAGTACTGACTCAATATTCTCCTGTTTAAGGTGTCATTTTTGTACTTTTTTAAGAAAAGGGCAAAAATTACCCACATGTGCTAAAATTTTCAAAAAAAATATTCCCCGCAATATTTTGCAAAAGTTTGTTGAACACATGATACACCTCAGATGTAAGGATCATATAGTTAAATTCATCGATTTAACACAAGAATGCGGTATTTTGTGTTTTTCATGTACAGTGGAAAAAAAAAACTTAAAAATCGATTAAAAAAAGATGTGACGTGCTGCAGAAAAATCACGAAACACGGTTATTTTTTTTTTTAACGTCTGCTTTAAGAATTTTTTGGATTTTCTCATGTGTTTAAAAAAAGTTCGAAATTGTCGAATCCTGAACATGAAAAAATTTGTATTTTAGAATATATCGATACCTTAGAGCGCTATAGTCCTATCTCCACTTTGCGATTTTGAGATTTTGAGATTTTTGCACTTATGGTATCATTGTGGGCTTCTTTACCGTGTGGAAAACTGTGTAATGGCAAAATACCACTAAAACAACAAAATATTTGAAAATTAAGAAAAATCCTATCTCAAAAGTGTAATTTTTTTTAAAAGCGCTACGTTCTATCTCCACTGAATATTCAAATAAGTCACATTTTTAAGAAATTTTTTTAGTTTTTTCATGTTTTCTTCGCGTTTTATGACTTTTTACGACATATTAGTGAACAAATTTTGTTACACCCAAGGGGGGACCTTTGTATGTCGGAACCGAAAATTAAAAAAAAAAAAATTTAGTTTTTTTCGTGTTTTATACGCGCGTCATGTTTTCTGACTATATTTTAGTGGAAAAATTTCATAAAATTTACTAAATGTGTAGTATATTTTAATAGTAGTACAATTCTATATAAGGGTAAAAGTAATGACGTACTATAAATTGGCTGGGATTTCGTTAGAAATTAATAAAATTGGTTAAAACTATTAAATTATATAGGTAAAACTATTGCATGTATCGTTATATCAAAATGGCAGCCAATTCTAAATAACCACTGTTTGAAATCTCCTTTTTGCATTTCCCAACAATTGAAAAAATGGAGATAGGACTATAGCGCTCTAAGGTATCGATATAGATATTCATTTTTTTATATGGATTTTTAGCCGCTAAATTCGAATCTGCAATTTATAACGCTGTAACTTTAGTAATTTTGGATATATTGGCCGTTCCATTTCGTATTTAAATTTTTCAACTTGAATGGGCAATATCTCACGGTGATCTTGAACAGTCGATTGGTTTTTTGGCTATGTGGAGAAAATCTGTGAATGGGGTTTCATTTGTATTAGTTTAGTGGTCTGGAAAGTGCAAACCCCGAAATCGTAGCTGATCATCTCGCGAAATATCGCAAAAATACATATCCCATATAAAAAAAAAAAAAAAATTGGAAAAAAAATGCAACAAACAAGTATAAAAATAGTTACATTTAATGTATTTTGCAATGTTAAATCTGAATCCGGCCTTAGAATTGCTATATCTCATACGGTTTTTGAGATATCTTAGCCTAAACAAGGAAAAAAGACCGTTCTTGCTATATTTTGAAGCTATATAACTAGAATATAGAACATTCATACACGAAATTCGATACATAATCTAAAAGCTGTAATCTTTTTATTTAAAACCGCATTTAAATTATGTCAATAGTTTAATTTTTCTCTGAAATATCGTAGACTGAAATAATGACAAGACACGTTTTTAGCACTTTTTTAACTTTTTAGGTTAGGATATCTCCAAGAAAAATAAAGATATCAACATTATTTGAATTAGGTTTAGAAGACTGATTAAAGTTTTTCATTTCCGCATCAGAATTTACGGATATACGTTCTGTTATATAGCTCCAAAACACAACAATAAAACATAGCTATCTCAAAAACCGTATAAGATACAGCAATTCTAAGGACGGATTCGGATTCAGCATTGCAAAATACATTAAAAATAACTATTTTTATATTTGTTTGTTGCGTTTTTTTTTCTGAATTTTTTTTATTTTATATGGGATATGTATTTTTGCGATATTTTGCGGGGATGATCAGCTACGATTTCGGGGTTTGCATTTTTCAGACCACTAAACTAATACAAATGAAACAGCATTCACAGATTTTCTCCACATATTCAAAAAACCTATCGACTGTTCAAGAGCACCGTGATCTTCAAAACTACAGAACTTACAAAGACTATAAATTGCAGATTCGAATCAAAGAATATAAATATATTAAGAACTCTTTTCGTGCTCTTAGGGTGCATATTCTTTGCTATAAGTATTGCTATGAGATATCAGAGTGGAAGCGACATACAAACTAAAAATACATATTAATAAAGTTGACAGGAAACAAATTAATTTATTTGAAACTTTATCAACAGTACAGTAAAGTTGTCAAAAAATGTATGAAGACCTAGAAATAATTGCACACTGCAATTTTTTTTGCTTAATGTTTTTAGGCCCACTAAAAAAGCTTAACGTCAAAAAGGTGACCTCCCCACCCTTGCGCATTAGCCGTTGGTCGCACAGAAAAAATTTTGAACAAAAATTACGGGCAATAAGTTTACTTGATCTTTTTATTGTATCCGATAACACCGGAAGTACTCATCTATGATCAGTTATCATTCATCTCGGACCATGATTTAATCTTCTGCACGTTAGATATTCATTTGTGTCGTCGAACTGAGATAACCACCATCTCTTATAGGGGCTACAATTCTATTAGTCTAACTGCTCTTTGTCATGAGATCATTAATATAAACTGGAAAGATGGCTTATATCTAGCTTCGGTGGATGAGAAATAGCAGTTTCTTACACACAAGATTCGTGATCTCGCAGTGGGACATGTTCCCACTCGGTCATTCCAAATTAAGAGTAACTCTTGTCCTTGGTACACATCCCAAGTTAAGCACCACTTGAAACTAAGAAATAAATTGAATGTGAAATGGAAAAAAAGGCCTACTAGCGAAAATTGGGAGGCTTATAAGTTGACTCGTAATGCTGCAGTTTCTTTTGTTAAAAATGAAAATAAAAGGTATTATTGCTCTAAACTTAACACAACCGTTCCCAACTAAGCAATTATGGAAAAACTTGAAGAAGATTGGTGTGCATAGAAAAGAAACTATTGAATGTAACATTGATCCTAATTTAGTAAATTATGCCTTTGTAGCTAATGCCTGCTGTAGCGGTACTAAAACATTTGAGCCCAACATTGATAACATGTTTGCTTCTGCTAACCAATTCGAATTCAGTGTTGTTAATGAATATGAGGTACAGATAAGTATTATGAAAATTAAGTCTAATGCAGTCGGAGATGATGGGATTTCAATTAGGTTCATAAAACTCATTTTGCCATATGTTCTTGGTCCTATCACGTACTTAATAAACCACTTATTTTCCTAATTTGCGGAAAGTAGCAGGTGTTACAACGGTGCCAAAAACACGGTCTGCATCTGCTCCTGCTGATTTTTGGCCTATAAGCATTTTGTCATGCCTTTCTAAGGTATTTGAATCAATCCTGTCATATCAAATATCTGAACATATAAAACAAAACAACCTTCTGTCACCCTTACAATCAGGTTTTCGGTCAGGACATAGCTCTCGACCGCTATGATTAAGGTCATCGATGACATACGTATTTCATATGACTTGGACCAGCTGACCCTCCTCTGTCTTCTAGATTTCTCTAAGGCATTTGATTTTGTGAACCACACAATCTTATGCAAAAAGCTTATATTTTATTTTGGCTTCTGTGAATGCTCCGTACGTTTAATGAAAAGTTATTTGGAAGATAGAGTACAAAAGGTCAAGATTGGTAATTTTTTCTCTGATAGAAAGTTTTGTCGCGCTGGTGTTCCGCAAGGATCCGTCCGAGGCCCTCTCCTTTTTTAGTAGAGTAAACGCGGGAGATATGGCACCCTTTTCGTTAAACTGCTATAAAACCAGAATCAAAAGAGATTTTTTAAAAAACTAAACACAAAATTATTCTTTTATTAATTTTGAGCAAAAAAAAATTATAAAAAATTATTGCAAATATGTTTTTTCTTCACTATAAAAAAATGCTAAAAAGTGCCAAGTCACCCGACACTGCGGGTGATATGGCACCATATCATGGGTGATTTGGCACCCTAAGTGAATTTTAATTTTTGCACAAATGATGTACATGTTTCATGTAACCACATACAGCACATTACGCATTGGATTCAATCGTCTTTTTTAGTGGTTAATCCATATTCTTCACCGCATCCAACGCATTCATTTTCGCCTAAATCTTCAGGTCCATCAGATTCATCATGATATACAACATTTTCATCAGCTTCATCGGAAAAAGCGTAGTTAGTTACCAACTTGCGTTTATAAGTTATCTTCTTTGGTTGTGTTATTCTTTTAAAATTTTTTGTTTTCTGCTGGCCCACATTTTCGAGAGACGTTAGTATCCTTGCCGTTTGTTTTTTTGTGCTCTGCCTAGAACTTTTCGATGTCGTTGGTAAAAACGCTATTTCATCTAATACATGTTTTGGCATATTCTAGTGAAATTAATCAAATAAAAATTAAAACACAGTCATTGAAGGTCCTACCTGACTGAAATTCTACGGCTGTGTGGTACATTGAAGTACTTCAGCCATCACGGCGTGCCTTAACCCGTTCTAAATCGGTCGTCGTAGCACATCAAATTTTTTTCCCGATTATGTTTACTTTTCGTTCAAATAATGTATAAAAAAAATTTCACTCGATGTGTTTTGCAATGCTTACGCGAATCCAACCTTAGAATTGCTCTAACGTGTATAGTTTATGAGATATTGTAACCTAAAGACAAAAAAAATTCGTTTTTTGCCACTTTTTGAAGCTATATAACTATGTAACGTATCATTTATTCGTCAAATGTGGCTTAGATATTTGAAAGCCCCAATTTTTTCCTTTAAAATCTGATTTAAATTATATTTATATCTTCATGCTTCTAAGAGATATCGTAGACCGAAATATTGTCGAAACGGGTTTTTTGCACTTTTGTGCCTTTTTAGGTTAGGATATCATTGAGGAAAAAAAAGATATCAACATAATTTAAATTAGGTTTTAAAGGCAAAAATTATGACTTTAAAATTGCTTTCCAGATTTAACAAAATTAAAATCTCTTCTACATTGTTGTGAAACTACCAGTAAATCGCCTGCTGGCTAAAAATCTTAGAATGCCACAGTGGTTGTTTGCTTGGTGTAAATAGGGGTAGAAATTTCAAGCGTCAATAAAGAAAAATTGACTATATGATCCTTCAGCTACTACCGCGTGCACCTTGCTTATCCCGGAGCTTCAGTGTTGTAGGTTCGTTTCTATAATAGCTGAGAGGACTCGCAAACAACTGCACAGTCTAGTAGTCCCAACTAGAAAATTTGTGCACACGAAAAGAAAAAAAAATACAGAACCAGATTCACAAATAAAGGAAAACTATTTTTATTTCACAGCTACTATGTCATGAAACCAAGAAACCTAAATATGTGGTAGCTGAATGATATTTTGGCTACCCTGGACTCACCCTTTTCCTTTGGTTTTTATAAGCTGGTACTAAAAACCCCATTATTTCACCCACACAACCGAACTAAATAATTTCGGACCATAAAATCTTCTTTAATTTAGTTCATTATAATTTTTATTCAAAGTAAATTAATTAAAAATGTATTGTTTGTATGTATGTATTCTCCTTTAACTCCTAGGAGGAGCATAGGGCCAATTAATTAAAAATAGTTCTTATTATTAAACATTTGTTTTAACGCAAAAAAAAAACAATGTAAAGCAAAAAAAAAAAATTAAAAAAAAAGAAAAAAAAAAATTGTTTAGCACTTTTGTTGCAATTATGTTTAAGCGCTAATTTACCCCTTTACCCATATGTTTTATTGCTGTTGTAAGACTTTTTTTTTTCATGTAAGTAAAGTAATTTTGGTTTAAATCTATTTATAGTTTTTTTTTCTTTAAGGTTTTATATGTATACATACATATATATTTTTATGTATATATGGGTGATTCTTAGATAACTGTGCTTTTTCGAGTTGTAAAATTGGCAGATATTTTTTTTGGATTTTTGCAAGTTTCTTCATGCTATCTTATGTAAACACACTCTTAAAACTCACCTTTTAAGTAGATCAACAACAAGTGTGAATTTACGGCTTTGAGGTCGAAATTAAGAAATTTTGCTGCCACGTTTGTGACCAAATTGCCACGTTTGTGACATTTTAGCCACAGTATGGAAAAATTATGGTTGTGAAGCGTTTGGATGAGAGATATATTGCATATAATGACAAATTTACACTTCAAGACTAATTTTGCAACAGTGTCATGTCTCCGGTGGTCCATTTTTTTTATACCCTACGGCCCTAAAGATCAACTATGGTTCCCTGTCCTCTGTTTTAATAGCCGTTTATGATGGATTAGGATCTCCTAATTACAAATCTGATCTTGATTTTTTTCTATTACATCAGTATCCTTAGTTATCCTTGCTCAAAAGTGAAAAAATCACAGTTTTGACATCTACTTAACTAAAACAGCAGTAAGTAAAATTAATTTTTTTCAATGGATTCAGACAGCCGAATTTATTATCAACAAGACAAAATTTACCGTTTTTCAATTGGATTCCCAGTTTCCGAGTTATAAGCCTTTAAAAAAAGGATACCTCTCAATAACACACAAAGGACCGAAAAATTAACAAAAATGGTAAGTTTTATTATTTTTACCAGAAATATATTTTATCACGAAAATTTTAAGCCCTTGCAGACTAAAATCGGATGAAAAAATAAGGCTCTATTGTAGATTTAGTGAATGAACAGATGAAATTTTGATTCTGTGAATTTGCAAAGTAGTAGTTTAGTAGGCTTAGTCACTAAATCTAGAATAGAGCTGTCATTTTTCATGCGATTATGGTCTGCAAAGTCACGAAATTTTTGTAATTAAATATGTTATTGATAAAAATAATAAAACTTGATTTTTTGTAACTTTTCGGTCTCGAAAAATCCTTTGTATGTTATCGAAAGATGTCCTTAATTTAAACGCTTATAACTCGGAAGCTAAGAATCCAATTGAAAAACGGTAAATTATGTCTTGTTGACAATAAATTTGGCTGTCTGAATCCATTGACAAAAATTTATTTTACTTGTTGTTGTTTTTGTTCTATAGCTTTAAGTAGATGTCAAAACGGTGATTTTTTCACTTTTGAGCAAGGATAACTCAGGATTCTGATGGTGTAGAAAAATTTTTGTATTAAAAACATAATTAATAGCCTTCAACTAAACATCTGTATACTCAAACTTTATATGAAATATGTTTTTTTGCAGACTGATGAAAAGTGCCACGTTTGTGACATTTTTTATGCGCCACGTTTGTGACATTTTTGCAGTTTATCGCTCATTGTAAAGCACGCTTTTGAGTTCAAGATTTTTCCGAAAGAATTTGGGGTCATGTCTGCAAATCCTACAAAAAAATTGTTTCATGCATAAAATAAAATGTTCTACCTGGGAGTGCCGAGTGCCACGTTTGTGACCATAATTTTTAGAAAAAACGGTTTTTGTTTATAAAATGCCCTATAAAACGCAAACAGATTTCTTTTTGGACGCGTTCGGACATGATGACGTTTGGGTGATGGATAGTGATCAGAATTAATGCATGTGTATTGCAATCTATTGACTGAAACAGTAGTACCATGCAGTAGTAGAATAATACTTTTACGAAATTTTTTTTTTCCAAAACTAGGGGACAGTTTTCAATTCGAAATTGTGCCCTCTAAAAATTGTTTAAAACTGCAGATTAGCTCAGAATATTGTAGCCTTAAGTATTTACTTAATATGTTTAGTAACTTGTGTTCTGTTCTATTTCCGTTTTTTGGTCGTTTTTCATCGTTTTGTGTTTAAAAAGTAGGGGTAGGACATGCCACGTTTGTGACATTTGGGGTATATTTGCAAACTTTCACAATAGACCAATAATTATTTGGTGGTAAAATTGATCCGCTCTATTAGAAAAACATAGTTTCTAACTTATAGCGTAATTTTTTGTGAAAAAAAGCCTACTGTATAGGTGAAATCTCCAGAGGACACAAAAAGTACAGTTATCTGAGAATCACCCATATATATATATATATATATATATCGCAATAAATTCGTTTATATAGATGGATGATATATATATGTATACATATATATAATTTCAATTATACAAATTCAACAAAAAAAATATAGAAAATCAAAACACTTACAACTTTTTAGGTTTTTTTTTAATCTGTCTGGAACAAATCCATAGAAGGCCTTCGATGAACTGCTGCAGCTGTCGCTATGAAAAGTTTTTTTTTTATAATTATTTTATAATATTTCATTAATTTCCTTCACTTTACATTATCTTGCACAATATATATAACTTTTAGCTTAAGTTTTTTTTTTTCAATTGAAATCTTTAAATTATTATTTTTTTTTTTTTTTACTTTTCTTTACAAAAAAAAAATTCACAAGAATTGAGTTTGAAATATATGCTTATAACAATGAAAATGTATAAAATGTACAACATTTTTTTTCCCACTAACTACTCGCGGCTAATCGCCAAACCGGTACTAACAACTAGAGCAAATAATTCAAGCGGTACTTCTGTAATTTACAAAACAAAGAGACAATTTACATTCTTTGTTTTGCTTTTATGTTTCATATATGTTTAATACAGAAATATATCTTGGGACAAAATTTGAGTTTGGGACAAACTGTAATTTTGTTTTTTTTGAATGTTTCTTTTTGTTTTTTTTTTTTTTTGTAGCAATTTGTATTTAAATTCCAGTATGACTCTTTTGATTGATTTTTTTAAGAGAAAAATCTATCAAAGCGAAAACTGAATTTATGCTTTCTATTTTATTTTTATTTTTTTCTTTAATTTACTTTTAGGTTATAGACAAAAAAAAATTAATTTTTAACTAGATTTAAAAATTAAGAGTATCTAATTTCACATTTTAAGAGCAAAATTATTTATATATTGGCATTTTTTTTTCCCGATTATTTTTTTTTTTCTTTCTTGAAATAACTGAGAATGACTTTGTTTTCTGAACGAAATTATATGAAATTAAACATATATCAAATTTTATATTACGATTTCTGCATAAAATTATGGAAACCTGGCCGGAACTGGTATTTAAGAAAAATCTGCTGCTTTCAATAAAAGTACAATCTTGGAGTGTGGATCTTCTGAAAAACTGGTCGTCTTTGAAATAGTGAAGACTTCTGCAGGAGTTAAGTTCTTTATCCTTTTTTGATGACTCAAACAGCACTTTTTCTCGGGTTTAGCAAATAGGCTGCTACTTACTTTGACGAAGTGTCGACCATATGCGAATATGTATGTTGATTTAAAATCGTTCATACGATTATTTGGAAAAAGTTCTGATTTTATATTACTTTTATTTTACTGTGTGTAACTTTACTTTAAATAAATAAATTTCGTCTTTCGAATACGTGCTGAGGGTTTGATTTCTCGATCAGAAAGCAAGATGACTTCTCCAGCGGAAACTAATATTGTACCTCACGTGTCTATCGAAAAATTTTAAGCTTATCGATAATTTTTACTTAGACCATAATCGTAATTTACATTGCAGAAAACCTTGCTTTCGTGTAATGTTACACTATAGTCAATGTGGATACCAGATCGTGGGAATTTTAAATGAAAATTATTAATTTCATTTTTGAAATTTTTGACTTCAAAAATAAAACAAAAAAAATCTTATGGTTAAGGCAACCCAGTACAACATTTTAAACATGCACTTGTCACTTCTTTTCAACTTTTAGGTAACATGCATGCTAATATCTAACACTGTTCCAAGTTTAATTAAAATCGCTGTAGCTGTTTTCAAGAAAAAATGTTGGCACAGAAATAAGTACAAACAAACATACAATTTTAGCTCGTATAAGAAGAGAAGATAATCTCATGTGAGAAATTGACACAAAAAACAACATAAAAGAAAAAGAAGAGTTGCGATAACTTCCTACAAATCATTTCATTCACAACTGAATCGCTTATAGCTTTCGAAGTCGTTTCTATCTGCTTCACGATTAGCATTCACTCTGACAACTTTTGCGCTATTTCATACGAATAGACATGAAGAATTTTGTACCACGAAGTAGCGCCATAGCACCGCATAGCATATAACGCCCACTCTGATATCAGCCTTATGTTTTTCACATAATGCTACTCAGAAAATTTGGGACAGATTATTGCAAAGAATTTAATTGAAAGTTTTATTTTTAACGTTTCTTGCTAAATTTCACAGATATGTATGAGGAAACGATAAGAGCATATTTGTAACGTCGCACCCGTAACTATAGATATAGGACAAAAAAGTGTTGAAATTAAACTATATTTGAATACTTCGAATTGTTGACATGATCGGGGTGGTTGACACTTCTAAAGTTAAGACTTTTTTCCGGCGTATTTACCCACATTTCCATTTGATTTGAAAAACAAGCCTGAATTTGTCGCACCCGTTACTATGGAAATGTTCATATAGAACTGAACAGTTTAAATTTTAAAAC
This sequence comes from Calliopum simillimum, assembly GCA_951812925.1. Classification (NCBI taxonomy): domain Eukaryota; kingdom Metazoa; phylum Arthropoda; class Insecta; order Diptera; family Lauxaniidae; genus Calliopum; species Calliopum simillimum. Next base: position 113,275,305 of record OX638368.1, read on the forward strand.
AAAAATCTTTACATATATTGAACCTTTTTTTGAAATGGTTAGGGATGCATCAAATATTTTCTGAAATGGACCAACATTTTGGTGCCATAGAAGCCACAGTTCAAAAAAATATTAACATTTTGAACCACCCTAACGAACATTTGTTGAAAATTCTTAAATTAACTAATTCCTTATTAAACTAGTTTGTACAATTACGGCTACTTAACATTTTTGGAATGTTCTTTGTAAAAGTATATGGTTTTAAAAAAATGTCCCGTGTATGTATAATTTTTTTCTTTTCTATTAAAAGGAAGATGAAACAATGCCCGAATGGATGACGACCAGCACGAGCATTCAACCCACTACTACTAACAATGTAGAAATTACTACTAATAATGTTGAGTTAGATGTTTCCAGCGATGCGTATGAACACGACATTTGGCTTCGATTTGATAAACTTATAGCTAAAATGAATTTGCGATTGGCAGTACTTAAATCAAAATACGAACATACTTTGAGTGTGGTTATCAAACAAAAAGACTCCCTTTTGGAAGCATTATACGATACAATATACAACGAAATCGAACCCTTGAGAAAGCTGAGTGAGGAGAGTTATGATTGTATGGCTTCACTTACAGATAAGCTTGATAAGCTTAAAAGTTTTAATGTTATAGAAAATAAAATTATGGAATGTGTGGATGTGGCTTTCAGAGATTTTGAAAATCTCCTTGCAGAAGCAAGACAGACAAGGGATGACCTCAACAAATATTACAATGAAACTCTGCGAAATGAATTGAATCAATGCAAAAACCAACACTCGTATGATACACCTGAACTCTTTGAGTGTCTTTATGATAAGGTATTGAGTTTTTCTGCTTTTCAAATTTACCAAAATTAATATTTGATGTCTCCTTCCCAACAGTTGACGGTGGCTTACAGTACTACGAGGGAAAAATCGATAAAATTCGATGCTCAATATGAAGCTGCACGATGTGCCGTTGAGCTTGGCATTAAAAGGGCTTTGAACTGTAGTTTCTTATATACTTGGGGTATTATTAAAGATATGAGCTCTGCTTCTATTGGTATAAGACGATGTTTAGGGATCATAGATCCATGCCCTTGTCCTAATAAATAGTTGACACATCTTCAGCACCAAAAAGATAAAAAAATAAATAATTGGCGTCCGTTTCAGTTGCAAAACTACAAATTTTCATCAGAAATATTAACTTTTAAGACTATGAAAAATTAATTTAAAACATTATTTTGTCAATTTATAAAAAATTTAAGTAAGTTTTGCAACATTCGAATAAAATATCAGCATTGAAAAAAATAGTTCAGTTTCATTTCCCACAATAAACGAACATTTATTTATTGTACATGATTGTACCCAACAAATAGTTTGGGTGTAAAATTCAAAAATTGTAATGGATACAAATCTACACCAAACTTGGTATAAAATCTATACTACAAATTGGTATACAAACCATTTATGCTTGTTTGTATAAAATTTACACAAATAAGGTATTATTACAATTTCAATTAACAAAAAAAAAGAATAGAAAAACGACCGCAGGAAGATTCGAACTTATGACCGTCCCACAATGGGAGATTGTGGCCATAAATAGGTAAAATTTAAAAGTGCTTTGGATTTAAAAAATTTTCACGCCAATCGTCAGATAATACACAGGGACGAAAAAAAAAACTATGAAATCTTAAATTTTTGTTTTGCTTTAGTTACACAGTGAGCTCAAAGCAAAAATGCTCTATGGAAGTTTTTATATTAGAAAGTTCTGGATAAACGCTCCAGTTAATTTGTTTTAAGCCAGATGCACTTATGTACACGGAGAAAAAAAATAGTACTTGCTACTTTATTTCTCAAAAATTTTACCAGAATTTCAAGTCAGAATAGTGACAACTTTACACCGATATAAATTTCACCTTAATTTTTTAGTCAATTCAGAATGTATGTTTGCTAGTAATTTTTAAGAAAATATTGGCGTGATATTTACCTTACTGTATAGTTCAAACAACAAAAAAAAAAAAAAAACAAAAAAAAAAAAACTTAGCTGGCCGGGGCTGGGGTACGAACCCTGGCCCTTCCGTATGATAGTCAGATACATATCCTCTGCGCTGCTCACGCATGTGATGTAGAAGCAAAAAAATTTGTATATAAAGAAAATGTCTGTCCAAAAATAGAAATTTTTACTTAAATTATAAAAGTCAAAATGATTTTATTTTTTTATGATATTTACCTTACTCGAGTAAGGTGACAATTATGATACTCATTTTTGTGCGTGAAAAAAATAAAGTTATTTTGACTAGAATTATAAATTCAAAATGTTCACACATTTTTTTTCTGAAAGTATAAATTACCTTACATAAAGTCAAATGTAGGAAATTTATAGTAAATATTCCTTTATTATTTAACTACATTTTATTTGTAGATATGACGTTACGGACTCATCTAATAGTTCTTACGTAAGGTAAATTATACTTGAAATTTAGTGTTGATTACTTTAATTTTTCGACTAGCCGATAAAGTAAAAATTATGATACGTATTTTTCTCCGTGTAGCATATAAAAAAAATATATTATTTCTAATTTGTACAAAATAACCTATTTTTTTCTGCAGATTTTATGTGAATTATCGTGATTTTTCATATATTAAAAAAAAAGTATTAAAAATGGAAAAATTGCAAACTTTGACATTAAAAAAAAAAATACATTTTCTGATTTTCACTATTCATAGTCATAGTCATATTTTTGCAAAGATCGTTTTACATATAAATCTATCAATGCATTTTCTAACTCATAACTATGACAAATTAATGAACGGATTGAAAACACGGCTATGGTGACACATGTTTCTTCTTTCGCCACAAAGACTCATCAGATCTTTGCAAATGTATAACTAAAAGTTCAATTAAAAATAAATTTTCAATATATAAATTTCATTAAGTAACACACTTAAAAATTCTTAAAGTTATTTGGGAGAACACGCCCTGATAAGGTGGCAACACTTGCCACCGACCAATCGGTATTGAATCTAATTCCAATGGAATAGTTATGCCAAATATCAATAAATAACACAAACAACAATTATGACATCAAGGCTTACGTATTAACACGCAAACAAAACTGGCAAAAGTCGGCTTCGCAGCCGGGCAAGGATGCTGCATTGGTCTAATGACTGGTACTGCGATTGAGAGTTGTGCTACCAACCGGGAACTCCCGTCCAGGCCAAAAACAAAAAAGTTTTTCAATTTTTCCATTATTAATAATTTAGTGAAATAAATATAATTATAATTACAACAAAAATAGTCTGATGATTTCGAAAGACGAAACATATGTCACTATATTGCCGTACATATGAAAAACCTCATTATCTCTATTTTTGCCAATTCGAGATATTAAGGCAAACGCTTTTTCTGGTATTTCTTGAATGTTTTTAAATATTTAAATATTGTAACACCTGATTTAGGATAATTCAGGGATGCTCTTTTTAATGGCGCCATTTTCAAAAACCAAAAATAACCCCTTCACAGTTTTCACTGGAGATAATAAAAAATTTTCACTACATCACTTGAGCGTACATATAAAAAACAGCATTATGGACATAATCAAATGATCTGTGTATTCTTTTTAACTCTCTAATGCGCCAATTTTGTATAGGACAGCTATATTTTTTTTAAGCGTTGTTCTTACTATATAGGGGCCAAATAACACAACAAAAAACAAAATTTTTAAATTAAGTCTTATATCTGAGTTTTTAAAAAATGTTGTACACACACTACATGGCGCATTAAAGGAGTAAAAATTTTTTTTATTTTTTTTTATTAAAAATCCATCAAATTCAATTTTATACATATATCTAATTTTATACACAGCTAATCCTCTTTCAGGGTCCACAGTATATTAAATGTACGAAAACAAGTAATAACGCTGAAAAAGAACCCAAAATTGTAGAAATGGTAATTAACTGTTAAAAACAAAACCAATTTTTGGAAATAAGAAATCAATCAAACTGATAGATTTGGTTAATATCATCTACACGTAATCCCGTCTATAGCTCCTCAAAAAATTAGGCAAATCGTGAAAAAAGTTACTTACAGCAACAAAGTTCATACAAAAATAATACAAGAAAACACACCCTTTAATGCACCATGTTGTATACATACAACAGATCTATTTTAGGACCTGTAAAGAGCCTGAATAATATTTTTACCTGTTTCGTGCTATATTTCACTTCTCCACTAAATGATATTATCGGAAAAAATCACAATTGAATTAATTTAAGGATTTCATAAAAATTTAAGCGCTTATATATTGCGAACATTTCTGGCTCCTAAATCGTTCGACTTCAATTAATGAAAATTATAAAATGAAGCAGAAAATCTTTTAAGATATGTAAAAGTTAAACACTTAACTAAAGCTAAGTCTTCTGAGATATTTTTGAAATATTTCGTTTGGAAAAATATACCGATAGACAGGAGAAATATGCGTTCAAAAAGTATTGCTGTATACATGCAACAAATGCATGAAAGGGTTAATGAAATTCGGAATTGAGGTAGCCTAAGTAGTAAGGAAGGATATCTTTTAAAACTTTTTTACTTTTTAGTGTAGAAAAAGTGTGCCTCCTAAGCTTGTGCCTCCTAAACATGTGATAAATTTCCATAATGTTGGAAGCTTGCAAATTCCAAAAAAACCGAGGCCACCAACCCTAATAACTATCGGCCCATTGCAACATGCCTAACGCTCCCCAAGTATATGTTCATTGGCACTACTCCTCTTACCTCCCATCACAATAACTTATCTCCTTTCTAGCCAATCAACACAACACGATGCATTGCATTCATATAAACACACATAAATTTAAATGCATTCACGCACAAATGCTATCAAATGTCACAAAAATTATGCCAATTAAGTATCTGCCATAATCACCGTCACCAATCTTATGCACAAGGATCTATCGGATTACATGAGCAAGTAGCAAGCGCAAAATTCAAGTGTTACAAGAACAACGCACGAGTGTTTTCTACCACTTACATATAAAATCTCAAATGACAATTCAATAAAAAGAACACACTTTTGTACTCCGAGCAGATTTTCAATGTCACCAGTAGCGAAAACCGATTAGAGTTCTCATCATCATCGATTTGTACAGAATGACATCCGATGCTATAAACGATATTACTTTTATTTTCAAGTATCTGTATCTGTTTGCTGCTCTAACTTTGTCCCACAATGATGTTTCATTAGCTTTTCCACTGACTCTGTATCAACAATTTTATAAATTTATGATAGAATGAATTCATTTCCCTACTTCTGATGTCTCCTTTGCAACTACTAGCTACACTATTTTGCCCATAAGTCATTTCGCACACAAGCAAAACATCTATAAAAAATTGGTACTAATAGCACAGTGCTACAGTGATTTAACACTTTGCATGAGACTTAGAGCCAGTTCACACGACAAACTAAATTGTCGGGAAACTAAATAGTCTGAATCGGGTTTGAGTTTGTGTCAAATTTTGTGTGGATTTTTAGTCGGGCGATTGTTCGCGGATTGTATAAAATGTTGAAGAGAAAGGTTGTGATATGCGCAGCGGCAATCGTCACAAGAAGATTAAAGAAAATAAAAAAATTGCGCGCAGTTTGGGTACATCCAATTTACAGCGATAGACTTCTAAAACGAAAATTTTATACACTTCACAGGAAGCTACTTGAATACCCTGAGCAATTTTTTCGCTTTTACATGATGACTGTGCCAAGTTTCAACGAGCTCGCACATTTGATTAAGCCATGGATAGAAAAACAAGACACCATTATGCGGCTTGCAGTCCCAGTGGAAGAACGACTGAGCGTTACACTAAGGTAATGGAAGATCCAGGTATAGCTTTTGTAAAAACACTAGCATTTCCCGGTGTGCGTTGAAATAGTCTCAGAAATTTGGCGTGTTTTATGTTGAGGTGCTTGACGCAGCCCACTGGAGAATGTTTCCTTTACACGAGAACAAAAGTCAAAATGCACACCACAGGAAATAAATATAATTAGATTCTTTATTCAGACTACTAACCGATTGTACAGATTATTAATTAAATTCACTTGTTGCTAAAAGCGGCTCTAATATATTTTGGCGTTCTTTAATCTTTGACGTTCGTTGAGTTATGAGCAAAGCCGATAGTTTAGTCTGCCGTGTGGGCGCTTGTATATGCAGCAATGGAGAATTGACCGTTAGACGATTTTTTAGTCGGGTTGTGATTGTTTCTCAATCTGCCTGAAAATGAGATTTTTTAATCACCCGATAGCAAATCGCACGTGTGTCCGCTCTCATATGCCGCCAGCGAGAATATAACTATCGCCCGACAGTTTAATCGCGTGTGTGAACCAGCTCTAAGCAGATATTGTAGGTCTGATCGAGCTTGCACGCCAAATTTCTGAGGCTATTTCAACGCACACCGGGAAATGCTAGTGTTTTTCAAAAGCTATACCTTGATCTTCCATTACCTTAGTGTAACGCTCTGTCGTTCTTCCACTGGGACTGCAAGCCGCATAATGGTGTCTTGTTTTTCTATCCATGGCTTAATCAATTGTAATACACCCTCAAAGTCTTAAGTTACCCTTAAAAAACTGATCTTGGGTGACTTTATACACTTAAAAATTTGTAGCTCAGTTATTTCTCAACCGATTCTGTATTTTTTCACTGATTTTGAAAGAAGAATTTGTGGCCATTTAAAAACTACATACTTTAGCTTAAATTCAATGGAAACATTTATGGAAATTTTTAGAGAAAACTAAGAATATGGAAAAAAATTTCCGTTTTTGAAGTTTGACGTCTTTTTTAAGCAATACTTTGAAAGTATTGCTTAAAATAGATGTTAGACTGTAAAAAACGAAAAAAGTATTTCCAAATTTTAACTATAATACTTGAATTAGACTAAAGCTAAAGTATATATTTTTAGAATGACCATAAATTTTCATTTCCAAATCAGTGAAAAAATGCAAAATTGGTTAAGAATTAACTGAGCCACAGATTTCTAAGCGCACAAAGTCACCCAAAAACAGTTTTAAGGGTAACTTTAGATTTTAAGGGTGTATTACAATTTTTAAGCATAGGCAAATTAAGTACTTGACTAGACCTACAACATCTACTGGGTCTCTTTAAAAGTGTATGAAATTTTCGGAATTTTGTAGCACTGCGTAATCTGTACAATCCGGTTTATTCGTAATAATGCAATCAAACTTATTTACCAATCTTGGCACAAATACGAGCGGTTAACAAGCAAAATCCAAAGAAAAAAACCTGCAACGTAATAATGTCGTCAATAACTTTGATTTCAAATGCATTCCGAATGGCTCCATTGCGATGCAACTGATATGACCCAGAAATCATGGTAGTTATTGCGATTAAAAAGTAAAAAATCTTATTATTTATGTAGTAATCTTGTATGTACGAGTACTCGTATTATTGAAAATGTGTAGTGAATAAATGAAAAACTTGTCGATATGTGACTATAAATTTGTTGGAGCAATTGCTTAGTATTAAATGCGTTGCTAAGGATGTTAAAATTCATAAAATGTTATGAAAATTTCGATGGAATTCGTTGAATTACTTGCCTGCATACAAGTGAAAAACACTCAGATACTCAGTTTTGAGACAATTGATGTTAAAAAAAAAAAATTTAATTTGTATTTATAAAATTTTTACTTGGGCTATTCTCCGAAAAATGTACCATCTAATGTCCCGAGGCTCAAAACCATGTTTACTATTTTATACAAGAGCTTCTATACGAATAACTTAAAATAAAAAAATAATTCTAAATATTTTACTATGAAATTATAACATAAAGTGTTAAAACGTCATTCTCCCTGCTGTCCTCAACCGCTTCTTAGTGCACTTTATTTCCCCGTTTTGCATATTACGTAATTTTCTAACAAAAACGCATTGTTTGTTTATAGATAGAAATTTTCTATTTTGCCTCAAATAAATCCAAATCTGGGGTTTTTTTAAATTTTTTTTTTTAAATATGTATGCTGTGGGTATTTACTAGGGGTTCCAATTTTTGGACTTTTTGCGATCCCGGGATCAGAAATTTTTGAATCCCGGGATCCCGGAATTTTTCGGGATTTGTATGAATTTTGTTTTCTTCGTACATAGAACAGAATTTAGTATTAAAAATTCCTAATATTTTGTCTCTTATACCCCTACTACACCCCTACAAAGATATTTTATTTAAAAAAGAACAATTTCTTAAAGCAGGTACATTTTATTAAGCAATTCACGCCTTTTATAAAAAACAAAAATTCATAAATATTTATTTACTTCAAAAACAAGCATAAAGGTACATTGCTGCATTATATGCTTAGTTAAATACATATCGATACCTTAGAGCGCTATAGTTCTATCTCCATTTTTTCAATCATTGGGAAATGCAAAAAGAATACTTCAAACAGTGGTTATTTAGAATTGGCTGCGATTTTGAAAAAACTATACATGCATTAATTTTACCTTAGTATATTTTAACATAATTTTGCGTTAAAAACTAATTTTATTAATTTTTAGCAACCACAATTTTCAATTTTAAATTAAACCATTGCCATGATATATGTTATTTAATATTAATATTTAATATTAATCACTTGAATAAGACATTAAAAAAATTTTGCTAAAAATTGCAAAAAAAAACAAAAAAAAATTCTGCAGTAATAATTTTTTCTTATTTCAACCCCTGGTGCATCCGCTCTGGATATTTTGATGTAAATCTTGTCGACCACGCACCAAAACACTGGACTAAATTCTTGAAAAAGTGGAGGAAGACCGACACATGAGGTGTCGCAACATCGCTACATAATCTGAGTGAAAAAAATCTTACTGAACGCATTTCAGTATGTGAACCTCTTCTGAATCGAAATGATCTCGAACCATTTTTGCACAGATTGGTTAGACACTAGTGACTACAAATGGAAAACGTACGATAGTAATATGCGAAAAAGATCATGGTCAAAACGAGGTGAGCCTGCCCAAATCGTCGCAAAGCCGGAGCTGACGCCAAGGAAGGTTATGCTGAGTATTTGGTTGGACTGCGAAGGTCCTGTGTACTAAAAGCTTTTTCTGCTTAGCAAAACGATTAATTCGGAAGTGTTCTGTCAGCAATTAACAAAATTGAATAAAGCGCTCAAGGAAAAACGACCGGAATTAGTCAACAGAAAGGGCATCGCCTTTCATCACGACAATGCTAGACCACATTCTTCTTTGGTGATTCGCCAAAAACTGAGGGAGCTTGGTTTGGAAGTTTTAATGCATCTACCATACAGCACAAATCTTGAACCTTCGGATTACCATTTGTTTCACTCGATGCATAATTATCTTGATGGAGTAAAATTGAATTCCCTAGTGGATTGCAAAATGGTCTTGACCGAGTTTTTCGAGCGGAAACCCCAGGAATCTTTTAAGGACCGTATTATGGTTTTGCCCGAAGATGGTGAGTGGGAAATGGAAAATATATGACTCAGGATATATGAAAAAAGATTGGATAAACTAAGCTTTTTTTTTTTTTTTGCTATTCCGAAATTCGATTAAAAAACATTTAATTCTTGCGACTTTTGAGCCTGAATAACTTTAAATGTAGCAATGATCTCGATATCTATTTTCGACATTTGTTTAAAGATACCAAAATAAAACGATTCCAATTGAAAAATTGGTGGTTATAATTTTTTTGATCAGAAAACTAATCACTGGGCTAAAAATTTATATTTTTTGTTACTTACTATCTTTCTAAAAACCTTCATAACTATTTCTAAATGGTATCTGAATAAAATTTTTTGATGGTCTACATATATTTAAAATATAAGTAAAAAAATAGCGTTTCTACTATTTTTCCAATTTTCAGCAAAAAACGCTAATGCAAGCAGGTTTTTTTAAAAAATTTGTACCTTTATAAATTGTTGAAATGAGCTAACTTACAGCAACAGTCAAAATAACTGTGATATTACAAATTAAATTATAGGTACGAGTACTTATGAGATAAATTCTTTTTTATTTCAATACATATTTTCAAACCATAAATAATTATTTAATTTTTTTTTGTGTAAAATATCTCTCTGGGGGGGGTTTGAACCCCCAAGACCCCCCCGTGCGCACGGGCCTGGGAGTTTTCAAATTTTTAAATGTTGTTTGAAAAATAAAAAATTAAAACAATTTCAACAATCTATATACATATAAATAGGCAAACGAAATCGGTTCAGTCACTGTTTCTATGCCAAAATCTCAACCGATTTGCTTGATTTTGTTGGAAAGGTTGTAAGGAGGAGCAGTGCATAGGACTATATTTTTTTTAAAGTGGGCGGTGCCACGCCCCTAAATGGAAAAAACGCTCTCACAGCTAAACCACTGCATCGATTTTAACGAAATTTGGTATTGAGATAGGGTTAGCACTAAGGAACGATAACATGATCATCATGTTTTTCAGAGGGCGGTGCCACGCCCCTTAATGGAAAAAATGCTCCTACGGCTAAGCCGCTCCATCGATTTCAACAAAATTTGGTATGGAGATAGGATTGGCACTAAGGAACGATAACATGACCATTATGTTTTCAGTGGGCAGTGGGCAGTGCCACGCCCCTAAAAGGAAAAAAAACGCTCTCACGGCGAAATACTACATACGATTTTTATGAAATTTGGTATAGTTATAGAGTAAGCAATATATAGCACGATAGTATGATTGATTTTTATGAATTTTCGTATAGAAAGATATCAAAAAGTGTTTGCTATTTAGTAGGAGTTACACGCCTCTAAATGGAAAGTACGATATTGCAACTTAGCTGCTGCACCGATGCAGATAACCCGAACCCTAAGGAAGAATATTAAAACTTTTTGTGTTTTATCGACCAAGGAAGGGTATAAAATATTTTTCCTTTATTTTATGGTCAAACCGAAATGATCGAATATCGGCCACAAGGCGAACTCTAGTATAAATTAAAAACAATAAAAAATTGACAGTCAGAGAAAAAATCATACAGAAAAACATAAGAGAACTAGTCTGAAGTGCCTTTTAGTAAAAATGATATTACTCAAAGCAGATTTTCTTTCTTTATAATAGCTTTGTTCGCGTTCAAAAAATTGTCAACTATTGTTAACAATTTTTGCCTTAAAAGCATTTTTGTACACAAAAAATTTTGAAATGAGAGCGAAAAAAATATGGCTTCCCATTTCCCCTCCAAACAATTTTTAACAAATTTTAACAACAATATTTTTTTTTTTTTGGTTAGGGGAACTGATGCTATTGTGGTATAGTTTTTCAATGTGGTATAGTCGCATATCTCCGATATGGATAAGAACCTGTGGACGTCACATATTTTAACCTGTCTTAAAACATGAAAAACTAGGAATGTGTAGCTGTCATATACCATACATAACTTTTCCGATGTCAGTTGAACGAAACATAAATCGCGTGTGGTCGATTTTTTTTCCGAGTTCTTGGCAAAAAAATTTTGTTCAGAAAAAGATGTTTTCAGTGGAAGTTTTATTTATATTCAATTAAAGTAAGTGCTAAATATTGCGAAATAAGTGTTTAACTGTGTAAATTCACAAAGTTTCCCATTTTATTTTTACAATTTTGTAATTTTTAAAAATTGGCCAGTGTGGTATAGTCGGAGTTCGCTAATGTGGTATATGAATATTTCTTGTTATTCTCAACATTGTTTGATTGCTGTTTATTTTTTAATAAAAACTATGAGCTTGGGAACCAGTGTAAATGTTATTATGAACTTATTTCATACCTTTCAAACTTTATATTTGGTTGTATGATTAAGTATACCACATTACCCGACTTATGTGTACCACATTACCAGCCCACTTTCCAAGTACTAATAAGTATATATACCACATTGCGCCACCGTATATACCACATTACCTGCCAACTTTTTGAAAACAGCTTTTTTGACTTTTTTCAGATTTTGCTCAATAACTTTTTTTAATGAAATTGCACACATTTTATTGAAATACATTCTGTAGCCAATACTTCAATGATCAGAATAAAAAAATTTGGCTGAAATTGATTTAACGGTTCTCTTTCAAATTCCACCTAAACATTAGCTATACCACAATAGCATCAGTTCCCCTACACTAGTTTACAAATGATTAAAATTTTTTTTCCCAGCGAATGCCGTTAATCCTTTTATATGGAAAATGGGCTTCTGATTCCGAAAATCGCATTTTTTTTTTTATTTTGTGTCGTTTTCGAGATATCGGTCATTTTCGGTTTTTGGACCAAAAAAAAAAAGATAGTTCCACTTAAATACAAATATCTCAAGAACTAATGTATGTATTCAAACAAATAATATGTCATATTAAAGGTAATTAAATTACCTACAAATGACACTCACGTCACTTTTTGGCTGGTTTGTTAGTTTCGATGAAATAAATTGATTTCTGAAAAAAAGAGTATATTTTTCCGAAAAAATTACAAAAATGTCTAAATCAACTGCAGATTTTTACAAGAAAAAAAAATTTTAAAAATCATTTTGTATTTTTATATTATAGTCTATAAATTTGTTAGGCAAATAAAATACTATTTAAGAAAATCGATGGAAAAATGCAAAAGTTGTGTACAATTCATTGATAAGTTACCAAAATGCGTTTTCCCCTATTTTTCCGTTTTTTTGTAATAAACTGTTCGAAAATTTGAAACTTTTTGTAAAAGAAATTAGAAAATCCAAAAAATTCTTAAAGAAGGCATTAAAAGGAAATACCCGTGCCTCGCCGTTTTTCTCTAGCACGTCAGATTTTTTTTTAATCGATTTTTGAAGTTTTTTAATCCACTGTACATGAAAAAACAGAAATAACGCATTCTTGTGTTAAATCGATGAATTTAACTATATGATCCTTACATCTGAGGTGTATCATGTCTTCAGCAAACTTATGCAGGATACTACGCGGAATATTTTTGTAGACAATTTTAACCCTCTCAAACCCCCACATGTAGGTCAAAATGACCTTCATGTGGGGGTCAAAATGACCCAAATGTGAGGGTTTTAGAGGGTTAAAATTTTCTACAAAAATATTCCTCGCAGTATCCTGCATAAGTTTACTGAACACATAATACACCTCAGATGTAAGGATCATATAGTTAAATTCATCGATTTAACACAAGAATGCGTTATTTCTGTTTTTTCATATACAGTGGATTAAAAAGCTTCAAAAATCGATTAAAAAAAAATCTGACGTGCTAGAGAAAAACGGCGAGGCACGGGTGTTTCCTTTTAATGCCTTCTTTAAGAATTTTTTGAATTTTCTAATTTCTTTTACAAAAAGTTTCAAATTTTCGAACAGTTTATTACAAAAAAAACGGAAAAATAGGGAAAAACGCATTTTGATAACTTATCAATGAGTTCTATACAACTTTTGCATTTTTCCATCGATTTTCTTAAATGATATCTTATTTTCTTCACAAATATATAGTCTATGATACAAAAAAAAAAATATTACAAAAAAGTTATGTCTTCTTGTATAAATTTGAAGTTGAATTTGATTTTTTCTTAATTTTTTCGAAAAAAAAAATTTTTTTTTTAGAAATCAATTTATTTCACCGAAACTAACGAACCAACCAAAAAGTGATGTGGATATCATTTGTAGGTAATTTAATTACCTTTAATATGACATATTATTTGTTTAAATACAAACATTGGTTCTTGAGATATTTGTATTTTAATGGAACTATCTTTTTTTTTTGGTCCAAAAACCGAAAATGACCGATATCTCGAAAACGACACGAAATAAAAAAAAAAAATGCGATTTTCGGAATCAGCAGCCCATTTTCTATATAAAATGAGTAACGGCATTCGCTGGGAATTTTGGCTGTAAACTAGTGTTATTAAAACTAAGGTTGGCCTAACATTAAGTTCATATTGCCAGGTTGTATCCAATTGTAAATTTCTTGATTAAAATAAGTATATTTTTCTCTATTTTAGGCTATAACTTTAAGTCTCATTTCATAACCTTGAAAAAGATACATGAAATGGCTCTAACGAACAGACACGCCGACGACTACACGACGAAAAACACGTCTGCACTCGGCAGCAGACAAAACGGAAGAGGAACAACAATATTTCATGAGGCAAAAATTGTTCCAGGTGTCAAATAAATTAAATTAAAATAATTTGAATTTCAAAAATCTGCCGAAAAATTGGAAGACTTGAAATATTTTAAATTGTAATGAATTGTTTTGGAACTTTAGTACAGCAATATTTAGCCAATCAAATTATCTTCCAAATGTAATGCATTTTGCTAGAATTGACCTATAGGTTCGCTGAAAAAATAGGTTTTAATAAAACAAAAATTCTGGGTCGGCAGCAATTCTGTGTTTTAAGGGGAATAGTATAGGAAATTATAAAATAAATGCTATATATACTTTTTTTATTTCAATATAAAACCAATGGGAAAAATAATGAAATTAACAAACTGGTGGTGTTTAGAAATAATTTAGACCCAACTTGAAAGCTTGAATTCTTTAATTATGCACTAGTTTCAGTAATAAACTATTTCGGAAGGATTTACCATGGTTTCCCAGTAATATCTTGTTAAAGACTTTGATTAAGAGTTTGTGCTTTTTGCTATGCATTTATATTTGGCGTTGAGGTTGAACGGATTTAGTAATCGGTACTATTGTATCAGATCTAAAACTACTGACACAAAAATAACAATACACAAAAAATGCGGTGGTCCTTTTACCAATTCAGTATTATTTTATAGAGATTATCTTGCTTGGCCAGCATCCATCTTTTACGTAAGCGCATTTTTTCGAAACTGCTTTGAAATTTGCAAATGAGAGGCACTTAAAAAACTAATCTGGGTTTGTTTGATATTATGTTTTTTGAGATAAAATGGCTTCTGTGCAAAATTTAACTGACAATTCACTTTTATTCCAGTTTATAGCACTCTTGTTCAAAGGATCCTTAAGATACAGACCTGTTCCGGAATCCCTGCGATTTCAATTACTATTCGCTTTGAAACTTTTTTGATGAAAAAGGTTAGTCACACGATAAAAAGTACCAAGATCCCTTTTGTGGATAGTTACATTCGTGATGAGCAAACCAAGACCAAGACAATAGCAATCTTGGTTTTGGTCTTGGACATTGAAATCTTGGTTTGATATTGAGTCTTGGTTTTCGTCTCGATCTTGGTCTTGAAAAAATTTCTAAAGATTGTTGAGTAATGAAAATTTCCGAACCTTATTTTTACAAAACAATTGATTTTTTAAGATGACAAATTTCGACACACCTATTAACTATAAACTACCAAGACTGAAAAGCAGTCTTGATCTTGGTCTTGAAATCATATCAGCGTCTTGGTCTCGAAAAATTATCAAGACAAAGACAAAGACTCAAGATAAATTTCGATCATGTAACTGCAGTATGGCCAAGATAAAAATATTGTTGGGTTAAACCCAAAATATATGGATAGTACTCCACGACGCATGAAACACATACGCAGCTGATACTATGTTTCGAAGTCAGTAGTAGTCAGGGGCGGGAGCCATTGAAAACGCTAGCTTTCGTCGTTGGGGTGGGTAAGCGACTACTCCGTACTATCAGAAAACCTTTACTGCAACTCTTTTGTTATAGACTCCCTCAAAACTAAAATTAACTAAACAGTGGGCAAGAAGACCATGAATAACAAACAAAACAAATTAAACCCCTTCATGATCATAAATTAAAATCAAAATGAAGGTACCAATCTTGTTCGGAAGTATTTTCGTGATGGTATGAAAATACAAAGCTCTAAACCCCCCTGCCTTCAGTCTTAAGCTGCTCAAGTTTATAAGACCCCATAAGTGAATACCGATCGCTTTCCTCTACATCACCTTAAGGAAAAACGATGATGAATTTAGTTCAACATTCTTGATTAATATTTATTCAACCCTTCAATTCGACAAATAAACTTCACATAATAATAACCAAAAAATATGTATCGCTTATATTTTTAAATTCTATGACAGCTTAAATTCTATCTCTATTTTGTAGAATAATTTATATTTAGTAACCTGACATTTTCACTAAATTACGAGCTTAAATTATATTTTCATTTAAATAGTAACTAACTTTTAATTTGAAAAAACTTGACTATCAAAATAAATCTAAGCAAAGATTATTTTGTGCATATTAATTGAAGTATCTTTTTTCAATTCACCTTTTATAAAGTAGTTAAGCAAAGTATATAAAAAAAACAAAATTTAATCAAAACAAAAGAAAGAAAAATCTCTCAAGCAAAACTTTCAACATACATCTGCGTTAAGGCAAAACAAATTTTGTGAGCGAGGAATTCCTCTCAATGCAAGCTTAATGATCAAAGCAGATCTTTGTAGAAAAATGAGAAACAAAAGTCTACACTTTTAAAGAGTAAACATGCGCACTGATATTTTCGTACTCATGTTGCTGGTCTACCGCGGATGTTGTTGTAATCTTGCTTGCACTTTTACTCCCTATTTTCAATTTTAATAAAAGCTCAATCAACAACACAAATTTAACTTATATATATAGTGCATGGTAATCAGATTTTAAATTTTGCATTTAAATATTATGCATAATAAAAAAAAACAACTCACTTTGACGTATAGCACAATCCACCGATGAAGGCCTTCACAGATGTTGCTGGTGATATGTTTCGATGATGAATTTTTATTTGATTGCTCAAAAATTCTTAAGCTTGAGTACGATATATGCAAATTAATATTGTTATCATGCACAAAACAAATTAACTACTACCAATTTTTATCAAGGGAACCGAAAGCATTCATATAAAATTATTACATTAATTTTACTTAATGAGTTTAATTAGCATTATGTATGTGTGAATGAATTAGTATGTATGTGGTAATTATGTATACATGAATTTATATCAAATTTAGATTTTTAGTACTTGTTCTTAACTTTAGTATATGCATGCTTTCCATTCTGATAAATTTCTTCACTTTTAGTTTTGACTTAAAACAAATGCACTTTTATGTATATATAGAATCTAAGCTTAAATTTTTTAACTGTATTCTATTTTAGCCTTTTCTTTTAATTTCTATTTTCTATTTTTTTGGACGCAACTAGTTCACGAATAAAACAAACATATTTTAACTAACTTTAAGCAAATTTTAACACGCGTTTTATGGAATTTTCCTTTTTTCTTTTCTTTTTACGTTACCACAACAAAAAAAAAATAGCTAACCTTTACATTGACATAATTATTTTTTCGAGTTTTTCTTTTTTTAAATTAATCTGCAAACAAACTTGACAAAAATGTCCAACTTTTCACGATTTTTAACACTTTTTTAATTAATTTAATTTTTTAGGCATTTTGAAATGTACTTTTTTGGAATTTTTCTTAAAATTAGTCGCGATCGCACTAACACCGCTCGATCAACCCACGCGGGGTAACCGTTTTACCAAACTGTTTTGCTGATTTTTACGATGAAATACCCAAGCAGTTGTATGGTTGCTAAGAAGAATTTTGAGAGCATGTAGAGAAAAGATGATGGAACCTTGTTGTTTTTGATGATGTGCTGTCTTCTACCATAGGGCAATATCACCAACTGTTACCATCACCAATTCCGTGAAATCGTAGCAACAATTTAATTGAATATATTCTACTTCAGTAGAGTTTTCGCATAAAAGAAAATTCTGTAAAAATGAACATTAATTAATTTCAAAAACCTGTGCAAACTTTGAGTAGTTCTACCTTGAAATATGGTTTTTTTCCAATCAAAAATTTTTAAGAAAAATTTGTATTAAATGTAGCTTTTGAACAGCTAATGATCGCATATGCTGGATTAAATTGATATGAGAGACTTTTTCCTTGAGTTGAGCGCGTGCTGACTTTTTGTTATTTATGTCGAATTCTTACAAATTCGATGTAAGAACACGAAGAATAAATCTATTTGAAAGAATAGCCATAAGACAACGAAATTGCTTAAAAATTGGATTATAACATGAACAAAGTAATGCATTAAGCATTGTAAAAAGTTCATATGAAACAATATATGAAAATTTAGAATTACACTAATTTTATGAACTTTAGTCAATGTTTTGCAAGAATCGAAAATTCCATGCATTTTCCAACTTAGAATATTATGACAAGTAGGAGAAGAGAAAAAACTACTGAACATGGCTATGGTGACATATGTTTCGGTTACCGCCACGTAACCATCATCAGACCAATTTATGTTTTATTTAATTTATTTTAAATTAAATGAAATAACAATTGAAAAATTTTGGAACTTTTTGTCTGAGGCCGGGATCGATCTATGAATCTTTCGAAATCAATCTCTCTACAATGCGCATTTATCAACGGACTGCGCTGTGTGCCCTCGGAAAAATTGGTAGCTTAAGTACCTATATGCATAATTTTTACTATTTAAGTTGTAGACCTTCAGCATAAGTTCAGGGCTACTTTTTTTTTTATTTTGAAATTAAGACTAACTTCGCTTTGCTGGTGTGTGACCATCCTAAGTTTGCATAAATTCTTGAAACTAAACCGATTCAGAATAAATTCACAATATGTTCATTACAATCATCACTAAATTACATGCTCTATGAAGAATATGGATTTGTGTGTATAGAAAAATTAACGTATATCATTAAAAATCCGCAAAACTGTAAAAAATTCTGTTAGTTGGTTACTTTTTGGTTAACAAGTATAGTTGTTATTTATAAGATTTCGAACCAAACGGATCTAAATACTATTCCATCGTTTTCATCAAAAAACTTTCGAAATGAAATGTAATTGAAATCGATCGGATTCCGCAACAGGCCTAATAAATAACCTTTTGAACATTCCGTTCGATTATATCAGTGGCAATATAAAAAAAGAGCTAAGTCGATATTCGATAAATAAGAAACATAAATTTTGTACATACAAAACCAAATTTAAACTGCCTTGTTTTCCAATTAAAAATCGGGTTAAGCAGTTTTTCCTTCCAGCCACAGATATGACTCTGTTGTTATCATAGAAAGAAAAAAGAAAAAAAAAAATTATACTGAATTTACGAGTATTCCAAAGGCAGTTAGCCCCTTAATTTCTAACAATTTTTAACAATTTTTCGTTTTCGTACTTTTGTAGTTTTTTGTTTTTTTGAGAATAAATTCTACTTACTCTCTGAAATTTTCTGGTTAACAATTGTTAACAATTTTTTGAACGCGAACAAAGCTAATATCAATAGTGATTTTGATTGGTTGAAGAGTACGAGCTAATTGTTTAATAATTTTAAATTCGCTACAGTGGATCGAAGAAACCTTTAAGTCAATACAAGCTGTTTTTATGCTACTCTCAAGCATTATAAAGCGCTGCAGCATATCTAAAAGACTACTCCATCTCGTTTTGCAATCTAAGATTAACTTCAGCTCTTTATTATGTTCAACTTAACCATAATGTTGTAAGACTTTTGTTGGTGATTTTTGAAACATTCTAACAATTTTTCTATCTTAAAAAACTTACAAAAGAAATCCCGGGATTGGTAGCACTGATCCCGGGATTTTCGGGACTGCTAAAAGGCTCGAATCCCTTGATCCCGGGACTGAAATCCCTAGTATTTACTGTTGTTGTACAAAAGGGCTGTTGAAAAAAAATTTTTTTTCAAATTTCTTAGATATACTTTGGCATCATGTTCTACATCATGACAGAATATCCCATGAATTTTTTCAGATTCTTAAATGCATTTTTAAAGGTGGCTCAAAGCAAAAATATATTTTTTTATTTTTTTTTTTAGCATTAATTATAAAATGTTGTCAAACAATTTGAAAAATTTGTTTTAGAGTAACTTAAAAACATTCATTTTGTTTGTTTTTTAATGAACTTTAAAACCTACGTTGTAATTTTAACAAAAAAAAAAAAAAAATATACCTCTTTAAAAACGAAAAACTGCTTTAAAAAGGCGAAATTAAACGGTTTTTCAAAGAAAAAAGTCATCGTGCTTTAAACGAAATGAACATTTTTTAAATTACAAGATCTCATTCGAAAGAGCTCTTAAAAACCTTCAAGATAAGACATGTGATATAACGTTTGAAACAAAGTGATGCAGCCCCGTGAAAGGCAAAACGCGTTTTTACTCAAGAAGGAGGCATATTACGAAAAAAGCGCTCATGGCATAAAATGCTTAGAATCATCCAAGGAACAAGTGTGAATTGTTTTTTTTTTTTGAAAAATTTATTAAAAATGACGTTAAAAAAATAAAAAACAAAAAAAAAAAATTACACGTATTCCTTGAACGATTCTAAGCATTTTACGCCATGTGCACTTTTTTCGTAAGATGCCTCCCTCTTGAGTAAAAAAGCGTTTTGCCTTTCACGGGGCTGCAACACTAAGTTTCAAACGTTATCTCATAAAGCCTGCTAGCCCAAAAAAGTTTTAACATGTTTTGTCTTGAAGGTTTGTAAAAGCTCTTTCGAATGAGATCTTGTAAATTAAAAAATGTTCATTTCGTTTGAAGCACGATGACTTTTTTCTTTGAAAAACCGTTAAATTTCGCCTTTCGTAAAGCAGTTTTTCGCTTTTTAAGAGGTGTAAAGTTTTTTTTTTGTCAAAATTACAACGTAGGTCTTAAAGTCCATTAAAAACAAACAAAATGAATGTCTTTAAGTTACTCTAAAACAAATTTTTCAAATTGTTTGACAACATTTTATAATTAATGCTAAAAAAAAAAATAATAAAAATATATTTTTGCTTTGAGCCGCCTTTACAAATACATTTAAAAAACTGAAAAAATTCATGGGATATTCTGTCATGATGTAGAACGCGATGCCAAAGTATATCTAAGAAATTCGAAAAAAAATTTTTTTTGAACATCCCTATTGTACAACTCATATCTGGCAACTCCACGACGTTTGTGGGGATGATATTTTATGGGTAAAAATAAAGATGTTACCGTTGCTCAAAAATCGCAGGTGGCTGCGTTGCTTGTTTAAAGAAAGTCCAGTCATTCAGAAATAGCCAATATTGTCAGAATATTGAAGTGCTCTGTGGTAAAAATCGCTAGGAATGTGCGTGTTTCTTTGCCTAATCGATTGGGATTCGGGTTGACATCTCCGATTTTTATGAAAATTGGTGAAAAGTTAGTATTTGACATACGTATAACTGTGGTGAAATGATTTTTCGAAGTTCCGAAAAAATCCAAAATGGGGCCATGTGAAGTACGATCCGACTTTTGGATACACACACCCGAGTAAAAATGATAAAGGGCTGAGCATGGGCTGAACGTGGGCTTTTTTGCTTTTTTAAGGCCATACGTGGTCTGTACAAAACTAAAAAAGCCCAAAAGGCTGTCCATGCGGCCGTACAAGGGCT
The DNA here is from genome assembly GCA_951812925.1 of Calliopum simillimum. Taxonomy (NCBI): domain Eukaryota; kingdom Metazoa; phylum Arthropoda; class Insecta; order Diptera; family Lauxaniidae; genus Calliopum; species Calliopum simillimum. Next base: position 113,296,609 of record OX638368.1, read on the forward strand.
GTACAAATGTAGGGTAGAACGGGTTTTTTATCGCCACGGGGTTAAACAACCAATTGTTCCTAATTTTTTTTAATAAAGTCGAATCAAACGATCGTTGTTACAGTAGATAGTGATCGATACAACGCAACTTTGGCAAAAGGTTTTACTACCGCACGTGTGTAACAACCTGAGTTCTGACGAAAGAAAGATTTGACGCGTCCTCGCCGCAATATTTTCAGTCGACTAAAGTTCAAAATTCCACAAATCAGTAAAGTGCAGAAAGAAAGGAAAATTTTTTCTAAGAGCAGAATTACATGCTGAATCTAAAGCTGTAATTGGTTTTACAAAATTTAAATTTGGTAAAAAGTTATTCGCCTTAAAATAAACAAAAGCACGTGGGGTTAAATAACCAGAAGGAGAAACAGGCATTGGCGACCACGGTAAGGTCGGAAAAAAGATTCTAAAGAAATTTTTCGAGCAAAAACCAAGACACGGCAGCCAAAAACAATACTCGTCGCTCCAAAAGAGGTCGTCCAAGAAAAGTAGTATACGTTGAGGAAAGTGACGCCAGCGATTAATGAAGGTCAAGAGAAACTTTTTCAAGTTAATTTTGTTCTTTTACAACGTTTTGTAAAATTCTGATAATATAAAAACCCTTAAAACAACAGTGTTGGTTACTTTTATTGTAAAAAGAAAGTTTGGCTGTCTTACCCCACCAGGTGGGGTAAAACAACCATTTCACACTTTTTGTTCAAATGCAAATACCGGATAAACAATGCGAGTTTGAAAAAAAAATTTCGTATGAATTTTGTAACAAAGGGTTCAACGAACCAGGAACAGTTGAAATTTTCAAATTATTATCATAAACAAAGTTTTTGCAGAGTGCCAAACACAAAAGTGGTTCTTTAACCCCGTTCTACCCTACAAAAAGAAATTTGTGTAGAAAACAAATGGGCTGTACATCGGCCGTACAATTTATTTTGTATTTTTGAAATGGGATGTACATTAGAGCGCCCATATGTGCAAAATTCTGAATTTGCTGGCTCCCCGTCCATTTCCTGAAACTAGAGGTCAAAAAAATAAGATCTCAAAATAAAATTTGGAATCGGTAGTGGAAAAAACCCTGCCGGTTTTCGATCAAAGGTCGAAAAATTTACTAAAAAAAGGCAAGTCGCTTTGACTGCCCGTTACTTTAAAACTGTTAATTTTTTCATAATATTTTCAAAACAATTTTTGTAGAGCATGACTAAGTCAACATTATCTTCTTGAAAAGTTTTGGTCCAAAAATTAAATTTGTTGTTGTTTCGGTACAAAAACTTCAATTTTTTAAGAAAATTTTCATGACTTTTTTTCTATAAATTGGTTTTTTGTAATTTTACAAGGGTGGAATATATGTTTTGGAATTTTTATATTGTAGGAAATTAAATATTGATTAATTTAGAAGAAAAATTACTAAAAAATATTAGTTTTTAAGAAATAGAGCACGTTTCAATGTTAAGAAAAAATTTATTTTTTTATCTTTTTCTTCTTAGTTTTTAATTTGATAAGAAACCATTTTAGTAGTCATATTTCCTAAACTAATTTGTTATTTCATTTTAAAAAATAACTAGCAACAGGCCAATTTTGTATGGCAGAAAAAAAAAAAAAAAAAAAAAAAATGTTTTCCGCCATCCTTGGGTTTCGAACCCAGGCTATCAATGTTCTGAGTCGCACAGCATAACGATCATGTTCAGCCCATTTCAAAAATAAAAAATAAATTGTACGGCCGATGTACAGCCCATATACAGCCCAATTCAGTAGTAAAATTCAATTGTACAGCCCATGTACAGCCCACGTACAGCCCATATGAAGCATCGTGTACGGCCCAAATGTCCTGCAAAAACACCATGTTTGGACCTTGTACAGCCCAAAAAAAGTTATGAAATTTGGCCCTTGTACAGCCTTTGTACAGCCGTAATTTAAAAATTGTTTTTTTTTTACTCGGGCATGTTTGAAAATTCATAGCTCTACGGATTTCGATCCGATTTTCCAAAAATATTCTGAAAAAATTTTACTAGGGGTCACCAAACAAAAAAAAAAAAAAAATACCGTCCGTACGGTGGACCCTATATAGTAGCGTACGTGCACCAACAACTCATGATGGACACAACAATAAAGAACTTCAAAAATTCATAACTTGACAATCATAAAAGATACCACGATTTTGAAGAACGGTAAATAATTCTAATAAAATTTACTTTTAAATAAAAATATTTTAAAAAAAAAAAAAATGGTACACCATGCTCCATATTGGCTTTAAAAAAGAAAAAAAAAACTATTTTTCCACTTAAAATAAAACTTTTTTTATTTAAACTCCATTAACTTGGTCGAAATAGAATCTTCATCAATAAGGTTGAATTAAAGTTCGGAAATAAAAGCTAACTTTAACGATTGATTGATTACACACAACATGTTTTAAAAAAAGTATTGGCGATTATATACAACTCAAACTATGGTATTGACTTAAAATTACAATTTAAAAAACCTTGGTTTTGTAATTCTTACATACGAAAATATTGATAAACAAATTATAGCACACTTTCGGTATGAAGTGAGGAATATGTTTAAAACGTACAATAAATAGTTATTCTTTTAAACTGTTAAATATCAACGATAAACTGAAAAACTAGTGTATTAGTATAATTGTTGGAGTTTATGAAAGGAAAAAAAAATTAACAGAAAATTGGTCAATATGTATCATAATAATGTGGCAACTCGGTCTAAAAAACTTTATAATTCTAGTGCGACTACTCATATGAAGATTAATACTGATCAATACATCTTCAAAGCTAGACCTTGAAAAGTTTAAGTTGAGCAGTTAAATTTTTACTGATCCCACTTCAGGAAACTTGAACAGCAGCCGAAATTAATGGTATGTAAATGCTCTTTCATTTACTAACGAGCTGACTTTAATGGCCTTAGGACCGATGCTTAATTATAATTTATACATTACGTATACGTTTTTATAATTTCACCTTAAATTCGTTTCTTGGAAATCATTGCACTTGAATGACCAATAAAAAATTCTTAAAAGCATCCTTAACAGATAGAGAATTTTTATGGCTGTATTAGTGCACATTTAAAGTGCCTTTTAGGTTGTGAAACCAGGGGCCTTACTCTGTAATGCGATGCGATAGGAAATGCGTTGCGGAAGCTAGATTCGATGCGAAAAATAATTGCCAATCTGTAAATTGTTCGCATTGGAAGTAGTGTTTTCAGTGAGACATCATTGGCTACGCTACTCCCAAATTTTTCGCATCGAATCTAGCTTTCGCAACGCATTTCCTATCGCATCGCATTACAGAGTAAGGCCCCAGATTTGCCTTTTATTGTAATTGGGCAATAAATTTTTTCTAGTTTTGAATATGCCGGATATTGAACATAAAATGCAAAAAGGCGTAACATAATTTTGAATTTTTTTAATAGCGTTGCAAAAAACGTCTTAAAACTCCAAATATTTTAGATTTAAAAGTCAGTTTTGGCAAGTGTTGCCTAAATTAAAATCGGTATTAACGGCAACGGCTTTGACAAAGATCAAAATGATGTTACGCCTTTTTGATTTCAGGTGACGATGTCGATGTCGAAGTGCATTTGAAAGCTCTTTTTTAAGATTCTAAAAGGGTAGACATACGACAGCTTTAATCCGGATTATAAACGTAACAATGCGATTTCTGACAGTTTCTGCATTAAGTAAACAGCTGATTTGTTTGTTTGATTGTTTTTTTTTTGACAGCACCTGTTCTATGCAGTGTTACCAACTTTTAAATTTGAAAACGCACCAAATCCGGCAAAAAACGCGTTTTTTCCCAAAAAAAGCACTAAATTCTAATTTGCAAAAAAAAAAAAAAAAACCAAAAAGTTTCGCACGTGTAGACAAGTTTAGTAATTTTTAATAAAAACATTTTAATTATGAATCAATTCTTCTATAAAAAGACTTTTCAATAAATAAATATTAGGGCAAGGGAGGGAAATATGGACCACCAATCTTTCTTTTTTAAATAAAACTCAAAAAACATAAAACAAGACAATTAAATTTATGTCATTCGTTAAAGGAAACAATTCACATTTCTTTTGATTCACTTTTAGATAAATACCTCATCAGGATAAAGAAAAAAGTTTAAAAACTGAAAATATTCAAAATGAATATAAAAAAGTGTAGTGTTATATGGACTATATATTGGCACACATGTTTATTTGGTATAGAAGTTGCATATAAAAATATCACTTCCATATCTGGCACATATTTCATGACTCCAAGAACGTCAGATTACACATTCAAACCAAAATTCGCCAGGGTGATCTTCTGAGTAAAAGGTTTTACATTATATGCATTTTTCATCCTCTATTCATTTGTAGTTTACAAATTACAAATAATGAAAATCAGATTCATCATGAAAAGTGCCCCTAGATTCTCCGTCTAAAGTAGATAATAAATAAATTTGTTTTTTGAGGCTTTTTTCTTTGGTGGTCCACATTACCCGCACCACGTGTTGGTGAAATAAATGGTGTTTTTTCAAAAACTCTTGTGGTCAATGAACATATTTGTGCTGATAAATTATAAATGGTAACCACTGACTTTACATAGTTTACCATTTACTTAAAAACACCATGTCTTTAAAGTGAAATAATGAAATTTACTCACTGGAAAAAAATTATCACCTAACTTAACAGAATCATGCGACTTCACCGAACGCTAAAAGAGCACTGACATAAGCTTTAGGTATTGGCTTAACGTTTAAATATGAATAACGTAAATCCTATGTACGCAATGGAAAATATCCATGTGGTCCATATTACCCACGTACTCCATATTTCCCTCCCTTACCCTATATACGTGTATATGTGTAGTTAGATATCAAAACTGCCTAAGTCCCTCTATGATATGTGGGCAAAATAAAATAAAAACAATTCAATAAAATTTATTCTATTTTGCCTAAAAACTTGAGAGGGACTTAGGCAGTTTTGATATTTAACAACACACATAATATATATACATAAAATTAAGATTAACATTACTTTGGCTTTAGATGACTCGAACTTGTAGCTTAATCTGTTAAATTATGTTCACTACTTTCGGGTTCCTCCTAGCCGAAGCTTTCTATGTAATATTCTGATTTCTAGTATGCTTGCAGACTATTTACTTTTAACAGTGTTTCATCTTTTAATTCATAAGTGTCGCACCAGCAACCATTCCATTTTAATCCATATTTAATGTGGAGTAAAGAATTTACAGAAAAAAATGAAAGTTTGTTTCTTATTTTTGATTTAAACGCAGCCATTGAACTAAATGCTCTTTCTATTTACTTCAGCATTGGAATATAGCAATGACAACACACGTAGGACTAAATTTGCTAGATCTTCAAAAGGGCTTAGGTCTAAAGAATCTTCGAAACCTTTTTCATTGATCCAAAAGGACGTAGCACTATTTTCTAATTCCAAATTAAAAGCCTGTTCACATCAGCATTTTATGAATTTTATTCAACGAGCAAAACAAAGTCTTCAAGAAGAAAGAAAAAAGCACTAGAAAAAGCACTAAAAATGAAAAAAAGCTAGGCCAATAATTTTACGGGTAATTATTCCAAAAAAGGACTAGATCTAGTGCGAAAAGCACTAAGTTGGCAACACTGCCTCTAAGTCCTCGAACCAGTTAATGTTCAATTTTTTTATTCGGGTCTTAAAATGAAAAAATTTCATTAATTTTTAGGTTAAAGTGGCGGCTTAGCAATGCAAGCTAGAAACCCTTATGTGCCATTTTAATATCACAAGTGTGATCCGGCAGACTCGTGCAGGTGGTTGTTGAAAATTAAATTACCAAGCTAAAAATATTTATATCCAGTCAGTCCTATTAAGGTAATTGAGCAGCGCCGATTTCGCTGAGTGTATTGAAGAAAAGCTTTTCTAATGATTCAAGTCTAGCTCTAGTCACAGAGAAAGTGTTCAAGAGATTCTTGCTAGTTTTTATCTAAGCAACTCCAACAGAAGGAGTTGAAAAGGATTTCTAGCTTTTCAGCATGAATGCCGATAGCCCAGTGTCCAGTACAAGCTGCGGTAATTCTTGCTATCATAAAACGGTTATTAGCTAGTAAATAAGGGGTTTTTGAACTGTTGTATGTAGGCCAGATTGACCTGGTTATCCAACATGTTGTCAATGCTTTCCAATTAGTGTTTGCCTCGGTTAAGTTATATAAGATAATTCGCTTCTTTACTAGGCCTAGCAGGATATGAACACGCTGGTAGCGGTAAGGAAGGAGCCATGCCTTACCAGTTCGTCAGCATTTTGGTTGCTCTCGATGTCCCTATGGTCTGAAACCCAAACGAGCGCAAGATCAAACTGACGCCCTAGTCTGACTTATTTTTCTTTGTAATCTGCTACTTATTTAGATTTTTATATTGCTGAAAGGCCGGATTGTCCGAAAGAATCGCCACCTTTCCGGAAGTGGCATTAATATTCCCTAATGACTTTCAGGCTTCGAAGCAAAAACTTCTGCCTGAAAAACTATACATATTTTTTATTCTTCTTAACCCAGATAGACCTTAATTTTTTTTTTGGAAATTTACCAGTTTTTTTTTGTTTATTTCGTGTATTAGAGGTTGTTTGACAAAGAATATGATGATTTTAGAATTTTTTTAGAATCGGTGACGTCACAAATATATGCAAGCAACATTTTAACCATTTTTGTTTATAATTCTTTCATCAGTATCAGTATCTGTAACTTAGTTTCCCATTTTATCGAACCTTTAAGAGTAACAAAACCAAACCCTTAGTATAGTTGACTCTTGAACGCTGAAAATTAAAGTTTAGCTTCAAGCTTTTTGGTGTTAACTTTCAGAATGTCGGTTTTTTATAGGGATTACAGCAGAAAACTTACTTTCTCATATGTCTTCTTCAATTATTCTGTATTCTGAAGCAAACATTTCTTATCAAATCCGCTCAAATGTCACTACAAATGTCTTGAAGGGTCCTTATCTGTAAGAAACAACCGCTTTGGTATGATTCCAACCTGGATATGAAGATGATCTTGAAGCTAAACTTTGTTCCCATACCTGATCGGCTATCTTCTTGTGTACTTCTTGATTCCATGACTCCTGAATGACAGGACAATACTCTCAACGACTGAATGTTTTTAAGAGACCAAGGCAAAAGCATGACATCTTTCGTTCAGGAGGGGATTAATCTCGGTAAAACGGTCATTGCTACTCAGGTTGTTATTTTGCCAGATGTCTAGGTAAATGTATTGCCTGTCACAAATGGGTATCAATCCCCTGAGTAAGGCCTCCATCGTCATTATTTGGTAGTAATAAAGCAAAATTGACCCCACTTTATCCTTTGGCATCATCCTTTCTCTCCAAAACTTCCAAACTTTCTTCCAATCGAAGCAGTTTTCTTAGTATGAAAAAGAAAATTTTATGACGCGGATTCGACTAACGTCCTTCCAGAAGGATTGTCGAAATAACGGAAGTTGCTGATTGCAAAAGGGGCAATATTTTATCTTATTCATTATAAGCAGTATCTAGAGAGTTGAGACAATAAGACAATCAAAACAATACACAAAAACAATTAACAGGTAATTAGCCATAAGCGGCGAAATCGGAGTAATCGCTGATGACATATAAACATATAAACCGCACTGCTCACTTGTTAATCGACAATTGAATAAAACAGCGGCCACTTCCCTTCCGTTAGGATGTCAACAGCAATTAAACTTTCATCGATGGATTTCGCTGGTAACAACAACATATGTACGAGTATGTAAGTGATACCAAAATTTAACTTTTTTTATCAAAACAAAAACGCAAAGTAATCATTGAATAATTTTTTTTTGGGTATTTTTTTTCTTGATACCAGTAAAATAAGATTTTGCCATTTCAATTTCTTTTAAAAATTAATTTCACAATTAATACCAAATTAGCTTTAGGGCCTATATTGTTTTTTAGAATTAAGTTCTTTTTGAATAATTTTTTTTGTTAATAAACATTGTTAGCATAATGAACTGCTAAATTTTCGAGTGTTTTGACTGAAGCAAACCTAGCAAAAGGGAAATGTAGGTGTTTTTTTATAAGGGGATCAATCCTAAAATAGAATTCGGCTAAAATTATTGATCCATGGAAGGGAGGGCCAATTATTGCCACATAAAATCAGTGGGCAATCATGCATAAGTTCGATTTTCCTAATTTTCACTTTTTTTTCTTTAAATTGCTCTTTATTTTGATCTTGTTTTGGTTTTAATTTGTGTTAGCACGCAAAATTTATATTTAATTTGTCTGTGGCGAAAAGTTTTAAGATAAGGGTCATGAACTTCACCCCGATTGCCGACGAGCCAGAGCTGGAACCTAACGCGTGCTTGTACCCTTGACTTAAGCGGCTTTCCAAAAGGCGATATGCTACAAGCACTAGAAAAAGCACTAAAAATGAAAAAGCACTAGGCCAATAATTTTACGGGTAATTATTCCACAAAAGCACTAGATCAAGTGCGAAAAGCAATAAGTTGGCAACACTGCCTCTAAGTCCTCGAACCAGTTAATGTTCAATTTTTTTATTCGGGTCTTAAAATAAAAAAATTTCATAAATTTTTAGGTTAAAGTGGCGGCTTAGCAATGCAAGCTAGAAACCCTTATGTGCCATTTTAATATCACAAGTGTGATCCGGCAGACTCGTGCAGGTGGTTGTTGAAAATTAAATTACCAAGCTAAAAATATTTATATCCAGTCAGTCCTATTAAGGTAATTGAGCAGCGCCGATTTCGCTGAGTGTATTGAAGAAAAGCTTTTCTAATGATTCAAGTCTAGCTCTAGTCACAGAGAAAGTGTTCAAGAGATTCTTGCTAGTTTTTATCTAAGCAACTCCAACAAAAGAAGTTGAAAAGGATTTCTAGTTTTTCAGCATCCATGCCGATAGCCCAGTGTTCAGGGCAAGCTGCGGTAATTCTTGATATTATAATACGGTTATTTGCTAGTAAATAAGAGGTTTTTGAACTGTTGTATGTAGGCCAGATTGACCTGGTTATCCAACATGTTGTCAATGCTTTCCAATTAGTGTTTGCCTCGGTTAAGTAATATAAGATAAATCGCTTCTTAACTAGGCCTAGCAGGATATGAACTCGCTGGTAGCGTTAAGAGAGGAGCCATGCTTTACTAGTTCGTCAGCATTTTGGTTGCTCTCGATGTCCCTAAAGTCTGAAATCCAAACGAGCGCAAGATCAAACTGACGCCCCAGTCTGACTTATTTTTCTTTGTAATCTGCTACTTATTTAGATTTTTATATTGCTGAAAGGCCGGATTGTCCGAAAGAATCGCCACCTTTCCGGAAGTGGCATTAATATTCCCTAATGACTTTCAGGCTTCGAAGATAGCAAAAACTTCTGCCTGAAAAACTATACATATTTTTTATTCTTCTTAACCCAGATAGACCTGAATTTTTTTTTGGAAATTTACCAGTCTAATACGGTTGTTTGACAAAGAATATGATGATTTTAGAATATTTTTAGAATCGGTGACGTCACAAATATATGCAAGCAAAATTTTAACCATTTTTGTTTATAATTCTTTCATCAGTATCAGTATCTGTAACTTAGTTTCCCATTTTATCGAACCTTTAAGAATAACAAAACGCTGAAAATTAAAGTTTAGCTTCAAGCTTTTTGGTGTTTACTTTCAGAATGTCGGTTTTTTATTGGGATTACAGCAAAAAACTTACTTTCTCATATGTCTTCTTCAATTATTCTGTATTCTGAAGCAAACATTTCTTATCAAATCCACTCAAATGTCACCACAAATGTCTTGAAGGGTCCTTATCTGTAAGAAACAACCGCTTTGGTATGATTCCAACCTGGATATGAAGATGATCTTGAAGCTAAACTTTGTTCCCATACCTGATCGGCTATCTTCTTGTGTACTTTTTGATTCCATGACTCCCGAATGACAGGACAATACTCTCAACGACTGAATGTTTTTAAGAGACCAAGGCAAAAGCATGACATCTTTCGTTCAGGAGGGGATTAACCTCGGTAAAACGGTCATTGCTACTCAGGTTGTTATTTTGCCAGATGTCTAGGTAAATGTATTGCCTGTCACAAATGGGTATCAATCCCCTGAGTAAGGCCTCCATCGGCATTATTTGGTGGTAATAAAGCAAAATTGACCCCACTTTATCCTTTGGCATCATCCTTTCTCTCCAAAACTTCCAAACTTTCTTCCAATCGAAGCAGTTTTCTTAGTATGAAAAAGAAAATTTTATGACGCTGATTCGACTAACGTCCTTCCAGAAGGATTGTCGAAATAACGGAAGTTGCTAGAGAGTTGAGACAATCAAAACAATACACAAAAACAATTAACAGGTAATTAGCCATAAGCGGCGAAATCGGAGTAATCGCTGATGAGAAAAAGTCATAACATATAAACCGCACTGCTCACTTGTTAATCGACAATTGAATAAAACAGCGGCCATTTCCCTTCCGTTAGGATGTCAACAGCAATTAAAAATCAAATTTAAGTCCACCGACAAGTTTAAATGAGAAGAAAACATCAAAATGCCGACCAAAGTCCCGAATCCTTCCAGAAGGACGTCAGGGCTATCTGGGTTAAAACATACTTTTGCTCACTACATTTTCCTTTTTTTCTTGTTGAATATAATTTTTAACTGAAGTGACATTTATAAATTTAATAAAGTGAGACAACCAGATGTTTTGTTTCTGTCAAATTGTTACAATAACAATTCGAAATGGCTTATTTCAGTAATAATCCACTTTGATTTCATGCATTATTGAGGGAGTGGATGCGGATTGTGATATATCCAAGAAAATTCGGATTAAGACTGTGGATTTTCATTGTCGTCTGTCTACCCTATAAGACTTTTAAAACTAAAATCTGTAAATCAATACGCTGGTCAAAAACTTTTCATATTTAGATTCGAAGGGGAAATTAGATTATTAAGTATTACACCTTAAAAAGTTTGCCAGGCTGGTCAAAGGAAGTTTCGTTTTTTGATATAGCGGTGTTAAAGAAATTTACATTTTCTTCAGTGAGCTTAAAATCGTAAATTTTTTTTGAAATTAAAATTTTGGTGAGCCTGGAATATCACAGCCCAACCTAGGCCTCTTTCTTACTTATATAAATATGTACAACAATCGATTTTGAGCTTTTCTGTAAAAAATTTTTTTTGCACTTTCTTGCGATTTTTTAATAATCAACATTTTTCTCAGACAACTTTTCTATTCGAAATGCAGACTTATTCATTGTCTGGACGAAGAAGACAAAGAGTCAGCAGTTTTAAATCATTTGATAACATTTGATTTTCACAAGCAGTCTGGATAGCAGCTGTGTGGTCATTACACAGATTATGATGTGTCGCGAAATTACATGAACCAATCGAAAAAAAAAAACTAATAAAAATCCCGAGAACTTCCGAAAAAAAAACAAAAGCCAAGGTACGTTCAAATCGCAAAAAACACAAACAATGCTTGGTTTTCTATACCTTGAGTATATTTGGTTTCCATCTAACTTATTATAAATGAATTTTGCGTCTCCAAAATAAAGAATTCGGTTTTTTTAAATTTATAAGTTTTATTCAAGTTTTTCAAGATATCTTGAAAACCAAAAATGGTAGAAGAATGTAAGTGCCATTTTCGGAATCAGTATTGCAAAACCATCTAGGAAACTGAACTGAGTAATTTTTTTTATTCATTTTGTAGACAAGAACGCAATTGTAACGTTAAAAATTGCAAATTTTGCACTTATAACAAAAATACCAAGAAAACCGCCATTACTGGAATAAAGAGGACGTGCTTTACTATCACTGTGCAAATTTTCGAAAAAAAAAGATGGTGTTTTTGAGAAAATTAGCATTTTTATTTAAAATTTAAAAATCAATTTTAAGGAAAGTAAGGGTTAAAAAAATTTTTTTTAAGTTATTACTTAAAAGAATTTCATTGTGCACCAAATAAATTTTGATTCATGTAAATCAGTTGATAAATAGAGAAATGTGGTTGAAAAAATCGATTAAACTTCATGAATTTTTCAAAATTAAATTTTCGGCAAAATTCCTACAAAACGCCATAAAATCTCCAATTTTGGTCCAAGCCAAAAAAAAAAAAATACGTGTTTCCTTATTTTGATTGTAAAAAAATATTTTGCTAGTTTGAAGTTGATTTGCAAACCTAAGTGTACACTCACCGTATGAATTGAAAAGGAATCAGTCCATGTCAATATCTACTAAATTTTAAAAACTTGGAAAAATTTTGTTTTAAGGCTGCTGATATCATAAAAAAATATCCCTGGTATCCAATGACACCAACAAACCACAAAGTCCTTATTTATTCTAAGAAAACTATTCAAAATATAATATCTCCGGTAGGATACTTTGCGGAAGACGCAGCTGAGTATCGGAATAAAATTTTCCAATCAACTAGACTGCATCATGCTCGCAAATGTGACAAAACAATAAATCTTTCTGACGTTTTTCGTAGAACTTTGAATACGTCAGATCCCGTCATTTCCAGCATTTCTTTAAGTAAACGGATAAAAGAACGAAAGCATACGCCACTTCCACTAGAAGTCATAAATTTATTAAGATCCGTTGAAAATAATGAGGAAGATAATTTAAGCAAACCAATAGAAAATGAAGATGAAACATGATAATTGTGCGTTCATAGACACAGAGTTCGAGAATACGGATATATTGGAAAATTTCGAGCTTGTATGTATTCTCCTTTAACTCCTAGGAGGAGCATAGGGCCAATATGAAATCTCTCCATTTGTCACGATCCCTTGCGATGACTTTGATCTCTTGTCACGATTTTCCCAATTCTTGGATTTCCTTTTCCAACGACCTTTTCCAGTTGGTTTTGGGTCTACCACGTCCTCTACTGCCTTGTGGATTCCACTCAAGGGCCTGGCGACAAACTTCGCTGTGTGGTTTTCGGAGAATGTGACCAATCCATCCCCATTTGCGCAGCTTGATCTCGTTTGCTATAGACTTCTGTTTGCATTTTTGATGTAGCTCGGCATTTAATATAGTGCGAGGCCACAAAACCTTTAGTATACGCCTTTAGCATTTGTTGACGAATACTTGCAGCTTGTTCGTTAGTTGTTCAGTAACAAGCCATGTTTCGCACCCATATAACAAAACCGATTTCACATTCGAATCAAAAATGCGCACTCTCGTTTTGGTGGATATAACGGATGAAGGCCATATTTTGTTCTGTTGGGCAAACGCGCCTTTTGCTTTTGCTATTCTTGAGTTGATATCCTCTTTTTCTCCACCATCCATGGAGATAATGCTGACTAAATACGTGAAGCTTTCGACGTTTTCGATGTCATCACTGCCAGTTCTAAATGTGATGTCATTCCGGTTTGCCTTTAGCTTCATGCCTTTAGTCTTGGATACGTTGATTTTCAGGCCGGCCTTTTGTGATTCCAAGACAAGGTCTTCAATGTTGTTTTGCATATCTGAATGTTTGGACGATAAGAGGCAGCGTAGACGAGGTCTTCAGAGATGTTCAGTAAAGTTCCATTGGATACCCCTTTTGGCCTTATTAAGAGCTTTATCTAGAATATCGTCAAGAACGATAAGGAAGAGAGATGGTGATAGTAAACACCCCTGCGTACGCCTGAATTAGTGGTGAATGTCGGTGACAACAACCCATTGTGTAACACACTGCATTTAAAGCCTTCATATTGTGCACGTACTAAGTTTATGGCCTTTGCGGCAATACCTCTTCGTTGCAGTGACGCCCAGATGTTTTCTCGGGAAACACTGTCGAAGGCAGTGCTATAGTCAACGAAGACAAGTTGAAGTGCAGCACGCCAATCGCATGATTGTTCGACAATTATTCTGAGCGTGTTGATTTGATCCACGCATGATCTGTTTCGCCGGAATCCTGCTTGCTGCTTTCGAATGGCCGAATCAAGTTTTTCGCTTACCCTGCTCAGAAGCACTTTCGTCAGTACTTTTGATGGTACTGAGAGCAAGGTGATGCCTCTATAGTTTCGACACTCGCTTAGGTCATCTTTTGAGTATAAATTTAAATAAATCCTAATATGTATTTTACTCATGAAATTATAATGTTTTTAAATAAGCTGAGTTTATGTATTGTTTGAAAAAATTAGTTTTTAATGTAGTATGCTTCTAGATCCCTGTATATTTACTGTTATTGTTAATATATGTACATTTGTGTGAATGCGTATACCTAAAAAATATGAATATATCATACTAAATTTTAATAAAAAATGTTTCATAATAACTCCTTTGAAAAGAGTTTGAAAAAGGGGCATGACAGTTGTCTAATTTGACCAAATTTAAAATATGATGTTCTCTACACTCCTAAAAAAGTTTCCACGAGGTTTCAGCTCAATATCTTTATTTTTGTTCTTTTGGCCAGAAAACATGTCAAAATTTCCCATTGAGCGTTGTTTTTCAAACTTTTATAAAATTTAAAGCCACCCTGCAGCGCCTTCGACTAGTTCTGAACTAGCAAATTCACTGGTCTAAAGGGGTATAGTACTACTCTCTCTACAATCTACTTTATGAAGCTCGAAATGGCGAATTTTACATTAGCTTGTCATTTGCGGTGTCAATTTCCACCTTTTGTTCTACAGTTCACGAAAAGTGGATTCCAAATATTAAATAGGCGTGACAAATTGGCAAATAATATTGTTAAACATTTATGTTAATCTTGTAATGTAATGGGAAATTAAATTTATTAAATATTTATACCAAAAACAAAAGAACATTGTTTTGTTGTTTAATTCTGAAACAAGCAGGAAATAAGTGGATAAAACCCAGGACCACCCATTATTGTTTTTACTTCATAAATAACACTGTTCGACAATTTCAAACTTTTTGTAAAACACATGAGAAAATCCAAAAAATTCTTAAAGAAGACTTAAAAAAAAATACCCGTGTCTCGTCGTTTTTATCCAGCATGTCAGATATTTTTTAATCGATTTTTGAAGTTTTTTTATCCACTGTACATGAAAAAAAACAAAAATACCTCATTCTTGTGGAAAAGTTATGATTTTAACTATATGATCCTTACATCTGAGGTGTATCATGTGTTCAGTAAACTTATGCCAAATATTGCGAGGAATATTTTTGTAGAATATTTTAACCCTTTACAATCCCCACATGTGAGTCATAAAACAGTTAAATATTGAGTCAATATGTACTACAGAAATATTTGCTACAAAATTTTATTACTAGCTGCTGAACACATAAAAGTCGAAATTTTGTCCCGAAACCCAAAAAATAATTAAAATCAATTAGGACTTTTCACATTGCACATTTATTACATCCCTGCCGCGCATTCCTTAAGTTTTAAGAATTTTTCGTCTTTGGTATTTTCTAGTGAAATTTTCCGTAGAATATATTCGCAGAATTATTTAACCCATTGTAGCCCAGTTTTTAGAAAAAAAAAAAAAAGGTGTGGGGGTTGTAGAGGTTTAAAACTTCCTACAAAAATATTCCCCACAATGTTTTGCATAAGTTTACTGAACACATGATACACCTCAGATGTAAGGATCATATAGCTGAATTCATCGATTTAACCCTCTCATGCGCCATTTTTGTGTAGGGCAGCTATGGAGGTTATCGTGAATCAAGATTCTCGGGGAAATTTCTTAAACTGCAATAGAGAATGCACGGCAGTCTGAGAAAATTCCCCGGGAATATTTATTCACGATAATACAACATTGTGCATCAAAGGAGTACAAATTTTTTTATTTTTTTTATTAATAAGCCATCAAACTCAAGTATTTGGCTAATTTCATGCACAATAGAAGGAATAACGCTGAAAAAATGTCTTAAAGAACTCAAAATTGTAGAAATAGTGAATAACTGTTAAAAACAAAACCAATTTTTTAGAGATAAGAAATCAATCAAACTGATAGATTTGGTTTATATCATCTACACGTAATCCCGTCTATAGGTCCTCAAAAAATTAGACAAATCGTGGAAAAAGTTACTTACAGCAACACAGTTCATACAAAAATAATACAAGAAAACACACCCTTTAATGCACCATGTTGTATACAAACAACAGATCTATTTTAGGACCTGCAAATAGCCTGAATAATATTTTTACCTGTTTCTTGCTATATTTCACTCTCCACTAAATGATATTATCGGAAAAAAATCACTAATGAATTAATTTAAGGACTTCATAAAAATTTAAGCGCTTATTTATTGCGAACATTTCTGGCTCCAAAATCGTTCGACTTCAACGAATGAATATCCTAAAATGAAGCAGAAAAACTTTAAAGATATGTAAAAAAAAACACTAAACCAAAGCTAAGACTTCTGAGATATTTTTGAGATATTTCGTTTGGAAAAATATACCGTTAGACAGGAGAAATATGCGTTCAAAAAGTATTGTTGTATAATGCATAAAGGGTTAAAATTTCAATGGATATAATCAAATATCTTGTGTATTATGAGAAACACGAAAATTGGTGGATAATCAAGCTTATCTCAAAACCTATTTATTCGATTAAAATAGTTTTTGCAGTTTTAAATAGAGAATTTTTTTACGGATCGGACGGTATAAAAAACTCATTTTTCGAAAAAATGGAGATAATGCGGTTTTTCATATGTACGGCAGTATAGCCGTGTTTTTAATCCGTTCCTTAATTTGTCATAATTACGTGTTAGAAAATGCATTGATAGATTTATATGTAAATCGATCTTTGCAAATATATGACTAAAAGTTATTTTTTTTTTTTGAGGGTATTTAATTTATTGGCTTAAAAAACATACGTATTATAAGAATTAAATTCTTTTAAAATACAAAGTTCAATAACTTAGAGAAAGTACAAATGGACTATAATTAAATTATAAATACAAAATATATAAAAATAAATAAATACTATTTTTTTTTTTTTTTTTTTTTTTTTTTTTTTAATCTAAAAGACAGGCGGAAATAGAAGAAGTGAAAAAGGAAGGAAAGTGATTTGTTTGCGGCGTTATTGAGCAAGGAACTGAAATATAGATTGTCTAAATTTTCTGATACCAATAATAGTCTTACAATGACATGGCAGAGAATTCCAAAGCCTGACGGCATTAATGAAAAATAAGCGTGTGGAGTTAAGATAGTTAAATCTTGGCAGAACAAGCATTTGACTTCTTTGAGATCGGCTAAAATTAAGTTTGTCATACAAATATCCTGGCGTTTTTGTGTGTATCAGCTTATACATAAAGACGCAGTTTCTGAAACTTAGGTATGTAATTATGTCACATCCTAAAATTCTTTTTTTAAACTCTGACACATGGTCATATTTCCGTAAGCCATAGACATAGCGTGTCGCGTGATTAAAAGCAATCTGCAGCTTTAATTGTGAGCTTGAGTCGAGCTTACTGTACACTAAATCTGAATAGGCTATAACTGGGACGATCAGCTGAATCACGAGTTTTTTTTTAGTTTCAATGGGAGTGAACTCTGCCGACTTTCTTAAATTGCGTAGTATATAATATATTTTACTGACCACATTATTAACATGATCGGTACATGTGAGCGAAGAATTTATATGAAAGCCTAAACTTACTGCTTTATTTACTAATTGAATACTATTTTCTCCTATAAACAAATGAGGTATGTCCTCTGAAAATATCTGATCTTTTGCAATAGGCAACACATACGACTTTTTAGCATTAAGTTGAAGACAGTTTTGCTTGGCCCATTTCTGTATAGATTCCAGGTCTTCATTCAGCCTACAGCCCAAATCATCCAGAAGACCAACACAGCTAGATGCATATAGTTGCACATCATCCGCATATGCATGCATAGTCGCATTTCTACAACTTAGAAAGATGTCATTGACAAAAATGGTAAATAACAGTGGGCCAAGGACTGATCCTTGGGGAACACCACTATTTACCATTTTATACTGAGACTGTTTATTATGAAGTTTTACTCTTTGTAGTCTATTAGTTAAATAACTTTGTAGGAGACGCACTGCAGTATCACAGAAACCATATACATAGTGTAGTTTTTGACATAATAGAAAATGATTCACATTGTCAAAAGCTTTGGAGAAATCGAGCATACAGAGCAGTGTTATGTGACCTTTGTCGTACGACGGCCTTACATCCTCCAATATTTTCATAGTTGCAGTAGAACAACTGTGCCCAGTTCTGAAGCCAGATTGATGTGGAGATAAGAGGTTGTTATCGTTTAGATATTTACTTATTTGGTTAGCCATAAGGGCTTCACAGACTTTAGACAAACAGGATAAAATACTGATTGGCCTGAATTCATTGGGCTCACTTGCTGAAGATTTTTTGGGCACAGGTGTTACTATTGCAACTTTCCAAGACTGAGGAAATGTGGAAGTTGTAAAACAATGATTCAGGATGTGTGTTAATGGGCTAAGAATATGGTAAAGAATTAACTTAATAAATTTCAAACAAATGCCATCTTCTCCAATAGCATTCGATTTAACTCCAAGTAAACACTTCAAAACATCGTCCTCATTAACAGCATTAAACTGAAAACTTTGAGGAATAGACATACCTGAAAATTCATAGTTACAATTTTGAGAAACCGATGAATTAGCAGTAAAATAGTTATTGAGGATATCCGGATCAACATTACACTCAGAGGATTGTTTGTCATTGATACCAAAGTTTTTTAAGTTTTTCCATAGAATTTTAGCAGGAAGTCTAGAATCTAACTTGGCCGCACAGAATCTAATTTTTGACTGCCTAATCTCACAATTTGAGAGATTCCGAGCTACACGAAAATTTTCCCAGTTTTCTGGTATAGGGTTCTTTCTCCAAATATTATGCAGCTTATTCTTTTTCTTAATATTATGTTGTATACGAGAAGTAAACCAGGGACATTTTGTATTTTTGACTGTAATCGTTTTTATAGGAACGTGTCTTTCGTAAAGGTTAACAATAGTTTTCGTAAAATTCTCAAGCTTATTGTTTACTGTTTCACTAGACCATACTTCATTCCATGACATGGAGCAAAGGTCATTATTAAGGGTGTTACAGTTTATTGATCTAAAGTCTCGAAAAGAAAATACAGCAGAATTACTATTTCGGGACAAGTCAACGCTTAACGTACAAAAAATCAGGTCATGGTCAGATAAAAAATAGATTTGATCAAACAATAATGTGGATGACAAATCAGACACTATAAAATAATCAAGGAGACTAGGAGTCACATTACACGCAAATCGCGTTGGCACAGTGTTATTAACAATTGACAAGCCCGCAGATAAAACATTTTCATATAGACATTTTGATGAGTTATCTTGACACAACAAGTTAACATTAAAATCACCACAAATAACAAAAAAGTCATAGCTAATTAAAAATTCATTTAAATCAGCAAAATATTGATCTAGAGTAAAACATTTATTCGGATTGTACACACAAGACAAGAAAACTTTTGTGTTTTCATCAAAAATACAAACATTTAAAAATTCAACGGAACTATCAGATGACGATTTACTAATTAATTTGATATTTAAATTATTGCGGCAGTATATGGCAACAC
Source organism: Calliopum simillimum (assembly GCA_951812925.1). Taxonomy (NCBI): domain Eukaryota; kingdom Metazoa; phylum Arthropoda; class Insecta; order Diptera; family Lauxaniidae; genus Calliopum; species Calliopum simillimum. The sequence continues at coordinate 113,316,120 of OX638368.1, forward strand.
CACCTCCTTTTTTCCCAATCCTATCATTCCTGAAAAGGTTATAATTGTTAATCCTATAGACAGAGTCACGAACATCGCTACAGAACCAGGTTTCAGAAACACATATGACATCTACGCCAGAATTTTGAAAAACAAGGTTCGCATAGTCAAGCTTATCTGGATTTAGACTTCTAGCATTGAAGTGCACTATATTGAGACCAGAATGTTGCGCGCAAAGAACTTTAATCAAAACATCACTGCCAATGCCACTTGTATAACGATTACTATGGTTCATCATATAAAAAATATGAAATAGAAAATTTAGACGTAATTAAGATTGATAGTAGCCGATAAAATGTTTCATGTAACCAAATCACTACAAAAGTACTAATAAGATGTGAGATATAAGAGAAGATGAAAATTAGAAATGGAGAAAAAGATACTAATAATAATAATATTAAAAATAATAATACTAAACAAATAATAATGATGAAAGCAATTTTTAATACTAATTCTAATAAAAAATTTAATACGATGAATCTCCCTTTATTTATATTATTCATCATGTTCAGCTAAATCAACCCCGACTATATCATCAAGTTGGTGTAAATTTTCAATTGCTGAGCTTTCTTCATTCTCATACTTTTTGACATAAATAACACCTAAGAAAGCATATGCAGAGAAAAGGTGATTGTTTTTTTTATGTTTAAGTGCACTCTGCAGAATTTCACGCCCACTCTTAGTCAAACCTTCATTCAGATAACAGCTGACGTTTGAACTAAAACCCAGATCAGATAACAATAACTCTTTATGTTTTCTCTTCCGATAAAGAGCCGCAGACCGTAGTAATGAGTTTCGCTCATATGAACTATGTAGTTTGATTATAATAGGAGCTGGCTTATTTACTTTATTAGCAGCACCTCTTTTTACTCGAAAGATTGCTCTTAGTGTTGGTGGATTACAGCCGATAGAAGCACACATTTTGTTGAATATCGCTGCTAGGTTCTCATTATCACTCACAGGTACTCCAGACAGCACAGCATCAGTTGCAACTTCTCGACGTTCTATTGCTCCAATTGTTGTATGCATGCTGTATAGTTCTTCTCTTAACGCCTGCACAGTTAACTCATTATCGTCTTCTCTCTCTTCTTCCCTTCTTTCCATTTCTTTTATGGCAGTATCCACTTCAGTTGACCGTTGCTCGATACCAGTAATACGCTCAGTAGCCAAATTGAGTTCATCATTTAATTTAGATATTTTCTCTTTATAATCTTGATCCATTTCAGTCAGTTTTTTTGTGAACTCTTCACGCAGAGCAATTAGTTCAATTTTTATATTTTGTAATAATGACTCACTTAGCATGGTAAGGCGTTCATCGAGAATTTGTGTAGTGAGCACAGCTACCTTTGGACAGGCAACTGGTGAGTTCTTCGGTGTTCGAGTCATATCCAGCAAGATATGACTCGAACAGTAAATTTGTCAAAAAAATTTATGAAAACCTAGAAAAAATTGCGCACTGCAATTTTTTTTGCTTAATGTTTTTAGGACCACTAAAAAAGCTTAACGTCAAAAAGGTGACCTCCCTACCCGTGCGCATTAGCCGATATCTTGATATATGTTTGATTTAATATATCTCGTTTCCTGTTCGTCAAACAGAAAAATTTTTGAACAAAAGTTACGGGTAATAAGATTCTACGCTTTTTTTACCTGGGATGCGATACCCATAAGTTGATATTTTGAGCGGTAGAGGCCGCCAAAGTTACAAAAAATCAGTTTTTTCCATTTTGACCCACTGGGTGTTGTATTTTCAAAAAGTGAAGTGCGAATAGATCATCGTAAAATTTGACAGTACTATTAAATTAAAAATTATTTTTCAATATATAAATGTCATTAAGTGACACAATTAAAAATTCATAAAGTTTTTTGAGAACTTTTTTTTATGAACTTTTTCATATTGTAGCTATTTTTAATTCGTTTGCATCGAGATATGCCAAAATAGCATACTGGCAAAAAGTACAAGTATTTAGCTTTTAAAAAAACAAATGTTTGAGTTTTTATACACGGTGAGCTTGAAAAGGGGGAAAGTGGAGCTAAAATGGATCCAAAATCGGCTAATGCAGAAAGTTTCAATGTTGTTTCTAGATTAAAAAAATGTTAAAATTAAAATCCTAGCTGCTCGTCTTCGCAAGTTATGCACGTTTTTGTGTTCATGGTATGCACTTGCATGAAAACCATATATTGTAAAATTAAAAAAATGAAGAAAAAAAAACAGAACAAACAAATATAAAAATAGTTACATTTAATGTATTTTGCAATTCTGAATCCGATTCTGGCCTTAAAATTGCTATATCTCATACGGTTTTTGAGATATTTTGGCCTAAACAAGGAAAAAATACCGTTTTTGCTATATTTTGAAGCTGTATAGCTTGAATATGGAACATTTATACGTAAAATCCGATAAAATAACTTAAAGCTCCCTTTTCAAGTTCACCGTGTATATGTAACACATGAATTATGGTGTTTTTTCGAAAATTTAAGCTCAAAAAGCCAAATTCGATAAATTTTGAAAACTTTGACATTAAAAAAAAAAAAAACCCATTTTCTGATTTTCATTATTTTCCAATATGCAAACTCCCTACTGCCTTTTTTATAACTTATTTTTCTTTGAATTTTTTCCTGTTGCAGTTTTTGAAAAACAAATAATTTTTATTTCTTTATATTCTTCAACGTTTTACAATAGAATATCCGGAGACCGATCCATGCTCGGTCAACAATCTGATCTAATTTTTTTTGTCGAAGTTTTGGAAGCTAATGCTTCCTTATCGGACGTTTTGAGAGGCAGAGTCTGAACAGCGAAAACATGCAACGAAAAAGTGTAACGGATGTTTGCAACGAAAATGCGTCACACATATAAAAATAGTGACGTACTGTATACAAAGTACAGTATACAGTATATATGTATGTATACATATATATATGTTTATAAACATTGCGCGCACCAGCTCATGCTCTCTCTCTCTCTCTCACTTATTTTTCGAACGTAAGAGGGGCGCTCATCAGTGCTGTCGCTGACACTTCAATTGAAGTGTTTTGCTCCATTTTTATCAAAAACACTTCGCCACTTCCCCTTTCATAAAATCATTTCACTTTTTTTTTTGAATACAAAATTTGCCTTAAAATTTGTCTATTGTTTTTAAAAGAGCTCAGAAACATACTTTTTTGTATGCCCGAAGCCTGCCCTGACTGAAAAGTAATATGTTTTTCAAAGCGAACAAAGCAAAATTTCGATATATTGTACTTCACAGGAAACTTTTTGTAGAGAATTAAATTTGCCATCGAAATAGTTTATAGACCAAAAAAAGAAAGCAAAAATTTCGAATTCTTGTGTTTTTTACTCTTTTGTCTATAACTGTTTTAGGGTCACAGATAGGTAAAGATATAGCAGAATATCATAAAAGTAGATAAAATTTCCTTTATAACGCTTCATTATAAAATTTTTAGGTGAAAAATTAACCGAAATATGGCTACTCGAACATTTAATTTTTTTTTTAAGTGGTCGGAAAAATGTTTTTAACTCAAAAAAAGAGCGTCTTACGAGAAAAGTGTATAATACCTAAAATACTTAGAATCATTCAAAGAATACGTTTAATTTTTGGGTACATTTTATAATTTTTAAAAAATTGGTCACAAAAAAAAAAATTAAAAAAGTTCCAAAAAATTCTGAAAAAAATTCACACGTATTTCTTGGATTATTCTAAGCATTTTTTGCTTTATACACTTTTTTCGAAAGATGCATTGTTTTGAGTAAAACCGTTTTTTCGACCGCATAAACAAAATTTCCATGTTCGAGTGGCCGGCCATATTTCGGTAAATTTTTGACTTAAGAAATTTTTTATTTATTTTTTTAAAATATATTTTCAAATTTTGTAGCATAAAAATGAATGAATTGAATAAACAAAATTGTGATTTTTGTGTTCACTTCGCTAATACTTCACTTTTTCAGAATTTTACTTCGCAACACTTCACTTTTTACAAAATTTCACTTCGTTCAAACTTTTCAAAACGACAGCACTGGCGCTCATATATATAGATGTATACATTTCACATATGGATATCTCTTATGTCCGCGCGCCAGCTCGCGCGGGTTCTCTCTCTCTCTCTCTCTTTCTCACTTATTTATTTTCGAGCGCACATGGTATATATATATATATATATATTAGTGTGTATCGAAAAACGAACACCCAATTAAACACTCAAATTATGAAAGAAGAGAGATAAAAAATTCAGGGAATATAAATTTTTTTACTTTAAAATAAATTCCTAGCTGGCCAAATGGCCATTGTTTATAAAAACCGAGTGATTTTGTACTGGAGCCTATTTTACGGTAAATTTTTTTCCAAAAAACACCATAGATATCGATTCGTGGTCTAAAATAACTTATGTGTGCAAATTTTCAGAGAGATCGTATGACGTGCAGGAGTGTCAGCAAAGGAATAAGAAACGATTATCTTCAATAAAACGAATATTTTTTGTACTGGAGCCTATCTAACGGCAGATTTTTTTTCAAAAAACACTACAGATCTCAGTTCGTAGTCGAAAAAAACTTATGTATGCAATTTTTCAGAGAGATTGTATGACGTGCAGGAGTGTCAGCAAAGAAAAAAAAGCACTTATTTTCAATCAAACGTTTAATTTTTGTACTAGAGTCCATCTAACGATTCATTTTTTTCAAAAAAAACTTGTGGTACTTGATTCGTCATAAAAAATAAACTATGCACCCAAATTTTAAGACTGGTGGATAGACGTGTGGGAGTGTCAGCGAAGGATTAAAAAATGGTATACAGCCATTTCATGCCTATCGTAACAAGATCTGCCACACTCCTTCCGATTTCGCTGAAATTTGGTACATGGTTTCGTTTCACGCTTAAACTTTGAGAAATGGCAAAAAAAAAAAATTTTGCGATTTTTTTTGTGGCTTGTGGAGGGGTGCAAAAAGTCGAAAAATAGGTAAAATGTAACAAACTCTCCTCAAATAATTACCAATAACTTGGCCATTTCTTAACCGATTTTCATGTTTTGACCTGTTTTGGAAAGGCATTGAATCAGGCTATAAGCTGAAAATAAAATTTTTCGTAGTTGATAAAAAGTACTACATTTATTACTATTTTAGTACTAAACTACAAAAAACGTGCCCGAATACACTTTTGTTACCGAGCATTTCGTTTTCAAAATCTTTCGAGGAATTAAAAATGATGTAAATTACAAACAAACCTACATTATACGAAATATTGCATGTGCTGAAATGTTCAAAAAATCATTACTCCTATACCATTAATGGTACTATCCAAATTTTAGATTCATTTGAAAATTAATTTTGTTTTCTTTTCTAAAAAAATATTTTGGAAGGTCGAAAATAGGTTCTATAGCGTTTTTAGTAGTTTAGTGCTAAAATAGTAGTAAATTTAGTAATTTTTACCAAATACAAAAAACTTTTACTTGTGCGCATAGAATGATTTAATCCCTTTCTAAAAATGATCCAAACATAAAAATGAGATAAGAAATGTTCCAGCTATGGGCCATTTTCTGATCGGACCTTTTTTAAATTTTAAAAAAATCATAACTTCTAAGCCTCGAGACATACCAATTTTCTCTCTTTTTTGACTGAAAGATTATTTTTTTTTTTCTTTCCAAAAAAAATATTTTATAAGGTAACAAAAGTGTATTCGGGCACGTTTTTTGTAGTTTAGTACTAAAATAGTAATAAATGTAGTACTTTTTATCAACTACGAAAAATTTTATTTTCAGCTTATAGCCTGATTCAATGCCTTTTCAAAACAGGTCAAAACATGAAAATCGATTAAGAAATGGCCAAGTTATTGGTAATTATTTGAGGAGAGTTTGTTACATTTTACCTATTTTTCGACTTTTTGCACCCCTCCACAAGCCACAAAAAAAATCGCAAAATTTTATTTTTGCCATTTCTCAAAGTTTAAGCATGAAACGAAACCATGTACCAAATTTCAGCGAAATCGGAAGGAGTGTGGCAGATCTTGTTACGATAGGCATGAAATGGCTGTATACCATTTTTTAATCCTTCGCTGACACTCCCACACGTCTATCCACCAGTCTTAAAATTTGGGTGCATAGTTTATTTTTTATGACGAATCAAGTACCACAAGTTTTTTTTGAAAAAAATGAATCGTTAGATGGACTCTAGTACAAAAATTAAACGTTTGATTGAAAATAAGTGCTTTTTTTTCTTTGCTGACACTCCTGCGCGTCATACAATCTCTCTGAAAAATTGCATACATAAGTTTTTTTCGACTACGAACTGAGATCTGTAGTGTTTTTTGAAAAAAAATCTGCCGTTAGATAGGCTCCAGTACAAAAAGTATTCGTTTTATTGAAGATAATCGTTTCTTATTCCTTTGCTGACACTCCTGCACGTCATACGATCTCTCTGAAAATTTGCACACATAAGTTATTTTAGACCACGAATCGATATCTATGGTGTTTTTTGGAAAAAAATTTACCGTAAGATAGGCTCCAGTACAAAATCACTCGGTTTTTATAAACAATGGCCATTTGGCCAGCTAGGAATTTATTTTAAAGTAAAAAAATTTATATTCCCTGAATTTTTTATCTCTCTTCTTTCATAATTTGAGTGTGGAATTGGGTTTTAAAACTCGTCCATACATTTCAATACACACTAATATATATATAATATATGTAGTATATACACATCAGTTGATATAAAAGTGTTTCTGCTTTTTGAATTTTTTAAACGCAAGAGTTTTAACTATAATAAGTTTTAGCTTATTATATTAGCTTATAATAAGCATTAGCTTCCAATATCATCGGCCACTCCCCGAGTGCCACCTGCCGTTTTTTTTATTCATAGCTATTTTGTGTCATGAAATTCGTATCTTTTCACCTCGAATGTTCATGCTTTCAAAATGATAAACTAACCGATGAATAATAATGAGAATAATGATAAGAAAAAACACGGAAAGTATCGAGACCTATTGGAAAAATCCGAAAGGATATTTTCATAAGGAAGAGTGTGACTATTCGATGCCTTTGATAAAAAAGAACTTCACACTGCTCTATGGTTTTTTTTGGACTAAAAAGTGCACACAAAAATAATTCACTACAAGGACCCTTTTTTTTTAAAAATCAAATGAAAAATTAAAGGTTATACATTGAGCTATCTGAAAAGATGCCCGCTTTTTCTAGCATTTGATCCACAAATTAGGGACAGAGGTCGAAATCTAATAAATTTTGCAAAAAAAACGGTTTTTCTGTTTAAAAATGTTAGTCGCATTAAACGCAGGAGTGATATATGAATAAATTTATATGCATTCAATGAAATCAAGCAAGAAAAAATTAATTCATTATAAAAATGGGCGGTGCCACGCCCCAAAAACAAATTCCTGATATCTTCGAAACTATTAGACGCAGATAGATAAGACTCGGTATGTTTATAATAGGCACAGAAAGAAAAAATATTTATTAGAAAAGTGGGCGGTGCCACGCCCCAAAAATATAAAACACACCATATCTTCGAAACTATTTGACCCATATAGATGAAATTCGGTTTATATACAAAAGTCATCAAAACAAATAATATCTGCTGAAAAAATATGTGGAACCACTCCCACAGGCAGAACTACATGAATAAACTTGTTTCCTGTAGAACAGAGTTTCAATTAATAAGGATACGTTTATTGTTGGGTGTGGTACCGCCCTTTTTTTCAGCAAATGTTATTTGACTCTCTACTCTTTATATATATAAAGAAATTCATTGCTGTAGCTCAAATAGTTTCGGAGATATGATAAGTTTTATATGTGTAAGGCGTGGCACCGCCCACTTTTTTAGTGGATATTATTTCGCTCTGTGCCTGTTACAAATATACCGAATCTTATCTATCTGCGTCCAATAGTTTCGTAGATATGACGAATATGACGAATTTGTTAATGGGGCGTGGCACCGCCCATTTTCACTTTGAGTTGATTTCATCTTAATTGATTTGATTGAATGCACATAAATTTATTCATATATCACTTCTGCGTTTAATGCGACTAACATTTTTAAACAGAAAAACTCTTTTTTCAAAATTTATGAGATTTCGACCTCTGTCCCTAATTTGTGGATCAAATGCTAGAAAAAGCGGGCATCTTTTCAGATAGCTCAATGTATAACCTTTAATTTTGCATTTGATTTTTTTTTTAAAAAAGGGTCCTTGTAGTGAATTATTTTTGTGTGCACTTTTTTGACCAAAACCATAGTGCGCTGTACGCTGCAAAAATGAACACAGCGATCCTTCAACTTCAAGCAAGCATATTTCAAAATCCTGCAGGTATAATGACAGTTCTGAAGACGGATTCAGCGTCAACTTCTTGACTGCATATAAGAAATTTTTAAGTTAGTAAAAAGTCTGCGTTGCAGTTATTGAACAACGCCCACTTTTCGTTATGCTTTAGAAACTCTTGGTCCAGACCCTCATACCAAATTTTATCAAAATATGTTGTATCATTTGCGCAAAATAGCATTTAATGTGTTTTACTTAAATGGGAGGTTCTACGCGCAACGGTGATGTCTTGACCAGTTTCAGATTCTAATTGAGGAGTGATTTTTCAAAAGGGCGTAAAACCACTTCCAACCTCGAACAAACCTAAGAATGCCATCGCCATTACCATCCTAAAATGCATCCTCTAGTTCAAAATTCATCACAAAAGATGTATTTTTTTCAAGGTAAAATTATGATCAAAAGTTACATTTCAGAACAAAAGGGCTTATTTCCATATAATTTCATAGAAATTCTTAAAGTTTGATACAAAAAGGCGTATTTCGAATAGTGGCCAAAAAAAGTTTTAATATTTTTTATATGTTCCAGGCCATAAAGGTGCTTACATACCATGCCTATAGACATCAAAATAAACTTCCAAATGGTGAAATAAGAGTGATTCCGAAACAGAAGGGCTTGTTTCCAAACTTTTCAGAACAAAGGGGCTTATTTCCAAATGTTTTTTGCTTTTTGCAATTACTACAAATATGTTACAAAAAAAATGTTAAGGGAATTAGAATCTTTGGTCAACTCGCTATAACACTGGAGACATTAAAAGAAAAATAAGTTATTGTAAACAGCCCATAAAAGTTTTTTCTCATTACTGAAAATTTGTTTAACATGGTTTTACGCCCTTTTGAAAAAACACTCCTCAATTGTCTAATAGCAAGTTGACTCCCTACAGTTAAATTCAGAAAGATTGCTTTAGTAGCTTTCTTTTTATAGCGTATTATATTTTTGTGGGCGGGGCGACGCCCTTCAACGAGTCTTCACAAAATAACGGCATATCACATATCAATATCTGTTTTAAGGAGTACAATCTCTTTAATTTTCATTAAAATTGTTGGAGTCGTTTTCGAGTAATATTAAATTAAATTTTCAATGGTTAAAAAGGGGGCGTGGCATTTCTTCGACACTTTTCGTTTACTACAAGGCATTGATAAGTAGCACCTGCATACCAAATTTTATTAAAATATCTTGTAACATTTGCGAGAAATAGCATTATCGTATTTTGCTTGTATGGGAGATTCCACACGCAACGGCGATATTTTGCCCACTTTCAGATCAGAGATGCCTTATAGAAAGCAGGCTCTCCACAGTTTATTTTAGAATGATTGCTGTATTAGTTTTCTTTAATTGGCGCATTATATTTTGTGGGCAGTGCCACGCCCTTCAACGAGTTTTCCTAATGTAACGGCATATTACATTGTATTAATTCCGGTTTGCATTGGTAACATCTCCTAAATTTTCATCAAAATTGTTGGAGTCGTTTCCGGGTAATATTAAATAAAAATTATCAAGGCTGAAAAAGTAGGTGTGGCACTTCTTCGATTCCGCCTACTTTTTGTCCATTAGAAGACATTGATAGTCAGTAGCTGTGTACTAAATTTCATCAAAATACCTTTAATAAGTACTTAGTTTGGAAGTTATGACTAGATCAAATTTTAAAGTTAGGATGGTGCCACGCCCCCTAGTGGGCGACTATAAAGTTAAAACCTGGTTTATTCTTCATTCTATGCTAGAGTGCATCTTTTTCCAAAGTTTCGTTGAAATCGCTGCATCCGTTCTCGAGAAAAATTTGGGCACATATCGTCGCCTGAGTTCTCTTTTGCGTCATGCGCATATTTATTAAAAACACAAAAGCAAATAATTTTAGTTTTTGTCGACACAGGTTATGTGATTTTGCTTTTATAACGAATATGCGTATGGGGCAAAAGAGAATTCAGACGACGATATATATTTATATATTTATAAACATACAATTTTAGCTCGTATAAGAAGAGAAGATCTAAGGTTTTGCAAAATATACAAAAGATAACTGAGAAATTTTGTTAATTTGGAAACAAGTGATTAAGGGAGTATTCGTCAAGTATAAATGGGAGGATTCGACAACTGAAATTTATCAATATGATTCAATTATTTTTCATCAATCTGATTTTTCACAATGTATGGAGTTCGGTGATAATGCCGATGTACAAATGGAAGTGGAATCAGCTTGAATCAGGTCCTGAAGTCGCTCAAGGTTTTGTCCTTCTTGATCCGAATGATTTACTGGATATGGTCCCGATTGAAGACGACAGCCCTGATTTTCGTTCTCTATTGTATCACCGGAAGGAATTCATCTTTTAGCATCTACATTCAAAAGGTCGAAGGTTTCAAAAAATCAGGAATTTATGTGACTGACGAAGTCTCCCAAAAGTGGGAGGAGGACCGCAGGTTTTTTTTTTTTTTTTTTTTTTGAGAAAGTAAGGTGCAGTTCCATAATTCAAGGCGAAACTCAATTTAAGCCTGGTATCCCTACTACATGCTAATACTAAAGTAGTTTTTCAAATCTCAATGACCGCAGTAGATGCAAACCACTTGTAAGCGATCAAGAAATTTGTTCATGGAATCCAATTTGGCTGAAAATTGGCATAAGTAATAGTAGCATAGTGAGAAAAATTACTACCAAATATTTTTTCAAAATTTAAAAAAATGGCGGAGATATAGGACTTTGAAATTTTTAGGTTAGTTTTTTTTTAGAAGCTATAACTTTAGTTGCATTTATCGAATTTTCAATTTAATGCTGTCAAATGATTTGGCTTGAGACAGGACTTAAAATAAAAACTAGGAAAAATTTTTATTTATTTTATATATTTTACACTGAAAAAAAAAATTTAAATTGAGTTTCCCAGAATACGTCATTTTTGATATTTTTTATTTTTCTTGTAAATAAAGCTACAAGTGTAACTTACCAGTCCTCCAGAAATTGGAGTGGGCCTGCAAGTGGTTCTCCAGAAAAACAATAAAATGTGGCTTCTACCGCAATTTTTCAGTACAATTATTTTGAATTTAAAATTTTGAACTAAACGTTAATTTGAATTTGAAAAAAGTCGTTGATACTTTCATTAGTACTCTACAAGCAAAAAAACAGTCTATAAACTAACTTCAGCATTTGAAAATTTTTTTTAATAAAAATTTTGAATTGAAAAAATGTACTGAAAAATTGCGGAAGACACTAAATTTTATTGTTTTTCTGGAGAACCACTGGCAGTCCCACTCCAATTTTTGGAGCACTGATAAGTTACACCTGTAGCTTTTTTTACAAGAAAAAAAAAAAAAAATATGAAAAATGACATATTCTGGAAAACTCAATTTCAAATTTTTTTTTCAGTGTAAGCTATATATAAAAAAAAAAATAATAATATTTGCTAGTTTTTATTTTAAAGTCAAATCATTTGACACCATTAAATTGAGAATTGGATAAATGCAACTAAAGTTATAACTTCTCAAAAAAAAAAAAATAAACTAAAAATTTCAAAGTCCCATATCTCCGCCAGTTTTTTAAATTTTGAAAAAAATATTTGGAAGTAATTTTTCTCACTATGCTACAATAACTTATGCCAATTTTCAGCCAAATAGGATGCCATAAAAAAAATCTTGATCGCTTACACGTGGTTTGTATCAGTACAATAATACATCATGCTGCCCTTAAATATCATTTTTCCAGCCAGAGCGAATGTTACCAACTCTTATTACGCTATTGCAGGGTTTAAATCGAAATGCCTTCTTTAAACCTGCGCCATAAACTTATCTAACCATAGATTCTCCTTCACAAATTATACTGCCCATAACTGTTGACTGGATATTCGATTGCAAAGAGAGAGGATCATTTTGTGCAACAGTTCCATATCAAGAATTTAAATGTCGGTTTAGAGAAAACAGTTTTTTTCATAATATTCTTGCCGTTTTAACTTACATTGTTTCCATAACCATGGTCAGGTTCCCATTGTCATTTTCCATTTGACCAAATCCAATATTAGTTTTTGTATCCATTTGATCTATTTGTTATGCATTCGATCCATTTGGCTTTGCATTGTATTTATATCGCTTGAAATTATGTTGTGTTCACGTGGTTTTCTATTTTATCTATGCGTTGGAGAATCTCTCTTAACATGTCATTGACGTTGTCATTTCTAAATGAGTCCTGAAAGAAAGAAAATTTTGACAATTGCATTTTACCTCTATGAAAAAAATTTTATTATTTCGGATTCCTTACGTTGGCGTTAGTTGAATAAGTTCCATCCCTTGCCATACTGACAAGCAAAATAAGTAAAGCGGTTATAGTTATCACTAGGATATTAATGTAGTTATACTGTAATTGTCCTACTAACTGAAAATTTTTAAAAGGAACTATTTATATTGGATATTCACATGTATCTGAACGTGAAACTTAATTCATTTAACCGCGCATTTCACCGACAAAGGTTGTTGTAAAATTTCTTGTTACAGTGTTTATATAATTCACGATTTGCGGTTGACGGGCCGCACCATACAGCGGGCGCGGCTTTTGTTTGATTGTCCTTTGCCGGCACTTCTAGAAAGGCGCTATGTTTCTAAACAGTTTTAAGTTCTTCTTCGTAAGTTGTCATACTCTGTACAAATTCTTTAAGAAAAGTTTGTATCTTGTTGACCTGAAGCCACAAAGTCAACGCCTTGTTAGAAGCATTTGAGTATTTCCACAGAAAAGTAAACCGTGAGCTATAAAATATTTCTCCAAAATATGTCACCAAATAAACACCAATTGAAATGGTTTATGTTGACTAAATGAAAACTATACTAATTTTATGATACATATGTTTCGGTTACCGCCATCATCAGACCAAATTATGTTTAATTTAATTTGTTTTAAATTAAATTAAATAACAATAGAAAAATTTAAATTTTTGTCTGAGGTCCGGATTGAACTAAGAGCATTTAAAGTCAAACACTCTAGATAGCGCATTTATCAACGGACTGCGCTATGTGCCCTCAGAAAAATTGATAGCTTAAGTGCCTATATATATATGTAGTATTTTATTCTCTATTCTCCTATGTCATGATTCCCGTTGTTGTTGTATTTTTTCTCTTATCCTAATTGTCATAATTCTCTAAGTTGAAAAATGCATGGAATTTTCGATTCTTGCAAATATTGACTAAAGTTCATAAAATTAGTAAAAAACACCAAGACAAATAAAGATTACTGGAAAAAAAGCGGTACCTCGCCCACACAAAAATCACTTCATCATATCTCTGAAAATACTTAACGCACATGAACGAACTTTGATAAATGCGTAAAGAGCGCATAGACACGTAATGTTCACTGGGAAGATGAGCGATGCCATGCCCATGAAAAAAAAAAAAATTTCATTACTAATTACACATTTAAAATGGATCTGGACAATTAACATCCGTCAGCTACCCAAGATAAGGTGAAGCAACGTTCACCGTGAAATCCTGATTATTTGTAAGATTTGCAATTTAAAATTTTTATAGTGGAAAAAAAATGTCCCATGCGACAGTTCCGTACAACTGTGATTGAAATAAAAATAAAAAAGTGAATTTTTAAATCATATTTGTGTAAAATAAAAACCATTTGTAAGAGACATCAATGCACAACATTTTATTTACTACATTATATTGAAATATTGGCTCAAGTTTCCCTTAACTTTGAATTGTTGGCTTCGAAAACCACTTTAGTTTTTGTCCTCTGTAAGCGTCTTGGTTTTTTTGCAACTATTTTGAAAATAAAAAATTTCTCAGAATCAACCTTAGCACCAATTATAGGGCTGATAAGGAACTAAAAGTTAAGCCTATGTTCGAGAATAGTTAGCAGCCCCGCATTTTTATCGATAGTTTTGTATATCAGTTTTCTATTTACTTTAACATATTTCGTCAACTTCACAAGCTAAAAGAATTTACTTTTTTTGTTACTGCTTGTTTTTTATTATTCTCGTTCTTGCGTTGTCACTGCATCTTTTGATTTTCGTACAATTTAAAATAAAATAAAATATCTTATAATCAATAATAAATATTTGAGAATTGAATTAAATAAGTACCAAATTATTCAACATTAAAATCAATTTTTGAAAAATTTAAACAAAATGAGTTGTTTAATTCATAATTCGTAAAGATCAACCAGATTATTTTTAAAATAAAAATCCGTTTCATTTTGACTATATTTTACTTTAAATGTACTCGATGGTCACGTTCGACACGATTATATTGTACAAACACCTTTATTACTTTTTTTTTTCTTGAATTTTTTCATATATTTGATTTCGAAATATTGTGCAATAAAAAGCAAATCCACAAACCTTGCTGGTTGCATTTTCACATATAAATTTATTAAGCATTTGTCGAAAAATACATAGGGTAGAACGGGGTTAAATCGCCACGGGGTTAAAATACCAATTGCCTCTAATTTTTTTTAAGAAAGTCGAATCGAACGACCGTTGGTACAGTAGATAGCGATCGATACAACGCAACTTTGGCAAAAGGTTCCACTACCGCACGTGTGTTATAACCTGAGTTCTGACGAAAGAAAGATTTGACGCGTCCTCGCTGCAATATTTTCAGTCGACAAAAGTTCAAAATTCCACAAATCAAAGAAGTGCAGAAAAAAAGGTAAATGTTTTCTAAAAGCAGAATTACATGCTGAATCCAAATCTGTAATGGGTTTTACAAAATTTAAATTGGTTAAAAAGTTGTTCGCCTTAAAATGCAAAAAAGCACGTGGGGTTAAATAACCAGAAGAAGAAACAGGCATTGGCAACCATGGTAAGGTCGGAAAAAAAGATTCTAAAGATATTTTCCAAGGAAAAAAACCAAGACACGGCAGCCAAAAACAATACTCGTTGCTCTAAAAGAGGTCGTCCAAGAAAAGAAGTATACGTTGAGGAAAGTGACGCCAGCGAATAATGAAGTTCAAGAGAAACTTTTTCAAGTTAATTTTGTTCTTGTGTAACGTTATGTAAAATTCTGATAAAAAAAAAATCCTTAAAATAACAATGTTGGTCACTTTTATTATATTGGTTGTTTTACCACACCAGGTGGGGTAAAACAACCATTTCTCACTTTTTGTTCAAATGCAAATACCGGATAAACAATGCGAGTTTGATAAAAAATTTTCAGGTGAATTTTGTAACAAAGGGTTCAAGAAACCAGGAACAGTTTAAATTTTCAAATTATTATCATAAACAAAGTTTTTACAGGGTGCCAAACACAAAAGTTGTTGTTTAACCCCGTTCTACCCTACTTGAAAAGAAACTGAAGTCTAAGGAATTCGACTAAGAAGAAACACTTCCTTTTTCTTTTGGATCACCGAACTATAAAGTTGTGCCAAGTAAACTGCACATAAAAATTTCGTAAGTTTTTCTGAATTAATTAAACAATTTCAGTCTTTTTATAAAATTCGAACTAAAATTTCATAGCATATACAGTG
Organism: Calliopum simillimum; assembly: GCA_951812925.1. Taxonomy (NCBI): domain Eukaryota; kingdom Metazoa; phylum Arthropoda; class Insecta; order Diptera; family Lauxaniidae; genus Calliopum; species Calliopum simillimum. The sequence continues at coordinate 113,331,909 of OX638368.1, forward strand.
CTGTGCATAACATTTGCAACCAAAACAACTTGAAATTGAATCTTGGTATGGGGTTTTATGTCATTTATATTGTTGTTTATAAAACAAAAATAAAAAGTCCATACATCATTAACACAAAACTAAAACTTAAGTGCAATATAAAAATGTATCGGTATTGGCTGTGCAAAACATTTGCAACTATTGATCTAAATTAAAAATTAATAACTAAAACAATTAATATTTAATGGAATAACCCCTGTTTTTGATAACAGCAGTGCATCCTTTTGGCAAGGATGCGATAAAACTATTTTCAAATAAGTGCGGAATGACCTGCTACCGTTTTTTAACTTCATTAAACAACTCATCCTGTTTTCTAAATTTTTGATTGCATAATAAGCAATGCGTTTTCGTCACTTGACGATTTGATTGGACTTGGATCTGGCGACTCCGCGGGGCATTGATTAACATCAATATTTTGTCATTTTATCCAATCTTTTACCACTTTCGACGTGTGCTTAGGGTTGTTATCATGCAGGAATGTCCATTTTAGTGTCATTTTCCAAGTTGCATATGGCATCATAGTATTTTGTAGTATGCCTTTATAATCATTAGACTTCATAATGCCTTCAACACTTTAAATTGAACCGATTCCTTGCGCAGAGAACCATCCTCAGACCATGATACTACAACCTCTATGCTAGACAGTTCCTCTTGTATATTTCGGGCTTAGCCTTTCTCTCCTTGGTCTTCTCACAAGACTTTTAGCATCTTTTCTGACGAGCCCAAGTTTAATTTATGCGGATCGAGTAGTAACAGTCTTATGAGAAGACCAAGGAGAGAAAGGCTAAGCCCGAAACATACAAAAGGAACTGTCTAGCATAGAGGTTACAGTATCATGGTCTAAAGATGCTTCTCTGCGCAAGGAATCGGTCCAATTCAAAGTTTTGAAGGCATAATGAAGCCTAATGATTATAAAAGCATGCTACCAAATACTATGATGCCATATGCAACTTGGAAGATGACACTAAAATGGGCATTCCTGCATGATAACAACCCTAAGCACACGTCGAAAGTGGTAAAAGATTGGATAAAATGACAAAATATTGATGTTCATCAATGCTCCGCGGAGTCGCCAGATCTAAACCCTATCAAATCGTCAAGTCACGAAAATGCATTGCTTATTATGCAATAAAAATACAAGTTTCATAACAAAAAATAGCTATGAATAAAAACATCGACTAAAATAATAAGATTAGATTGCTGACCGAGCAGGGATCGGTCTCCAGGTACTGTAGTATGGAGCATAGTACAATGTTCAATTTTGAATAATTTTCAAGTCGCGATATCTCATGAAGGGTAAGTCTGACGAAAAAACAGTTCGGAGAGACCCTTATAGGGAATTGAACGTTCTACAAAATGCATGAAGAATTTTTTTTCTAGAACGAACCGTTTTGGAGCTATTTTGAAAAAACGGTTCTTTTCTAAATTTTAGGTTTGTTGAAAAAATATCTGGTAAACTATAGGTCACGTGAAAAAAAAATTAAATGTATCTTATAGTGGAATTAATTCCCCATAAAAAAGTGTTTTTGCTTTGAAAGTGTGACTCACCGTACATGAGTTATCGTAATTTTAAGCTCAACACATCGCTGTGCAATTTTATAGAAAACTTTATTTATAAGCTACAATATTGCGTCACAATATTTTTCTCTAAATGTAACCGTTAAAAAGATATTTGTAAAAAACTGATTTTGGACGCCATTTTTCCAATATGACGGCGCGAGCGAACACGACTCTAGGTAGCAAAGTTGAAATTCTGAAAGAGCACATCGAAATCTATAAAATAACTCATTTGCAAAAATCTCGCAAAACATTCCACGTAACATCATTTGATTCTCCCAAATGATTGTACTAATTTCGAAAGCATTTTGATGAAAACAGTTAATCCTACGACATAAACTATAAATAACTTTTTTGTTGAAAATTTATGCTCTATAAACAGACTTGGGGTTTTGCAATAAAATTAATTTTTCACAAATTTCAGTGAAAAAATTTTCCATTTTAAAACTTTTCATTATCAAAAAAAGCATTTAGTGATAGTGGACAGTTTTTCATTATTACTAAATTTAGTTATCAATCTTCAAGAAAAATTCGACTAAATTTATTGATAGTGAAATTTTTTTTACTATCAAAAAATTGATTTGCTGGTAATGAAAAATTTATTTATTATCTATTAAAAGTAAAAATTTCAATTTAAGTTTCATTGAATTCAATGAAACAAATTTTCCCTTATAATAGATTAAATTTTTCATTTCATTTTTAAATTTTCATGCAACGAAAAATATTTTGAGAAACGTTTTTTTAAAAAACCTAACATATATTTTAAGGGTTGCCACCTGATTATTTTCTGAAATTTTGTTAAAATCATACTTTTTTGACTAAATTCAAATTTTAAGTATAGGTAACGCTCAAATAAACTTTTAAAAAATTGTGCAAAAACTTAAGGATTGCCATCTGGTTTTTTTTGTAAATTTTTCCTAAGCCATACATTTTAAAAAATACAAAATTTAATTTTAGTCTCAAAACGCTTATACATACTTTTAAAAATTCAGTACATATTTTTAGGGTTGCCACCTGATAATTTTCTGAAAAATTGTTAAAAACATACTTTTTGTGACTAAATTGAAAATCTTGGTTTTAGGAACGGTTAGATAGCAACAGATTGTACAGATAACGAAAAAACGTCTGGCTTCTCTAATATGGCAACCCTAAATTTGTGTTTCGTTGTTTTTGGACCCAAGATGTCAATTAAAGAGAAAAAATGACGATTTAGCAATTTATTGTATTGAAAGAAAATATTAATTTTATTAAAAAACTAGGTGGCAGCCCTAAAAAAACTATTATGGGTTTTTGGGTCGAAAATATAACTTTTCAATAAAGAAACTTAACAAGAAACGAAATTTTGCGAAAAAGTCTGGCAACCCAGATATGGCAACCCTAAATTTTTCGTTTCTTATTCAAAATTCAAAAAATTCAATTTAGTTACAAAAAAGCGTGATTTTAACAAAATTTCAGAAAATAGCCAGGTGGCAACCCTTAAAATATATGTAGGATTTTTAAAAAGTTAATTTAAGCGTTTTAAGACTAAAATTAAATATATACATATTATATTATTTAGGAAAATTTACAAAAAAATAATAGTTGGCAACGCTGAAAGTTTTAAAAAATTTAACTGAGCATTTTCTAAACTAAAAAATTGAATTTAGTCACAAAAAGTATGATTTTAACAAAATTTCAGAAAAAAGCCCTAAAACCCTAAAAATATCAGTCAGAGTTTTAAAAAAAACGTTTCCATAGATGTATGGAATCGTTTCCCAATCACTTTTCCATAAACAAAAGGAAACGCGCCAAGGAATGTGATAAAATATTCAACAGACACATCGTTTACACAAAAATTACTTAAACATTTTATCTAACCAAAGCCAACAATATGCTTAAATCCGGACCTGCACACAACTTGTATGATACAAGCAAGCCAATGTGTTGGCTGTAACGTTGCGTACACATTAGCCTGTGCAACAACTTGCAACAAGAGCGAAGCAGTTGGCAAACAAGTTGCAAGCTACGAACATTCAAACAAACGAGCAAACAAACGACGGAATATTCGAAAAGGTTCGAACAGCTCTTTGCACACCCTTAATAGTAAGTAGTTCCAATTTTGAATGCGGATTGTCTAAGCAAAATTTGTGCAAACAAAACTTGTGAAAACAAAATTTGTGCAAACGAAATTTGTGAAAACGAAATTTGTGAAAACAGAATTTGTGAAAACATCGAATAAAAACATCGAGGCAAAAAATCGATTTTGCAAAAAAATTGAACTTTAAACATCGATGTTAAAACAGTCGATGTTCTTGCAAAACATCGATGTTTCATCAACATCGATGTCGATGTCGCAGCACTAGTAAGAAAGCTTGGTAATTCATGCATGCAACGTATTAGTGTGCATAGCAATATGTTGATTTTTAAAGTGCCATAACTCTAGAACGATGAGTCGAACGAAAAAATCAAAACCATCTTTTTATAGAGAATTTTATGATCTATAAATGATAAGCGCCACATGTATACAAACAATTTAGGAGTTTTGGAGTTATTCCATAAAGTTTAAGAAAACGTAAAAAAACCTGTTTTTATAGAATAGCTCCAAAACTTCTAAATTGTTTGTATTCATGTGGCGCTTATCATTTATAGATCATAAAAATCCCTACAAAAAGATGGTTTTGATTTTTTCGTTCGACTCATCGTTCTAGAGTTATGGCACTTTAAAAATCAACATATTGCTATGCACACTAATACGTTGCATGTATGAATTACCAAGCTTTACCACTTTTCTAATTAGAATATCTCCTAAACTATAAGCCGTACGAAAACAGCTTTCAGGACTTTTTTATAGGAAATTACCAGGGCTACAAAATTGTACTATTCTTCTGAAAAAGCAACCGTTTGCGAGAATTTGCAAGAAACTGATTTTTCGATCTTTGACCTTGAATAACTTAAGACGCAGACACGAGACTTTTGAGACTACTTTTAGAACACTATAATGAAGGTGTATAACAGTTTTTAGCTTATTATCTCTCATTCCGAGGTAAAATCATAATTTGACTGGCCCAAATAGCGTGAGCTGCAGACTTACAGTTCGCCGCTACGTAGTTAAAAAGTTAAATTTGGTATAAATAGTGCCAAGCAGTCCAATTTTCTAACGATTTTAAGAACTTAAATAATTTACGCTTCTAATAAAAAAAAAAAAAATAATGAAAAAATGATCTCATTAAAGAAGCAGAAAAAAAGGAAACTGTTTATTTTAAAACTTAAAATAAGAAACAAAATAAAAAAAAAAAAATTTTTAAAATTTGACATTTTTTTACATGCCTGCAAAATTTAGTTTGGATAATATTAACAGTTTTCACGAAATAAATTTTCAAAATTTTAGTTCGATCAATTTTGAATTTTATAAAAAATTACGCAAAAATTAAAATTTTAAAAATTTAAAAATTTTTTGTGGAGGGAATGTTTACTAATAACCTAAGCATTAGATTCCGGTTATTAGAATTAAATTTTATCAATAAGTGGAATTTGGGGTACACACTTGGCGTGATTTGTCTCGATATATTTTAACCTTAAAGTTCAAAAACACGATTTTTGAGGTTATATACTGGACACACAAAATTGCTTTTACTCTTTTCCACTTAATGTATCGCTCACTAGTAGGGTGCATCACTTTTACGAAATAATGGGAAAATTATAGGTTGCATCAAAGATTATCTTAGAAGCAGGCCTTACTACAAAGACTGCATACCTAGTTTTGGTCAAAACCCCCGAAAAGATGGCCCACCCGCGGCTTGAATGAAGGTCTAAACGACAAAAATCATTGTTTTTTCGCAGTTTTTTTATTTTATCTCAAAAACCACGAAACTATTGGAAGTTATTCTTCCTAAACCTTTGAAAGGGATTAACTTTCTACATTTTATGTTTTTTTCTCATTGCTCTACAGTGAAGTTTGCCCTATGGAAGTCCCGGAAGAAGTTAAAATTTTTTGATTCAAAAAACGAAGGATACTAGTGAGTCACTAGTATCCTTCGTCTTCACAATTTGCTATGAGTTTGACTTGTAACATTTTCCCTTAAATAGTTATGACCATTTAAAATGATATATGAAAGTTAAAAATCGAATTTCAAGATGACGGATCTTTCAGGTTCGACTTGAACCAAAAAATTACCAAATAGGTTGCGTAGTTTTTTTCTGGCAGACTTTTTTGCCTTATACTAGATTTTTTTCCACCTTCCGGGCACCATATTGAAGCCCCCATTTTGAATTTTAAATTCCGCCCGCAATTTTTTGAAAGCTCTTTTCCAGACAAACATTTTGATATTTCAAACATCAAGATCCATCCACTCAAATTTTAGATACACAAGTGATCCGGTTAACGTGAAACGTCCCATAAATATTTTTGTTATGTGTTATTTCCGATTTTAATGAATTGTTCTACTTAAAATCTGTGCAATTTCTTTTGAAATTAATTTTTAATTTGTATTGTATGAGGATTGAAGTCAGCAGGCCTCGTTTCAACCTACAACAACCACAGTATACAATTAACACGGCCCGAGTAAAAATAATAAAGGGCTGAACGTGGCCTTTTTTCCTTTTTTAAGGCCGTACGTGGTCTGTACAAAACTAAAAAAGCCCAAAAGGCTGTACATGCGGCCGCACAAGGGCTGTACAAATGCACAAAAAAAAATTTGTGTAGAAAACAAATGAGCTGAACATGGGCTGTACATGGGCTGAACGTGGGCTGTACGTGGGCTGTACATGGGCTGTACAATTGTATTTAACCATTGAATTGGGCTGAACATGGGCTGTACGTTGGCAGTACAATTTTTTTTTCTATTGACGTCAACATACAATTTTTTGTTAATATTTTTTATAATAGAAAATTGAATGACGGAATAAATATAATATAAACCATTTTCAGCCAGCTATTCAATAATGATGGCTTTGGCTGAACTTGTTAACGTGCGTATCGCAGAACACTTGGGATTCCCAGGTTCAAATCCTGGGAGGAAAAAAGCCGAAAAAGAAATTCTTTGAATTGAGGGGGTTAGAAGCAAAGGGGTACAAGTGACAAATTACGAAAAATTGAGTTAAGTATGAGAATAGGTAGTGGAAGCTTTGCTTTATATATGAAACAAACATTACCTAAGCTTTTGAGTTCCTACGCCTCTATAGAGCCTCATTAAGGTAAGCCAGTTCACAAAATTATAGTTTTGCTTTTAAACAAAATTCAACATCTAACATAGGTTAAGAAAAAATTAAATACCACAATTTTAAGAATCCTTGACAAATTCCCTTTTTAAGGTATTTTTTAAAATTTTTCTAAAGGTCTGTTTATAAAAGTTATTAGTGTTTTAGTGAAAGTCTACCGCACTTGTACCCCTTTGCTTCTAAACGAGTTTAAAATATTGAATAAAATATTTTCGTTTTGAAATGAAAAGTAACGAGTGCGGTAGGCTTTCAGTAAAATACTAATAACTTTTAAAAGCGGACCTCTATAAAAATTAAAAAAAAAAGCCTTTAACAGAGAACGTTTTAAGAATTCTTAGAGTTATGGTACTTAGTTTTTTCTTTTGCTATGTTAGTTGCTACACGGTGCTAACTTTACTCCATTTTTACTACAAAAAAAAAAAAAAATTTGAGTAAAATGGTGTAGGCTTTCACTGAAATACTTATAACTTTTAAAGGGGGACTCATAGAAAAAATTTGAAAAAAACATTAGATGGAGCATACTTTAAATGTTATTTGACGCGCAATATTTTATTTTTTAACTCACTCTGCAATTTATGAAGCAACGTTAACTTTAACTATATTTTACTCAAAATTTACTTTTTGCTACTTGTACCCCTTTGCTTCTAAGCCCCTCAATTGCAAAGTTAAAATTAAAAAAAAAAAAATTGTTATTTCATTTTAAAAAAGAACAACCAATAAACAGGCAAATTTTTTATAGCAGAAAAAAAAAAGGAATAAAAAAATTTTTTTCCGCCATCCTTGGGTTTCGAACCCAGGCTATCAATGTTCTGAGTCACACAGCTTAATGATGTCAGCCATACTTGAATTTTTTTCTCTTTGCCCAAAATCATATAAAATAAATTTCAATAGAACAATAAAATGTACGGCCGATGTACAGCCCATGTTCAGCCTAATTCAATAGTAAATTTCGATTGTACAGCTCACGTACAGCCCATGTACAGCCCATGTGCAGCCCATTTCAAAAATTAAAAATAAATTGTACGGCCGATGTACAGCCCATGTTCAGCCTAATTCAATAGTAAAATTCAATTGTACAGCACATGTACATCCCACGTACAGCCCATGTTCAGCCCATATGAAGCATCGTGTACGGCCCAAATGTCCTGCAAAAACACCATTTTTGGCCCTTTTACAGCCCAAAAAAAAGTAATGAAATTTGGCCCTTGTACAGCCTTTGTACATCCGTAATTTAAAAATTGTTTTTTTTTTTTACTCGGGGCGAACGAACATCTGCATAACATTCACATTTATTTTATTTTTACATTTACATCAATTATACATTGAATGATTATAATAATTATTACTATTTTCTAAATTTTCTTATATTAGTTATTAGAAACCTAATGAATTTCATATGTATTTAAGATAAATAAGTAAAAACAAAGAAAACTTAAACTTAAGAAAAGGAAAAAAAGAACATTAGCATCACTAAAAACAAAAGTTAAACACACATAGTATGTAAGTGACATAAGTAGAAAGTAAGTTGACATAAGAAATAACTTAAGAAAATCAGGCGCGACGGCACTGCTAACACATGACACAAAATCAGCTGTTCAAAACAAATTGGCAGCACACACATGTTTTGCAAATTTGCAAAGGCACAAGCAAACTTGAAAATTAAAATCAAATTCACTCGACCGGGTAACCTTGCGGGAGCAGTCAATCAGCAGCAGCCGACCAACAGTAGTAGTAAGAACAACTAATTAACTTTCTTTCTTTTCCTTTGTCTCTAAATTCGCGGTGGAAACATATGGGCGCAGTCGCTAAGCGTGGTACCCATATGCTACAACGAAGCACCACAACGAATCGTAGTTAGAAGTAGAGTCGGCACGACGTCAGCATTTTGGAGTTCGAATTCAGTCGCTATGCGTAGAATTCGCACGTTGAAATACGTACGTGAAATTACTGCGTTCAGTTTCAGTCGCCAAGCGTGGGGACTGCGCGACGTAATTATATTGAGGCAGCCACAGCGCAGTAGGCATAGTTAAGCGTAGGTTGGCACGGCGTCGACGTTTTACGTCCGAATTCAGTCGCAAAGCGTGGAATTCGTACGTTCAAATACCTACGTCAAATTACTGCGTACAGTTTAAGTCGAAAAGTGTGGAAACTGCACGGCGTAATTATGCCAAAAGTAGTGACAGCGTAAAAAGAAATATAGGGAAGTTTGTTCGGTTGAATACAACGGTAAAATACAGTTAAAATCGCCACGTGAAGTTCTTGTGTAAGGTCACCAAATGGGTACCGTTACAGCAACATAAAATTTAACGACGATCGCACAAAGAGACCAGCGGCGGAGTTCCCCGGATAGCAACGCAAATGAAACCACGTGCCACCACGACAACTAGCAAGCAGACAAGCAGAGCAATGAACGGCAGAGCAACGAACAGCAGAACAACGAACAGCAGAGCAACGATTAGCAAAGCCAATGACAACAGAAACATCAGACGTAGATAAGTGTTCCCAATGGGGAATGGAGCGCATCAATAGCGCTTCTGAAGCGCTCTAAAGCAGCAGTGAAGCGCATCTCTTTCGTTGCCAAAAGCGCTGAAATTAACATTGGCATGTCTTTGCAACTAAGCGCTTCGCTCTCGCTACCAGAAATGCTCTTTGGATGCGCATCGCTCTCGCATCCAGAAATGCTGTTTGGATGCGCATCGCTCTAGCTACCAGAAATGCTCTTTGGAAGCGCATCGCTCTCGCATTCAGAAATGCTCTTTGGATGCTTTTTGGATGACAATAAAAATATTTAAAAAAATTAATTTTTAATTGAAATTTGACGTCTTTCGTCACAAAGACACATCAGACTAATTTTTTTTTTTTTTTTTTTTTTTGATGTAATTATAATTATTTTTATTTTACTAAATTAATTCTAATTGAAAAATTGCAAGTTGAAAACTTTTGTGTTAGGTTTGGGCCGGAGTTGAACCGAGGACCTCACGGTTGCTACAACTCTCAATCGCAGTGCCAGTCGCTAGACCACTGCTCTATCATCGCGCTCTTACGAAGACGACTTATTGATATATTTTGTTTTGTACGTTAATACGTGACCGAAAGCACTTCGTTCTCGCTACCAGAAATGCTCTTTGGATGCGCATCTCTCTCGTATCCAGAAATGCTCTTTGGATGCGCATCGCTCTCGCATTCAGAAATGCTCTTTGGATGCGCTTCGCTCTCGCTACCTATAGCGCAGAAAATATGCGCATACAAATCAGCTCTTTAGATACGAGAAGGACGCGCATCGCTATTGCATCTTGGGGATGCGCATCGAAATTTTCTGTTGGGTTATTATGTAAAATGTACTTTATCATATTTTTATTCCTTATATTCAATTAATGTTAACTAATTATTAAGGAAAACTAAGGGCCTGTGCCAATCGAAAACTTTTCACTCACCTATACAAATTCTGACGTCTCAAATACGATTTTTGAAGCATATGAGGTGAAATTGTTGTGTCAAAATTTGTACTAGCCCCAGGGGCTACTGCAAATTGTGACAATCGAAATAGAAATTTAAAAATGTCAATGGACAATGAAATAATTCAAAATAAAATTTTAAATTTGTAAAAAAATATGTATGAGCACTCCAAATAACAAAGAGATATTCCACACGTAAGTATAATGAAATGTGTGGCGATAAATGATTTTGCTTGTTGTTGACTTTTGGTAATTTTGTTTTTTTAGGAAAATACAAAATATACAATACAAGACATGTACATACATAAGCAAAACTGCAGATATTAGAATCCAAAGAACATGGTTTCAGCAGAACGGAACAACGCAACACATGTCATATATTGGCCTCCACGCAGTCCCGATGTAACGGATTTTTTCCTGATCCTTTTTAAAATCTGAAGTTTCCGCCAATGGACCAAATTCTCTGGCACAGTTTACTAAAAATATCGATCACAAAATGGTAGCCATCATAAGAAATTTTAGTGGTTGAATGAATTAGTGCAGTGACGGCTAGAAATTACATTTGGACGATATTATTTTTCAGAAATAAACTTCCACAATTATATAATTTCATAAATAATGAAAACATTCGATGGATGGGTTATTTTTATTTTTTACAATAAAGATTACTGGAAAAAAAGCGGTACCTCGCCCACACAAAAATCACTTCATCATATCTCTGAAAATACTTAACGCACATGAACGAACTTTGATAAATGCGTAAAGAGCGCATAGACACGTAATGTTCACTGGGAAGATGAGCGATGCCATGCCCATGAAAAAAAAAAAAATTTCATTACTAATTACACATTTAAAATGGATCTGGACAATTAACATCCGTCAGCTACCCAAGATAAGGTGAAGCAACGTTCACCGTGAAATCCTGATTATTTGTAAGATTTGCAATTTAAAATTTTTATAGTGGAAAAAAAATGTCCCATGCGACAGTTCCGTACAACTGTGATTGAAATAAAAATAAAAAAGTGAATTTTTAAATCATATTTGTGTAAAATAAAAACCATTTGTAAGAGACATCAATGCACAACATTTTATTTACTACATTATATTGAAATATTGGCTCAAGTTTCCCTTAACTTTGAATTGTTGGCTTCGAAAACCACTTTAGTTTTTGTCCTCTGTAAGCGTCTTGGTTTTTTTGCAACTATTTTGAAAATAAAAAATTTCTCAGAATCAACCTTAGCACCAATTATAGGGCTGATAAGGAACTAAAAGTTAAGCCTATGTTCGAGAATAGTTAGCAGCCCCGCATTTTTATCGATAGTTTTGTATATCAGTTTTCTATTTACTTTAACATATTTCGTCAACTTCACAAGCTAAAAGAATTTACTTTTTTTGTTACTGCTTGTTTTTTATTATTCTCGTTCTTGCGTTGTCACTGCATCTTTTGATTTTCGTACAATTTAAAATAAAATAAAATATCTTATAATCAATAATAAATATTTGAGAATTGAATTAAATAAGTACCAAATTATTCAACATTAAAATCAATTTTTGAAAAATTTAAACAAAATGAGTTGTTTAATTCATAAGTCGTAAAGATCAACCAGATTATTTTTAAAATAAAAATCCGTTTCATTTTGACTATATTTTACTTTAAATGTACTCGATGGTCACGTTCGACACGATTATATTGTACAAACACCTTTATTACTTTTTTTTTTCTTGAATTTTTTCATATATTTGATTTCGAAATATTGTGCAATAAAAAGCAAATCCACAAACCTTGCTGGTTGCATTTTCACATATAAATTTATTAAGCATTTGTCGAAAAATACATAGGGTAGAACGGGGTTAAATCGCCACGGGGTTAAAATACCAATTGCCTCTAATTTTTTTTAAGAAAGTCGAATCGAACGACCGTTGGTACAGTAGATAGCGATCGATACAACGCAACTTTGGCAAAAGGTTCCACTACCGCACGTGTGTTATAACCTGAGTTCTGACGAAAGAAAGATTTGACGCGTCCTCGCTGCAATATTTTCAGTCGACAAAAGTTCAAAATTCCACAAATCAAAGAAGTGCAGAAAAAAAGGTAAATGTTTTCTAAAAGCAGAATTACATGCTGAATCCAAATCTGTAATGGGTTTTACAAAATTTAAATTGGTTAAAAAGTTGTTCGCCTTAAAATGCAAAAAAGCACGTGGGGTTAAATAACCAGAAGAAGAAACAGGCATTGGCAACCATGGTAAGGTCGGAAAAAAAGATTCTAAAGATATTTTCCAAGGAAAAAAACCAAGACACGGCAGCCAAAAACAATACTCGTTGCTCTAAAAGAGGTCGTCCAAGAAAAGAAGTATACGTTGAGGAAAGTGACGCCAGCGAATAATGAAGTTCAAGAGAAACTTTTTCAAGTTAATTTTGTTCTTGTGTAACGTTATGTAAAATTCTGATAAAAAAAAAATCCTTAAAATAACAATGTTGGTCACTTTTATTATATTGGTTGTTTTACCACACCAGGTGGGGTAAAACAACCATTTCTCACTTTTTGTTCAAATGCAAATACCGGATAAACAATGCGAGTTTGATAAAAAATTTTCAGGTGAATTTTGTAACAAAGGGTTCAAGAAACCAGGAACAGTTTAAATTTTCAAATTATTATCATAAACAAAGTTTTTACAGGGTGCCAAACACAAAAGTTGTTGTTTAACCCCGTTCTACCCTACTTGAAAAGAAACTGAAGTCTAAGGAATTCGACTAAGAAGAAACACTTCCTTTTTCTTTTGGATCACCGAACTATAAAGTTGTGCCAAGTAAACTGCACATAAAAATTTCGTAAGTTTTTCTGAATTAATTAAACAATTTCAGTCTTTTTATAAAATTCGAACTAAAATTTCATAGCATATACAGTGCTGTGCATAACATTTGCAACCAAAACAACTTGAAATTGAATCTTGGTATGGGGTTTTATGTCATTTATATTGTTGTTTATAAAACAAAAATAAAAAGTCCATACATCATTAACACAAAACTAAAACTTAAGTGCAATATAAAAATGTATCGGTATTGGCTGTGCAAAACATTTGCAACTATTGATCTAAATTAAAAATTAATAACTAAAACAATTAATATTTAATGGAATAACCCCTGTTTTTGATAACAGCAGTGCATCCTTTTGGCAAGGATGCGATAAAACTATTTTCAAATAAGTGCGGAATGACCTGCTACCGTTTTTTAACTTCATTAAACAACTCATCCTGTTTTCTAAATTTTTGATTGCATAATAAGCAATGCGTTTTCGTCACTTGACGATTTGATTGGACTTGGATCTGGCGACTCCGCGGGGCATTGATTAACATCAATATTTTGTCATTTTATCCAATCTTTTACCACTTTCGACGTGTGCTTAGGGTTGTTATCATGCAGGAATGTCCATTTTAGTGTCATTTTCCAAGTTGCATATGGCATCATAGTATTTTGTAGTATGCCTTTATAATCATTAGACTTCATAATGCCTTCAACACTTTAAATTGAACCGATTCCTTGCGCAGAGAACCATCCTCAGACCATGATACTACAACCTCTATGCTAGACAGTTCCTCTTGTATATTTCGGGCTTAGCCTTTCTCTCCTTGGTCTTCTCACAAGACTTTTAGCATCTTTTCTGACGAGCCCAAGTTTAATTTATGCGGATCGAGTAGTAACAGTCTTATGAGAAGACCAAGGAGAGAAAGGCTAAGCCCGAAACATACAAAAGGAACTGTCTAGCATAGAGGTTACAGTATCATGGTCTAAAGATGCTTCTCTGCGCAAGGAATCGGTCCAATTCAAAGTTTTGAAGGCATAATGAAGCCTAATGATTATAAAAGCATGCTACCAAATACTATGATGCCATATGCAACTTGGAAGATGACACTAAAATGGGCATTCCTGCATGATAACAACCCTAAGCACACGTCGAAAGTGGTAAAAGATTGGATAAAATGACAAAATATTGATGTTCATCAATGCTCCGCGGAGTCGCCAGATCTAAACCCTATCAAATCGTCAAGTCACGAAAATGCATTGCTTATTATGCAATAAAAATACAAGTTTCATAACAAAAAATAGCTATGAATAAAAACATCGACTAAAATAATAAGATTAGATTGCTGACCGAGCAGGGATCGGTCTCCAGGTACTGTAGTATGGAGCATAGTACAATGTTCAATTTTGAATAATTTTCAAGTCGCGATATCTCATGAAGGGTAAGTCTGACGAAAAAACAGTTCGGAGAGACCCTTATAGGGAATTGAACGTTCTACAAAATGCATGAAGAATTTTTTTTCTAGAACGAACCGTTTTGGAGCTATTTTGAAAAAACGGTTCTTTTCTAAATTTTAGGTTTGTTGAAAAAATATCTGGTAAACTATAGGTCACGTGAAAAAAAAATTAAATGTATCTTATAGTGGAATTAATTCCCCATAAAAAAGTGTTTTTGCTTTGAAAGTGTGACTCACCGTACATGAGTTATCGTAATTTTAAGCTCAACACATCGCTGTGCAATTTTATAGAAAACTTTATTTATAAGCTACAATATTGCGTCACAATATTTTTCTCTAAATGTAACCGTTAAAAAGATATTTGTAAAAAACTGATTTTGGACGCCATTTTTCCAATATGACGGCGCGAGCGAACACGACTCTAGGTAGCAAAGTTGAAATTCTGAAAGAGCACATCGAAATCTATAAAATAACTCATTTGCAAAAATCTCGCAAAACATTCCACGTAACATCATTTGATTCTCCCAAATGATTGTACTAATTTCGAAAGCATTTTGATGAAAACAGTTAATCCTACGACATAAACTATAAATAACTTTTTTGTTGAAAATTTATGCTCTATAAACAGACTTGGGGTTTTGCAATAAAATTAATTTTTCACAAATTTCAGTGAAAAAATTTTCCATTTTAAAACTTTTCATTATCAAAAAAAGCATTTAGTGATAGTGGACAGTTTTTCATTATTACTAAATTTAGTTATCAATCTTCAAGAAAAATTCGACTAAATTTATTGATAGTGAAATTTTTTTTACTATCAAAAAATTGATTTGCTGGTAATGAAAAATTTATTTATTATCTATTAAAAGTAAAAATTTCAATTTAAGTTTCATTGAATTCAATGAAACAAATTTTCCCTTATAATAGATTAAATTTTTCATTTCATTTTTAAATTTTCATGCAACGAAAAATATTTTGAGAAACGTTTTTTTAAAAAACCTAACATACATTTTAAGGGTTGCCACCTGATTATTTTCTGAAATTTTGTTAAAATCATACTTTTTTGACTAAATTCAAATTTTAAGTATAGGTAACGCTCAAATAAACTTTTAAAAAATTGTGCAAAAACTTAAGGATTGCCATCTGGTTTTTTTTGTAAATTTTTCCTAAGCCATACATTTTAAAAAATACAAAATTTAATTTTAGTCTCAAAACGCTTATACATACTTTTAAAAATTCAGTACATATTTTTAGGGTTGCCACCTGATAATTTTCTGAAAAATTGTTAAAAACATACTTTTTGTGACTAAATTGAAAATCTTGGTTTTAGGAACGGTTAGATAGCAACAGATTGTACAGATAACGAAAAAACGTCTGGCTTCTCTAATATGGCAACCCTAAATTTGTGTTTCGTTGTTTTTGGACCCAAGATGTCAATTAAAGAGAAAAAATGACGATTTAGCAATTTATTGTATTGAAAGAAAATATTAATTTTATTAAAAAACTAGGTGGCAGCCCTAAAAAAACTATTATGGGTTTTTGGGTCGAAAATATAACTTTTCAATAAAGAAACTTAACAAGAAACGAAATTTTGCGAAAAAGTCTGGCAACCCAGATATGGCAACCCTAAATTTTTCGTTTCTTATTCAAAATTCAAAAAATTCAATTTAGTTACAAAAAAGCGTGATTTTAACAAAATTTCAGAAAATAGCCAGGTGGCAACCCTTAAAATATATGTAGGATTTTTAAAAAGTTAATTTAAGCGTTTTAAGACTAAAATTAAATATATACATATTATATTATTTAGGAAAATTTACAAAAAAATAATAGTTGGCAACGCTGAAAGTTTTAAAAAATTTAACTGAGCATTTTCTAAACTAAAAAATTGAATTTAGTCACAAAAAGTATGATTTTAACAAAATTTCAGAAAAAAGCCCTAAAACCCTAAAAATATCAGTCAGAGTTTTAAAAAAAACGTTTCCATAGATGTATGGAATCGTTTCCCAATCACTTTTCCATAAACAAAAGGAAACGCGCCAAGGAATGTGATAAAATATTCAACAGACACATCGTTTACACAAAAATTACTTAAACATTTTATCTAACCAAAGCCAACAATATGCTTAAATCCGGACCTGCACACAACTTGTATGATACAAGCAAGCCAATGTGTTGGCTGTAACGTTGCGTACACATTAGCCTGTGCAACAACTTGCAACAAGAGCGAAGCAGTTGGCAAACAAGTTGCAAGCTACGAACATTCAAACAAACGAGCAAACAAACGACGGAATATTCGAAAAGGTTCGAACAGCTCTTTGCACACCCTTAATAGTAAGTAGTTCCAATTTTGAATGCGGATTGTCTAAGCAAAATTTGTGCAAACAAAACTTGTGAAAACAAAATTTGTGCAAACGAAATTTGTGAAAACGAAATTTGTGAAAACAGAATTTGTGAAAACATCGAATAAAAACATCGAGGCAAAAAATCGATTTTGCAAAAAAATTGAACTTTAAACATCGATGTTAAAACAGTCGATGTTCTTGCAAAACATCGATGTTTCATCAACATCGATGTCGATGTCGCAGCACTAGTAAGAAAGCTTGGTAATTCATGCATGCAACGTATTAGTGTGCATAGCAATATGTTGATTTTTAAAGTGCCATAACTCTAGAACGATGAGTCGAACGAAAAAATCAAAACCATCTTTTTATAGAGAATTTTATGATCTATAAATGATAAGCGCCACATGTATACAAACAATTTAGGAGTTTTGGAGTTATTCCATAAAGTTTAAGAAAACGTAAAAAAACCTGTTTTTATAGAATAGCTCCAAAACTTCTAAATTGTTTGTATTCATGTGGCGCTTATCATTTATAGATCATAAAAATCCCTACAAAAAGATGGTTTTGATTTTTTCGTTCGACTCATCGTTCTAGAGTTATGGCACTTTAAAAATCAACATATTGCTATGCACACTAATACGTTGCATGTATGAATTACCAAGCTTTACCACTTTTCTAATTAGAATATCTCCTAAACTATAAGCCGTACGAAAACAGCTTTCAGGACTTTTTTATAGGAAATTACCAGGGCTACAAAATTGTACTATTCTTCTGAAAAAGCAACCGTTTGCGAGAATTTGCAAGAAACTGATTTTTCGATCTTTGACCTTGAATAACTTAAGACGCAGACACGAGACTTTTGAGACTACTTTTAGAACACTATAATGAAGGTGTATAACAGTTTTTAGCTTATTATCTCTCATTCCGAGGTAAAATCATAATTTGACTGGCCCAAATAGCGTGAGCTGCAGACTTACAGTTCGCCGCTACGTAGTTAAAAAGTTAAATTTGGTATAAATAGTGCCAAGCAGTCCAATTTTCTAACGATTTTAAGAACTTAAATAATTTACGCTTCTAATAAAAAAAAAAAAAATAATGAAAAAATGATCTCATTAAAGAAGCAGAAAAAAAGGAAACTGTTTATTTTAAAACTTAAAATAAGAAACAAAATAAAAAAAAAAAAATTTTTAAAATTTGACATTTTTTTACATGCCTGCAAAATTTAGTTTGGATAATATTAACAGTTTTCACGAAATAAATTTTCAAAATTTTAGTTCGATCAATTTTGAATTTTATAAAAAATTACGCAAAAATTAAAATTTTAAAAATTTAAAAATTTTTTGTGGAGGGAATGTTTACTAATAACCTAAGCATTAGATTCCGGTTATTAGAATTAAATTTTATCAATAAGTGGAATTTGGGGTACACACTTGGCGTGATTTGTCTCGATATATTTTAACCTTAAAGTTCAAAAACACGATTTTTGAGGTTATATACTGGACACACAAAATTGCTTTTACTCTTTTCCACTTAATGTATCGCTCACTAGTAGGGTGCATCACTTTTACGAAATAATGGGAAAATTATAGGTTGCATCAAAGATTATCTTAGAAGCAGGCCTTACTACAAAGACTGCATACCTAGTTTTGGTCAAAACCCCCGAAAAGATGGCCCACCCGCGGCTTGAATGAAGGTCTAAACGACAAAAATCATTGTTTTTTCGCAGTTTTTTTATTTTATCTCAAAAACCACGAAACTATTGGAAGTTATTCTTCCTAAACCTTTGAAAGGGATTAACTTTCTACATTTTATGTTTTTTTCTCATTGCTCTACAGTGAAGTTTGCCCTATGGAAGTCCCGGAAGAAGTTAAAATTTTTTGATTCAAAAAACGAAGGATACTAGTGAGTCACTAGTATCCTTCGTCTTCACAATTTGCTATGAGTTTGACTTGTAACATTTTCCCTTAAATAGTTATGACCATTTAAAATGATATATGAAAGTTAAAAATCGAATTTCAAGATGACGGATCTTTCAGGTTCGACTTGAACCAAAAAATTACCAAATAGGTTGCGTAGTTTTTTTCTGGCAGACTTTTTTGCCTTATACTAGATTTTTTTCCACCTTCCGGGCACCATATTGAAGCCCCCATTTTGAATTTTAAATTCCGCCCGCAATTTTTTGAAAGCTCTTTTCCAGACAAACATTTTGATATTTCAAACATCAAGATCCATCCACTCAAATTTTAGATACACAAGTGATCCGGTTAACGTGAAACGTCCCATAAATATTTTTGTTATGTGTTATTTCCGATTTTAATGAATTGTTCTACTTAAAATCTGTGCAATTTCTTTTGAAATTAATTTTTAATTTGTATTGTATGAGGATTGAAGTCAGCAGGCCTCGTTTCAACCTACAACAACCACAGTATACAATTAACACGGCCCGAGTAAAAATAATAAAGGGCTGAACGTGGCCTTTTTTCCTTTTTTAAGGCCGTACGTGGTCTGTACAAAACTAAAAAAGCCCAAAAGGCTGTACATGCGGCCGCACAAGGGCTGTACAAATGCACAAAAAAAAATTTGTGTAGAAAACAAATGAGCTGAACATGGGCTGTACATGGGCTGAACGTGGGCTGTACGTGGGCTGTACATGGGCTGTACAATTGTATTTAACCATTGAATTGGGCTGAACATGGGCTGTACGTTGGCAGTACAATTTTTTTTTCTATTGACGTCAACATACAATTTTTTGTTAATATTTTTTATAATAGAAAATTGAATGACGGAATAAATATAATATAAACCATTTTCAGCCAGCTATTCAATAATGATGGCTTTGGCTGAACTTGTTAACGTGCGTATCGCAGAACACTTGGGATTCCCAGGTTCAAATCCTGGGAGGAAAAAAGCCGAAAAAGAAATTCTTTGAATTGAGGGGGTTAGAAGCAAAGGGGTACAAGTGACAAATTACGAAAAATTGAGTTAAGTATGAGAATAGGTAGTGGAAGCTTTGCTTTATATATGAAACAAACATTACCTAAGCTTTTGAGTTCCTACGCCTCTATAGAGCCTCATTAAGGTAAGCCAGTTCACAAAATTATAGTTTTGCTTTTAAACAAAATTCAACATCTAACATAGGTTAAGAAAAAATTAAATACCACAATTTTAAGAATCCTTGACAAATTCCCTTTTTAAGGTATTTTTTAAAATTTTTCTAAAGGTCTGTTTATAAAAGTTATTAGTGTTTTAGTGAAAGTCTACCGCACTTGTACCCCTTTGCTTCTAAACGAGTTTAAAATATTGAATAAAATATTTTCGTTTTGAAATGAAAAGTAACGAGTGCGGTAGGCTTTCAGTAAAATACTAATAACTTTTAAAAGCGGACCTCTATAAAAATTAAAAAAAAAAGCCTTTAACAGAGAACGTTTTAAGAATTCTTAGAGTTATGGTACTTAGTTTTTTCTTTTGCTATGTTAGTTGCTACACGGTGCTAACTTTACTCCATTTTTACTACAAAAAAAAAAAAAAATTTGAGTAAAATGGTGTAGGCTTTCACTGAAATACTTATAACTTTTAAAGGGGGACTCATAGAAAAAATTTGAAAAAAACATTAGATGGAGCATACTTTAAATGTTATTTGACGCGCAATATTTTATTTTTTAACTCACTCTGCAATTTATGAAGCAACGTTAACTTTAACTATATTTTACTCAAAATTTACTTTTTGCTACTTGTACCCCTTTGCTTCTAAGCCCCTCAATTGCAAAGTTAAAATTAAAAAAAAAAAAATTGTTATTTCATTTTAAAAAAGAACAACCAATAAACAGGCAAATTTTTTATAGCAGAAAAAAAAAAGGAATAAAAAAATTTTTTTCCGCCATCCTTGGGTTTCGAACCCAGGCTATCAATGTTCTGAGTCACACAGCTTAATGATGTCAGCCATACTTGAATTTTTTTCTCTTTGCCCAAAATCATATAAAATAAATTTCAATAGAACAATAAAATGTACGGCCGATGTACAGCCCATGTTCAGCCTAATTCAATAGTAAATTTCGATTGTACAGCTCACGTACAGCCCATGTACAGCCCATGTGCAGCCCATTTCAAAAATTAAAAATAAATTGTACGGCCGATGTACAGCCCATGTTCAGCCTAATTCAATAGTAAAATTCAATTGTACAGCACATGTACATCCCACGTACAGCCCATGTTCAGCCCATATGAAGCATCGTGTACGGCCCAAATGTCCTGCAAAAACACCATTTTTGGCCCTTTTACAGCCCAAAAAAAAGTAATGAAATTTGGCCCTTGTACAGCCTTTGTACATCCGTAATTTAAAAATTGTTTTTTTTTTTTACTCGGGGCGAACGAACATCTGCATAACATTCACATTTATTTTATTTTTACATTTACATCAATTATACATTGAATGATTATAATAATTATTACTATTTTCTAAATTTTCTTATATTAGTTATTAGAAACCTAATGAATTTCATATGTATTTAAGATAAATAAGTAAAAACAAAGAAAACTTAAACTTAAGAAAAGGAAAAAAAGAACATTAGCATCACTAAAAACAAAAGTTAAACACACATAGTATGTAAGTGACATAAGTAGAAAGTAAGTTGACATAAGAAATAACTTAAGAAAATCAGGCGCGACGGCACTGCTAACACATGACACAAAATCAGCTGTTCAAAACAAATTGGCAGCACACACATGTTTTGCAAATTTGCAAAGGCACAAGCAAACTTGAAAATTAAAATCAAATTCACTCGACCGGGTAACCTTGCGGGAGCAGTCAATCAGCAGCAGCCGACCAACAGTAGTAGTAAGAACAACTAATTAACTTTCTTTCTTTTCCTTTGTCTCTAAATTCGCGGTGGAAACATATGGGCGCAGTCGCTAAGCGTGGTACCCATATGCTACAACGAAGCACCACAACGAATCGTAGTTAGAAGTAGAGTCGGCACGACGTCAGCATTTTGGAGTTCGAATTCAGTCGCTATGCGTAGAATTCGCACGTTGAAATACGTACGTGAAATTACTGCGTTCAGTTTCAGTCGCCAAGCGTGGGGACTGCGCGACGTAATTATATTGAGGCAGCCACAGCGCAGTAGGCATAGTTAAGCGTAGGTTGGCACGGCGTCGACGTTTTACGTCCGAATTCAGTCGCAAAGCGTGGAATTCGTACGTTCAAATACCTACGTCAAATTACTGCGTACAGTTTAAGTCGAAAAGTGTGGAAACTGCACGGCGTAATTATGCCAAAAGTAGTGACAGCGTAAAAAGAAATATAGGGAAGTTTGTTCGGTTGAATACAACGGTAAAATACAGTTAAAATCGCCACGTGAAGTTCTTGTGTAAGGTCACCAAATGGGTACCGTTACAGCAACATAAAATTTAACGACGATCGCACAAAGAGACCAGCGGCGGAGTTCCCCGGATAGCAACGCAAATGAAACCACGTGCCACCACGACAACTAGCAAGCAGACAAGCAGAGCAATGAACGGCAGAGCAACGAACAGCAGAACAACGAACAGCAGAGCAACGATTAGCAAAGCCAATGACAACAGAAACATCAGACGTAGATAAGTGTTCCCAATGGGGAATGGAGCGCATCAATAGCGCTTCTGAAGCGCTCTAAAGCAGCAGTGAAGCGCATCTCTTTCGTTGCCAAAAGCGCTGAAATTAACATTGGCATGTCTTTGCAACTAAGCGCTTCGCTCTCGCTACCAGAAATGCTCTTTGGATGCGCATCGCTCTCGCATCCAGAAATGCTGTTTGGATGCGCATCGCTCTAGCTACCAGAAATGCTCTTTGGAAGCGCATCGCTCTCGCATTCAGAAATGCTCTTTGGATGCTTTTTGGATGACAATAAAAATATTTAAAAAAATTAATTTTTAATTGAAATTTGACGTCTTTCGTCACAAAGACACATCAGACTAATTTTTTTTTTTTTTTTTTTTTTTTGATGTAATTATAATTATTTTTATTTTACTAAATTAATTCTAATTGAAAAATTGCAAGTTGAAAACTTTTGTGTTAGGTTTGGGCCGGAGTTGAACCGAGGACCTCACGGTTGCTACAACTCTCAATCGCAGTGCCAGTCGCTAGACCACTGCTCTATCATCGCGCTCTTACGAAGACGACTTATTGATATATTTTGTTTTGTACGTTAATACGTGACCGAAAGCACTTCGTTCTCGCTACCAGAAATGCTCTTTGGATGCGCATCTCTCTCGTATCCAGAAATGCTCTTTGGATGCGCATCGCTCTCGCATTCAGAAATGCTCTTTGGATGCGCTTCGCTCTCGCTACCTATAGCGCAGAAAATATGCGCATACAAATCAGCTCTTTAGATACGAGAAGGACGCGCATCGCTATTGCATCTTGGGGATGCGCATCGAAATTTTCTGTTGGGTTATTATGTAAAATGTACTTTATCATATTTTTATTCCTTATATTCAATTAATGTTAACTAATTATTAAGGAAAACTAAGGGCCTGTGCCAATCGAAAACTTTTCACTCACCTATACAAATTCTGACGTCTCAAATACGATTTTTGAAGCATATGAGGTGAAATTGTTGTGTCAAAATTTGTACTAGCCCCAGGGGCTACTGCAAATTGTGACAATCGAAATAGAAATTTAAAAATGTCAATGGACAATGAAATAATTCAAAATAAAATTTTAAATTTGTAAAAAAATATGTATGAGCACTCCAAATAACAAAGAGATATTCCACACGTAAGTATAATGAAATGTGTGGCGATAAATGATTTTGCTTGTTGTTGACTTTTGGTAATTTTGTTTTTTTAGGAAAATACAAAATATACAATACAAGACATGTACATACATAAGCAAAACTGCAGATATTAGAATCCAAAGAACATGGTTTCAGCAGAACGGAACAACGCAACACATGTCATATATTGGCCTCCACGCAGTCCCGATGTAACGGATTTTTTCCTGATCCTTTTTAAAATCTGAAGTTTCCGCCAATGGACCAAATTCTCTGGCACAGTTTACTAAAAATATCGATCACAAAATGGTAGCCATCATAAGAAATTTTAGTGGTTGAATGAATTAGTGCAGTGACGGCTAGAAATTACATTTGGACGATATTATTTTTCAGAAATAAACTTCCACAATTATATAATTTCATAAATAATGAAAACATTCGATGGATGGGTTATTTTTATTTTTTACTATTCCACTATTTATAAACTTTCTTTTGGGTCACCATATGTCAGGCTTTTTCATTCCAAATAAACTCCATAGCAGCGTCTTTTGCTGACCCAGCTCCTTGAGCATATTCAAAATTAAATTCGAATATCCTAATAAGTCCCATTTTTTTTTTTTAAATTTTTGAATTTTTTTTACTTATTTATTTTCTGTAATTGGTAAAAATTGTACAAAACAAATGTAAAAAATATTCAATTCGCTGAAATGTCAAAAAATTGAATCTGTCAGAAATTGTAATCCATTTAGCACAGGAAAAATAAAAAATTTTAGTCACCAGAGTGAAATTTTTTTTCACCATTATTTGCTTAAGGTAAAAGTTTCGATTTGGCACACGCCCTAAGTAAGCAAATAAACACCCAAATATGGAGAATAATCGGAAATTTTTAAACTCGTCAAATAACTTAAGCCACCTGCAAATATAAATTTTTGTTATCCGAACCTTGGACACCGGCGAGCCAAGACCTTGGCGGAAGGTTCGTTACAATTGGTATTAAATAAAGGATAATTTAAGCTTATTCTCTACAAAAAACAAGGAAAAAACTGAAAAGTATTTACTTCTTGTTCCATAAAATAACAGCATCAGCATTTGCTCAGCATCAGTAAATTGATATCAGTATCAGCATCAGCAAAACCATATGAGCAACAACACTATTTTGGACTTTTATCGATTTCTTCGATGTTTTCCAAAATTCTTAGACTTTTACCAATATTTTGCATATTTTTCGATATTTTTGGACTCTTATCTATAATTTAGATATTTCATGATACTTTTAGACTTTCATCGATATTTCGATATTTTTGGACCTTTACTGGTAGGTATGTTGGATGTTTTTCAATAGTATTAGACATTTGCTGATCCCTTAATTTTTTTTAATATTTTCCAGTGCTTTTGGACTTTTTCTGATATATTGGATGATTGGTGTGTATTTGTATTCATTCCAATTTGGTTTAAATTTTACACCCAAACTATTTGCTGTTCATACAATAGGAAATCATGCATGCTCAAAAAATGATTTTGATTTTTAATAAAATATGTATTTCCACTGCTGTTTATGTACGACATTTTGCTTCAGACGTGTTCATCAATCAATATTCCCATCAATATTTATGTGTCGCTGTGGCATTTATTCATAAATACACTTAAATAGCAAATTAATATCGCATGAAATATTTTTATTTAATTTAGTTTTTATGATGAACAAAATGTGCAAAATGTTGGCACTGTTGTGTTACTCAAAAGCAATAATTTATTGTTTATCTGATTTGTATCACAAAACCGATCTTGTTTAGAACATTTAATATACACAAATTTTAATTTCTTCATAAACAACTGTGTGGTGTACAAGTTTAGCTTTGTTGAGAGAAATAAATTCTAAGAAATAATTGATTTCAAAACTATTCTTGAGTTATAGGCGGAATTGGTTATTTCCTATAAAAAAGTCATTCAAACAAATTACCAAAAATTTTAAATTTAAATTTTCAATAATTTTAGTTTAAAACAGTGTTTCATGTGTACAATTATACATTCGGCATTTTTGTTAAATTTCATCTATTTAAAAATGAGATACAGTAGCTTGCAAATCGCACACAGCAAAAGGTTTAGGTGTAAAATTCAAGCCAAATTGGAATGAATACATTTCCACACCAAATTTGGTATAAAATCTATGCTACAACTTGGTATACAAACTGTTTATACTTGTTCGTATAAAATCTATACAAATAAATTATTAATTCAATTTATACTATTTTGGTTTAATTTAAATATAACCATACAAAAATCTTTTATACTATTTTTGTATAAATTTTATATAAAAGTTCATATGAAAGTATTTTAACCATTTTCTATAAAATTCTTATTGCACACCGATACTACCATATTGCCATAAGAAACACGGCTAAAGACTCAATGTCCGATGAGAAGATAATAACCACAACGAAAATTACGAAGATATTCCATAAGCATGTTTTATGTCCTTTAATCTATAGTACCAGGAGACCGATCCCTGCTCGGTCAACAATCTGATCTTATTATTTTAGTCGATGTTATTATTCATAGCTATTTTTCGTGATGGAATTCGTACCTTTTCACCTCCAATGTTCATGCTTTCAAAATGATAAATTAACCGATGAGAATAATAATAAGAAAAAATTTGGAAAGTGTGGAATGGTAGAGAACAATATCAAAAAATTAAATAAATGGGATATGGCACGCACCCAAAATATTTCGTCTCTTATATGGGGGCTGAAATATTTTATCTTCAAAAAATCTTGCCTCGGAATGTAAAAGACTTGTTGGAAAAGTAAACAAGGATGTTTTGATAAGGAAAAGTGTGGCTATTCAACGACATTAATAAAAAAAGATCGCACCTTTTCTTGTAGACACGCAGTTAAGACTGAACACAGCGTTTTCTTCAGCTTCAAGCAAAGATATTTCAAAATCCTGCAGATATAATGACAGTTCTGCTAATGAAGACGGATTCAGCGTCAAAAAGTACATAAGATTGCATATAAGAAATAAAAAGTTCATTCCATTTTTTTTGTGCCTGAGTTATTAACTAAAATTTTTATTTTGGTAAAAAGTGGTCGTGGCAATTGTTGAACAAAGCCCACTATACGTTATAGCATTTGCGAGAAATAGCATTTTATTTGTTTTACTTGTATGGGAGGTTCCACGCGCACCGGCGATATTCTGCCCATTTTCAGGTAGGTGCCTAATAGCAAGTAGACTCCCTTACGTTAAATTCAGAAAGATTGCTTTAGTAGTTTTCTTTTTAAAGCGTATTATATTTCTGTGGGCGGTGCCACGCCCTTCGTCGAGTTTTTTTAATAAAACAGCATATCACATATTAACACTTGTTTTCAAGGTTACAATCTCTTAAATTTTCATTCAAATTTTTGGATTCGTTTTCGAGTAATATTGAATCAAAATTTTCAACGGTTAAAAAGGGGGCGTGGTACTTCTTCGATACCGCCCACTTTTCGGTTATTATAAGGCATTAATAAGCAGTAACTACATACCGAATTTCATTAACATTTGCGAAAAATAGCATTTAACGTATTTTGCTTGTATGGGAGGTTCCACGCGCAACGGCAATATTTCGGCCACTTTCAGAACAGAGATGCCTTTTAGCAATTACGCACCTCACAGTTAATTTCAGAATGTTTGCTTTATTAGTTTTCTTTTTATACCGTTTTATATTTTTGTGGGCGGTGCCACGCCCTTCAACGAGTTTTCTCAATAAAACGGCATATTGCATATTAATCCTTGTTTGCAGAGGTAACATCTCCTAAATTTTCATCAAAATTGTTGGAGTCGTTTTCGAGTAATATTGAATCAAAATTTTCAAGGGCTAAAAAGTGAGCGTGGCACTTCTTCGATCCCGCCCACTTTTTGTCCGTTACGAGGTATTATTAACCCGTAACCACTCACCAAATTTCATTCAAATACCTTGTATGGTTTACGAGTTATTACTAAATCAAATTTAAAATTTAAGGCTGTGCCACGCTCTCTGGTGAGCATTTACAAAGTTCAAACCTAGCTCATTCTTCATTGTATGCTAATATCTAACACTACTCCAAGTTTCATTAAAATCGTTGTAGCCGTTTTCGAGAAAAAAGTATTGGCACAGAAATAAGTACAAAGAAACAAACAAAAAAACAAACATACAATTTTATCTCGTATAAGAAGAGAAGATTATGGACGTAATAATGCGAATCTTTTTATTGCATGATTTTAGGCATTTTTCAAACCCATATTTCACATACATTAGGGGTTATCGTGAATAAATAGTCAATGGGAATTTTCTCAGACTGCCGTGCATTCTCTATTGCAGTTTAAGAAAATTCCCCGGGAATCTTGATTCACGATAACCCCAATTGACTAAAAGAAAATTTCACAATTCAGGGCCAAAAAAAATCTAATTAGCTTTTCTGATTCTTATCTCACTATTAATCTTGTTTTTGATGTTTTAGAATTTTTTGGCCCCTGAATTCGGAAATTTTCTTTTAGTCAATTTCTATGAAATATGTTTTTAAAAAATGCCTAAAATCATGTAATAAAAAGATTCGCATTATTACGTCTATAATCCAGATTTAAGCTGTAGTCTTTCAGGGGTATTATAAGAAGATAGGACTCGCGAACACTCATTGTTAAATGCATCTTCTTTAAATAGTATTCAAATATTTATTTTAATTAAGTGTAGATTCCTATGAATAGTTGCGAAATATAGTGGTCTAATTTAGAATTAAGCAAATCTGAGAGACCGGTACTTTTCTTCATGCATCACAAAACAACTGAAAGTTGTCATTGGAATTACTTAATTCGTATAATGGCCTCCACTCGATTGAACTTCCAAGAACTAAAGGATGCTTCTGAACATGTAAATAGTATAGTTTTGCATGAAAGTTAAATTATGATCTTACTCAGTATTCGTAGCTTTCCGAGTTAGACCACTGTATTTCTCAAAATATGGAGCATATTTTGTATGAATAAAATTCTCGATTTCTCGCTTAAGCCCGACTAGAAAATTTTGTGCGGCGACAATTAGGGCCCCGTTAGTTTTGCCTAACCAGAACGTTAGGGCCAAACGCGGGAGCCTAACAAGGCCCTCATATCGGATGTAACGGTGTTCCCCATATTTTCCCAATAAGGAATGCCTAATGCCGGCCTAATTAGGTAGGCGTTCGTATTTAGGAAAATTTGAGGCTTACCAAACTAGGCCATCGTTGGGATTTCGCACTTGACCCTAACGTTCTGCTTAGGCAAAACCAGTTGGGCCCTTATTCAGGCCTAACTAATAATAATCTTCAAATCAATAAAACGAAAAATAGCTCTGTATTTTTTTAGTATTTATTGAAAATATTATTTCTTATTTCTATCTTAATTTTTTAAGAATTGTTAACATGCTAAATTATAATAACTGATCACATTAAAGATAATTCAGGTTTATTCCGAAATCCGTGTGATTTTAATTACTTATTATTTAGGAGGCTTTTTGATTAAAACCGTGAGTCGAACGATAAAAAGAATTGGAATATCTATTGTGGAGAGTTGCAGGTTGTACAAATAATATATGTTCGGATTAACAAAAAAGTAATCGTTAGGTAATTTTCTTAAAAAATTGCAAAAAGTCGAAAAATTCGATTTTATCGAATATTTCCTAAACGGTTACTTTCTCGTAAATGTAAATCAATATTATTTGAGGAGGTCCATAACAAAACGCAATAATTCCATTTTTGGATTTTTTGGATTTTACGACTGAATTCAATTCTACATATTTAAATCTATGTAACCATTGTTATAAAACACACCAGCCATCAATAATTTTACTGTTATTCAATACCAAAAATAATGGTTCAGACCAAAATGAAACATTTCCAAATTTATGCAATAAACAACTACGATATATAAGTGAAAAGTCAATTATAAAAATTTATTTCATTGCTATGCTAACTCTACAATAAAAACCAATTTTTTTTGTTACGATTACTCTACACGAACCAAGAGGGTCCAGAACAAAACGCAATAACTCCACTTTTAAAGTTTTTAAATTTTTTGACTGAATTCAATCCTACATATTAAAATCTATGTAAATATTGTCAAAAAACATAGCAAAGGTCAATAATTTTACCGCTATTCAATACAAAAAGTAAGAATTACTATGTGACGGATCAAAACGCAACATTTCCAAATTTGTTATCTAAACAACTTGAAAATTAATTGCCAGATAAATTAACTTTTTTATTATTTGTATTGTCCCTAGAACCCTTCTAAGCCACAACAACTGTTTTTAAAAGAAATATATATCCTACTGACTTTAATTACTTTTGTGCGTTTATCCAAAAAATTATTAAGATGGATTTATTGCGTTTTGTTATGGACCTCCTCATTTGTAGAGCCTGTAATTCTCCACAAAACAGATTATGATACTTTTTATCGCGTGACTTACCATTTTTATCAAAAGCTTCCAAAATGCAAAATAATTGAAACCACACGGATTACGGAACAGTCCTTATTGAAAATAAATACAATTGCAGACATATCTGACAATCCTTATTTAGTTTTTGAACCGTAAAATTTAATAAAATAGGGTTTTAATGAAACAATTGTTTTGAAGAATGAATGAATCATGAATCTTGAAGAAGTTGCCTTTAATTATAACATTAGCATGGAAGACGAAACGAATCGAGTGACTAAAAATCAATCGTTAATATCAGCCTATTGAAATTTTCATTAAAAACTTGGTTTGACTTAAGCTTCCATTTTAACTCAAAGAATTAAGTTTATAAACAAAAATTTCAATTCTTGTCTTAACTTTGAAGTTGTAAGCAATTGAAAATCAGTCATTCGATTTGTTTCGTCTTCCATGCTAAGTCTATTAAATAGATATGTATCAACATATCGGCACGAAAATGCAAAAGGATATAACAACATGGTTCGACATATCGCTAGAAATAAGAAAAATTATAGAAGTGCACTCTGAAATGAATTTGAGTTATATTGTTGTAACGTCTTTTTGCATTAAAGTGACAATTTACAACCAAAAAGTCAATAGTAAAACTTAAAAAAAAAATTTAGAAATAAAATCTGCTGCGGATTTCATTCAGAAACCTTTTTTATCACGTGCAGCACGACCACCATTCCAATCCCTGCAGTGATGAAGAGCTGATGCCAATGATTTTATGATGGTATACTCTCTAAGGTCTTCTTTCGATTTTGAAAAAGTTTTAACGAAAGCATCTGCAAAGAAACAAAATTAATTTCATTGGACTCTGTTAAGAAATAACGTGACAACCTTAGAAAAATGTTTTTGACTAAAGGATGCAGTTCGATTTCAAATAGTAACATATACATATCTGAATATCATTGCATTTGTTCTTCAACCAGGAAAGAAAAACGTAATTAACTCAAAACATTTTTCAAGAAAGCTGCGCATTATTTCGTAAAAATTTTTTTAAGTATATGTACCCTAGGGCTGTTCAAAAAAAAAAAAAATTCCGAATTTCCAAGATATACTTTGGCATCACGATCTACATCATGACAGAATATCCCAAAAAATTTTTCAGATTTTTAAATTCATATTTAAAGGTGGCTCAAAGCAGAAATATATTTTTACTATTTTTTTTTTTAGCATAAATTATAAAATGTTGTCAAACAATTTGAAAAATTTGTTTTAGAGTAACTTAAAAACATTCATTTTGTTTGTTTTTTAATGAACTTTAAAACCTACGTTGTAATTTTGAGAAAAAAAATTTTACACTTCTTAAAAAACGAAAAACTGCCCTAAGAAGGCGAAATTTAACGGTTTTTCAAAGAAAAAAGTCATCGTGCTTTAAACGAATTGAACATTTTTTAATTTACAAGATTTCATTCAAAAGAGCTCTTAAAAACCTTCAAGACAAGACATGTTAAGACTTTTTTGGGCCAGCAGGCTCGATGACATAACGTTTGAAACATAGTAATGCAGCCCTGGGAAGGGCAAAACGCTTTTTACTCAAGAGGGAGGCATCGTACAAAAAAGTGCCCATGGCATAAAATGCTTAAAATCATCCAAGAAACTAGTGTAAATTGTTTTTTTTCTTTTTACTTAATTTTAGAAAAAAATTTTTTTCAACGTCATTTTTAATAAACATAAAAAAAAAAAAAAAAAACAATTTACACTTGTTCCTTGGATGATTTTAAGCATTTTATGCCATGGGCACTTTTTGGTACGATGCCTCCCTCTTGAGTAAAAAGCGTTTTGCCCTTCCCAGGGCTGCATTACTATGTTTCAAACGTTATGTCATCGAGCCTGCTGGCCCAAAAAAGTCTTAACATGTCTTGTCTTGAAGGTTTTTAAGAGCTCTTTTGAATGAAATCTTGTAAATTAAAAAATGTTCAATTCGTTTAAAGCACGATGACTTTTTTCTTTGAAAAACCGTAAAATTTCGCCTTCTTAGGGCAGTTTTTCGTTTTTTAAGAAGTGTAAAATTTTTTTTCCCAAAATTACAACGTAGGTTTTAAAGTTCATTAAAAAACAAACAAAATGAATGTTTTTAAGTTACTCTAAAACAAATTTTTCAAATTGTTTGACAACATTTTATAATTTATGCTAAAAAAAAAATAGTAAAAATATATTTCTGCTTTGAGCCACCTTTAAATATGAATTTAAAAATCTGAAAAATTTTTTGGGATATTCTGTCATGATGTAGATCGTGATGCCAAAGTATATCTTGGAAATTCGGAAAATTTTTTTTTTTTGAACAGCCCTAATGTACCCCTTCGGCTGCTTTGGTGCAGTTAAATTTAAGCGCCAGTTCGCAACTTAAAGCATAACGCAAATGCGCCGGCTGACGACCAACCCAATCAGCGACAGTGAATTTACTTAATTTACTAGCAAGATGTATCAGAGCAACTGCAATTATCTCTGGTTCCCACTGGACAGACGACAGTGCTTAAGGAATCATTTAAGAAATTCCATGCCATTTGCACCATTTTTTGAAGTTTCTGCTGATCGCCTTTGAAGCATTTCGCATATTTGAGCAAAAATGTGTATGGATTTTCCTGGAGATCGAATTTTATGGTTTGCAGCAGAATACGCTCCAAAGTCATAACTTCCTATAAGAGAATTAAATAAAAATTTACCCAAATAATAATAAATTTAGTTTTCTACTAACGCACCTCCTTTGGATCTTCTCCGAATGAATAGAATTGCATGTCCGTTAAACGTCCACGTGCAGTCTTTATTATATCCCTGCATTTCTTGGGCGTTTTCTCCACTTTGCCCGCCAAGAAGAGGCCACAGCATGCAATGACATAACGCGGAAAGCTCTTCAACGAATGAAACATATAAAAGCGATGAAAGTACAATACACCACTCCGATAGCAATGATATTGCGTCCAAGGCCTATTTCGGTGCCACAACTCATGATGAAGCGTGCGCTTTCTTTGCGACAGCGACGTTCCGTGTCCAATGTTACATCATCCAATACATATGGTGTGTCTTTCAACTCTTTTTTGTCATAATACCAGCAAGGCATTGTCCCAATGTTGGCTAGGACTTTGACTAGGATTTGGGGAGTTTAGTTGTTGCGGCGTCTGCTTCAGAATCTGGTTCAGTTGTTCTAAGTACAGGCATTCCTTCATGGGAAAATAATTACGCTATCGCTTAAATTGATTTATTTATTAAAAAGAACAAAAGCACTTACGATTATGTTTAATCCAAGATGCAAAATACTTTTTTCGAACTACATTTTATTAGAATTTTATTCACAAACCGAACAACAAATTAAATGTCAGGGCTGCCGATGGATGATATGATTCCTAACTCTATTTAGACAAGCGGTGGAGGGTAGAGTCGATGCAAATCCCGGGATTGATTAAAACTATTTTTATCAAAAATATGAAATTAAGTTAAAAAAAATTAGGTAAACATTATTTAATTTTGTTGAACAAGCACAGATTTGGATCCGACATTGCTCATTTTGTTGGTAATTGAATTTAGAAAAAAAGAAACACTTTAGATTTATGCAGTAATAGGAACAATTCTCAACAAAAATATTAGTATGTATGTCGATTCTCAATCTGAATCTTAATCGGTCTATCACGTATGGTTTTTGAGATATCCTCAACTAAAAGTTGAAATAACACGATTTGTGAGGTTATATGGAGGACACTCGAAACTATTTTCTATTGGATGCGTCATATAGTACTATTTTGTGCCTTCAAAATGAGTTATAAATTCATGATACCATTTGAAATGATCGTAACTTTTTATAAGAAAATCCTTTGATACTATATCATAGCTCATTTTGAAGACAAAAGCCGTGTTCCTTTTGACGCGTATATATAATTGTGTATATTTTTAAATTGCAATAACTCATGAACAGTGAGTCGCACAATAAAAACTTTAAGGAACTTCTTTATGGAGAATCACGTTCTCTACAAAAACTTTTCATTTTATATTTAAAAAATTTATCTTTTAGGAGTTATTCTATAAAAACTGGTTAAGCGCCTATAAACGGCAAAAAATAACTTTTTTTTAAATAACTTCTAAATAATTATTATTTATCTAAATATTATTTTTACAAAAAATTAAAATTATTTGTAGAGCATGTGGTTCTCCCTGAAAAAGACCCTTGGACGTTTTATCGTACGACTCACCATTCATAAGTTATCGCAATTTGGAAATTACCACAATTTTATATACGTGTCAAAAAAACACGGCTAAAGAATAGAACGAGATGCTGCATTTAATAGAAAATAATTTCGAAATCATGACTCGGATTTAAAACTTTTGTAAACCAAATTTGTAGGGAATTAAAATACCATTCATTTGGCACCAATATTTTTGAATTCTATCAAGAGGTTCCGGTTTTCATAAAGCCATATCCCGATCTTCCGATTTCTATATCTCCGTAAGTTTTTGGAAAACGGAATTAAGAAAAGTTGTTCGTCCCATGAATCTTACATTTTTTGGTGTTCTACCGATTACCAACCACCATCACAAATAAAAATGGCAAAGGCCTAAGAATATTTTGAAACAAATGAGTTTTTTGGCACGAAAGGAAAATAAAAAATATGTAGCTGTGTTTTAGACGACATTTTATATATGCTCGTATAAGCACGTAGAAAAAAGAAAATTCACAATGGAGTCTCTGGTAAAAAAAACTATGACAGCTGTCATGATCTTAAGATCGTGTGGTAATAATCGTGGTACTAATAAAATGAAAATGTTACTTTTTGAGAGCAATAAAAGCACTTAAAAAATTTTAATAATATTTTATCTTGTAGATTAGAACAAACATTTTATTCGTACATTTAGGGCCGTTTTCTCAATGTCCGGTTAAGCAATAATCAGAACTTTAACCAGCAGTTAGAAAGAAAAGCGTTTTTTCAATATCTGGTTAGTAATAATCAGATTGTCAAGCTCTGATTAAGTTAACGGCAAGATGCTGTTCCGGTTAGTTTCTAATCAGAAGAACAATTCACAAAAAATTTTTTTATTTTAAATGAAAATTAAAAATTGTCATGAAGTTAAGGGATTACGAGCTTTCATATGAAATACAAAAACATATTTTAAATCAATGATAGTAGAGCATATACATTTTAAATTGATCCAACGAATCCTTTTATAGAGACATGGGCTTGGAAAAAATCTCACAGCGACGTTGTTCGGTTTTCATAAACATCCAATTTTTGATGTAAAAATTGAAAGAAACTCAAATTAGACGTTGCCTTTTTAAATCCTTTATAGAATAAAAACCATATGTAATATAAGTTTTTGTGTTAATAATAATTCGAAATTAAATGTGGCCAACTTCTAAATTACTTCCTCCGTATCGGTGAATATACTTATGTAATACAGGTAAAAAAATCAAAACTTTTAATCAATATCTTTTATGAGATACTACTGAGGTGTCATCACAAATGCGTCCGATATTTGATGTAACTATTAAGTTAATTGGGTTATCAAAAAATATACGTTGCATTCAAAGAAGGAGTTGAATCCACAAGGGCCTACAATTGAGGAGTGGCCGTACCAAAGGGCCTAAGTGCCATTTCGGCAAAAGTAGTGTCATTATTTGAAACGGGTGACATTTTGCTAAAAGTTAATAAAATTGTTTTCTGTTTTCACTAAAAATTTACTTGATTATGTGAAATTCATGTAATTATGTTGAAAAAATTATAACAGTCAAATAACAGACTATAAAGCACATAAAAAGTATAACATTACTTCTGCCTCGAAATGGTACTTAGGCCCTTTGGTACGGCCACTCCTCAATTGAAGTTTTTATTGGTGAATCGAAATTAAAAAAGTTAAAATTTTGTGATTGAAAATGTACAGGCCCCTAAAAAAAAGTTTTCTGAACCCAATACTTCTTATATGCAGTCTTATGATTCTTTCGGCGCTGAATCAGACTGCGTCCTCCGAATTGTCAATCCTTGCTTGAAGTTTGAGAAAATAATGTTTTGAAACTTATAGCGTACCTACAGGAAAAGGTGAAACTCAGTTTTTAATGGGATTGGATAGACTCACTCTTTCTTATCAAAACACACCTTCAAACTTTTCCAACAGGGCTCTTACTTTTCGAGTTATGATTCTTTAGAGAGGGCATTTCAGCCCCATGCAAAGGACGAATTGTTTTGGGGAAGTGGCATCGTCCATTTTTATTGGCACAAATAGATTTCATACCCTGGATTTTCGATATCATTTAAAAATGAGGGTTTCACTTTTTCCTGTAGCTACGCTATAATTCTTAAAACAGCATTTTCGCCAACTTTAAGCAAGGATATCTCAAAATTCTGCAGGTATATTCACAAAGGTTGATTTAGGTATATATTTTTCATGTTGAAGCAAAGTAAGTTTGTTAACGATTTTTTACAAAAGCATGCACTTAAACACAATAGCCACTATTCATCATTAATTTTAAGTTGTGTTCAAATAATTTCCGTAAGCCATCAGTTTGTTGATTTCATTATTTTCCTCATTAAAGTCAAAAAATTATCTCTAACGTTAAGTATAATATTGTCCAAGAAAAACAATATTTATTAACTACATACCTATATCATACCCCTTAAGGCATCGAATTGCGGCCGCCCCAGTCTTCTTGTTTTATAAAAACCTAAATGTTCAGCGAACATTTAGGTCAGTTGGAACAAAATGCATAACACTTGGAAGATAATTCCAATAGCTAAATGTTCCTATACAAAAGATTCAAATAAATTCGTTAGATTTAAAAATATTTCAAGTCTTCCATTTTTTTGTGAAATTTATGAAATATTTTTATTTCTTTATTTTGATTTAATTTATTTGAAATTGTCTTTTTGACATCGAAAAATTCACAATCGACGAGCAAACCTCTGGTTAGTTAATCAGCACTTTGTGAAAACGAATTCATTGATTTCATTTGTCGTATGGTTAGCAATCGTACGGTTAAGAACAAATTTAACCGGACATTGAGAAAACGGCCCTTACATTATTTAATTTTGGAGCAGCTTCAAATATTCTCATTAATATCGCATTACTTTTTCCCCAGATTTAGCGAAATTCGGCAACTTTTCGTTTTTCATTATGACAAGCGCATTAGGCGTTCATTAGGTAAATCTTAAGCCTGCCCAATAGGGTGTCCCGTTCATATATGGGTAAAATTTTTTTTCGAGCTACACTATCGCAAGGGGTATCAAAAGTTGCGTAATTTTACACAGATTATGTAGACAATAAAAAAAATCGAATTGCATGATATCTTGAGGGCTCTACTTCACCTTGAAGTTTTGTAAATTTTTCGTTTTGCAGACCTATGTACCGTATGCCTAAAATAATATAAAATTCAAGTTTAAAGGGTATTTTATTGCTGAAGTAAACGAAACATGACTACTAAAAATATAATAATCAAAATAAATCTTATATTTAAAGACAAAACTTAAAATTTAAATTTATTTTTGTGTCCAAAATTTGGCATTTCTGCTCGAGATTGTAACCTTGTTCTAATAAAGCCATCTCTAGAATTAACGTCAGTTACTCTTTGTGAGGCCTCTGTCACCAGTTTAATACATCTTTCAACTGATTGCGTGTGGCAAGGAAGATCAGCAATTTCCAAGCTCTTACCTTTTGCTTTGATTTGAAGGTCCTCATTAGAAATATGTCGAAGAGCCGGCGGAGCTGTAATCTGACACTTGCACCATTCAATCATTTCGGTGTAATCTGTTGCAGAGAAGTTAATTTTTGGTAGTTTAAAAATCCTGCATTTAATGTTCCTTTCAGCTTCTCTAGCTTTTATTATTCTTCGGAATGCTAGCTCTCGAATATAGTCTCTCTCATCAAATAACATACTGACAAGAAGGTTTTTTGGGTGTGCAAAGAATGCATTTCTTTCAACAACAGAATTTACAACATATCTCAAATTTTCTGGTAAAAATTGAGAGTATGTAATTAACTGAAAAATATGTTTGGCTTCATCCTTAAAAGATGAATTTTTCTTGATAAGGAACCAAATCGGAGCGTATACTTTAACCGCGTAGTTGACCAGCAATTTAAAATTTTCTGATGGATTAAGAGTACTTACGTAAAGTCTAAGTATACGATTAGCAGAAGTAATCCATCTTGAGTGCGCCATTTTCCCAGGTTGACGATTAGCCAGCTCAGGAGAACATGAACCAATTGATACTGCTTGACATATCTAATAAAGATATTTTTGATCAGTACTTAGTACTTCGACCACATTTTCAGGCAAGTCAGGCAAATTACCAGCCACCGCACTAAAAGATACTGTGGTTTAATTTTCGCATACAGCTAATTCTTTTCCAATAGGTCCAGAATATTCAGTAGGACCAGAAGCGCGACCATCTAAAGTCAAGAATAAGTGACGAAGGGGTAACTCGTTGGCATGAAGCATGCACACACACCATTGTAGCGGTCTTTCAAAATACTTCTCTAAATATTGAATCACACCACCTTTCCAACCAGTGTTAGTTGGCGTTCCATCACATCCCACACAAATCACTTCATTTGAATCCAAACCTTGATCTTCTAGATAAGTTGTGATGGAATTAAAAATTTCCTTTGCAGTGTCTCGATATGGAGATGTGTGACCCAAATAAACTGATCCAGGTTCAGCTAAAATTGTAATGTGCTCTTCTAAAACTTCTTTGCGATGGTAACGATCTCCTATTTTCTCATTTATCAAGGTTTTGTCTTTTCTACCATCAAAGTAAACGCTTTTTATTTCAAAACCTTTAACGTCTTTTGATGCTTCTTGTCGGGCTTTAGATACTGCTCTGTGTATTTTGTTTTTATCAATTACTAAAGTCAAATCTTCTTTTGATACCAAACCAACGTCAGCTAAAACCGCAGAAGCAACAGCAGCAGCAGAACGGGTTGATAAACCGTATCTATCTATTGGCTGCGTAATAGTATTCCGATTCACTTTAGAAGTGGATGGTGTAGCTGTTGAGGTCGTGTTTTCCTCTGTAATTGGATGCGTTTCTGGAAATGCATGCACTGAATCTTCATCACAATTTTCTAAGGCCCAATTAGTATTTTGGGTAGAACACGACTTTTTTGTTGTCCTTACCGACTCTTCAATTTTTCTCTGCTGTCGTTTCATCAATCTTGCTGTTTCTTTCTTATCAACACCACTTATAACCATTTTTCTTTCATTTCTTTGATCAAACAAAAAACTTCTCTCACTGATAGGGACTTTCTTAGGTTTTAAACAAGAACAGGATTCAAATGAAGTGCATTTACAAGCAGCGACGTCAAAGAGCTTCTCAGATAACTCTAAAAAACACTTCAGGTTGTTTCGAAAACTAACATTTCGTTTGTTTTGGGGGTACCTTTTCAAACTGAGGTAATTTTTGAAATAGGATTTCAGTAATTGAATAACTCGTACCTTAGCTACGATTGGAATGGAAGCTTTTGTCCAAATATTATTGATCTCTTCAGAAACAATCAAAAATATATCTGAATTGGATGGATCCTTTCCATTATTCTTCGATTTCAGGTCATTCTTGACATATAAAATACATTTAATGACGTCCCTTATAGTTGGTAGCTGTCGATCGTCAAGTTGTTTGTACAGTCCCAATATAGCGCAAATAGTGTCAATACGCCTTTTGCTATGAAGAAAAAACTCGTAAGTAAAGTACTCCAGTACAAGTTGAAACTTGAGGGAATAAACAGGTTGAAAAGTGACATGCAAATTGAAACTTGTTGTGCCTCCTACGCTACGCCACACTACGCCTCCCCTTTCGTGGATGATTCTAGTGTCAAATGGGCAGGTAATTTTCTGAAGTTTTAGCACAGAGATAAGCACTAAAAGAACGTTTTTAAATCAATTTGATTAAACAAAATAAACAGCCAAACGTCTTTTTTCTTAAAACAAAACATGAATGCGCACGCGCAGAAGTGCAAGTGGCTTGTGTACAGTACACGGGCAGATAAGAAAATGTTTTCCGTAAATGAAAACAGACAGTATGTTTAATATATAATGAATAAAAAGTATGGGAGAAGGGGGAGGTTTCGACACCCTAACAATAAAGTCCTTATATCTTCCATATGCAATTGTGCATGTTCTTTTGAATACACACAGACTATGCACGAATATGTGTGCTTCTTTTGTAAATTACAAAAAATTCTATATCTTCGCTATTTTCGGAACTGTGACCAAAAAACGATAGTTAAAATAAATGACGAAACCTCCCACTTTTGGGGAGGCTTCGTCAGTCATATAAATTCTTGATTCCCTTGGTTTTTTGAAACCTTCAACCTTTTGAATGTAGATGGTAAAAGGCGAATTGCTTCCGGTGATACAATCGAATAACGAGAATCAGGGATGTCGTCTTCAATCGGGGCCATATCCAGCAAATCATTCGGATCAGGAAGGTCAGAGCCTTGAACGAGTTCGAGACATGATTCAGGCTGGTTCTATATCCATTTGTGCCTCGGCATTAGTACCGAACTCCATATCTTGTGAAAAATCAGATTCATGGAAAATAATTGAATCATATGTATAAATTTCAGTTGTCGAATCCTCCCATTTTCACTTGACGAATCCTCCCTTATCCACTTGTTTCCAAATTTCCAAAATTTCGCAGTTATCTTTTATTTATTTTGCAAACCTTAAATGTAATATTAACAGTAATAATATATTTAAGTATCTGCTTAAAAAAAACGGAAATTTTATTTTATATTAACCGAGTATCACACAAAAAGCAACAAGCAAATATTGCATCAACTTGCTATAAAAATACAAAATCACGACTAACTACGCACCCTAGCCGAATTGCGCAGAGAAATTTTTATGATAGCTGCGTACCATTAGGAGTAAGACTTTTTGGTTTACACGCGGAAGTAAGTGCGATTAGAAATCGCAAAATTTGGCACTGATGAAGCCTCCCACGTGTCGAAACCTCCCCCTTCTACCCTATATTTTTTTTATGTTTACATCAGGAGCCGAAATTACGAATAGAGCGAATATTATCCATAAAAATAACATTTTTTAAAACTTTAACGATGGGTAGAGCCCTGAAGATATAGTTTAATTTTGTTTTCAAAAATATTTTTGTAATCTACGATCAATTACGCAAATTTTGATAGGTCTTTCATTAGCGGAAGCCGAAAAAAATTTTTTCGGGACACCCTACTGCCCAACTAGGCAAATGTTAGGCATTCCGGAACTAGGCAACTGTTCGTTTATCACTATGACCACCGCATTAGGCGTTTATTAGGCAAACTTAATTTGGGCAAACCCAAAGCCTACTTAACTAGGCAAGTAAAAGGCATTCCTAATTTAGGCTAACCCCATTGCTTCCCAATTAGGGCCTAATGTATTTTTAGGCATGCCTTAGCAAATTTCTAGTCGGGAGGGAGTAGTCAGGTAGAAGTAGCGTTTTTGCGAAACAATTTTTTTTTCATATAAATTTTAATTCAACATTTTTGATGTTTTTATATGTTATTGTACATATTTTTAAGTAGCAAAAAAAAAATTTTTCAATTTTCGTTGACTTCCGGTGAAGATATGGGCGACCGGAAGTAGGTCGGTTTTGATGTGGTACCCACGATTTCTCGATTTCAGATCATCTGAAACACAAGAAAACAAATTGCATTTTAAAGTACATGTGAATGGCTATCTTGGGTACTAGAACTGGAAAAAAATATTGATAAATAAACAAGTAGTGCAATTTTTAATTTTTTGGTCTTTTTTAACCTCGTTTTTTGTTAATAATATTGTTAAATATTTATTGACAGTATTGGTTCTAGTACCCAAGATAGCCAAATTTATTACGAATACATATTTAAAAAAAAAATTGAAGTAAATCGGTACAGTAGATCAGCCGGAATCGTGGGTACCAGTTAAAAAAACACTGTTCTGAAAAAAACGCGTTTAAAGATTTCGCAACAAATTATCAATATTATCGACACAATAATACATATTATAATTGTTATTATGTTATTATTGTTATGAATTTAGTAATTATTTTACATTTAAAGTATCCGAAACGGGAAAAAAAAATTTTTTTTGTTCAAAAAATTCTACCTGACTACTCCCTTAAGTAGGCGCCAAAACTTTTCTTATAAAATTTAATTGCAAACATGGCGCTGTCTTTCCAACTCCCTTCAGTATCTGCTGCATTTCATCAGCTTTAACGACACCATCATCACCCACATGTATGCTCAAATGATATGGACAACTACGAATGGATGCAGTTTCATCAGTTGAAGTACAAAATTCGGATCCAGTCACACAACTCTCCACCAGAGTATTAACTTCAGCTATTTTGCTTAAAGTATTGAAAATAATTGGGGTGTGACAATCAAAGGTTTCCTTAGTTTTATATATTGCAGTGCAAAGCGATTGTTTTAGTTGATTGTGAAAAAGTTTAATATTATTGAAGGTAACAGTGTTGGTAGACTTTATCTGCAAAAGGAGTAGAATAAATATATACTATAGAAATTCTCTAAGCTTGGCATAGCAATAGCCCTACCGTTGTCAGTACACAATTTATATGGAGTGTTTCATTTTGTTCGTGTTTCTTTGAGCATGCCTTGAGTTCATTTGAGAATTGATTCGCATAATGATTCCTGAGATTTCTAAGCGTTGTAAGTGGCGCCGATATAATTGAATTATAAGCGTTATTAGCTTTTTCATTGCAATTCGCCAAATTAGTTTTTATTATATTCAATTCAGGATAGTTTCCACGATATTTGTACAAAGTTAAAATTTTAGTTTAATTTTAAAACCAAAAAAAGTATTTATATAGAACAATGCCAAAAAAAGTTTTAATTTTAAATTATTTTGGAATAAATAAAGAGACGGAGAAAAATGAAACAAAAAAAAAAAAAATAAAAATTTTAAATTTAATTGAAAAAAAAAAAACAAGCCATCCATACTGAGATTCGAACCAAGGGTACAACATCTTGTGTACATAAATTACGAAGTCTTTAGCTCACTCGGCTATCAAACGTATTGACGTAGTTGTGTGAAATTTGTATTTAAACAATTGAAAAAGAAAATTTGTTTATTGTTAGTTTGTTCTCGTTCTTTTTTTATGCTCTTTTGATAAATAAAGTTTTTCAAATTTTAAAACTAAAAAGTCTCTCCAAGCTAAATTAAAACTTTGATGGCATTAGTTTCAAACCAAAAGTATTAAAATTGGCGCAGAGAATATTTTAATACTTTTCTTGAACTTATTTTAAAACTAAAAATGATTAGTTTTTTGAATTTAAAGTTATTTTAGGATTGTTTTTAAGCCATTTTGGTATTAAAAAATTGAAAAAACTAAACGGTTTAAAAGTAAATATTTTTTGTGATAAAATTGGAATAAATTTTGAATTTAATACCAAAGCAGTTTAAAATCAATACCGAATGGAATCAAAAGTAAACTATCACTTTTTACTGTGTACACACAAAAGTTTCTGACATCATCGAGCGCATCAAGTGGACTAAGCTGACGTAATGTTTTGTGAAATTCTTCATCCAGAAATTCTTCATTCAGCTGAAGTGTTTCGATGCGCCCAAAATAGTTTTTTCTAAATTCCGCTAAATATATATCCAATGTCGATACGGTGCTATTGTACTGTTCATAGTTTTGTATAATGTAATTACTGATACGTGATGGTTCAGCCTGACTTTCATTAGATAGCGCTAGAACAGCAGCCTACGAAAGATTAATATGTAAGTTAAGAATCTTTAGAATTGCAGTTCTTGTATTTTCTACCTTACTGTTGCTTACTAAATGTAAGCCTGTTATAATACTCCAGAATAATTTGAATAATGTTGTTGATATCGCCATCATGTTTCGAACTAAACTAAAACTTTCATTCAATACTTAAAAATTGCATAGCAAAAAATCACCCTTAGCTAACTTACGGAAAAGTGAAAAAAAAAGCACTTAGCATGTAAATAATTTGTGGAATTTATAAAAAAACGAATTTTTACTGATAACATAAGTATAAAATGTGTATTTTGCGAGATGCTGATATTCTTAGGGGGTTTTTTTTAAGAGCCTTGGTGAAGCATGAACGAATATGACTGATATGTCTTGAATTTCATATGGAATAAGAAAAAAACAGTTTTAAGTTCTTTTTTTTTTCATTCAAATTCTTATCTCAAAGTACACTAAAATTGCTCCCAAGTTTACTTTCTGATCCAAGCAACAACTTGATTCTATCATTAGCGGAAAGCGATATAGTGATGTGTATAAGATTCTTGAATGAAAATTAAGTACATACTTATAAAGTACGAGTATTCTGGTGTAAATAATTTTATCTTTCAGTATGTTCTTTCTTCTTCTTAAAGACTACTGGGAAAAAAATGTCCCGATTTCAACTTTTACTTAAATTGTAAATGTGCCCAATCAATCTCATTTTTTTTTTTTTTATAAGAATTGCATTTTTATTTAACCGAGATACCATTAAATTTGGTAAGCTTAATCACCCTGCAGTTCAAATACTTTTTTCTTAAAACTAAGCACACTTTTAGGCTTGCCTTAGGAACCATATAGCACATAGTAGATTAGCCATAGAGACGCAAAGAAGCACTGTAGCTATTTTGTGTCGCTTATGTTGTCTCAAGACGATAGCTGAGAGGAATTTAGAAACTAAGCGAGAGCGAAAATGAAGCAAAACAGTGTTGCCAAAATATGGGGAATTTCTCAAAAAAGGAGGAATTCAGAATCCGCTTGAGGAATTTTTATTTGAGAAATTTTTGAGAATTTGGTTTAATCAATGTATAATTTTTGATACTTACCATAACTTTCTTTTTTTACTATAATAAATGTGAGTTAGGAAATTTCTTTGGCTATATTTTTCAGTAGGATTCCACTAAATTCTTTTATCCGGTTCTGAC
This sequence comes from Calliopum simillimum, assembly GCA_951812925.1. Classification (NCBI taxonomy): domain Eukaryota; kingdom Metazoa; phylum Arthropoda; class Insecta; order Diptera; family Lauxaniidae; genus Calliopum; species Calliopum simillimum. The sequence goes on from OX638368.1 coordinate 113,376,832, forward strand.
GCTGTGGCTTTCTATTAAAACTTATGTATTTTTATTATATCATTTCCGAGTCTCCAAAAACTACTGACTATCTGTTACATAAAACGAATTATCTATCGACTAATAGGCTAGACAGACGACAGCTTAAATCCGGAGTATACATGTAATAATGCGAATCTCATTATTTCATTTCATTTCATTTCATTTATTTATTCAGCCTATGGACAAAATCCTTACAGACTAGCAACAGAGTATGACTTATACAAATAAATTTTGCATGATTTTAAGCATTTTTAAAATACATATTTCATAGACATTGACTAAAGGAAAATTTCCCAATTCAGAGGCCTAAAATTTCTAATTCGCTTTTCTGAATCTTAACTCACTGTTAATCTTGATTTTGATAATTTTGAATTTTTTGAACCCTGAATTGGGAAATTTTCTTTTAGTCAATGTCTATGAAATATATAGGGGTGTGTGGGCTAAAGTGGGAAATTTTTTTTCGAAGCTTCATAAAATAAACTAAACTTCTTATTTTATCATGTTTTAACTTCCTACAGTAAAGAAATTTAAAATAACCTATATTTTTGCCGAAGAAACGAACCGAAAATATGGATTTTCTGTTGACTACGACGCTTTGACCGAGGTTGCCTAAAAAGGCAAAAATTAAAAACCGTGGGGTAAAGTGGGAAACTTTCAAAAACTTATAACAAATAACACAAATGTTGGAACAAAGCTCTAATATCTTTATTGCAAGTCAAAAAAGGATCAAAGAACATAGGAGTAAATATGAAAAATAAAAAAATAATTTTGCTGGAAAAAATAAATGCAAAAATGTGTTTAAAAAAATGGTGAAATTGTAGCTTTTTCGTCGTTTTCTGTTGAAACATTCAAGTCCGAGTCACAGTATTTGCAATAAAAGAAGCTTGTAGTGAGATTAACGCATTTTCAAGTGTAATGGGCGTTGACAATCCTTTTTGTTGCATTTGATGGTATTGTGCCTGGTCATGATTTCGGGCATGAGTTCCATGCAAATGGTGCAAAAATCACGCTCTTCATCTGCTTTGTTTCTTCTCAGACGCTTTCTTTGCTGGTGGTGCTTATTTTGCTCCTGGTACTCTATTTTTTTGTGATTCGTTTCCCTCTTTCTTCCGTTTATGTCCTAAACGTTTCTCAGCTGCTTTTTGCAACTCGCATAGCTTTTCCGGAGTGTTTACTCACAATATAAATGTATAACACTTTTTTAAGATCATAAAATAGTATAAAACGTTGACAAGTGGGGACGAACAATAGTGAAATAACATTTCCCATTTTACCCCACATAAAATTTCCCACTTTACCAAGACACCACATTTTGCAAAAAAAATTTTATACAAAAAAAGTATGAACGATTTTCATATAGTGATACTAAAAAATTTAAACCAAAAAAGTTTAAATTGTGTTTATACTTTATGTGTATAAATTTTATACGAACAAGCATAAACGGTTTGTATAAATTGAAAAATTTTGAATTTTACACACAAACTATTTGCAGTGCACTAGGGTGCAGCACTTTTTCGAAATAATGGGAAAATTAAAATATGGATCAAAGATTATCTTAGGAGCAGGCCTTATAACAAAGACTGCATACTTGGTTTGGATCAAAACCCCGGAAAAGATGGCCCGCCACGGGCTTGAATGTAGGTCTAAACGACAAAAATCATTGTTTTTTCACAGTTTCTTTAATTTATCTCGAAAACAACGAAATTATTGGTAGCAGTTTATCCTAAATCTTTGAAAGGGATTAATTTTCTAAATTTTTTGTTTTTTCTCATTGCTCTGCAGTGAAGTTTGCCCTATGGAAGTCCCGGAAGAAGTTAAAATTTTTTGATTCAAATAACGGTTTTTTTCCTATAACTCAAGATACAAGAGACGCACAAAAATTTTAGACCTCAATAAATGTAAGAAATCAGTTTTCTTATAGTTTTGCTTCTAAATTTTTATTCCAAAAGTAAACGGTTTCCCGCTAGAGACCGAAATTCCTTAAAAACAATTGTATATTATGAAAAAGCGACCTTTTAATGTTTTTGTTTTAAAAAATACTCAAAATTTTGATAAGGAAATAATGCAAAAATCAAAAGCTTTCAAAAATGGTCTTCAAAATGGAAATCAAATTGGAATTGCGCGAGATATGACAATTCTTGTTTACTTGGGGTATTTTTACTTTTGGGTATTTTTGTTTCACAGCGTATTTTGCAACCAAAACTTAAAATTTTTTTATGGAATTTTTTTTACGTAATGCAAAGCGTAATAAACGGTAAATTGATCAAGACCAACAACGTCAAAATTAGTCTGTGGTTTCCTTGCAAATTTCAGCGTGAGGGTTCCGATATTTTTAAATTTTTGTCAAAAACGCCTTTTTTTTGAGTATGAGAGACTGTATACCCTTAAAATGTGGACAAATATATTCCAAAAACTGTAGGATATATAATTTGCTATATTTTGTTCCTGAAAATCTTGTTTCTACAGCTAACAGTTTGTGCACTAGAGGTCGATTTTTGTGATAAAAAAATCGAATTTTTAGAAACTTACATTTTGAAGCGACCTTTTAATTTTTTTCCTCACAAATTTTCTCAAAATTTTTAGTAAGAAACTCAAGAAAAAGTCATAAGCTTTCAAACGTGATCTTTAGAATAGAAATCGGTTTAAATTTTCGCGAGATTGACTGTTTATATACACTCTGTGATAAAAAAAAACAACCAAAAATCATATCTTCACAATAAAAAATACTCCAATATCTCTCTCTTATAACTCTTATATCTTGCGTAAATTTGAGCCAATTTCTAATTGAAAGACCACGTCCATAGGGCAAACTCCACTGTAGAGCAATGAAAAAAAACAAAAGATGTAGAAAATTAATTCTTTTCAAATATTTAGGATGAACTACTACCAATAATTTCGTGGTTTTTGAGATAAACTGCGAAAAAACAATGATTTTTGTTGTTTAGACCCACATTCAAGCCCCGGGCGGGCCATTTTTTCGGGGGTTTTGACCAAAACTAAGTATGCAGACTTTGTTTTAAGATCTTAATCTATTTTTGATGCACTAATTTTTTTTGAATTTTGCTGCACCCTACTGTGCACCATTTGATGGAAGAAAAGAAGAATTGGCTCTCTTTGTTTCTAGTAAAAAAGAAGAGAACTACCTTATCATTTAACAGCTCTGCTTAATGCAAGTTTAGTCAACTCTTTATAAGATGCCCACAAAATTTGTATGGAATAGGAATTATTTAATAACAATAGTTATAAATAGAAGTTAAAATAGTAAGATTAAAAATCGTTTTGTATGAATTCTCCTTCAACTCCTAGAAGGAGCATAATGCCAATATGAAACATCTCCATTCGTCGCGATCCCTTGCGATGACTTTTATCTCTTGCCACGACTTTCCCGATTCTTGGATTTCGTTTTCCAGCGACCTTTTCCAGTTGGTTTTGGGTCTACAACGTGCTCTACTGCCTTGTGGATTCCACTCAAGAGCCTGGCGACAAACTTCGCCGTGTGGTTTCCGAAGAGTGTGACCAGTCCATCCCCATTTGCGCAGCTTGACCTCGTTTGCTATAGCCCTCTGATTGTATTTTTGATGTAGCTCGGCAATTGATATAGTGCGAGGCCACCAAATCTTTAGTATACGCCTTAAGCATTTGTTGACGAATACTTGCAGCTTGTTCGTTAGTTGTTCAGTAACAAAACCGATGTCACATTCGAATCAAAAATGCGCACTCTCGTTTGGTGGATATATAACAGATGAAGACCATATTTTGTTCAGTTGAGCAAACGCGCATTTTGCTTTTGCTATTCTTGAGTTGATATCCTCTTTTGCTCCACCATCCATGGAGATAATGCTGCCTAAATACGTGAAGCTATCGACGTATTCGATGTCATCACTGCCAGCTCTAAACGTGATGTCATCCCTGTTTGCGTTTAACTTCATGCTTTTAGTCTTGGATACGTTGATTTTCAGGTCGGCCTTTTGTGATTCCAAGACAAGGTCTTCAATTTTGTTTTGCATATCTGAATGTTTGGACGATAAGAGGCAGATGTCGTCAGCGTAGTCGAGGTCTTCTAGATGTTCAGTAAAGTTCCATTGGATACCCCTTTTGGCCTTATTAAGAGCTTTATCTAGAATATCGTCAAGAACGATAAGGAAGAGAGATGGTGATAGTAAATACCCCTGCCGTACGCCTGAATTAGTGGTGAGTGTCGGTGACAACAACCTGTTGCGTAACACACTGCATTTAAAGCCTTCATATTGTGCACATACTAAATTTATGGCCTTTGCGGCAATACCTCTTCGTTGCAGTGAAACCCAGATGTTTTCTCGGGAGACACTGTCGAAGACTAGTTGAAGTGCAGCACGCCACTCGCATGATTGTTCGAAATTGTTTTAACTGCCGGTAATTTTGAAACTACAGATTTTTTCGGTGACGTCATCGAGTCAATTTTTGTAGAGACTTACTAGGCCAACATTATATCACTAAAAAGTTGTGGTTCAAACGTTTAATTTAGTCTTCCTAATTTTTTTTTTTTTGAAATCATATTTTTTTGACCACAATTTTTTGAAAATAGACGGGTAGCAAACATATTAAACGATTTTAAACATATCTTTGTGTAAGGACTACCCTAAATATGTACCCTAAATAAAAGTTCTGCAGCTCAATAAGCGCCCCTCAATATAAAGGCCACGTGGTGTTAATTTCATATTAATCGATCTTTAAGAAAATGATATTTTGAAAGAACTAGTGTTCGGCGATTTCAATTTGAATTTAAAGAGACTATGGAACTATAAATACTAATAATAACTGCATATTCATATCCAAGTGGCATTAAAGTTAATGCAGCAGTTTCGCCGTGAAACCTTGTATTCTATTTACGGTCGTGGCACTCTTCTCTGAAAATAGTCAACTTTTAATTACGAGTAACCTTCGTTAGTGCTAAGCCTATCTCAGCAGCGAATTCCATAAGAATCGGTGTAGCAGTTAAGCGCCAATAGCGTACTTTACCATTAGGGGCATGGCTCCACCCACTAAAAACATAATGGTCATATCATCGATCCTTAGTGCTAACACTATCTTCATATCAAATTTCGTAAAATTTGATGCAGTGGTTTAGCCGTGAGAGCGTTTTTTTTCCATTTGGGGGCGTGGCATCGCTCACTAAAAACATAATGGTCATGTTAACACTATTAGGGGCGTGGCACATCCCACTTCAAAAAAATATAATAGTCCTATGCACTGCTCCTCCTCATAACCTTTCCACCAACAAAAAAGTTCAAGCAAATCGGTTGAGATTTTGGTATAGAAACAGGGACTGAACCGATTTCGTTTGCCTAATCAAAAATTAATTTTTCCTAAAACAACTGAACATTGAGGCTAACTGAACAAAAAAAAAAAATTATATAAATCGGTCAAGTTTTAACCAGATTTGATTTTTATATACGACACCCAGATAATATTCACTTTGTTGATGCCACTTGCTAATTAAATTCAATTTGAATTTTATTTTTTTTTTTTTTTCTAAATAGGCATTTGGAAATCAATGAAATTTTTTTTTAAAGTGAAAAAATTTCTGAAACAAAAAGTAAGGAAATTTAAATTTAAAAAAAAAAAATATAAAATAAAATAAAACCGCGTCATGTTTCTTTTACGTGCATTCTGCTATGTTCTCCTTTTGTGGGGACATACGAATGCATACGAGTATTGTCGCGGTGGTCGCAATATTACATTGTGCGGCCAACGCAGGCATATCGTGTGCAACCCCGAACAAATGGTAAGTATGAGAAATAAATGTTTTAACAAATGGCAAATTGTTCATGTATTCTTTTATTTAAATCTTTTTTAGAAAGAAAAGGATTCAACAAGGAAACCTAAATTCTACGGATTGGTGCCAACGACTCCCAAGGTGAAACGTGTCCTAGTGGAGATACATAATGAACTACGGAACAAATTAGCATGCGGCGAAGTTAGAGACAACTCGTCGAATAATTTTCCGAAAGCTACGCGCATGCGGGAACTGATTTGGGACGACGAATTAGCCTATTTAGCAAGACAACATGCCTTACAATGCGTTTTCGAGCACGATGAATGTAGAAATACGTTTCGTTTTCGTAACTCTGGTCAAAATTTATTCAAAAAAGCGTCTACTAAATTGGAAATTATAATGCCGGTTATTGAAGCAGGGCCATACGCTTGGTTTAATGAGCACAGGGATATAATTAATGGATTAGCCGCAGCTGACAAATTTGAACCGGAACATGTGTAAGTGTGAAAATTATATTTAGCAAATTTTAGAAAAAAACTATCAACTATCATTTCATTTCATTTTTGTATTTTTAGAGAAGGGAAACCGATTGGACATTTTACTGAGATGAGCCAGGAGTATGTTTCTCGTGTAGGATGCGCTATGACCGTTTGGACTGATGAAACGTGAGTACTTTAATACGCGAAAAGATTTTTTTTTTATACCAAGAAGGAAGCATACGATATCTGTCTGTTTGTCTATCTGTCCGTCTGTCTTTCTGTCTCTCCCTCTGTCTGTCTGTCTATCTGTCTGTCTGTCTGTCTGTCTCTCTGTCTGTCTCTCTCTCTCTGTCTGTCTGTCTGTCTCTCTCTCTCTGTCTGTCTGTCTGTCTCTCTCTCTCTGTCTGTCTGTCTGTCTGTCTGTCTGTCTGTCTGTCTGTCTGTCTGTCTGTCTGTCTGTCTGTCTGTCTGTCTGTCTGTCTGTCTGTCTGTCTGTCTGTCTGTCTGTCTGTCTGTCTGTCTGTCTGTCTGTCTGTCTGTCTGTCTGTCTGTCTGTCTGTCTGTCTGTCTGTCTGTCTGTCTGTCTGTCTGTCTGTCTGTCTGTCTGTCTGTCTGTCTGTCTGTCTGTCTGTCTGTCTGTCTGTCTGTCTGTCTGTCTGTCTGTCTGTCTGTCTGTCTGTCTGTCTGTCTGTCTGTCTGTCTGTCTGTCTCTCTGTCTCTCTGTCTCTCTGTCTGTCTCTCTCTCTGTCTGTCTGTCTGTCTCTCTCTCTCTGTCTGTCTGTCTGTCTGTTTGTGTTAAAATGTTTTAAATATTTTTTGGAAGCAAGACTATTTGATGAAAATTGTTATGCTGCCTCCGTTGTCAAAGTTAGCTCGTCGGATTTAATATGAGCGAATTCGGTCAACAAACACGCCTACTGCGCATACAAAAAAAAAAAAAAAAACATTTAGAACGAAATTTTATCACAATTATTTACTATAATTTAACCAAACCGAAACAAATGCTAAGGATTGAAGGCAAACCTTCAGCAAAATCTAGGTGAATTCGAACACAACCAAATACATTTTCAGAAAGTTCATACAAATAGCTAAAAGTTTCCTACTAAATGTTTTCTCTAAAACGCTAGGGTGACCTAAGAAATTTGCTTTTTCTAAAAAAAAACTGAAAATAAGTTTTAAGCCTACAACTCCTCAGAGGTACATTTTAGACCCCCGGTTAAATTTTTTGTTAGTTCAGGCTTTCTGTATCACCTTCCAGAAACTTCGAAACCTTATGTGATACACCCTATATATTGAACCTGAAGGGTCATATGCAAAGACCCGCAGCATGTTTACTGTATGGTCACTGGTGCTTCTACCTAAAGTTTAAGTTAATTCTTTTTTTTGAAATAAATAATTAGCTTAATGTTTTGTAGAATGTTAAAACAGGTTTTTTGTTTTTTTATTGCCACAACTTTTCTGAAGAAATATTCAATGACTTAAATCTTGCTGATAGTCCACAAACTATCAGAAAACTATCAATTTATGATTGGTGATAGTCCGGCATAGCTGCTTTCCCTCTAGTATAGCAATATGAACCATTCTTTAAACGCTACATTTTCCGAGTTAGGGCCTTTTTCTGTAAAGAATTTTTTGTTGAGTGTGAGGGCTTTTTTATGTTTCATAAAATTTAACTAAATCATCTAAGCTTATAGGATACCCAGACATCGAACATTTTCCATATGACTTTAAATAAGTTATAATATATTTCCAACAATAAGCATAACCGTTGGCGTTTTCAATTTCATTAAGCACATTGGACAATCTCCTTTCGCAGTTTTTTCTATTAGCTCATTTGCAGGTACCTTTTTTGCCATTGCATCCAGGATTTTGTAATGATCCACCGATTTTCCGTCGTTGCTCATTTGAATAGATTGTAGGAAATAAGCAAATAACAAGATGACAAATCTTCAACTTGTGTGGCACGTACTTTTAATTTACTTTCTAACAGCAATACCTAAATTGAGCGGCTGGCGTATTTAACCATCTCTGTCTTTTTCATGTCCATACAATTTATATGGCGCAAATCGAAACAGAGACGGTTAAATTACGCTAACACTCGACTAACGCTCCAATTTAGATATGGCAGTAAGTAGGGTAAAAATGTTAAAATAGTTGCTGAGCTAAATTGTTTCGCCCGTCGAAGTGGCCGTTCGTTGTAATCCATAAAAAATGATTATACACGCTTTTTTAAATATAAATATTGTAAAATCCATGGAAATAGCGTTGAGATTTCTTCACGCAGCCTTTGACTATTCCAAAGTTTAAAGACCAAACGTAATCCAAATTTTACTAAGTGCAGCAGCAGAAACTTCTAAAATTGAAGGTGGCGGAACTGATGCTATTGTGGTATAAGTAATCTTTTTTTGAAATTTGCAAGAGAACCGTTAGATCCAATTAAGCCAAATCCTTCTATATTGGCTACAGAATTTTTTTCAATAAAATGTGTTTCATAAAAAAAAGTTATTGAGCAAAATCTGAAAAAAGTCAAAAAAGCGGTTTTCAAAAAGTTGGCAGGTAATGTGGCATGTATGGTAGGGCAATGTGTTATATATCGTTAGCTTAATATGGAAAAGGCGTTAATGCAATTTGCAACAAAAACTATCAACAATTTTTATTCTAGGATATTTTTTTTGTTTTCTTTGTTTTTTGGGTAGTTTTGTGTGTTAGGTCTTTTCATTTTAAAATTTTTTTAAAACAAAGTGAGTTAAGGCTTTTGACAATCACCCCTATCACTGAATCCATCGTAGAAAAGCTACGAATACGAACGTTTGTTACGAATACGAACAAATTTCAATCACTGATTCCATCTGAATTCGAAAATGAGTTGTCAACTGTTCAACTGATTATTTGACTTTTCGAATTCAAAATAAAGTAAACATTTGAACTTCAAAATATTTTTGATTATAAAGCTTTTGCAAGGGCTTAATTTGTTTTTTAATAGTTGTGCAAAATTATGGATTCCTTAGCGTCTGCGGTTATTCTATTAGAAGAAGAAAGCGAGAGAACTCTCAAAGTTCAGCGGAAGGTGTTGAGAGATGCAACTAACCTTATGGAAATGGACGACGTTATGTTAGATACATTTTTTGCGATACAATTGTTGTGTTACAAGTGTTTGAAATTCCAGGTTTATCAAAAACTACCGCTTAAATAAAGATGCATTCAGTTATGTTCTTAGTGTTCTCGAGGAAGAAAGCTCAGGTGTTGCAAGGTCATCGTCAATGAGTGAGCTTCATCGATTGGCCTCAGTGCTGAGGTTTTTTGCCGAGGGAGGCTATCAGCACGGCGTTGGAAAAGATTTTGATGTGCCGATGGCGCAATCAACATTTTCAGGTGTCCTTAAAGATGTGTTACAGATTTTACAAAGGCGACTATGTGCCCGATGGATAAAACTGGATATGACTGATAGTGAGAAACGGAGAGCCAAGGTGGATTTTTACACCAAACATAGGTTTCCAGGAGTAATTCTTTGCGTTGATGGGACACATATCAAAATTATTTCGCCCAAGGAAAACAAATTTCTCTTCTTTAACAGGAAAGGATATTTCAGCATTTATGCTATGATTGTAAGTTCTGGAAAATATATTTGTATTCAAAATCTCTAACAGAATTGATACTTGCAGATGTGCGATAATGAAATGCGGATACGCTATGTTAATGCACAGTATCCTGGAAGCAACCACGATTCCCACGTATGGAATGTAAGCAGTGCAAGAGCTTTTTTTGAGAGGAAGTACCTAAATGGAGAACGGAACACATGGATCTTAGGTATGTGCTCATTAGTAAAATGCTTGCAACCTTAAACTAATGTAATTTCTTTTTCTTGCAGGAGATTCTGGCTATGCATTGGAGCCATGGCTTATGACTCCGTTTCGTTCGCCTTCATCGGGTAGCCGAGAAAGCACCTACAACACAGTGCACTCAAAAACAAGAAATATTGTCGAAAGGACTATTGGCATGTTAAAAAATCGATTTAGATGCCTTCTGGGGGCACGTGAACTTCATTATGAACCCCAGAAGGTAACTCAAATCGTGAATGTTGCTGCGGCCTTACACAATATTTGCCTGCACTTTAATGTACCTGATGATGTATATGAAAATATGGAGCCAGCGTCAGATGTTGAAATTGCCGAAGATTCACCGCTAAATTATGCTAATGAAGCCTCACAGATTAGGCAATCTATTTTAAATACACTTGCTTAGAAGATGGGTTCATCAATTTAAATAAAACACTAGTTTTTTACTTTAAAATAGTAGGAATCATTTTTTAATAAAAATTTTTAAAAAACAAAAATCTACAATATTTTATTAATGATAGTTTTCGTTGCCAAGTTGCAGTTTCTCCAACTCTATTTCTAACATCTTTTGTTTAATTTTGTTTTTTTCCCGAAGGAGATTTTCATTTACTGCATTGTGCCTGCGCGTTTCTTCTAGTTCCTCTTTTTTCAGGTCATACATTTTTTCTTGTGCTCGATATATTCGGCGTATGCCTGCAGATATTTCCTCAAAGTTTTTATTCTGCTCCTCAAAATGCTTTCTACTATCTTCGTAGTAGCTTTTCTGCAATTCTAATTGTTCCATCAAAATCTCTGCAGTACTAGTTTTCTTTTGAGGAGGTGTAGTGTGTCGCGGTAAATTTAAGTCCTGGGACATCATGGATACATCAGCATCGGTCTCGTCATTAGCTTGCTCCGCCGTCCTAGGAACTCCTACACTTATGGTGTTCCGAACTCCAGATGTACTGGTCTGCAAAGCTGTCAGTGCAATGATTTGGTCTTCCATTTCGTTAAAGCTGTGCTGCCTGTATTGCCCGCCACCTGTTGCTTCTTGCTCTCGCTTATTCTCCATTAGCTTCCGCTTTATGTAAGCTTTCCAGTCTAGCCACACCTAAAACAATAAACGGATACTTAAAAAACGCACAAAATATACAAAATTTTTACCTTTTTCCAACTTGAAACATCCTTGGTAGGTGGCCCCAGGCCGTTCAACTCCTCCTCAACCTTTTGCCAAAAAGCTGTCACCTCTTCTTTGGGGCACTTACTATAGCCCTGCGCGATTTCCGGCTTTTCTTGCAAAAGTTCTAACAGCCGGGAGTACTGCTGGCGTGTTGTTACGATTCTGGACCTAAATATGTAAATATGCAAATTAAATTTTCGCTAGCTTTTTTCTTTAATTATTTACTTACATTTTGATGACTTTATTGATTTTAACGGGTTTTTAAATAAAGTTACGAAATTTCTCTGACAGAAAAATGCTTTCGTAGAAAATTAATAAAATTTGACGTTACGAATGAATTCAGTGATACTTCTCTACGAATTTCGAATTTAATTCGTAACGATTCGAATTCAATGATATCTTTTTCGTAGGTTTCACGAAAATCGTATCTACGATGGATTCAGTGATAGGGGTGAATAAATCAAAAATTATGAATAAAATTAAAGTTATTCAATATAAAACGAAAACTAGTAAGGGTGTTAATTTTGGCCTGGCCAAAAAATAAATACCCTACACTGCAGTATTTTGAAAATTTTGCTTATATGGGAGGTGCCACTCCCTCTTGTCCGAGTACACCCAGTATTTGTTCAGAGCTTGCATTTATAGTTTTTAGTGTCAGAGTGAAATTTTGTTGGATTATCTCAAAAAACTCTTTCAGTATAGCATTTTGAATCTTTTGCTTATATGGGAGGTGCCACGCCCCCTTGTCTGATTTCACCCAATTTTTGCTGAGAGCTTTCATTCATAATTTTTAGTGTCTGAATCAAATTTGGTTCGAATATCTCAAAAAACGCTTTCAGTAAAGCGTTTTGAAGCTTTTGCTGATATGGGAGGTGCCACGCCCTCTTGTGCGAGTACACCCAGTTTTTGTTCAGAGCTTGCATTTGTAGTTTTTAGTGTCAGAGTGAAATTTAGTTGGATTATCTCAAAAAACTTTTTCAGTATATCATTTTGAAACTTTTGCTTATATGGGAGGTGCCACGCCCACTTGTACGATTTCAACCAATTTTTGCTGAGAGCTTTCATTTATAATTTTTAGTGTCTGAGTCAAAGTTGGTTCGAATATCTCAAAAAACGCTTTCAGTATAACGTTTTGAAGCTTTTGCTTATATGGGAGGTGCCACGCCCTCTTGTCCGAATTCGCTCAGTTTTTTATCAGAGCTTGCGCTTACAATTCGTAGTACTTATATGTATTGTGGTTGCATTGTCGTGAAAAATACTCCTAAAATTGCATTTTGAATATAATTTTTGTATGGGCGGTAGGCGTGTCCGTTGACCGATTTTGCTCATTTTCAATCCCCCGAGCTAACTTTGACGACGGAGGCAGTGTACCAAATTTTATTGAATTATCTTGCTCAGTTTTCCCAAAAAGTGTATTTCAACACACAGCCAGCCACCCAGCCAGCCAGCCAGCCAGACAGACGGACATGGCTATATCGACTCAGGAGGTGACGCTGATCAAGAATATATATACTTTTCTATACCTGCCACGCCTCCTTCTCTGCGTTACAAACGGAAGGACAAAGTGAATATACCCTGGGTGTAGGGTATAAAAATATAGTTTGCAAAATTTTACATTTTGGCTGTTGTCTAGAGTTATTATCAGTACCAGTTAACAAAAATAACATAAAATTATGTTACCAAGTAGATACAAAAAATAACGAAAGGTTAAAAAATTAAACATCTGAGATCGAGAACGCTACAACAACTTTCCAATAATTTTTTGGAAAATTAATAGAAGATTGTGAAAATTTACTTTATTATATGTTAAAATGGAGATAGGACTGACTATAGCTTTTTAAGGTATCGAAATGTTCAAAGTATAAGATTATTTTATATAATCCATTTGCCTTAAAATTTTATATGAAATTTTTGAAACTCTAAAGCTAGAGCTAGGGGGCAGCAGCTTCTCCCTGCCCCCCCTTGCGTGCACCCTTGGGTTACGGTTAAAAAGTATTACGAATCAAAACTGATTCATTACATATACAAATCGAGCCCTAACCGATAAAAAGGCTTAACCAACATGATTTCGAATTTCTGTTCATTGATGAAAATCGATAATCGTTTCTATATACAACATTCCTTCAAATTTCATCACTCTAAGAAGTACTGTTACAAAGTTATAGCGAAAGTAACTTCGACATTTTTACTGCACTGCATGCAAAGATTATTTAAAAAAATCGTAGTGTAAAATTTAATTTTTTTCCGTTAAGTCTTTTTTGTCGGATAGAGCTCCATACATTCAATTCTATTTGAACTATATATATGAAGAACTCCATTTCTCCGATTTCGCTCAAATTTGGCAATATGGTAGATCCGGTGTGCAAGAACAGCAATCCGGGAGGATTTGGTCCTAGTACCATTTGTTGTCAAAATACAGGGTGTTGAAGTTGGCGATTTTAGTCATTTTCATGAAAAGGGTGTTTTTTCAAAAATTTATATTGTAGCTTACACTAAAGTTTGTAAATTGATAGATCTAAGTTAATGGTCCCATTCATTTTGAAGCGTTCTTTTTAAAGAAAAATACTTCAAAATTTTTTACACTTAAAAATACTTTTGAATTTTTTTTAAAAAAAGCCCCCTTAGATTTTTTTTAAAAGAACTTTAAATTAAAGCATAATTTATAAGCTTTAAAATGATGTATGACTCAAGATGGGATTCGGACGCTACATGGGACTTTTTGACTTTTTAACGCCCGTGGCAGAACAAAATCTTTTTTTACTCGAGAGGAAAACATCTTACGTAAAAAGTGTACAAGACAAAAAATTCTTAGAATCGTTCAAGCAATACGTGTGAATTTTTTTGGAATTTTTTAAACTTTTTTTTTCTGAATAATTTTTGAAAAATTTTTTTTATGCAAAATTTTTTCAAAAAATATTGAAAGGAAAAAAAATTTTTTTTTTGAAAAAAATTCAATAGTATTTTTAAGTGTAAAAAATTTTGGAGAAAAAAAATTTTTTTCACCAAGAAATATTTTTTTATAAAAAGAACGCTTCAAAATAAATGGGACCAGTAACTTAGATTTAACAATTTATAAACTTTAGTGTAAGCTATAAATTTTTGAAAAAACACCATTTTCATGAAAATGACTAAAATCGCCAAATTCAACACCCTCTATTTTAACGGCAAATGGTACTACACCCAAATCCTCCCGGATTGTTGTTCTTGCACACCGGATCTACCATATTGCCAAATTTGAGCGAAATCGGAGAAAAAAAATTTTTTTTTGCTACACTTGGCGTGGAGTGCTTCATATATGCCTCTTTCTGTCTCTCTCTCTTTTAAGGATGAATACAAAATGGAATCATTTATTGACCTGCAACTATGATATGACTAATATAGTAGGTGCGCCAATGTATAAACACGATGCTGCTAGTTCTGCTACTGAATGCGATTTTTGGAATAACAAAAAAAGCGACACATATCCCTGCCTATGCGCAAATAATGGTAATATGAAGTATAAAACATCCGGAGATGCTGGTGGAGGTGGTGGCGGTGGCAGTGGTGAACTACCAAAAAAAGAGTGTACTCCAAATTGTACTTCAATAGAAGATATTGTCAAGGAATTTAAAGAAAATCCTAGAATTCAGAAACTGTGCGAAGCATCAAAAAAACAATGTCCAGACAAACATAAAGGCCATTCAATGTATTGCAATCCTAAAGATATCGTAAGTACAACAATAAAAGAAGAAAGCTTATACTATATAGTTCTTAGTTTGTTAACTACCTCCGGCAGTTCAACATGAGATTGTCCTTTACTTACCAAGTTCAATGTTGGAAAAGGGACCTTATCTTCACAAAATCCGAATTTTGAATAAAATGACACCTCGATCACTGGTAAATTCCACAAATTGACTGAGCTATGGCATTTTGAAGCGTAAAATGAAAAACTCAAGTTTGTAGATATCGAAGTTCAAAGTTTGTCAATTATCAATTTTTGCAGGGTAGAGGTTCGGTAAGATTTTGTTGTTATTTGTAATTTGATAATCCACCTCAAATCACTCAGTAAAAAGTGATAGTTTACTTTTGATTCCATTCGGTATTGATTTTAAACTGCTTTGGTATTAAATTCAAAATTTATTCCAAAAATGGTTGAAATTTATTCCGGTAGGTTTTAATTTTATCACAAAAAAATATTTACTTTTAAACCATTTAGTTTTTTCAATTTTTTAATACCAAAGTAGCTTAAAAACAATCCTAAAATAACTTTAAATTCAAAAAACTAATAATTTTTAGTTTTAAAATAAGTCCAAGAAAAGTATTAAAATATTCTCTGCGCCAATTTTAATACTTCTGGTTTGAAACTAATGCCATCAAAGTTTTAATTTAGCTTGGAGAGACTTTTTAGTTTCAAAATTTGAAAAACTTCCCTGCCGGCAACTGGACTAGTTAAAGAGTAGTCCATTAACTAGTCCTCTACCAACCAGTACTAGTCCGACTTCAATCCCTTTTGCATACAAGCAACTGTTCTTTTTTGTGTGTTGATGTCCTACGAAATTTCAATTGGCCTCTTATACATTACTTCTACACCAGTCCAGGGCTAGTTGTGGTATGGAAGTAGTCACTTAACAACTAGTCTCAAATCAGTTGTTTTGTGTGTAGCCCTCCTATAGTAATACACGTGGTATATAGTGAAAAACGGTTTCAAATAATTTTGTTTTTATATCAATTTTTATTTTCTAAACATAAATTAAATAAAGTAAAATATTATATAATACATGTTATACATATTTTTTAATTAAGTATTCATGCTCTTTAGATACCTTTCTAAAGTGCCTCTTTTTTGATGCCTAAAACGTTTCATAAATTTGATTCTTGAGATCTGAAGGAGACAAAGTCGAATAAATTGCATCTGGAAGTAGAGATGGAAATTTATATAACAAAAGCCATACATTTTGGAATATTATTTGATTTGAACTATACCTACAGTTAATTTGAAAAAGTTTTTAAAAGTTTGTAGACTGAAATTCCCATAAATCAAAAATTGCTTCCAATATTTAAGAAAACCGGTCCTTAACAGTATCCTTAGAGCAGAGAACTATTGAGGAAAACAATGAACTTTTTGTAATTGCCATTGAAAAATTAAATTTCTTGTAAAATTACTTGCTTTGTTGTTTATCTATTTCCATATTTTATACATATTTATGCTGTTTTTTATGATTTTTCTTGAAAAGTTAAACACAATTTGTTTTGACGCAAAACAATTTGACAGAAAAAATTAATTCAAAAGCAAATAACAAAAATTTAAATTTGTTTTCGTCACGATTCAAATTTCTCTGCGCTTACAAACTACAAACTGAGATCGAACTGGCCTCCACTTCATCCCTTTTTAACTAGTTTTGAGCTAGTACTAACCGCAAACTAGTATTTTTTGTGGACTGTCTCATATTTTTACTGCAGGGTTTATTTATGAAAAGAGCATAAAAAAAGAGCGAGAACAAAATAACAAAAAAAAAAAATTTTCTTTTTCAATTGTTTAAATACAAATTTCACACAACTACGTCAATACGTTTGATAGCCGAGTGAGCTAAAGACTTCTTAATTTATGTACACAATATGTTGTACCCTTGGTTCGAATCTCAGTATGGCTTGTTTTTTTTTTCAATTAAATTAAAATTTTTTTTTTTTTTTTTTCCATTTTTCTCCCTCTCTTTATTTATTCCAAAATAGTTTAAAACTAAAACTTTTTTTGGCATTGTTCTATATAAATACTTTTTTTGGTTTTAAAATTTAACTAAAATTTTTACTGTGCAGTTGTAAAATGTTAAAAATGTGTCTAAGCACTAAATTCATACTTGAGCTGAAAACCGGCAAAATTTACCCTATCTCTTATTTTTATCTGTACTGCAAAGATTTGTGAGTGAAGATAAGGTCCCTTTTCCAATACACGGTCACATGTACTGCAAAGGAAACATAATACATAAAATGGTAGCAGCTATTACGTTTAATTTAGAAAACAAAAATGCCTATATCACATTACCCGAACGATAATGCCTTGTACCTCCAAAATAGAAAAACCATGTTTTTGCGTTGTTTTTAAGCATAAAGCATTTCGAAGAAAGGAAAAGATACAGATAATTAGATTTTAAATAAAAATCGCTCAAAAAAAAAAAAACATTGGTTTAAATTGAATATCTGCTGAAAGAGGTCAGCTGACACTTTACCTGTACCCAACTTCAATTTTCTGTTTCAATTTTTTCAAATTTAGACCATTGGAGCCAATTATTCTGGATCATAAAACAAGAACACAGCCATGACATTGAATCTAACGATATTTTGTCATACATAAATGAATTAAAACAACCATATTTCTAGAGTTTTCCTACAATTTTACAGATCTTTAATATCGTCATGTCAATGCTACAACTACTTAGATAACTCTAATTTTTTTAATTTTAAGATATTTCAATTATAGTATTTTAAAAAATTTTAATTTACAGTGAATTTCGACTTTTCTTGTTTTTTCTTATAACTTTGCAATGGTGTCACTTCAGAGAACTCTGGTTAGACAGAATTTTGCACAAAACCATGAAAAATATCAAAATGATAATTTAGGAGTTATCAAGTTGTAGCATTGACGTGCCGATATGATGGAAATAGTTTTAAATTTTTTTCGTCATTTTTCCGTCATCCATCATTGAAATGAGCGTGAAACGCCTCTCCATAAAATCCGTCACTTCTTGGCAACTTTCATGTGTAGAGATTAAAAATATATTGAATGCAATTGTTTTGCAAGCTAAGCCGGCTAGGTGACATAATTTCTAGCCCTTCTTAATGTCTTTTGCCAAACATGAATGTTTTGTACCAATCCATGCCCGCTGTCTGCTCCTCGGTCCTCTTGTCTGGAAACTCAATACCGAGACTTTTGCTACGATATCTTTAAAGGGCCTATTGGTTCTTCCTCTTCACTAAAAAAGCGTAAAAAGGCAATAAAACATTTAAATTAGTAATGTGTGCATCCACGACGATTTTCAGTAAAACACCCGCTTTAAATAAAAAAAGAGAGGTGCCCACTTTCAAAAGCAATTAACAAATTGTGTTGTGTGAACATTTTGGTTGTATTCGGTTTCGAATCACAAAATGTAATAAATTTACTGCATAAAGATGGATTGCATTCAGCTTTTCGATTGATTCACTTCGATTTATCGCACTTGGAAAATTATTGAAAAAAACTTTAGTGTTGACTTTGACTTATTCAAAAACTATATTCTTCGCAGCAAATAGCAAATTCGTCTGTTTGAACCGGTATATGCTCAAAAACTTCGTGCTGTCATAACACGCGCGTAACATTTGTCAGGATAGCCGTTTTTTTTTTCTGTCAAA
Organism: Calliopum simillimum; assembly: GCA_951812925.1. Classification (NCBI taxonomy): domain Eukaryota; kingdom Metazoa; phylum Arthropoda; class Insecta; order Diptera; family Lauxaniidae; genus Calliopum; species Calliopum simillimum. The sequence continues at coordinate 113,395,444 of OX638368.1, forward strand.
AGCTACGGGGGGGTGCCCACACCCGGCCCATGCCCGCAGGCGACACTATTCCCCTACATTGCATGCGACGCAGCCTGACAAAACCATAAATACTTAATTTGCTAAAGTGAAAAAATTCATTACAGAGCAAAATATGACTTAGTCAAAATTTCATGCTTTGGGATTTTTTACATCAAATACCATCAATGATTTGAACTAATATTATAAGTATATTATTCGCTGGGCAGTATAAAAATTTGTGTTTCCGAACCCTTCTCAGCTCGAACATTTCCAAGCTGGAAATTCAATTAACTTTTTTAAAGTACACAATTCAAAGTGCTATATCTGTTAATATTTAACATACATATGCGATTTTCATGTCACAAGCTTAAGAATTTCGTCCTTTATCTGGTAGCAGGAAAAAGTCAAATTTTACCTCTGGCAAGTTAAGTATAGACTTGTCAGACCGCTTCACATTGCATGTAGACTGTGAATTCACAAATTTTCCATAATTTAATGCATTATTCTTTAATTTAGCATGAAGCGAATACGAGTTATGTATATATGCATGAAAGAGCGGTCTTGGCTGATTTTCAAAAACTCCATCCAGTCGAGACATTTAAAGACCAGATTCTAGCTATGCATGATAAACGTCGCAATCTTATTGCATGTGGTGATACTACTACGGATTCGCAAGGTGTATTTTTTCCAAAAGCTGCATCCATGGGTAAATTGATATGGGATGAGGAATTGGAATTTAGTGCACAGCTCCACGCAAAACTGTGCACGTTTGCTCATACTAATTGCCATGCTACAATTAATTACCAGTATGTAGGACAAAACTTAGGACAAATTATTGCTACAAATAAACCCAGTGTGCTCGATTTCCTTGAGAAAATTATGAGTGACTTTTATGGAGAGTCCAAAAGTGTTCCAGATGCAAAACTTTGTATTGAAAAAGGACAAGTTCATGGAAAAGAAGAAGAATATCCTTTAGGATGTGTCAAGACGTAAGTTGGTGCAAGTGTATTCATTAAATCATTACTCATGTTTGAAATTATTCAATGATTTATTTTAATATATTTCGATGATTCAATTATAATCATTCGATTATCTATGTATTTGCAGAGGCACAGGTCCGGCGACTGGCCATTTTACCCAATTGATCCGTCAAAGTGTTAAAAAAGTAGGTTGTGCAGTGTCTGAATGCATAATTAGAAAAGGCCCCAGAACAAATTTAACTCAAATGATGCTTACCTGCCATTTTGATTATCCGAACATGAATAACCGAAAGTTGTACGAAATAAGTGATACTACAGCAGGTTCAAAGTGCCCATCAGGAGTGGATGCAGAATATTCATGCTTGTGCAAAGGATAGTAATACCGCCTTCTATTTAATATTTTAGTTTATTCATTTAATGTATGTATCTATGTAGATTTCTGCTTTCTCTTTGTAATAACTTAAACATGAACTGCACAATTTATTATTATTCTTAAAATTTTTATTATTCTTTATTAACCTTTGTTGTTCTCCAAAATTAATAAAATCCACTAATGGTCAAAAAATTAACAAAAGAATTTTTTCCAAATGTACCTAACACTTTTTAAAAATGTAAGCATACAACATTTTTAACATAAAAATTTCAAGAAAATTACAAAATTTATGCATGTCACTCTAAAAAACAGCGTAATATTGCAAACGAGTTTCATATGCACAAGGTGATGTCATAAACAAAAGTAATGTCATAATGAGAATATGCCATCGTACGTGCAAATGGCGCCAAAAATGACCGTGCCTTGTTATTTATACTGTAGACTAGACTAATACAAAAAAAAAAGAAGAAAAGGGTTGAGATATCCTAGAAAATTGTTCCATACGTGATTTAGAAAATAATACCTGGAGAACGATCCCTGTTCGGTCAACTTTATGATTTGTTCATTTAAAGTGCGTATTTTTGACTTATATCGGTTTTTTGTGATACAAATTTTATATTTTTGCCTAATAGTACAATCATTTGGGAGGATAAAATGACGTTACCTGGAAAGTTTTGCGGGATTTTTGCACATGAGTTATTTTATAGATTTCGATGTGCTCTTTCAGAATTTCATTTTTACTAAATCGAATCGTGCTCACTCGCGCCGCCATATTGGAAAAATGGCGTCCAAAATCAGTATTTTACAAATATCTCTTCAACGGTTACATTTATAGAAAAATATTGTGGCGCAATATTGTAGCTTATGTAGCTTTTCTATAAAAATGAACTTTAATTAATTCAAAATTTGAAAAAAATTAGTAAATTGTGCATGCCGCTTATGAATAGGCACAGTGATATGTTGAGCTTAAAATTATGATTACTCATGAACGGTGAGTCACACGTTTAAAGTAAAAATATTTGTTTATAGGGAACGACTTGCACAAATATCTACATATGACTTTTTTTTTCAGATGACCTATAATTTGGGAGATATTTTTATAACAAACCTGAAATTTCAAAAAAAAAACGGTTTTTTCAAAATAGCTCCAAAACCGTTTGGCCTAGAAAAAAAATTGTTCATGCATTTTGTAAAACGTTTAATTTCCTATAACGATTTCTTCGAAGTATTTTTTCGTCAGACTTACCGTTCATGAGATATAGCGACTTGAAAATCATTCAAAACTGAACATAGTACCTACTGCACATAGTACAATGATCAATTTCGAATGATTTTCAAGTCCCGATATCTCATGAAGGCTAAGTCTGACGAAAAAATACTTCGAAGAGATCGTTATAGGAATTTGAACGAACAATTTTTTTTCTAGGACAAACCGTTTTGGAGCTATTTTGAAAAAACGGTTTTTTTTTGAAATTTCAGGTTTGTTATAAAAATATCTCATAAACTATAAGTCATCTGAAAAAAAATTATATGTAGATTGTAGTGCAAGTAATTACCTCTAAATTAATATTTTTACTTTAAACGTGTGACTCAGCGTTCATGATTTATCATAATTTTAAGCTCAACACATCACTGTGCCCATTCATAAGCGGCATGCACAATTTACTAATTTTTTTCAAATTTTGAATTAGGATATCTTCAGAGTTGTAAGTCGTACGAAAAAAATTTAAAGCTCATTTTTATAGAAAAGCTACATAAGCTACAATATTGCGCCACAATATTTTTCTATAAATGTAACCGTTAAAGAGATATTTGTAAAAAACTGATTTTGGGCGCCATTTTTCCGATATGGCGGCACGAGCGAACACGATTCGAGGTAGCAAAGTTGAAATTCTGAAAGAGCACATCGAAATCTATAAAATAACTCATTTAAAAAAAATCCCGCAAAACTTTCCAGGTAAAACTACCAAATGACTCTACTATGAATATTTTTAAATCTGGAAATGGCATTGGAAAAAATAGAAATATATCAATACTCAAATAATCATCTAACAAAGTTGAAATACACATAATGGGTGATTCGATAGGAGCTTTCTACATACTTTGTTTTCTAAATTAAACACATCGTATTGATGCAATTCTTTATTTGGAATGATAGCTCGGTTCCTACAACCCAATGTTTAAAAACTGTTTCATTCAAATGTTGCCCACGACTAGCTTTTAAATGGTTCATTCTGTGGGTCCAATTTTCGACAACTCTTTCGAGCATATTGGCCAGTATTCCACAAATAACACGAGTAATGTTGATTTCCAAAGCGTCAATAGTTTTGGGTTTGTCGACATAAACAAGCGATTTGACTTATCCCCAAATAAAGTTATCCAATGGCGTGAAATCATATGATCTTGGTGGCCAATTAAAAGGAGGATTTCTTGAGATGATGTTTTTATCGATCGTTTCCCTCAATAAAACGATTGGTTCTTCAGCTGTATGGCAGCTTGCGCCATCCTGATGAAACCAGAAGTCGGCTACACTAATAACCAAAAATTCATTGATCATTGCTCTGTAGCGAGCACCAGTGACCGTAATTCGGGCTCCATCCGCATTTTTGAAGAAATATGGTCCGATGATGCCTCCAGCCCATAAACCACATCAAACAGTACATTTATCGGAATACATTAGAAGTTCTTGGATTGCTTCAGGTTATTCATCGGCCCAAATAATGCAATTTTGCTTCTGAACGTAGCCGCTTAGCTTCGTCGCTAAACACAACAATTTTTTGATTAAATAATGAATCAATTTGAAGTTGTTGAAAGGCCCATAAACCGAAATTAAAACATACATCAAAATTAACCGGCTTCAATTCTTGCACGAACTGCATTTTATATGCCTTCAGACCATGATCACGCCTCAATATACGCAACAATGATCCATAATGATGTTGAAGAATTGTATAACATTCTCTAACTGATGACTCATTTTGGTAGTAAGTTTCCACAATTAATGAACGTTGTTCAGAAGTAAGTCTATTAATTATTAGGTCGTATTGAATACTGAATACAAACGTCATATGGACAAGCCATTAGATACATAACTGCTGTCAAAACAACCCAGTTGGAAAAGGGACCTCGTATTGGATCACCCTTTACTTCTAATCCACAAGTTTTCAAAAAACGTTTTCACCCAGCTCTTAGTGTCTGAGTAAAATTAAGTTCGAATATCTCAAAAAACGCTTTCAGTATAGCGTTTTGAAACTTTAACTTATATGAGAGGTGCCACGCCCTCTTGTTCAAATTCGCCCAGTTTTTGCTCATAGCTTGCGCTTACAATTCGTAGTAGTTATATGTATTTTGGTTGCATTATCGTGAAAAATACTCCTAAAGTTGCATTTTGAAGATATTTTTTGTATGGGCGGTAGGCGGTTCCGTTGACCGATTTCACTCATTTTCAATCCACCGAGCTATCTTTGACGACGGAGACAGCCAGCCACCCACTCAGCCAGCCAATTAGACGGACATAGCTATATCGACTCAGGAGGTGACGCTGATCAATAACATATATACTTTTCGATATCTGGCACGCCTCCTTCTCTGCGTTACAAACGGAAGGACTAAGTGAATATACCCTGAGTGTAGAGTATAAAAAATATCATGATACCTCTTTTTAAAACAGGAAAAAACAACTACAGACCAATATCCATGCTATCATCAATATCACAATTTTTTGAAAAAAGCAGTTAAAAGTAGAATTATATCCTACCTTGATGTAAGGCCAATCATTGGTACAAGTATACTCCAGAAACTAGCACAAAACATGCAAGCCGCCGACACAGTTATATTTTTCACTTCATCAGATAGTTCGGCATTTTGATATTTGTATGATTATGATCTTAAGCATGTGGCACGTCTTTCTTTCATGAAAGGTACAAACAAATGAACATTAGGACAGTACAAAGTCAGAGTTGTTGGCCAGTAGCTGACAATTAAATTCAATTTGAAAATGCCTACCAAAGAAAAATAAACACATATCCGAACATATACTTATTCCTTAGATGAAGGAACAATTGCCTTTGGTCACTGTTAGACTTGGCGAACTGTTTTTTTTCTTTTTTATGTTTAAGTGGCAGTTAAGGCCACACAAATAATGGTCCATCATATCGTTAAATTGTTTATTGCTATTGTTAAAAACACCATCATAGATTTATTTCAATAACAAACAAATTCTTTAGCAAATTACCCATATTTGCATGGTAATGTTCAATTACATACAGCAAAAAGTAAAATTAAGCATACACCTTAGGGTGGGTGGTACACGACGATGTTCATCCATGTTAGAGTTATTGCTTTGGCTTGTTCATCTTGTTCAAATCATTTTCCTGATTCCTGTGATCTTTTTATAATTCCGCTGGCTGTTTTCAATTGCTATTGCTATGATGACTCCACCTACTAAGTATTTCTATTCGTTGTAGTTTTTGTTGCGGAACTATTTTGTTATGTTTTCATCATCTGAAGCTGATAAATCCATGGTTTTTACTCCAAATATATCATTTAGTTTTTTTTTTAAATTTTTTTAATAACGTTGCCCCGCTTTTGAGTAAAAAAATCATAATGACATTTGTATGCAACTTTTTTTTAAGGCTGCTATCCCGGTAACATCTTATACAAGTAAGTAAATACATATACTTCACGTACCTACTTTTGAGAAAAATAATTAAAGTTTAACCTTTGTATTTGTTGGGTTCAGAAAAATTGAACTGATTGATACAAGCTTCTGAAAATCACCGAAATTTGCGTAAAATTCGAACTTTGATTTACAAAAGATGGGCTATTTTTTTATTCGATCTCTAGAAGTATCCCATTGCTAGAAAATTTATTTATTTGATATTCTCTTTAAAGATCAGTTGAAGTTACAGCACACCTCGAAAAATAGTTTGTAATTACTTAAAGTACCTGGAGACCGATCCCTGCTCGGTCAACAAATCTAATCTTATTATTTTCGTCGATGTTTTCATTCATAGTTATTTTTTGTTATGAAACTTGTACAACTTCACTTCTAACAGTCATGCTTTCAAAATGATAACAAACCGATTAGAATAATAAAAAGAAAAACTCGGAAAGCATCGAATCTTATATATCTTAAATATCATAAACTCAATTTTTTTTTGGTGAAATAGAATGCTCTAAAATAAATAAATGGGATATGCCACGCACCCAAAATATTTCGTCATTTGTATAGCGGCTGAAATATCTTATCTTCAAAGAATCATAACTCGGAAAATAAGAATCGTATTGGAAAAATCCGCAAAGAGATTGTAGCTATTCGGTGCTTTTAATAAAAAAGAATTTCAAGTTTTCTTGTAGCTACGCTGTGAGACTGAACATAAAGTCAAGCAGGGATATTTCAAAATCCTGCAGGTATAATGACAGTTCTGCTGATGACGAATTCAGCGTCAAAAAGAACATAAGACAGCATATAAGAATTGAACAGTTCATTCCATTTTTTTTTGTGCCTAAGTTATTAACCAAAATTTTTATTTTAATAAAAAAGCGGGCGTGGCAATTATTAAACAAAGCCTTCTTTTTGTTATGCTTTAGATACTCCTGATCCAGATTCGCATACCAAATTTCATCAAAATATGTTGTATCATTTGCGAGAAATAGCATTTAATGTGTTTTACTTATATGGGAGGTTCCACGCGCACTTTCGATATTTTGTCTACTTGCAGGTCGTAGGTGCCTAAAAGCAAGTAGACTCCCTACAGTTAAATTCTGAAAGATTGCTTTAGCAGTTTTCTTTTCATAGCGCATTATATTTTTGTGGGCGGTGCCACGCCCTTCAACGAGTTTTCCCAATATAACGGCATATCACATATTAATGCTTGTTTGCAGAGGTAACATCTTTTAAATTTACATCAAAATTGTCGGAGTCGTTTTCGAGAAATATTGAATCAAAATTTTCAGGGGTTAAAAAGTGGGCGTGGCACTTATTCGATCCCACCTACTTTTCGTTTTTTACAATGTATTATTAAGCAGTACATAAGTACATACCAAATTTCATTAAAATACCTTGTAACATATGCGAGAAATAGCATTTAACGTATTTTGCTTGTATGGGAGGTTCCACGCGCAACGGCGATATTTTGCCCGCTTTCCGATCAGCGATGCCTTATAGCACACAGTTAATTTTAGATAGGGTAAGGGAGGGAAATATGGACTACGTGGGTAATATGGACCATAGGGTTATTTCCCACTGCATACATAGGATTTACCGTTCTTCATGTTCAAACTTAACGCTAATGCCTTAAGCTTATAATAGGGTGATTTTAGCGTTAGGTGAAGTCGCATGTTTCTTTAAAGTTGATATTTCTAAAAAAAGATCAGTGATAATTTTTTTCTAGTGAGTATATTTCATTATTTCACTTTAAAGACATCGCGTTTTTAAATAAATGGTTAATTATATAAAGCCAGTGAATACCATTTATAATTTATTAGCACAAATAAGTTCATTAACCAAAAGAGTTTTTGATAAAAAAACCATTTATTTCACCAACACGTGCTGTGGGTAATATGGACCACCAAAGAAAAAAGCCTCAAAAACAAATGAATTTATCATCTTTTTCAGATGGGGAACCTAGTTGCAAGTGTTCATGACGAGTCTGATGGTCATTATATGTAATTCGTTAACTACAAAGGAAAAAAATGATAAAAAATGCATATAATGTAATACCCCTTACTCAGAAGATCGACGTGGCGAATTTTGGGTTGAATGTGTAATCTGACGTTCTTGGAGTCATGAGAAGTGTGCCGAATGTGGAAGTGACATTTTTATATGCAACTTCTGTACCAAATGGATTATATGGTCCATATTACGCTACACTTTTTTTTTATCTTCATTTTGAGTATTTTCAGTTTTTTAATTTTTTTCTTTATTCTGATGAGATATTTATCTAAAAGTGAATCACAATAAAGGTAAATTGTTTCCTTTACTGAATGACATCAAATTAATTGTTTTGTTTTATGTATTTTGGGTTTTATTTGAAAAAAAAAGATGGGTGGTCCATATTACCCTCCCTTACCCTACTTGTTTGCAGAGCTAACATCTCCTAAATTTTCATCAAAATTGTTGGAGTCGTTTTCGAGTAATATTGAATCAAAATTTTCAAGGGTTTAAAAGTGGGTGTGGCACTTCTCCGATCCCGCCCACTTTTTGTTTGTTACAAGGTATTATTAAGCCGCACTCGTTCACCAAATTTCATTTAAATACCTTGTACGGCTTGCGAGTTATGACCATATCAAATTTAAAGCGATGCCACGCCCCCTGGTGAGCATTTACAAAAATTTAAGCCTAGCTCATTCTTCATTATCTTCAATATCTAACATTACCCGAAGTTTCATCGCTGTAGCCGTTTTCGAGAAAAAGTTTTGCCCGTTCCAAACATACATTACTACATACTATTTTATCTCGTACAAGAAGAGAAGATATACAAAAGTACAAAACCAACTATTTGCAGATAAATGGCATTTCGCTGTAGTGCCAACTTTGAGAAGAAAAAAAGGACTTGCGTGTTTAACTCCGACAGCTTACAACGAGTTAAATTCCAATGCTCTTGTAACATCCATAATGCATCAACTTGTTCTCGAAAGGAGATTTCTTTCGTGATTAAAATTAACATGATGTATGGATAGTGCATACTTAAAGCGAACACAGAGTATATGCACCCAGCGGAAATAGTTTTAATTTGAAGTACTTCTGTATTTAACATTAATAGAGCTAAAAGAGAGAAAATATTAAAATTTCGTTACGGGTATAAAGTGGTAGATATACAGCCTTGGCCTTGACCCCATAAAAATGCAAAGTACATGTTTACTAATTGAACAAAAAATAAATGCTTATCATAAATACGATACCAAGGTCATAAAACATTACATAGAACAAAAACCGGCACATTTTTAAGGTCATAAAACAACTGGTGACCAAAAACAGAAGGTATGGATATCTTGTGATCTTATCAGACAATGTTTGTTCATTCATTTTCGGGGTTCAAAAAATTCAAAAAAAAAAAAAAAAAATTATTTCTGGCTTAGCGACAAACTTGCCATCTAATTTATTTTACAATGCGCAAAAAAAGTGAAATTAGTTTGGAGAACCGTGTAAAAATCCAACTTTTACACAACCAAGGAAGACCGCAAACAAATATCGCGAAATTTGTAAAATATTCGCATTTTGCTGAGTAATCTGCCATCAAACGGTTTGCACAGATTAAAACTCACGCGAATAAACCAAGAACAGGCAGAATACGTCTAACTACGCAGCGCCTGAACAGAAAACTAGTACACGAGTCAGTAAAAGATAGGAAAAAAACTTTTTCTGAGCTTATTGCTACCTTAACCAAAATGACTGTAAAGCCGATAAGTACTCGAACAGTAAGGAGAAGACTGGGAGAAGCGTGTCTAAAAGGATGAAAGGCCAGAAAAAAACCATGACTTTTATTGGCTCACAAAAAAGAGGCTAGAATGGGCTCTACAGCACCGAAACTTCACAAAGAAAGATTGATCCCCTTTTCCAGGTAATTGGAACAACAGGTGTGACCTTCGTGAGACGCCGTATGGGCGAAGAATATCACACAGATTGGGTGGTACCAACTGTTAAGCACGGTGGAGGTAGTACAATGATCTAAGGATGCAAAACTGCTGATGGCGTGGGCGAAATGTTTGTTTGTGAAGGTCGCATGAACAGTGAAAAGTACATAGAAGTGCTTGAAACTGCAGTGCTGCCTTCGCTAACACGTTGTTTTGGTGACAATACCTTGGATGGAGTCATATTCCAAAAAGATTATGGTCCTTGTCATAAGTCAGCGACTGCAATGAGCTGCTTTACTGATAATAACATTGTCTTGTTGGATTGGCCTGCTCAGTCCACGGATCTGAATCCAATCGAATAGCTGTGGGGCCTGTTCAAACGTAGGGTTAAAAGGCACAACATAATATCGAAAACGGCGCTAAAAAACGCGGTTTTTCAAGAAAAGAACACAATTAAGAGAAATGAGAGTGCAAAGCTTGTAATAAGATTAAGAGGTGAACCGACTAGGTTTTAAGTTTTTTTGGTTACTTCTTTTGTATAATTATGGAAATAAATCAATTTAGAAAAAAAAGTTGTTTTTCCTTTATTTGAAGTAAAAAGTGGGGTGTTTTATACTTTTGGCCAAGGCTGTATTGCTAAGAAAATCACCAAGACTGACATAATTCTGGATATTGAGCCTTTGTCTTGGACTTGGTACTGATATTGATAACTGGTTATGGTCTTGGTCATGCTTTTTGTGTTGGTCTTGATCTTAAAAATAAAAAAAATTATGAAAAATAGCTTTCAACTTTTATTGACCAAAACTGCATAGCAGTCTTTATCTTGGTCCTTAGTCTTGAAATCATATCTTCGTCTTGGAGTTGGTCTTAGCTTTTATCTCGAAAAATTATCAAAACCAAGACTCAAGACAAAGTTATGCTTTTTTTTGTCATGCGAGTCAGTTTATCTATAGTGATGTTCTTAGTCGGTCACTTTAATAGTTTATTCCTGCTGGCCTTTCAAAAAAAAAAAAGATCCAAACAGAGGTTTTGTTTATAGGCAGGAGGGTCCTTGCTACTCATTAAACTGGATTAAAAGCGAAATGTATTGCTTTTAATTTTTTGTTTTTTTTTTTTTCGTTTTTATTAAATAAAATTTATTTCAACGAAGGGTTTTTTTGGTAAACTTTTATTCCTTTTGTTTTCTCATATAAAAATATTTTCAAAAGTATAAAGAAAAAATAAAAAAAAAGAGCGTGGAACAACATTTTAAATGTTGCCCTTGAAAGCATAGAAAAGGTATCATGTCAGTTCAGTACGAGCAGCACACGTGTGTATTTGAATTTCCGCTTATCGTTGCTTGCAGTAAAGGAGGGCGGCACCAATGGCGGTGGTGATGCTGGTGATACAAAGACTCGTTTTACGCTATTGCAGCCCTTGGAGTTAGTTTATATATGAAGCAAAACACGTCAAGTGTACCAGCTGAAAATTTTTTTGTCTCCGATTTCACTCAAATTTGGCAATATGATAGTATCGGTATGCAATAAGAATTTTATGGAAAATGGTTTAAAATACTTTCATATGAACTTCTATATAAAACTTATACAAAAATAGTATAAAAGATTTTTGTATGGTGATATTTTCTCTTCTTATACGAGCTAAAACTGTTTTGTTTGTTTGTTTTTTTGTACTCAATATTTTTTAGACATTAGCATACAATAAAGAATGAGCTAGGTTCTAACTTTGTAAATGCTCACCAGGAGGCGTGGTACTGCCCTAGATTTTAAATTTGATTCAGTCATAACTCGCAAACCACACAAGATATTCGAATGAAATTTGGTGAGCAGGTACGTCTTAATAATACCTTGTAACAAACAAAAAGTGGGCGGAATCGAAGAAGTGCCACGACTACTTTTTAGCCCTTGAAAATTTTGATGTTGTCTATGCAAACAGTGATTATTATGTGATATGTCGTTATATTGGAAAAACTTGTTGGGCACCGAACACAAAAAATAAATCGGTATAAAAAGAAAACTACTAAAGCAATCTTTTTGAATTTAACTGTAAGGAGTCTACTTGCTATTGGGCATCTACGACTTGAAAGTGGGCGATATTTTGCCGGTGCGGTCTTATGTTCTTTTTGACGCTGAATCCGTCTTCATCAGCAGAACTGTCATTATATCTGCAGGATTTTGAAATATCTTTGGTTGAAGCTGGAGAAAACGGTGTGTTTAGTCTTAACTGCGTGTCTACAAGAAAAGGTGCGATCTTTTTTTATTAATGGCGTTGAATAGACACACTTTTCCTTATCAAAACATCCTTGTTTACTTTTCCAACAAGTCTTTTACATTCCGAGGCAAGATTTTTTGAAGATAAGATATTTCAGACCCCATACAAGAGACGAAATATTTTGGGTGCGTGCCATATCGCATTTATTTAATTTTTTGATATTTTTCTCTACCATTCCACACTTTCCAAATTTTTTCTTATTATTATTCTCATCGGTTAATTTATCATTTTGAAAGCATGAACATTGGAGGTGAAAAGGTACGAATTCCATCACGAAAAATAGCTATGAATAATAACATCGACTAAAATAATAAGATCAGATTGTTGACTGAGCAGGGATCGGTCTCCTGGTACTATAGATTAAAGGACATAAAACATGCTTATGGAATATCTTCGTAATATTCGTTGTGGTTATTATCTTCTCATCGGACATTGAGTCTTTAGCCGTGTTTCTTATGGCAATATGGTAGTATCGGTGTGCAATAAGAATTTTATAGAAAATGGTTAAAATACTTTCATATGAACTTTTATATAAAATTTATACAAAAATAGTATAAAAGATTTTTGTATGGTTATATTTAAATTAAACCAAAATAGTATAAATTGAATTAATAATTTATTTGTATAGATTTTATACGAACAAGTATAAACAGTTTGTATACCAAGTTGTAGCATAGATTTTATACCAAATTTGGTGTGGAAATGTATTCATTCCAATTTGGCTTGAATTTTACACCCAAACCTTTTGCTGTGTACGATTTGCAAGCTACTGTATCTCATTTTTAAATAGATGAAATTTAATAAAAATCCCGAATGTAGAATTGTACACAGTGCCGGATTATGCCAAATGGGGGCCCTAGGCCATTTAAATTTTTGGGCCCTCTTTTTTTTAATAATAGTAAAATTAATCTTTATTTATGAATATACAGAATTTAAACAGCTTGTCCATATATATACATATATAAAGTTTGTAAACACAATAAAACAAACAAAATAGTTTTTTTTTCTGACACATTATATTTTTTTTTATTTTACATAAACTACAGTATAGTAACTTAATAAATAATCTTTTGGTATCTCTTTCAAATATTAAAACGACGTTCATCTTTAAACAACTATTCTTCTCCATTTTAGATCACTAAAACCATTAATGATATCTTCAAAATCAATTTGACGAAGAACATCTGATTTAATGGACATCAGACTTAGGGCCAGTTTTTCAGTGCAAGTTTAACTCATTATCTGGTTTAAATTAAGTTTAAACTCAGGAATGAGTTTTTCAGTGAATGTTAAACGTAGTTTAAACTTTGTTTAACTGAGCGATATTGGCCGTTTAAATTCCGTTTAACCTACAATTTTATTTTGACAACTGTTGATAAATAAATTAAAATTAAACAATTAAAAAAAAATAAAAATAAAACGAAAAAAGAAACAAATTAACAAATGAATGAAAAAAGTCCATAATTTGGAAGAGAAAAAATTATTTTAGTTGTTTTGAAGTTTATTTTTCGTCTTTTATTATTTTTAAAATAAGAAATTCACAAACTTCACTTTAATTTTTTAGCAAATTGCACATCAGCTACATAAAAACAATCTAGGGCACATTTTTCATTAAATCAGCATCGAGATTACGACGTTCCGCGTTCCACTGCTTTATTGTTGCTGATGCTGCTCCTGATATTTTCTCGGCTTTCCAGAGGAATCAGCAGGATTTTATGGAAAGTTTTCTAAAAATTAAATTTTTCGCTGCGAGTTGTCAAAAAAATTTAATATTTATACGTCAACAGCTTGTCATATTTCAGTAATGCCTACTAAAAATCAAAGTAACGAGTTAAAATTAAACTCGCACTGAAAAAGCCATTTCATAGTTAAACGAGTTTAACAATTTAAACGAGTTTAATAAAATTTAGTTTAAACGAAGTTTAAACTTGCACTGAAAAACTGGCCCTTAGCATGTCCAATCGTTCTTAACCCACAACACTTCTTTGCTCGTTTTTATGCGATTCATCTTAGAAAAATAGCGCTCTGTTGTATAATTTGTAATCTTAAGAGTTAAAAAAATGCGAAGAGCAATGTCCACGTTTGGGAAAACAGTTTCAAGATTATCTCGAACCAAACTCTATTATAGTTCAGAGTGAGGGAACTTAGGTTTTGATGGAAATTTTGATTTGATAAAATCGTGAAACTGTTTGAGTTCAGAATAAAAATCTTCCAAATCGTCAGGGTAGAAGTCAACTTAACCGGCAATTTTTTCGCAGTACTAATTTTTTGTCAAACTAAAGTCAGCCAAAAATGAAAATCTCTTCGAAACTTCTAAGTAAACTTGGCTTCGACTATTGATTTCGATCTTGAGCGTATCGATAATTACAAGAAAACCGTTGACACGAAAATAGTTTCGCGCATTTAATATAACATTCGCATAATCCGTCTCAGGTAAAATTGATGTGGCTTTGTTTTCAAATACCTCGAACTTATCTCTCATCCCATCTAACAAATTTTCTACTGACGAATACGACGAGTTGTTGTCATTGCGTCTCTCGAATTTTCAATTTTTATGTTTTCATTTTTATCAAAACATGCTTGGACTTACATTTGCCATTTACATAGGAAATAAGCAATTCAGCCTAAAACTCAAGAATAGTTTTGAAATCAATTATTCCTTAGAATTCATTTCTCTCGACAAAGCTAAACTTGTACACCACACAGTTGTTCATGAAGAAATTAAAATTTGTAGGGTAGAACGGGGTTAAACAACCACTTTTGTGTTTGGCACCCTGTAAAATCTTTGTTTATGATAATAATTTAAAAATTCAAACTGCTCCTGGTTCGTTGAACCCTTTGTTACAAAATTCATTCGAAATTTTTTTCTCAAACTCGCATTGTTTATCCGGTATTTGCATTTGAACAAAAAGTGAGAAATGGTTGTTTTACCCCACCGGGTGGGGTAAAAGAACCAATATATTGTAATAAAAGTGACCACCATTGTTATTTTAAAGGTTTTTATTTTATCAGAATTTTACAAAACGTTACACAAGAACAAAATTGACTTGAAAAAGTTTCTCTTGAGCTTCATTAATCGCTGGCGTCACTTTCCTCAACGTATACTTCTTTTCTTGGACGACCTCTTTTGGAGCAACGAGTACTGTTTTTGGCTGCCGTATCTTGGTTTTTTTGCTCGGAAAATTTCTTTAGAATCTTTTTTTCCGACCTTACCATGGTCGCCAATGCCTTTTTCTTTTTCTGGTTATTTAACCCCACATGCTTTTTGTTTATTTTAAGGCGAACAACTTTTTAACCAGTTTAAATTTTGTAAAACCCATTACATATTTGGATTCAGCATGTAATTCTGCTCTTAGAAAACACTTACGTTTTTTTCTGCACTTCACTGATTTGTGGAATTTTGAACTTTTGTCGACTGAAAATATTGCGGCGAGGACGCGTCAAATCTTTCTTTCATCAGAACTCAGGTTATAACACACGTGCGGTAGTGAAACCTTTTGCCAAAGCTGCGTTATATCGATCACTATCTACTGTACCAACGGTCGTTCGATTCGACTTAATTAAAAAAAATTAGAGGCAATTGGTTGTTTAACCCCGTGGCGATTTAACCCCGTTCTACCCTTTATAATAAATGTTCTAAGCAAGATCGGTATTGTGACACAAATCAGATAAATAATACTGATGCTGAGCAGATGCTGATGCTGTTATTTTCTGGAACAAGAAGTAAATACTTTTCAGTTTTTTCCTTGTTTTTTGTAGAAAATAAGTAAGCTTAAATTATTCTTTATTTAATACCAATACAAAGTAAAAATTAATTTCAACAGAAGATGCACATATTTTAAGTAGAAAAATTGATTAAAATCAGAAATAACACATAACAAAAATATATATGGGACGTTTAACATCAACCGGATCACCTGTGTACCCAAAATTTGGGTGGATCGATCTTGACGTTTGAAATATCAAAATGTTTGTCTGGAACAGAGCTTTCCAAAAATTGCGGGCGGAATTTAAAATTCAAAATGGTGGCCGGAAGGTGATAAAAAATCTAGTGTAAGGCAAAAAAGGCTGCCAGAAAAAAAAAAATACGCAACCTATTTGGTAATTTTTTGGTTCAAATTGAACCTGGAAGATCCATGATCTTGAAATACGATTTTTAACTTTCATATATCATTTTAAATGGTCATAACTATTTAAGGCAAAATGTTACAAGTCGAACTCATAGCATATTTTGAAGATGAGGGATACTAGTGAGCGATACATTAAAGAGAGAAGAGCAAAACCAATTTTGTGTGTCCTGTTTATAACCTCAAAAATCGTGTTTTTGAACATTTAGGTTAGAATTTATCAAGAACCATAATTGAAAGTGCAAGTGTGAGACCGAATTTGGATTCAACATTGACAGATACATCGTTCCGTTTTTCAACTCTTTTCAGGCCGGAGCATCTTCTTGCGATTTTAGAAATTATTGAATTTTGTTGCCAATACCATAAAGTATTGTATAAAAAAAGAAAATCAGGGGTTTTGCAAACTATCAATGAAGTCCCATCGCGGAGTACCTGTTTGGCATTGTATTTTCCCCCGATTTTATGGAAAATTCAAATTTATATTTGTGCTTGGCTAAGAGGTAGTCAATTAAGTAGCAAAGTCAGTTAATTGATATAAGATATCAGTTTTTAACATTTTCCAGCAATGCAAATATTTCCCACCTTGTCAATTCTTCAGTGCAAGTTCGTTGCTTAAGCCTTGCGTTTTCAATATCCGGCAAAGTTCAATGAAATCCAAAGAATTTTGTTTTTGTTTTCTTTCAGCAGCACTTTTAATTTCATCTGCATGTGGTGCTTTTGACTCCCATATTTTTCTTATACTGCACGATATTTTAACAACAAAAACGAATAATTTGCAACAATAAATTTACTTCAATCGTATGCGAGAATTATGTGCTACGTGCGCGGAATTTTTTTTTTTTACTTTCATGTGGCATGCAGCACATATTTTCATATGCATAATTTTTCCATATACCAAAAACAGCAAAAAAAAGTCTACACAAAATTGCAATAACAATAATAAATACAATAATATGAGTTGATTATATGCATACATTGAAACAAAAACAAAATCCACAAAAAACAATGCAATAAAAATGCAATTGTATTGCAAAATTCATCAAAATGATTTAAGTGTTCATAGTGTGAATGGCGATGATGAAAACGACGATGGAGGAGATGCTTCACATTGCACGCGGTGCGCCAACTTCTTTTTTTGTATAGAATATAATATGGTCAAAGTGGAAAAATTCAAAACTATGCGAAAAAATTTTTATACTGACAGAATCACTTGATTCCATATTTTTGTTGTGGATAAAAAAAAAGAAAATTGTGTTTTGTTTTCGTTACGATACAAACTTATTTGCCCTGATATCAAACTTTTTTTTTGGAATAGTACTAACTGTGAACTAGTATTTTGTGTAGACTGTCTCACATTTTTATTGCAGGGTTCCTACATACCAAGTTTAATAACTATAGCTGCTTTAAGTGGATTTTTTTTTAAAGTTAGTTTGGAAAAAGTTTTTGAAAAAAGTTCAATAAAATGCTGGAAAGTCTTAACTTGAAGTGGAAAACCTACGACACTAGTATAACTAAGGTAACAAATCATCCAAGCAAATACAGTTTAATTGAATTAATCCGTATGTATTGATAATAAGCTGCACTTATCGGCCGACAAGTATTCGATTCTTTGTTTCCATTTTTTTCAATGTGAACTCTCAAGAGCTGCAAATAAACTGATATGCAGTAGAACGTTCTTCTCTGGAAAATAGAAGGTGTAACGAACCTTTTTGCTAGCGGTTTCGGTCGCCGTTGGCCAGAAGTTCGGCTACAGAAATTTATAAAAAAAGGACCCCTTGGTTAAATTCAAAATCACGGGATGGAGTTTTAATAATTAACTTCATTTTATTTCTTTATTCGGTTTCTCTCAACATAATTATAATAATATAAAACACGTCTCTCTACTCCCCACCCACCCACTTCCTCCGCCATTAGCCGTGGCCTAGTAAAGTGTAGTAGTATTTTGCAGCCTCTTCCCAAATACTGAATGTGTTCTCTTGACAACGTACTCTATAGTCGTAAGTAGTTGATATCGTATCGGGCTGCTCACAACTAACGCAATGGTATTCGCTTGGACGCGTACTCTTTAGTCGTAGATAGCATGGTTGAATTACCTTGGTTGCAGCGATAGCAAATGCTTCTTCTTCTTATAACTTATAACTTTTTTGAACGCTTACCCTATAACCGTGAGTAGCTGATTTAATATTGGGCTGTTCACACCTGACGCAATGGTATTCGCTTGGACGCGTACTCTCTAGTTGTAGATAGCATGGTTGAATTACCTTGGTTGCAGCGATAACAAATGCTGCTTCTTCTTATAACTTTTAAGCTACGAAAATGTCAAAATGCTATGTTTTGATTCTATCCTTTTGACAGATAGCAAGGCATCTTGCAGGGTTCCATTTTTTTTATTTTGACACTATAGCCGTGAGCAGTTGATTTATTATCGGGCCACCCACGTCTAATGTGGTGGTTCTCTTTCCGCTACCGAGCACTATCCCCCTATACTACGCTCACGCTATTGACTACAATTTATTGACTACAATCCTATACGCGGCTTAATGCCCCTTATTCCGCTCACTACTCTGCTATTTACATACCCGACTCCTTTTGAGACTAGATCACACCCACGAATAACTGATATATTTATTATCGGGCTACTCCTTTGTGCGACCCCTCACCCTTGTACTAATAAAAGGCAACTGATTTATTATCGGGCTACGTGTGATTAGTGGAGCGGTCTCTACGCTACTACGCCCAACTACTACAACTACCTTTTAATCATCAAATACCTTGTTTCCTTCTCTTGCTGCTTACTGCTGCTGCAGCTGTTGTTCACCGGTCGCAGGCCACTCAAAGATTGTCCCGATCCACTGCTCTGTGTCTAAATTTATCTTCTTTTTATGTGGCAGCAAATTGATCGAACGAAAGCTGCGTGTCAAAAACAGCTGTTGCGCAGTGTTGCCGTTGCGTCTGGTTTTATCGATGTGGTGGGGATTTCATCCTTAACTAAAATTATATTTAGTTTCCTTAGCTAACTACTTAATTATGATAATAAATAATGATTTTTTATATAATAAAATTTTTTACATTTTATGTGTAATTCAGAAATAATTTGTTACTTATATATATAAAAATATAATATTGTATAATAATACTAGCTGTTTTACCCGGCGTTGCACGGGTTTTAATAAAAAGCCAGATTGTACTAAAAAGCTAATAACGAAAACTTTTTTTTATTTTTTAAAACAATGTGCCACAAACAGATGCTCCGATATATTTCGGTAAAATTCCAAAAGTATCGCAAAATATTAAAATATACATTGAAGAAATCGGTAAGAGTCCAAGTCATGGAAAAAACGTCTAAAAGATCGGTAAATGTCCAAAAGTATCGAAATACACCGAAGAAATCGGTAAAAGTCCAAATGTATCAAAAAACATTTATGATATCGGAAAAAGTCTAAAATTATAGAAGGACATCTAAAGTATAGGTAAAAGTCAAAATATAACGAAAAACATCCAAAATATCGGTAAAAGTCCAAAAGTTTCGAAAAATATTGAAAAACATCTAAAATATCGGTGGAGGTCCAAAAATGTCGAAAAATATCGTAAAATCGGTAAAAGTCCAAAAGTATTAGAAAACATCGAAGAAATAATAATAATACTTGATTGTTATTATTATGAATAAGTGGCATGTTAAAGACTAAGTTTTTCTATGCGAACGATTCAATTCAATAAATACTATTTATAAAAAAATCAGTAAAAGTCCAAATAAAGCGAAAAAGATCCAATGTATCGAAAAAGGTCCAAAAGTTTCGAAAAACATTGAAACACATCAAATAACATCCTATATATCGGTAACAGTTCAAATAAATATATCGAAACACATCCAATACATATATCGAATGAAGTTCAAAAGTTTCGAAAAATAGTGAAATAAAAAAAAAATTTCGAAAAACGTACTAAATATCGGTAAAAGTCCAAAAATGTCGAAAAACATCCTATAAAATAAAAAAAATAAAAATATTGAAACACATCGAAGAAATCGGCAAAATTCTAATTTTATCGAAAAACATCCAAAATGTCGGTAAAATTAAAAAAATAAATCGAAAAATATCCTATATATCGGTAAAAGCCCAAAAGTGTTAAAAAACATTGAAACACATTAAAGAAATTTGTATAAGTCTAAAAACAAAACATCCAATATATCAAAACAAAATCAAAAGTTTCGAAAAATAGTGCAGTATGTACATCGAAGAAATCGGTCAAAGTCCAAGTGTTTCGAAAAACATCCAAAATATCGAAAAAGTCAAAAAGAATTGAAAAATATTGAAAAACATGTAAAACATCGTTAAAAGTCCAAAAATATTGAAAATATTGAGTTGGCATCACTGACGAAATCACTCTCAATTTTGCTCTCATCAACAACACAACATCAAGAATAAAAAAAACAATAAATGAAAGAGACGGGAAAGACAACAACAACACATAACTCATGGCACAGCAAGCTATAGCGACGCAAATGCATTCGATCATTTTTGTGCAAGCATTGAATTTTTTTTCTCAACAACTTCATACTAAAAAAAAAGGTTTATCTTATAAAAACCAAAAAAATAAGTATACAATCCTGTTTCTTACCACACGTAAAACGTTTTAAAAAAAAATTATTAAAATCGGTTCGGTATATTTTGCACTAAATCGTTATATAGGGTTTTCATATAAGCAATTTTATATAAATATTATAGATTATAGATGCATGTTATACGAAGCGATGATTTGTAGGAGGAAACCGCGGCTTCGCCAACTTTCCTCCTCACAGGTCTCAAGACTGATATGCAGTAGAACGTTATTCTATGGAAAATAGAAGGGATGACAAATAATGGCGCTCACGTGCGAAATACCCATTTAAATGCACCAATGATAATGATGATTACAATGTCTAGCTAGAAATGTTATTAAGCTAACATACAGTTAGTTTTTCAAAACATTTTTCAGTACTTTGCTTGCATTTTCTGTAATATTTTTGTTACTGAAATGTTTCATCTCCTTTTCTTTCCATTACGAATTTATACAAACTGTATCGATTGTTTTTATTTGACAAATGTTTCCAAGAAACATACCATCTATATACTTGATACGCATGTAACAATCTTGTTTATTGTAAAAACTAAATAAGTAGTATCACTCGACCTTTATTCAAATACTGCAGAGTTGTTCATTAAAGGTGTGTGCTGCCTGGATGCAATTAAATCGCACACAATTTCAATATTATCGTAAAATTTTGTTAACAAGCATTAATGGGAAGCGTTTAGTTCATGGTACTGGATTAGTTAAGAAAATGAAGAAGAAAGGAAGAAGAGATAAAACCAATACACCAAACACTCAAAGGTCGACGGCGATGAGTAACCTGAAACCAATTCAAACATTTAACGACTTCATTTTGTGAACAGAGTCAATGGGAAGGACATGGATTGTACGAATGACGTTGCTATTGGTGACGTTCAAACTTTGAGGTGTTAATGAACGTATAGCTATAGACCAAACAAAAAGATCGCGCGCGCTTTGTCTTTATTTCATGATCTGTGGTTGATCATCACCTCGACTGAAGGTTTTTCTTTTCTAAGGAACTACAACTTAAGCAATTTGAGATCACACTCGAGTGGCGACTGATTAAAGCAGAGTGTTACACTACAAAGTTTTTAACATTTACTGTATTTCTTAGCAGTGGCTGTTAAGCTTAATACCTTTTTGGCCATATAATAACATCAACATCAACAGAGTTTAGTGGCTTGTGCTGTAACATGGTGGTGTCCAATTACTGCGTTGCATCTTAAAGACTGTTGCTGTTCTATTGCCGTTTTTATTGTTTTATTTTTGATGATTTGCATCTTTGGTTTTTGTTCATGTCGGTCAATGTGTCCAATAGTTGATCTTTCTTTTCTCCGAGTTCTGATCTAAATTTTTATCAATTTAAAGGCCACTGTGTTCAAACAAGCTTTTGTAATAGGACGAGGTGCACAAGTCTAGGGATACTAGGGTACTAGGGATTCCAATTTTTGGACTTTTTGCGATCCCGGGATTTCGGGATCAGAAAATTTTGAATCCCGGGATCCCGGGATTTTTCGGGATTTGTATGAATTTTTTTTCTTTCTAAATAAAGCAGAATTTAGTATTAAAAATTCCTAATATTTTGTCTTTTATACCCCTACTACACCCCTACAAAGATATTTTATTTAAAAAGTGTAACAAATATTAAAGAACAATTTCTTAAAACAGGTTCATTTCATTAAACAATTCACGCCTTTTTTAAAAAACAAAAAATTCAGAAATACTTATTTACTTCAAAAACGAACATAAAGGTTCATTGCAGCATTATATGCTTAGTTAAATGCATACATAAAATATCATACATATTTAATTATATAAAATAGTGAGATTGAAGTTTTAACAAGTGTTGGATTTGAAAGGAATAACTTTTCTTTTAATCAGCTTTATTATTATTAAAATATGTTTTTAAGAAAATTAAAGCATTTATTGTTTTATAATCCAATTTATATCTCAATTTATTACATATCTGTGGACTTTTGACAAAACAAACTAAGTCGAGATATGACAATTCTCCAGGATTTTAGTCCTAAATAAAAAATTTAAATATGCTTCTATTGGTATAATCGCCATGTCTCTATGATTTCTTATTCCAGAGATATAAGGGTGTCCCATAGTTCACGCAAGATTTGAAGTGTTATGAACCAAAAAAAAAAAAAAAATTATTTGACAGCTGACACTTTAAGATTAGTAAAAATTTATGGAAAGAGGGGATTCAATGCTGCATCAACGATACTGAGCCACATTATTGAAAAGTAGTTAATCAGTTTTTAGGCTCTCCTGAAAAGTTGCCAATTTCGAGTTAGGTTGTTTTGTCAAAAGTCCACAGATATATAACCTCACACCAGGCATTGAAATAAGCTGCAGCAATGCCCTATTTCTGCAGAAATAACTTCAGATTTGCAGCAATAACCTCAGAATATTGTCAAAAATTGTAAAAAATTGTAATAATATTATTTAGCCAAATTTATATTACTTTGTCTTTGAGTTAATCGTTGAAACTAAATACTCATTTTATTTTGCATATAACCGTTGTCTTAGGTGTCTAACCCCCCAATCTGGGCTTAAATGTAGTATTCGGCAACTCTACTTAAAACATATTTTTACAAACGCAAGAAAGAAAATTTCACTATAAATTTTCAATTTTAAATTAAATCATTGCCATGATATCTGTTATTTAATATTAATATTTAGTATTCAACAAACACTTGAATAAGGCACTAAAAAAAATTTTTAAAAAAATTGCAAATAATCAAAAAAAATTCTGCAGTAATATTTTTTTTCTTATTTCAATCCCTGCTGCACACGAAAAGAATCTTTCTGATTCAACACTTGTTGGTTGAATTGAAAAAAGATAATCGAAAGTTATCTGGAGGAAATAACCCCTATCACCACCATTACAAAATATATCAATTTCTTCCATTAAAACGTCGGATAAATTATAAGATTATCTAGAAAACAAATTTTTTGAATTTTTATTCAAAACTAGATTTAATTTTTCTTTCAAATTTTTTGCTGCGTTTACATTAACTGCTATTGTCCTCAATTTCAGTTTTAAATCTATAGAGAACTAGCTGGCCTGGTTGCGACTTCGTTCGCCCATTTCCGATGCCTATACGTACGAAGTCCCATCCATCTCCAACGTCACTCTCTTCCAATCAGCAAGGTTTTTAAAGATCCATGTATCAACTTTTGTAATCATAGCGCCCATTGGTACAGAGGTATAGCATTTTATATATTTTTTTTTTGTATGAAGGGTGCAACTCCTCTTCTCAACCCCCCGCCTAAGATTTTCAAAGCAAATGGTAGATAGAATATTCATGTATGTACCAAGTTTTATAACGATATCAACGATATGTGAAGAAATATAGCATTCTGTGTATTTTTGAAAAGTGGATGCGATTCTACACCCAATATCCCCCAAGTTTTGCATGGTGAATGGTAGATATGTACATTATGCATAAGTTCATCAACTTTCATAATCATAACTTGTATAACTTTAGAGATATAGCATTTTTTGTATTTTTTTCGTATGGGGGGTGCAACCCCCTTTCCCCTCAGTGGTATCCCACCCCCTTAAAAACCTGCTACAGACCATAACAAACAATTTAAATAAAAAAATTATGTAAATCGGCCCTGTAGTTTCCGCGTTCATAAGCTACATACGGACACCATTTCATTTTTATATATATAGATAAGTTTTATTTCTGCTTTAATGTGACTTTTCTGTTATTTAACAAAAAAAAACTTGCAAAAGAAATCCCGGGATTGGTAGCACTAATCCCGGGATTGGTAGCACTAATCCCGGGATTTTCGGGACTGCAAAAAGGCTCGAATCCCGGGATCCCGGGACTGAAATCCCTAATTGGTACGATTAATCAATACATGTTGATATGTTGCATGAATGCGGTAAGTTCAGTTGTTCATTTTATCAGCGCGACATAAACACCAAAACAAAATTTAAAAATTTGTATGAAAAAAAGTTTACCAGGCCTCGAAAACTTTCGAGGCAAATTTGATGCGTAAACAGCTCCGAAAAAATACGAGAGCAATTGTTGTCAAACAAATGTTTTGAAAATTTAATTTGGATTATTATTTGTGTAAAGTGTAAGTAAAAGAATGGATAAATATGAAATTAAAGATCATACATTTGTATCTACACATATTTATTCTATATTTTTAGGAAACTGACACAGAAACTCTAAAAGCGAAACGTCGCCGAACTGCAAGAACACATCGTTGGAATGAAACCGAAACGCGTGGACCAAAATAAGAAGCAGTCCTGAAGCTTTCGAGGTAAACATATGGGTTAGAGTGGTGGTTTAGCGGTGAAAGCTAAAAACTTGCTGATGACCCAGTGCTAGCTGCATTAATTCTTGCTATATTAATAGTGTTAATAGCTAGTAAATAAGAGGTTTTTGTACTGTTATATGAAGGACAGATTGTTCTGGATATCTATGTGGCATTTTGATGCATTGTTTTTGTTAACAAAAATATAATAAATTGAATTGAATTCTCTATTCAAACTTTATAAATAAAATAAATTTGAGTTTTACGCAATTGTTTACACATTTTCAGAAAACTGTGTTCCTGAAAACAAGCTCGTAAACTTTCGAGTTTCACAAGGTTTACAAGTTTACGAGGTTAAAGGAATCCCCTTAATATATGTATGTTTGCATTGAAATAAACTTTTTCGTCATGAAATCTAGGTGAAGTCGACGGTGGCCGGGGTGTGTATGTACACTTTTATTTAAATTTATATTAAATTTATCTCACTTACCTGGCTCTGGGTCAGAGACTAATATATTATATATAGCTTGAAGAATTTAAAGTCGGGAGGATTTAAATATCGGAACAAATTCTCGTCTTCAGCTTATACAGCCACTATCGTTGTCTTCTTTAAAACTTGTCTAATATTCATCTTTGCCAATTTCAGTTGACCCTTAGAATAAGCTTCCAAAAGTTAGAGAGAAATTAAGTGTAACAATTTGATGTTGAAATCACGGTTGTCTTGAAGTGTGCTATGAAGTGTAATAAAAATGTACCAGAATCGGTTTTGGGTTTTACTTTGTACTCATTTAAAGGGCTAAAAAAAATTCAAGCCCCGAAATTGTAGCTTATCGTCTTGTGGCACAACAATCGATTTTGGACGACCTTCACGGAATTCGTCGGCAACCGAACTACTGCCTCGATTGAATTCACTATACCAGCGATATATTGTGGTTTTTGATGGTGCTTTATCGCCATATAATGAACTGAGCTCATCGACACATTCTTGTTGAGATAATCCACGTCGAAAGTTGTGAAAAATAATCCAACGAAAAACTACTCTTGAAATTTCCATTTTTTGGCCAAATTAATTTTCTTAACTCACTGTAAACAAAACAAATAGCACTTGTACATCAAAACGTTGTGAGTACGTTTATGCGAAAAAATGCCAAACTTTATTATAGTGTTGCCAGATCTTAGCTATTGATATTAGTGTTACCAGTTCCCGAAATATAAATAGTACCCCTCATATTTAGTAGCTCAAAAGTTTTTTTTGGTAAACAAAACTCAAATTTCTTTGTTTTTTCTTAAAGATTACTTCCGAGAAAGCTGGTCCAAACAAGTCCCTTCATAGATTCATTTGTATAATTTCTAAAGTAAAGAATATACCTAAAGTAAAAAAGTTTCGCAATGTTTCTTCTATTCTTCTAATAATCAATTCAATCTTTATAACATTTTCAATCAATGAAGATATCTTCATTTACAACAGCCTTGACTTGAGCTCAATTACAATATAAACACATATTTCAAATGACGTTGATGTTGACACCATAAATACTCTATCAAGTACTCCACTACACTAAACTCCACATCAGCTGCCAACAAACCAACAATCGCAAACGATCAAGCAGTTGAAAAATTCCAAAAACTTAATTTGAGCAAACAGAGCTCGGCTTTAAAGAAACATTGAATTCCAAATTCCAAAATTACATTCAACTGCAGGCACACTCTGATAAAGGTGGGTGGGTGCGGCGGCACATTGCCAATGTCAAAACGCGCATACAGCTGCCATTTGGATGGCGTTCGTTTGAAATTGCACCCCAATGCATAGCGTAAGTATTCGTATTCTTTGAACAAACAAATTGATTTTTCAACTCTCAACCAACAGTCAGCATTCCATAAGTGCCGCCACACAACATGGACGGAGGGACGACTGTAACGCTAACGTATGACGCGTATGAAAAGTGAGACCGACTTTATGTCTATTCCTCTGTACAGGTGGGTGCTGCTGCGACTCTCTGCTGCTGCTGCATTGCATTTATTGCAGCAATTGTGTCTTAATGAAGAGCGTGTTATTGCGATAAATCTTGTCCAACTGTTGTTAGCATTGTGGTTGCTGCTTTGGCTGCTGCTGCTGACTGCCTGCCTGTGTTGCAACACAGAAGTGATTTGTCACTGCACGCGGTAAATTGCTTTGTCTGCCGCTCGTTTGTACGTTAAGTTGATTGTATACAGCAATCGGAGTAAATTTGCATTTGACATCAAAATGTGTTGGGTGTGGCAAAATTATAGAAAAAAAAAAGACAAAATGTAAACGCATTTGTGCGATGCTTTAATTTGAACATCGTATGACTTAATAGAGTGTATTTAAATTCGTATCTTTTCACCTCCAATTTTCATTTTTTTAAAATGATACATTAACCGATGAGAGTAATAATAAGAAAAAACTCGGAAAGTATCGAATGGTATAGAAAAATATCAAAAACTCAAAATGTTTTTGATGAAATAGAATGCCCTAAAATAAATAAATCGGATACGCCACATAACCAAAGTATTTCGTCTTTTGCATGGGGGCTGAAATATCACATCTTCAAACAATCTTAACCCGGAAAGTAAGAGACCTATAAGAAAAATTCGAAAGAATATTTTGGTAAGGAAGAGTATGGCTATTCGGCGCCATTAATAAAAAAAATTTCACCTTTTCGTGTAGCTACGCTGTAAGACTGAACACAGCGTTTTCTTCAACTTCAAGCAAGGATATTTCAAAATCCTGCAGGTATAATGATAGTTCTGCTGATGAAGACGGATTCATTGTTATTTTTATTGTTATTTTTTTCTAGAATTTGTAAACCTAGCTCATGCACGTTAAATAAGATACATCTTATAGTACATTATAGTCATTTGGTAGTTTTACCTGGAAAGTTTTGCGGGATTTTTGAAAATGAGTTAGTTTATAGATTTCGATGTGCTCTTTCAGAATTTCAACTTTGCTACCTCGAGTCGTGTTCGCTTGCGCCGCCATGTTGGAAAAATGGCGTCCAAAATCAGTTTTATACAAATATCTCTTTAACGCTTACATTTAGCTAAAAACATTGTGGAGCAATATTGTAGCTTAAAAAATTTTAGCTCCAAAACGGTTCGTTCTAGAAAAAAATTTTTCTCGCAATTAATAGAACGTTTCATTCCCTTTAAGGGTTTCTTCGAACTGTTTTTCTGTCCGACTTACCATTCATGAGATATCACGACTTAAAAATCATTTAAAATTGAACATTGTACTATGCGCAGTACTTTGTTCGGTACTATGAACGGTAAGTCTGACGAAAAAATAGTTAGAAAAGACTCTTATTGGGAATTGAACGTTCTACAATATGCATGAACAATTTTTTTTCTGGAACGAACCGTTTTGGAACTATTTTGAAAAAACAGTTTTTTTCTAAATTTTAAGTTTGTTCAAAAAATATCTCCTAAGCTATAGGCGATATGAAATAAAAATAATATGTCGCTTATAGTGCAAGTAATTCCCTATAAATAAATATTTTTACTTTGAACATGTGACTCATCGATCATGAGTTATCGTAGTTTTAAACTCAACACATCACTGTGCCTACTCATAAGCGGCATACACAGTTTACAAATTTTTTTGAAATTTTGAATTAGGATATCTCATGAGTTATAAGTCGTACGAAAGTAATTATAAGGTCATTTTTATAGAAAATTTTATAAGCTACAATATTGCGCCACAATATTTTTCTCTTAATGTAAGCATGAAAGAGATATTTGTAAAAAACTGATTGTGGGCGCCATTTTTCCAATATGGCGGCGCGAGCGAACGGGACTCTAGGTAGCAAAGTTAACATTCTGAAAGAGCACATCGAAATCTATAAAATAACTCATTCGCAAAAATCCCGCAAAACTTTTCAGGTAACATCAGTTTATTCTCCCAAATGATTGTACTATTACGTGCATTGAGATTATTGAAAATAAATAAATAAAATAAATAAATAAAATAAGTAAATAAATTAAATAAGTGTGAAAAAGTACAAAAAAACTGCACATAAGAATTTAACAGTTCATTCCATTTTTTTGTTGTGCCTGAGTTATTAACCAAAATTTTGATTTTGATATAAAAGTGGGCGTGGCATTTATTGAACAACGCCCACTTTTCGTAATACTTTAGATACTTATGATCCAGACCCTCATACCAAATTTCATTAAAATATCTTGTAACAATTGCGAGAAATAGCATTCAACGTATTTTGCTTGTATGGGAGATTCCACGCGCAACGGCAATACATCGCCCACTTTCAGATCAGAGGTGCCTTATCGCAAGTGGGGAGTGAGTTAATTTCAGAATGATTGCTTTATTAGTTTTCTTTTTATAGCATATTATTTTTTTGTGGGCAGTGCCACGCCCTTCAACGAGTTTTCTTAATATAACGGCAAATCACATATTAATCCTTGTTTGTAGAGGTAACATTTCCTAAATTTTCATCAAAATGGTTGGAGTCGTTTTCGAGTAATATTAAATCAAAATTTGCAATGGCTAAAAAGTGGGCGTGGCACTTCTTCGATTCCGCCCACTTTTTGTCGATTAGAAGACATTGATAATCAGTAGCTGTGTACTAAATTTCATCAAAATACCTTTAATGGTTTGGAAGTTATGACTAGATCAAATTTAAAATTTAGAGCGGTTCCATGCCCCCTAGTGGGCAATTATAGAAATAAAACCTTGTTTATTCTCCAATTTATGCTAGAATGCATCTTTTTCCAAAGTTTCAT
The DNA here is from genome assembly GCA_951812925.1 of Calliopum simillimum. Taxonomy (NCBI): domain Eukaryota; kingdom Metazoa; phylum Arthropoda; class Insecta; order Diptera; family Lauxaniidae; genus Calliopum; species Calliopum simillimum. The sequence continues at coordinate 113,425,401 of OX638368.1, forward strand.
TAAAATCGTGCATCCGTTCTTGAGAAAAATTTGGGCACACATATATTTATATATTTATAAACATACAATTTTAGCTCGTATAAGAAGAGAAGATTTTGGAAATACATAAGTAACTTCGTCCAAGCTCTTGAATTTTTTCCTAGCTTTTCGGAAATAAAACTCAATAGAAATAACTACCTAATGTAAGGTAACAAGACGCTGCGCGCTCGTTTGATGCCTCCACATATTCATCTTATATCGATTATTGAATTTAAATTGATTTAATAAAATAACTTTGTAAAAAATAGATGGACGATATTGTAATAAATTAAGTAAAATAGAATTAGTACAATAGGGCAACACCAGTAAGCAGCTGTCATAGCAATCAGCTGTTCACCACACTGAGGTGAGTTGGGATGATTTTATCCTCAGTGTCGACAGAAAATATTAGAGGTATTCACGATCTAGAGTAACGTCCTGAGTAACAGAGTAACAGGGTAACAGTGCACAACCACAACAACAAAATATACGTAAGTTACTCTGTTACTCTTTTAACCTTTTAGTCAAGCTATTTTCTAGTGTAAAATAATCTTACACTTTTGCCTTTTTTTTACTATTTCTATAGAAACGTTTGAATTTGTTTATGATTGAGAGGCAATTTTCGTTCATCAAAAATAAAAATTTAAATGAGAGAAAAATATTCATATAAATTTTCTTTTTTTGTTGTCAGTTAAAATTATTTTGACAAACAAAAAGCAAATATACGTGCAAAGTATTGAGTATGCTCACTATTTAGAGTAACTGAGTGCACTTTTACCCTGTTACTCAGCTCGTTACTCCAGATCGTGAATAACTCTATTGTGATTCCAGCGGCGACCGGCAGCGAGTAAATGTGGTAAGCATAATAGGTAGTGGCGTTTAGTTAGCACGGCATTGAGCCAAGCCGATACTGTGAGAGTGGGAAACATAGCGGTTAGAGGTATTTAGTTAGAACGGTGTTGAGCCATGCCGATACTGTAAGAGTTGGAAGCCCAGTAGTTAGGGGTATTTAGTTAGAACCGTATTGTGCCAAGCCGATACTGTGAGAGTGGGAAACATAGTAATTAGGGGTATTAAGTTAGAACGGTATTGAGCCAAGCCGATACTGTAAGAGTGAGAACCCCAGTAATTAGAGGTATTTAGTTAGAACGGTATTGAGCCAAGCCGATACTGTAAGAGTGGGAAACCCAGTAATTAGGGGTATTTAGATTAGAACGGTATTGAGCCAAGCCGATACTGTAAAGGCAGGACGTTTAAGAAATTTGTAAATAAAGGAAATAAAAGAACGAAAACCGGTGCTTATATTCAACTTAAAACCAGAAAAGTTACAATTGTTAGCCCTTTCTATAAAATAAAAATATTTTGCGTTGCAAACATTCGCCAACGGCGAGTCAAGACCTCGGCCATAGCAAAAGCTTCGTCACAAACTAAAATTAGATAGCTAAAATTTTGCACAAATCTTTAATTTAAAATTTCCTACAAGTTTTTCCCCTCCTTCCCATCATTCATGAGTAATTCTCATATAAAAATTGTCAAGAATTTAATTTATCAAACACTCCAATTCCATTATGGCAGTAGTAAACTTTTGCCCCAAATATGTCCGCAGTTGTATTGAAGATTTTCCTATTTTAATTTTCTCTTCACGCTGATCATTACCATGAAACATTCAATTTTATTGACATGTTCTGCTTTTTTTTCTTTATATCGCACAATAACTGTGGCAAAAGAAGAAATTTGTTCTACCACATATGCAAAGATTAGTGAGGACAGCCACAATTCTTTTGCATCGAATGACACGTATTCACACCGTACACCACCGTACGTGAAAATTTTTGAACACCAAAAGGTGCAAATATCGGCATAGCTTTGATGCTTTCAGCGGTTTCTTTTGCTTTGGAATTACCAATTAAGGCTGCATTCAATAAAATTATTTGAACTTGTAACTAGTGGAAATTAAATTGCTTTGATACAAACTTGCTCGAATAACATCAATTAAGCTGCCGAAATAAGAACATCAGGCAGGAATGTTACATGTTTTCCACATTTAGACATTAAGGAATGCATAACAAAATTGGGTCATTTCAATTAATTTAGCCATAATGGTAAGGAATAAAAATGTATGTGGAAAATGTAAGCGCATAAATATCTACATATATCTATGCTATTTATATACATAAATCTGTTCTGTTTATACAAACTTTTAGTCAGACACTAAGGATAGTTAATGCCAGCTCTGAGCGAAAACTAGGCAAACTCGGGCAAGAGGGCGTGGCACCTCAAATATCAGCAAAAGATCCATAATGCTATGCTGAAAACTTTTTTTGAGATAATCCAATCAAATTTCACTCCGAAACTGGGGACAGTAAATAAGTAAAATCTGAGCAAAAGCTATGTGAATTCGGATAGAAGGTCCGGGCACCTCCCGCAAAATTTAAAAAATACTACATTGTGGGGTATTTAATGTTTAGCCAGGCCAAAGGTATTTTATTCTTGACGAAAGGATATGAAATGTTATGTTATGAGAGTGATTGATTTTATTGATTTTGATACAGTGACTCATACTTTCAATATTTTTCGTCATTTTTGGATTTTTACCGAAAGTTTTCTGATAAACTTACCGACTTATTCGATGTATTTCAATACTCTTTGAAGCTTTTTGGCTTTTTCCGATATATACGATGTTTTTTGATATATTTCGACTTTTACTGATTTCTTCGATGTTTACCAAAACTTTTGAACTTTTTTCAATATTTTGCATGTTTTTCGATACTGATAGATTTTTGTCGATATTTTAGAAGTTATTCGATACATTTGGACTTTCGTCGATATATTTTGATATTGTTGGACTTTTACCGATATTTTGGATGTTTTTCGATACACTTGAACTTTATCCAATTTGTTTGACGTAAATCAAAATTTTTCGATACTTTTGGACTTTCACTCTTACATATTTTAGATATTTTTCAATACTTCTGAGCTTTAACCGATTTCTTCTATGTTTTTCGTTATTTTTCAATGCTTTTGGAGATTTACTGATATTTTAAATGTTTTTCGATATTTTTCGACTTTTACCAATTTCTTTAAAGTTTTGCAATATATTTCGATACTTTTGGAATTTTGCCGATATTTTTCGATACTTTTCGACTTTCACTTTTTCCAATCTACATATTTTTATATTTTTCGATAAATTCGGACTTTTACTGATATTTTAGATGTGGTAACCTTGTGGAAATAAATAAAATAAATATGGATGAATGCCACGAAATGCCAAAAAACACCTGTCCCACGGGTGTATTGCGCGATTGAAGCAAAATTTCGACCATCTCACTATGACATTGTTTCAAAATTAACATTTTTAGTAATGTACATACATTCCGGAATCAAAAATAAGTCCTTATATAGTTTAATCGCATGATAACTACCGAAAATGTCCCATCCGTCATGGTCTTTTTGCCAATCAAGCCTTGTCTATGCTAGATTTAGTCAAATACGATATTTCACTAATGTTCTGCGTATGAACATATTTAAGATCCATAAGAACAGATGATTTTTTCGTAGAGTATGCCCAATTCTGACCCTCCGATGCTCGCTGGTGGCATTATCACTATTGTCCCATGCTCCGTCATGATTTTGTATTATTTTTATACCCTACACCCAGGGTATATTCACTTTGTCCTTCCGTTTGTAACGCAGAGAAGGGGGCGTGGCAGGTATGGAAAAGTATATATATTCTTGATCAGCGTCACCTCCTGAGTCGATATAGCCATGTCCGTCTGTCTGGCTGGCTGGCTGGGTGGCTGGCTGGCTGGCTGGCTGGCTGGCTGGCTGGCTGGCTGGCTGGCTGGGTGGCTGGCTGTGTGTTGAAATACACTTTTTGGGAAAACTGAGGAAGATAATTCAATGAAATTTGGTACACTGCCTCCGTCGTCAAAGTTAGCTCGGGGGATTGAAAATGAGCAAAATCGGTCAACGGACACGCCTACCGCCCATACAAAAATTATATTCAAAATGCAATTTTAGGAGTATTTTTCACGACAATGCGACCACAATACATATAAGTACTACGAATTGTAAGCGCAAGCTCTGATAAAAATTTGAGCGAATTCGGACAAGAGGGCGTGGCACCTCCCATATAAGCTTCAAAACGCTATACTGAAAGCGTTTTTTGAAATATTCGAACCAAATTTGACTCAGACACTAAGAATTATAAATGAAAGCTCTCAGCAAAAATTGGGTGAAATCAGACAAGGGGGCGTGGCACCTCCCATATAAGCAAAAGATTCAAAATGCTATACTGAAAGAGTTTTTTGAGATAATCCAACTAAATTTCACTCTGACACTAAAAACTATAAATGCAAGCTCTGAACAAAAACTGGGTGTACTCGGACAAGAGGGCGTGGCACCTCCCATATAAGCAAACTTTTCAAAATACTGCAGTGTAGGGTATTTATTTTTTGGCCAGGCCAAAATTTACACCCTTACTAGTTATTTCTATCGTTTGAGAATAACGAAGTAGTATGCAACTACTATAGCAGATATGCTGTTTCAATAATATCATGTTTTTAACAAAACCCAACATGGCCGTTCCAATATGGCGGTCAAAAATTAAATATGATAGGCTTTATTTAAAAATAAACTAACGTGATTCAAATCGGTGATTTTTGAATCCATTATCGGATTCACAAAACTCAAAATAGCGAATCCAAGATGGCGTAAAAAATTTTCTAAAATCAGTCGATTTTTCTGAAATTTGATATATGGGGGTTTTTGAGGTCGCTGGTCACGAGTCCGGAATCGGATTCGGGTCAAAAATATAATTTTAACATGCTCTGAGTAGTCCCCGACATCTCTAAGTGACCGTTTTGGTTGTTGAAAGAAAGTCCTGGTCATGTCCAAAGTATATTTCTGACCTCTGCTCATCGATTGGTGGCCCAAAGCGGTAACATTTTATCATCCAGCTCTATAGATAATTATGTAAGTATTTTCTTAAACTTCAGTCATTGTATCTCTTTTCAAGCTATTTTTTTTTTGCTGGTTTTGATTCAAATAAAATAATACTTTTATGTGAGAAGGTTTTATGAAAAACTTTAAAAATATAAGTTTTTAAAAACATTTATATAAATCATTAATTTAAATTTTTGTAAAGAGTTAAAAAAAAACCTTTCAAGTAAAAGTTTCTAAAAAGTTTTTATCATCGAAGTTTATTTCCGCTTTCTTTTATCGCCTCTATTGCAATTGCTGTTGTTGACATATAAATAACTGGGTAACTCTGGCTAAAAAATAATTTACCAATTAACAACGTTCTCTCGTATTACCCATTTGTTTCACTTTATTTATTTATTTTTTTCTTTGTTACAAACGTTGGCTAGAATGCCGGAAGTTTAAATAACAAATGCAAAGTTGCTGGTAACAGTCTGACTGATATCAGCGTCAACAAGTGCTGCAATAACAATAAGAACAACTATCATGTATAAAGAATTGCGGCTAATTAGTTTAAACACTAAAAAGTAGAAAGAAAAAAGATTTAAATAATTATAAACTGCACTTTCAGCACTGAGCACAAGAATTTTAATGACCGAGCATGTTATGTTTAATTATAGTTTTGTTTAATGTTTAATTGTATGTAATTTGTTTGTTTGCTTATTAACAATTTGTTTTTGTTCTCGTCTTTTTTTTCTTTTCAGTGTGATTGATGTCGCTTTTAATGTTGATTTATTTGCAACTTTTAAGCGTTAACACTATGAAAGGAACGGCATTAATTACAAAGTTCAAGGGTGATGTTGACCAACCAATGAATATTTTCGAACAGATCACACACTCTATACAAGAGAGGTGATGAAAACAGATTTTTCGAATTCTTCATAAAATATTCTTAGAAAAATTATTTGAAAATAAACATTTATATCAATACTAAGATCTGGCAAACTACACTGAGAAAAGAGCATGTTTCCACCACAGAAATATATTTGATTGAATATTCAAGAAAATATTTGTTAATAATTAACAAATTTCGGTAAATATTAATATGCCTTTAATTGGACATTGAAATATTGTTGATTGGGCCAAAAATGATATCTTTTTGATGGAATATCAAATATTTGCTATAACTTAAAAAAAAACTTGTCTAGGATTCGTATGCACAAAATAGTTAAAAAAAACCTTTGTCTGGAATTTGAGTCCACTCCCCCAGGTTATCAGTCAAATGTCTTATTATTTTATTTTTTTACTTCACTTTGTTGATTGACTTTGTGATTCGTTATAACTCTTTTGCAACTCAATTTGTTTATGTAGAAAATCTTTAGTTATAATAAAGTTCTGACTGTTAAGCTGTAATTTACATTTGGTCATTGGGTCCAAAAGCTTAACGAATTCAATACGCGCGGCATAAGTAGTTCCAATTCGCTGTACATGGATTCTCTCTTACGATTGGAATGAACCAAGGTTACAAATGTAGCTGGTAAATATGTGGTAGCATCTAACAAAGATGCCCTGGAGAAATGAGTTCGATCCCCACACAGACAAGATTTTTATTTTTTTATTTTTTTTTTGCTACTTGGCGAGTGCATTCAAATTTCAGAAAAGAGTTTTTTTTCGAATTTATAACAAATATTATATTTTATGATGTCGCCGTGATCCTAGCAAATATTGCCATGTTATTTTCTAATTAATAAAAATATTAACAATAATAAAGGTCTCAATGAAAAATAATAAAGGTCTTTAGATTCAAACATATATTTGGTAATTATTAACAAATATACAATTGAACCAATAAAATTGCTCAAATATCCCGCTCATTAAATAAAATCAAATATTCAATTTGCCTATATCAAATATATTATTTGTTAATTATTACCAAATTTTGATGTATATAATCATACTGTTTTCTCGGTGTACTAGAAATCCAAGCGATAAAAAGTGACTCAATTTTGTGAATTTTTTTTTTTTTTTGTGTCATATATTGTTCTTTTCCTATCTTTTTTACAAATACTACTCAAATATTGAAATATACATGTCTTTTTAAGCATGTCATTTTGTAAGTGCTTCTAAATTTCTATGGGAACTAGCGTTTACGAAGTGCTTGGCTAAGAAGCACTTGGAATTTTTTTTCCTTTAGGTAGCTACTTCATACACTCATCATGTAAACATCTTTTAGTTTGAGAGCTACACACATTTTATGATAACTTCAATATAAAATTATTATTTATCTCACACATCATTGTTGGTCATAAATTTTGCTGTTACCTTTAATTATCCAAAGCATTTACAATTTTATTACATACTCGAGCTTTTTTTTTTCTAAAACTATTTTTATATTCTATAAGGAAAAAAAAATTAGCATAGAAAGATATTAAAAATGATCGCAAAAAAACACCGACAGACGGTGGATAGTTTGTGTACACGAGAATTATGTGTACATTAATCTGCAAGACCAGTTTAATTGCTGCGTAAATTTATCATTGATTTGTTAATCCACACGAGACAACATTATCTAATTGGTAATTTTAAAGTCAATAAAAAAAATATGTACATATTTTGAAAATGATTAAGGAAATGTTGTACAAGTCTATGCTTACTACTGCATACTGTTTGTTTTTTAATGAAAATTCATATAAAGCAATAACTTTATTTAAGACAAATTGTTTTAAATAAATTTTGCATTTCTATAAAACATTTATACGATGTCATTAGGTTTGTTAATATTAATTTCTACAATATTAAATTCAATTAGAAATGTAAATCGAAATGTAATGGACTAGTACAATATTAATGAAATTTTAAAATTTATTAACTTCGTATACTGAGAAAACATACATACACTGAGAAAACAGTATGTTTATATACATCAAAATTTGGTAATAATTAACAATTTATATATTTGATATAGGTGAATAAAATATTTGATATTATTTAGTGAGCGGTATATTTGAACAATTTTATTGGTTAAATCGTATATTTGTCAATAATAACCAAATACATGTGTGAATCTAAAGACCTTTATTATTACTAATCTTTTTATTAATTAGGAACTAACATGGCAATATTTGCTAAGATCACGGCGACATCATAAAATATAATATTTGTTAAAAATTAAAAAGAAAAACTCTAATCTAAAATTTGAATGCACTCGCCAAGTTGCAAAGATATTAAAAAAAAGTAAAAAATCTTGTCCGCGTAGGGACCGAACTCATTCTTCCAGCCAGAGCATTTTGTTTTTTGTTAGATGCTACCATACCATATCAGCTACATTTGTAGCCTTGGTTCATTGCAATCGTAAGAGGGAATCCATGTATAGCGAATCCATGTATATTGAATTCTTTAAACCTCTGTGTGTGTGAGTGTGTCAAAAAAAAAAAAACTTTTATATGTACATTGTACACGCTTTTTCAGCCATACAGAGAAATTTATCTTTGGCATAGCTTAAATGGTAAAGCGCCGCGCTTTCTTTCATTATAAAACCGCAATCAAGGGTTCGATTGCGGCATCTGACAAGAATTAACTAAAACTGAACTGATAAGGCTATATACATTAGACCGGTGCGTTTTGGACGTAAGTTTAAAATTCGTCGCGCAAATGGCAGAATTGTAAAGTTTAACTATCGACATGAAGATTGCCGCCACCCTAGCTCTGAGAGATGACGGGAAGGGGTATCGATATATTTTTGAAGGTTGAAAAACGTGGTTTAAAAATGCATGCTCATAGGTCCGAAGTGAATCAATTCTCAGCTACGAAGTAGGTCGAAAATTGAAATCCAAGACATAAATTCTTATGTATTTTTTCTCTTAGAATCGAATGGCACTATTAATTTTCTGATTAGATGTCCATTTTTGGCGTTAAGTGAACTTTTCAGCTCAAAAAAGTCGAAATTTTTCGAAAACCCCTTTTTGAGCACTCCACAATTGAACAGAAAAAATCTTAGAAAAATTTGAAATGTATGTTTTGTTAGGATTTTTCCTGACAAATCCAGTGGTGCCATATTTTTTGCGCTACGACATTATTTTAGTTCATGAAAAACGAATTTTTGATTTTTTTTATCAAAAAATATCACGAAATCGGGCGTAAATATTTATTCAACGACGATTGCCACTGTTGGAATTTTTTTTAACCCATCATAAACAAGTTTTTGGAAAAAGGGGTCAAAAAGACCCTTAAAAATGCGATATAATAAGATGTTCTAAACTATTGTTACATGCCTGATTTTACATTAAGTTATGTGAACATCTTTCAAATTATATCGCGTTTTTAAGGGTCTTTTTGACCCCTCTTTTCAAAAACTTGTTTATAATGGGTTAAAAAAATTTCAAAAATATTCTAAAAAATTTTTACTAGGGGCCACCGGAAAACAACCGTCGTTGACTAAATATTTACGCCCGATTTCGTGATATTTTTTGATAAAAAAAATCAAAAATTCATTTTTCATGAACTAAAATAATGTCGTAGCGCAAAAAAAAATAGTACCACTGGATTTGTCAGGAAAAATCCTAACAAAATATACATTTAAAATTTTTCTAAGGTTTTTTCTGTTCAATTATGTGCTCAAACAGGGGGTTTTCTAAAAATTTCGACTTTTTTGAGCTGAAAAGTTCACTTAACGCCAAAATTGAACGTCTAATCAGAAAATTAATAGTGACATTCGATTCTAAGGGAAAAATACATAAGAATCCATGTCTTGGATTTCAATTTTCGACCTACTACGAAGCTGAGAATTGATTCACTTCGACCTATGAGCATGTATTTTCGAACCACGTTTTTCAACCTTCAAAAATATATCGATACCCCTTCCCGTCATCTCTCAGAGCTAGGTTGGCGGCAATCTTCATGTCGATAGTTAAACTTTACAATTCTGCCGGTTGCGCGACGAATTTTAAACTTTAGTCCAAAACGCACCGGTCTAATATACATGTTTATATGTGAAAATATAGAGAAAGGTGGGGAATTGTGAGCCACGATTTTATTTTGCTTGATATCTTTAACAAATATCAGAAAATTTGCAAATTTTAATACGTGAAAAACGTAAACTTTGACCATTACAGTTTTTTATTGTTTGTTTTCTTTTTTCAAGTTTTGGTTGTTTGCAAAAAATCAATGTTTTTGGGATTTTCAAAAATGATGGGGAATCGTGAGCCACCACCTTAATTGCATCATCGGGAGCAGTTGAAACATCAATATTTGCGTCTTTCAATTTGCTCATGTAACGGCTTAATATACATGGTACATTCGTGAATTACGCGACGGCACAAAGGGAATTGTTATTAATGAGTCAATCTTTGCGTGATGGACATCTCCAATTTTTATGAAAATTGGTGAAAAGTTAGTATTTGACATGTATTGTGGTAAAATGATTTTCTGAAGTTTCGAAAATTTCCAAGATGGCGGCCATAGAAATTTCGTTCCAACTCTCGGATACTCATATATTTAAAAATTCTTAGCTCCTCGGCTTAATCCAATTTTAAGTGAAAATTTCAGGGCTAGTGCAAAAAGAGATGAGTTTTTGAAAAAACAATTACACTGAAAAATTTTTTTTTTTATGTGGAAAAAAGCTTTTTTCTTTTTTAAGACCATTTTGGGGCTTGGAGCACCCATTCTATTTTTTTTAAACATATTAATATATGACCTGGTCTATGAAAAAGGGGCTTACGTGCGAAAAAAAAAATTTGTAAAACATTGGAAAACAACTTAAAGGTCAATTTATGCGAATCGGCAAAAAATTGGAAAATTTTTTTTTGACACGTAAGCCTTCTCTTCATAGACCATATCACATATATTTAGTAAATTTCATTATAACTATTTTCAATCCTTAAAATTAAACGTTTTTTTTCAAAAGCTCATATTTTTTTACACTAACCATGAAAATTTTGCTATAATCGGATAAAAAGCCGAGGAGCTATGAATTTTGAAATATGTGCATATGCAAAAGTTGAATCGAACTTCCTATGGCCGCCATATTGGAAATTTTGCGGAATCATTTTACCACGGTTATGTATTCTACTTATATGTCAAATACTAACTCACTACCAATTTTCATAAGAATCGGAAATGTCGACCCAAATCTTAATCGATTCCGCAAAGATTGACTCTAATTTGTATCCGCTTAATAGCCTCCAAAACAGGAGAAAAATCAATCTCTTTATCTTGTTTTGCGTAATAACATGGCATGGTGGCCCAAAATTAACAAAAAAATAGAAAACTGTGAAAACACGGGTGGCTCACAATTCCCAACCAAAAGTGGTCCATGATTTCCCACAAGCTATGTCTTGCAACATTGCGGTATGTGACTGACTTGTTGAAATGTCATGCAATGTATGTTGAAAGGCTAAGGTCCAACGATAATAATTGGCGTAATTACCTGAGTTGATTCGTAGCAATACGTTGAATACTGATGCAAATCAAAAACGCAGAAACAGCTTTGCAGGAACTTCTTTTCGGGCGAGTATCGTACAGAGCATATTGTACGCGTACACTGGGGGTTGGAGTGACCCGGCAGAAGATAGTGTCAGTTGGCAGTCTCTCTTGTTTCGTGAAGGTAGGGATGTGGAGAGGATCGTCTCTCCACTACTCAGAAGGGAGGCAATGGATTGGTGTGGTCTAACCTCTCTATCCTCGTAGTTGTGCACGGCGTTTGTAAGGGGTGGCAAAGTTGATGACCGAATGATGTCAATAAAGTCCGAAAGATGGTGATGTTTGAGGTGGTGGAGAATCTAGGTTTTCCCCACCCAGGTTATCGAAAGATGGTTTGAATGGGGTGATGGTGGGCTTGCCCCGACCCACCATCACCCAGTTATTGAAGGGGGTGGGAGATCTGTAAAGACGATCCGGATCTCCCGCCGCTAAAAGCGTTGGTCGAAGCTGGATAGGTTGATGTTGGTTAACTGCTGTTGGCTTGACACTGTCCCATGTTTGGCCTCAAGCAGCCTGCTGCCTCCAAGCGGCAACCCCTGGTATTGGTGGGTGGCGGTGATGCAGTGGGACCATAGTGTCGCTGTCATCTACCAGCTAAAGCAGGAAGGGGGAAGGGCGTGACAATTGGAGAGGTGAGGGTTTTTCCCTTTGATCCCAATTGTCACGTTATGCGCACATGGCAAAGTGGTCAAAAGCAATTCAAGACAGGATTTCGAGGGTTTTCCTGAGAAATCCGCACTTGGCAACGTGTTCCCACGATCCATAGTAAGTCGAGTCGTACATGGTAAAGCGGCCAAAGCAACCTTGGGTAAGACTACCTCTCCCAAGAAAGTCTTCTTAAAGGGAGGGATGCACCAAAGAAACGTGTTCCCACAATCCATGATAAATCGACATGGGTGATTAGTCCCAGGCTGGTCAGAGTCATACTAACAGTAGCGTATTGCTACGAAATCTGACCAGAGATTATTCTGGTACCACGGGAGTCAGTAGCCCTTTGGAGCATCCGGTTGGCTGGATATTCCAACTGACTATTGGGACGGCTCTTCGGGGAGTTTCGTGGTGGCTGTGGCTTGGACCTAAATCGTAGGAAGAGTTTGAATACTCGATGTGGAGTTGCATTCTCAACCGGGTGCCATGGTAGAGGTTTAGATAGTGCCTCATTTCCCTACCATTGGAAAGAATTGTGTCTGATTGCATGATTCTAAAAATGGAAACCGACTATCAGCTTTATGGTGATATAAGGTTGCGCCGTTCGTCGTACACAGACCGTGTATCTTGGACACCGTGGGATTAAGCCAACATGGCAGGTGCTCACGTAAAACCCATAGAGACTTCTGTACGCGTACACTGGTCAACTACCCATGTAAAAATATGCTTATGTGTATAACTATCTATCTTTACATACTGCCGAAATATTGCAATGTCTCACGATTCCCCATGGCTCACAATTCCCCAACTTCCCTTATAAATATGTATGTGGAAATAGCCGAAACACATGTAATCAATTTGCGTCTGTTGTTGGAAAATTGCAAAAAGACTTTAATTAGTTCAAAATAAATTTATCAAAAAACAACTTACTATGATTTTCAAAAGGTAGAACCATTTTGTTTTTAGATAACCTTATTTAGACTTAAACATTTTTGAAGAGATTTTTGAGAGCAACATATTTATTATGCAAAAACATAGAAATAGTCTAATTGCTTGAACATTTTTCCACCACTGTATGAGGTAGCTAAGGTATATATCAAATTAAATTTTTTAAGGCTTAGCGCATGTGCTTTAAATTTTTTTTTTTCAACAACCATTCTCTTTTTGCACTGCACTTAACTCAGATTAAAAAGAACAAAAAAAATAAATAAATAAATGAATAACTAACATGCAACATGGCTTAGAGACTGCAATAAAAAAGTAAAACCATAAAAAATCCCGTATTGCCATAAATCTGTAGCTGTGGATTACAATTTAATTTCCAGAAATGGTTTCGACAGACTTTGCGTCAAGGCTAAAATCAATTGAAAAATTCTGTTGTAAATTAGCAATAAACTTAGTATGTGCCTATGCCAAAAAAAACAGCGCTTAATTAAAACAAAATAAAAGAAAAATTACAGGAACAAATGTTTCTTATTAACTAAATCTCAAGTTATAAATTGAATTCGCAAAGAGGCCTACAGCCTAAAAATTTCACAAAAGTTATTGACGGCTTTAACTATTTGGGGAGCAATTTAATTTCACTTTAAAGATCTTTATTACGGGTATACTTGCCTACTTGTTTTGAATGTTTTTCTTAAAGTGTGGATTTTTATTCAAAATATTCAAAACACCACAGGATATTTACTTGCAACACGTTCACCGTAATGGTTTCCTTAATATTCATTATATTTTGCACAGCCAGTCAGTTTTACAAATGGTTAAATGACGTTAACAAATTATTGAGCATTTACCACTTTATCGATTTGAGGCAAAAAAGTTTTTCTATAGGATTTTGATGGGAGATATGGGTGATTCTCAAATAACTGTACTTTTTGTGTCCTCTGGCGATTTCACCTATACAGTAGGCTTTTTTTTCACAAAAAATTACGCTATAAGTTAGAAACTATGTTTTTCTAATGGAGCGAATCAATTTTACCACCAAATATTTATTGGTCTACTTTGAAAGTTTGCAAATATACCCCAAATGTCACAAACGTGGCATGTCCTACCCCTACTTTGTATACACAAAACGATGAAAAACGACAAAAAAACGGAAATAGAACAGAAAACAAGTAACTACACATATTAATTAAATACTTAAGGCTACAATATTCTGAGCTCATCTGCAGTTTTAAATAATTTTTAGAGGGCACAATTTCGAATTGAAAACTGTCCCCTAGTTTTGGAAAAAAAAAATTTCTTCAAAGCATTATGCTACTACTGCATGGTACTACTGTTTCAGTCAATAGATTACAATACATATGCATTAGTTCTGATCACTATCCATCACCCAAAAGTCATCATGTCAAGACGAGTTCAAAAATAAATCTGTTTGCGTTTTATAGGGCAGTTTATAAACAAAACAGTTTTTTTTAAAAATTATGGTCACAAACGTGGCACTCGGCACTCCCAGGTAGTACATTTTATTTTATGCATGAAACAATTTTTTTGTAGGATTTGCATACATGACCCCAAATTCTTTCGGAAAAATCTTGAACTCAAAAGCGTGCTTTACAATGAGCGATAAACTACAAAAATGTCACAAACGTGGCGCATCAAAAATGTCACAAACGTGGCACTTTTTATCAGTCTGCAAAAAACATATTTCGATATAAAGTTTGAGTATACAGATGTTAAGTTGAAGGCTATTAATTATGTTTTTAATACAAAAATTTTTCTACACCATCAGAATCCTGAGTTATCCTTGCACAAAAGTGAAAAAATCACTGTTTTGACATCTACTTAAAGCTATATATATTTGTCAATGGATTCAGACAGCCAAATTTATTGTCAACAAGACATAATTTACCGTTTTTCAATTGCATTCCCAGCTTTCGAGTTATAAGCGTTTAAAATAATGACATCTTTCGATAACACAAAAGATTTTTCGAGACCCAAAAGTTACAAAAAATCAAGTTTTATTATTTTTATCAATAACGTATTCAATTACAAAAATTTCGAGACCTTCCAGACAGCTCTATTCTAGATTTAGTGAATAAGCCTACTATACTACTGCTTTGCAAATTAACAGAATCAAAATTTCATCTGTTCATTCACTAAATCTAAAATAGAGCCTTATTTTTTTATCCAATTTTAATGTGCAAAGGCTTAAAATTTTTGTGATAAAATATATTTTTGATCAAAATAATAAAACTTACCATTTTTGTAAATTTTTCGGTCCAGAAAATCCTTTGTGTGTTATTGAGAGGTATCCTTTTTTTAAAGGCTTATAACTCGGAAACTAGGAATCCAATTGAAAAACGGTAAATTATGTCTTGTTGATAATAAATTCGGCTGTCTGAATCCATTGACAAAAATCAATTTTACTTGTTACTGTTTTTATTAAGTAGATGTCAAAACTGTGATTTTTTCACTTTTGAGCAAGGATAACTAAGGATACTGATGTAATAGAAAAAAATCAAGATCAGATTCGTAATTAGGATCTGCTAATCCACCATAAACGGCTATAAAAACAGAGAACAGGAAACCATTGTTGACCTTTGGGGCGATAGGGTTTAAAAAAAATGGACCATTGGAGACATGACACTGTTGCAAAATTAGTCTTGAAGTGTAAATTTGTCATTATATGCAATATATCTCTCATTAAAACGCTTCAAAACCATCATTTTTCCATACTATGGCTAAAATGTCACAAACGTGGCAATTTGGTCACAAACGTGGCAGCAAAATTTCTTAATTTCGACCTCAAAGCCGTAAATTCACTCTTGTAGTTGATCTACTTAAAAGGTGAGTTTTATGAGTGTGTTTACACAAGATAGCATGAAGAAACTTGCAAAAATCCAAAAAAAATATCTGCCAATTTTACAACTCGAAAAAGCACAGTTATCTAAGAATCACCCATATCTCATTTTCTTCAGGAATTTACGCTGATTTTAAATTCGAATTTTTAAAATCCCAACGATAGTTTGTTTCTTTTTAAATCGAGTTAAGTGACTTTCTATACAAAATTTTTGACCATTTTTTTTTTAAACACCAAAAATTTGAAAACAGAGTCCAAAAAAAAAAAATATAAGCCACAAGCTTAATTTCATAGATTTTTCCCCTTTCATATGATATTAACAACATAAAAATCTAATGACCGCAGAAAAAGTTATAGCTCTTTGAAAATGTGAGTCGTTTTTGGTACTTTGCACACTTAAATCTATTGTAACGAACTTTTCTGCCCCTAGCCAGGGTGTAGCCGTCAGTGCCCAGGGTTCGTATATAAAAATTTATTTCCCCGCCAAGGAAAAAAACAATTTTCATAATTTTCTGGGTATTATTTCGCAATTTTATTTCACTGTTTATATTTTTCCTGAAAAACATTCTTAAGATATTGTATATTAAAATACAAGTTTAGTAGTACAGGTGACAAATGGGGTAGGTATAGATGATGAGGATATCTGTTAGTCGTGAATGACAACCGATTCAGGAATCGTACTACAGCTGCCTCCTTGTAGACTTGTCGCGTCGCCGGTCTGTGTTTCCGTCCAGACGTCAGGATTCAAGAAAATCGTGCCACCGCTGCCTCCCTGTTGTTCTCTACTAACCTGTTCTTATCTGTCTTGTTTGCTCACAAAAGCCCGCTATAATCTCGGGTCAGGTCAGGAAATTCTCCAGAAAACAAAGCCTGCGGTCTTAGTCACTATCCACTGATACGTATGTACTGGGTTTTACTGGAAAATCTCAGTTTCGTCCATGGATTTTTGAAATATTTGAAGAACACGTCTTACCTCGTTGCCGGATGGGTTACTAGAGAATGAAACCATCACCGCAACTTACATTCCACCATTTTGTTTTCATCCACGATCAGCTGTTTCTTTTTATTGATAAGATTTGATGGTTGGCACTCACTGTTTCGGGAACAGGGTTACTGCTGCATGCGACAATCATGCAATTCTCGTCCAGCTGTTTATCAAGCGGTTGCACGATAGTTTGTCCAGCCGTTGGATGCGATTGTTCTAAAATTATCTACTTACTAAAAAATCCTTAGTCTTAAATTAATTCTAGTCATATTTAGCTAATAATTCAGGTTTTATATCGTAAATAGTGGGTTACTTTAAATATATTAATACTATAAACACAGGATGTGGACGCAAATGAGGGGCCCGATTTGCGTCCTCACACTATTAAGCCAGACATGAAAAAATTGAAATCGAACTGTTGTGAACTAAAAACAAAAGTTTTTAAATTACTCCTGAGCACTTATTAAATAAAAAAAAGTGAAAAAAGGTCGAAAAACGGTACATTTGTTAAAAAGCACAACAAACCAAAACAAAAACAGTTTATCTAAATTTTGTATGGGAGGTCCCATAAGGGGTAAAAAAAAAGAAAATAGTTTGTTCAAGAAAAATGTTGAGAAAGAAAAATTATAGTGGTCGATATAGGGGTCGGGAGCCCCCATAAGGAAAGCGAAAACTGGGATAGTTTGTTTGAAAGAAATGTTGAAGAAGAAAAATTAATGGGGGCCTGTGAACTTTTTGTCCCCTCAAGGCAGCGAGGAATTTTTTTGATATTTTTATAAAATTTTTGCAGAGGTGGAAAAAATGGGTTAGTAAATTGAAGTGAAATATTGGAGAGGATAAATTAATGGGAGTCGGTGAACATTTTAACCCTCTCCCGGCAACGGGGAACATTTAATGCTCTTTCACTCACTTTTTGGTTAGTTAAAAAATTTAAAAAAAAGGATGCCCAAAATCAAGACTGGATGCAAGAAGGTACATGCAATTATATCTCCTTTAAAGTTGAAAAACAAAATATTTTGAAGTACCAACTTCTTGTTATAAAATCCATTACTAAAATTGTCAAAAATTATGATTTTGCCACAGTAAACTCAAGTTGTTTGATTGTTAAATAAAAATGATTTATAAATGAAATTGAACTCATCAGTTGACTTCTGACGTTGACTTTGCCACCATGAAATATTTACACAATAAAAAAGAGTACAAAAGGTATGGGGAGTATTGTTGACATTACCTATTTACTGATATAACAATATCTTTTATCGAATTTTGTCCACTTATCTTGTTCTACGTGAAACACTGTGCGTCAGTTGAAACTGTAATTATACCCTACACCCAGGGTATATTCACTTTGTCCTTCCGTTTGTAACGCAGAGAAGAAGGCGTGGCAGATATAGAAAATTATATATATTCTTGATCAGCGTCACCTCCTGAGTCGATATAGCCAAGCCGTCTGTCTGGCTGGGTGGCTGGCTGTGCGTGGAAATATTTTTTACGGGAAAACTAACCATGATAATTCAATGAAATTTGGTGCGTTGGCTTTGTCGTAAAAGTTAACTCGTGGGATTGAAAATGAGCGAAATTAGTCAACAACCACGCCTACCACCCATACAAAAAATATATTCAAAATGCAACTTTAGGAGTATTTTTCACAACAATTCAACCAAAATACACTTAAATACTACGAATTATAAGCGCAAGCTTTGAGCAAAACCTGGGCGGATTCGGGAAAGAGAGCGTGGCACCTCTTATATAAGCAAAAGCTTACTAAAAGCTTATTTTGAGAAAATCAAACTAAATTTTACTCAGACACTAAGAACTATTAATGCAAGCCCTCAACAAAAACTGGGTGAAATCGGACAAGATCCCATATAAGCTTCAAAACGCTATACGGAAAGAGTTTTTGGGATAATCCAACCGAATTTCACTCAAATACTGAAGACTATAAATGCACGCTCTGAGCAAAAACTGGGTGAACTCGGACATCTGGCACCTCCCATTTAAGCAAAATACTGCGGTGTAGGGTATTCAACGTTTGGCCAGGCCAAATTTTACACGCTTACTAGTTATACACTGCACCCAGGGTATATTCACTTTGTCGTGGCAGAAAAGTATATATATTCTTGATCAGCGTCACCTCCTGAGTCGATATAGCTATGTTCGTCTGTCGGCTGGCTGGCTGGCTGGCAGGCTGGCTGGCTGGGTGGCTGGATGTGAGTCGAAATATTTTTTAGGGGAAAACTAACCAAGATAATTCAATGAAATTTGGCACACTGACTCCGTCGTCAAAGTTAGTTCGTGGGATTGAAAATGAGCGAAATCAATCAACTGACACGCCTACCGCCCATACAAAAAATATATTCAAAATGCAACTTTAGGAGTATTTTCACTACAATGCAACCGACATATACATATATACTATGAATTGTAAGAGCAAGCTATTAAGAATAAACTGAAGAGGGCTGGCACCATCCATAAATACAAAAGCTTCAAAACGCTAAGCTGAACGCGTCTTTTTAGATAATCCAACTAAATTTCACTCAAATACTAAGGATTATAAATGCACCTAAAGCTAGACGAACTCAGACAAGAGGGCGTGGCGCCTCCCTTATGAGCAAAATTTTAAAAATACTGCAGTGTAGGGTATTTAACGTTTGGCCAGGCCAAAGTTTACACCCTTTCTAGGTTTTATTTTGTTTTTGTATTTTTCTAAATTAATATTGTTGTTTTCTGCTACAGGAAGTATTGAATTGCAATTGAATGTTTTTGTCAATGAGGTTGCCGTTCGTTTGAAATCTAATTCTGTTGCATGTTTATTATACTCAAAGTAATATCGAGTAGATTCAAATTTTATGGCAACAAATTATGGTAACAAAGTGCCAACTCGTTGCTGCGGTTATGTTATAACTCTTCGGCATTCATTTTGTAATGAAAAAAGTTATGACCAAAAAACATGTTTTTAACCAAAATAGGCCTTTAGTAGAATTAAAAGTGCTTAAATTTTTTTTCTCGGAACAAAAAAAAAAAAAATTATGCAGATATCGTTTTCAAGAGTCCTTCTAACTTCTGAGTCGGTACCGTGATGAATCTAAATTTCGACCCTATCTAATGCATAGTTATACTTACTTAGCTAACTAAGTATAACTACCATTAAATATAATTTTCTGAAACTAGACTTTCGGCTTTCAAAAAAACCCATTCAAATATAGATTAATGCTGTGAAAGAAATATATTTTGAACTATTGAAGTTTTTTATCTGAGAAAACAAGTTAAATGCTAGCGGCACATAAATACAAAATGACCAAAATAATAAAAACCTAATGATTATTACACGAACAAAGATTAAGTATCGAAGAACAAATAATAAAATTATATTAAATGTTGCCAATAAGTCTGTCAGAATTTAAATAAGAAATGAAAATTCAAAAACTCCACATCTTCTGTATTGCACTCAAATCGCTAATCACACAGTGGGTAGTTTTACTAAATTTCCAACCAAACAAATAAGAAAATTCATCACAACACGTATGTAAAACAAAATAATTTCGTGTTCTCTGATAACATCAACTTTTTTTTGGATGACTTTGAATCTTCAATGTTTCAATGCATATGTTTTATTTTGGACAAATTCGCTCAAACAATTGCAGTGCTATTGTCTGTGCGCTTAGCTAGCTTATATCACGTTTCGAAAAATGCACACTCGCGTATTTTATCATTACTGATCTCAGCTACAAAATGAAAAAATCAGCTAACTATGTAAACCAGGCAATCAAACCAAGAATATACCAACCTGATTCACGATTTTTCTTAAGCAAATGTTTATCACACTTTACTGTGGCAGTGGCAGCGGCAACAGCACCACCAGCAATTATAAAGCCACCTTAAGTTATAAGAGCCCAAATGCGGATAAAGTTCTTTGGTTAAACATTTTGGCGTTGCATTTCTCCCACACTTGTCAATAAAAAGCTCAAAAGTTCAATAGGTTTCAATTGCAGACAAAACAAACAAAGTTACAAAAATAAAGAATTAGAGGGGGTAGAGGGAAAAATGTGGTGTTCGGACTTTGACATGATGTGTGGTGTTTAAACTTTTCTGTAACGTTGCTTAATGTATCTTATACGAAATTCTATAGCTAATGGCTTTGAATATGATTTGACAGTAAACAACTCTTAAAAGGAGAAAAATTCAAAGCATTCCTTGGTAAAGATTTCATTGCGTTACCCATGAAAACATTTTTCAACAATTTATATCGAGTTCAAACAAAAAGTTTAGGGATAAAGTATAAACTTATTTAAACTATTTGTTTTTATAAACTTATGTATTCTAATTTTCTTTATATAATTTATACAATTTTTGTGTTATAAAGTTATTCTAAACCAAAAACTTTTAACTTTTAAACCAAAATTGTTATGAACTATAAATTTTATACCAAAAAAAAAAAACGTCAAAATGTCCCATCATCGAATACACACAAAATTTATCATTCGGTGAAAAATCATTTTGCGAAGCAAACGTAGAGTTAGAAAATAAAGCGAAAGTTGGTGAAGAGTGACGCCTGCGGGCATGGGTCGGGTGCGGGAACCCCCCGTAACTTTTGACAAAAAACAAATACGGCTGTTCTGATAAATGTTAAGCGCGTATTATGACAGCACGAAAACTTTGTGCTGAAAAGAAAACAATTTTTGAATAAGTGAAAGTCAACACAAGAGTTTTTTTCAATCATTTTCCAAGTGCAATAAATCGAAGTGAATCAACCGAAAAGCTGAATGTAATAAATTTATTATATTTTTTGATTCAAAACTGAATCCAACCAATGTGCTTATTGCTTTTCAAAGTGGCTGTCAAAGTCGAGTGTGGGTCGCAAATTGGTTAGGGTGTGGGCACCCATTTTTTTTATTTAAAGCGTGTGTTTGACTGAAATATAATCATGGATGCCAACATTACTAATTTAAATGGAATTCTTATGCTTTTTTACGCTTTTTTAGTGGAAGGGAAAGAACCAAGAGGCTCTTTAAACATATCGTTGAAAAAAAGTTATTTTCATTAAGTGTGGGTAAGGTGGCATACCACTTTGCAAAAATCTCGGTATTGAGTTTCCAGACAAGTGGACCGAGGAGCAGATGGCAGGCATGGATTAGTATAAAAATTTCATGCGGTAAAAAAGCAATATCAACAAGGGCTAGAAATTACGTTACCTAGCCGGCTTAGTCTGTAAAACAATTGATCTGGCATTGACGCGGAAGACAATCAAGTCTGGTTTCAGGGCAACAAGCATGATGTCATTCGATCCAGGCGTTTTCAGTGACGCTTATTTTTTTAAAGCCATTGAGCAGAATTTGTTGAATTTATGTGAGTCAATGTTTCCAAAAAAAAAATTTAGTTTGCTTTCTTCTCCATTTGATTGCGTTTAACTCATTTTTAGTCAATTTTGTAAGGGTACCCACAACCGACCAAAAATTTTTTTTTTATCAAAAATTATCACTTCACTATTTTTTTGATATCATTTTTTTCAACTGACGAAATCAATTTACTTGCTTTGCCAGTAATCAGTTAAGTTCTCTAGCTTTCCAATGGTATTTATATGTCTGCGTTATATACATTTGGTCAAAAGTAATGAGACGGAAACCAAAAGGTACCCACACCGGGCATTCTTCCCCTAGATATCATGAAATCCTATTAACCCGAAACAGTCTATGGATTTCGTGTGGAACACTTTTGAAGAGCTCATTTTGAAGAGAAAGAGTGGCACCATCTGATAAATTAAATAAAAAAGTAAAAACAATTTGTGTAATCTGCATCGAACCTCAAAAATGTTCGTGCTTGTAATTTCGACGTCAAGTATCTTTAAATCTAGAGCTGATGGGCCAAGTCTAACCTCGGATTTGGATTCTACGCAAAAAGTTCCTTCAGAAATTACATTTTTCGGCGTCTCGTTTGAAAATTTGGATTTTGGAAGCCGCAGGCCTGTCTCATGTCTTTGAATCAAATCAGTTTGAAGGTACTGAGCAAAATCCTAATTTTGTCATGGTAAAAAAAAGCAAAATAGGTGAAGTGATGCTATTGTGGTGTAGTTTTTCAACGTGGTATGGTCGCATATCTCAGGTTTGGGAAAAAACATGCGAACGTAACTGCTTTTATCCTGTGAGAAAACATGAAAAACCAGGGATGTGTTGCTGTCATGAACCAAACAAAATTTTTCCGATGTCAATTGAACGAAACGTTAGTCGCGTGTGGTTGATTTTTTTTTCTGGATTTTTTGCAAAAAAAATTTTGTTAAGAAAAAGTTGTTTTTTGGTGAAGTTTTATTTATATTCAATAAAGGTAAGTCCTAAGTATTGCAAAGTAAGTGTTTAACTATGTAAATTCACAAAGTTTCCAATTTGATTTTTACAGTTTTGTATTTTCTAAAAATTGGCCAATGTGGTATAGTCGGGCTTCGCTAATGTGTTATATTAACATTTCTTGATATTCTTAACATTACTTGATGGCTGTTTATTTTTTAATAAGAACTATAAGTTTGAGAACCAATGTAAATGTTATTATGAACTTATTTCATACCTTTAAATCTTTATATTTGGTTGTATGGTTAAGTGTACCACATTACCCATACAACCCATATGTACCACATTACCCGCCCACTTTACAAGTACTTATCAGTACAAATACCACATTGCACCACCATATATACCACATTACCTGCCAACTTTTTGAAAACAGCCTTTTTGACTTTTTTCAGATTTTGCTCAATAACTTTTTTTAATGAAATTGCACACATTTTGTTTAAATATATTCTGTAGCCAATACTTCAATGATCAGCATAAACAAATTTGGCAGAAATTGATCTAACAGTTCTTTTTCAAATTCCACCTAAACATTAGCTATACCACAATAGCATCAGTTCCCATGTGCATACGTTTGGACTCGGAAGTATATTAAAACGACGAACAGTGTTTATCGAAGTATTAGGAAAATAAAGCACTCACACTTATCTTCGTTAATGAATATGTCTTTGACGACTATTAGCTCAACTGGGTATATCGGCATTTCTCAGAAACTTTTAACCTATAGTTGTCGTCAAGTTTTGATGTCAAACACGTGTCATGTCAAACACCTTAGATGCGTTTAATTCAAATAGTAATGATTTTTTGTGAATATTGGCCCGCGGACATATTGTTCAAACATTAACAAGTATGTGCATTTACAAAAAATTCACAAAAAATCATTGCTAGTTGAATTTAATGCATCTAAGGTGTTTGACATCAAAACTTGACGACAACTATAGGTTAAAAGTTTCTGAAAAATGCCGATATAATATCAAGTTCTTTTTTTTTTTTTTTGTTTTATTTTTGTTCAAAGGTTTGTACATTCACAACAACCACTCACTTTAAATCATACAAAGATCAAAAAGACCCATTGCAATAATGTTAGCAAATAATATGCGATCGAAAATAAATAAAAAAAAACTCCTTATGAAAATGGCAACATTGTCACTTCAAACAAAACCCAAAACAAACAACGGGTCACATTTGTGGCAGGCCACAGACATTGTTTGTAAATGCCTTCTAAATGTTGCATTGGTAACAACAAATATGGCTAAAATTAAGAAATCGTAAAAAATTACTTGGACTCCCATTTTCGGTAAAGTGCAACAACATGCTGCACAACCAAAAACCGTAAACTCAAATATCAACACTAAAAACACACGCACAAAGATAGGACCTAATGTGTGCTCGAAATCAATGTTTGTAGTCAAACATACTTTTATATTCAAAAATAACCAATGTGAAACGAAAACTTTCAAAAAAGAAATATCTTAAAGAATCAAAGAAGATAAACAATTCTTATTACATAGTGCTACACAAAAAATGTCTCTGGGATCTCGTAAAGTTTTTCTGATAGGTTATCTTCTCTTCTTATACGAGATCAAATTGTATGTACTTATTAGAGAGGATCAAATTTTTTTTCCACTTACTTTCATTGAGTTTCGGATTCTCCGTTAAAATCTAAGTTAAAAACTCCTTGGGACCATATATCTGCGGTGAATTTCGACTCAGCCAAAAATCGTTTGAAGTTTTGGGTTTCTTTCGCTGTTGCGAGATTGTCTTTGATAATTTATAACTTCCGAACAACTTGTTGTATTGCTATGATTTCAGCACCGTTAGAAAGGTGTTGTTGCGTAGTAAGAACGCTTTGGCTAATTTATTGAAAAAAATTATCTGGTTCAAAAGTTATGACCTTTTGAATGAAAATATATAAAAACTTTATACAAAATGTACCAAAAATTTCATCTTTTTTAAAAAACAAATATAGTTTTAATTTTTTTTTATAGTGTATAAAAAGAACTATCTAAAAAGGGTTTATTCATCCAAATACGGCCAGGCATTTCAAAGTTATGACCTTTTGAATAAAGGCAAATACAAACTTCATACAAAGTATATTAGAAATTTAATCTTTCAAAAACAAAAAAACCGTTATTTTTGAACTTTTTTCTATAGCTCATAAAAGCGCCTTTCCAACGTAGTCCTGTTCTTTAAGATACGGCTCGCAATTCCAAAGTTATGACATTTTGAATCAAAGCATACATTTTCTCTACAATACTTGATTTTTCGAACTTTGAGCCATTATAGCACCGCTTAGTGACCCAACTTCAAAAAATCCTTTGGCGGTTTTTTCCTACTAATTAATGGTAATCGAAAGTACTACACAAGAACTCATAAAAAAAAACTTCAACTTTGTTCAACTTTGTATTAAATATTTTTTCACTCAACAGTTCTCATTCAAAATGTCATAACTTTGGAATTGCTAGCCGTATCTTAAAGAACAGGACTACGTTGGAAAGGCATTTTTATGAGCTATAGAAAAAAATTCAAAAATAACGGTTTTTTTGTTTTTGAAAGATTAAATTTCTAATATACTTTGTATGAAGTTTTTATCTGTCTTCCTTCAAACGGTCATAACTTTGAAATGACTAGCCGTACATGGATGAATAGACCCTCTTTAGATAGTTCTTTTTATACACTATAAAAAAATTTAAAAGTATATGTTTTTTTTTTAAAAAAGATGATATTTTTGATACATTTTGTATAAAGTTTTTATATATTTTCATTCAAAAGGTCATAACTTTTGAACCAGATAATTTTTTTCAATAAAGCGTTCTTACTACGCAACAACACCTTTCTAACGGTGCTAAAATCATAGCAATACAACAAGTTGTTCGGAAGTTATAAATTATCAAAGACAATCTCGCAACAGCGAAAGAAACCCGAAACTTCAAACGATTTTTGGCTGAGTCGAAATTCACCGCAGATATATGACCCCAAGGAGTTTATAACTTAGATTTTAACGGAGAATCCGAAACTGAATGAAAGAAAGTGGAAAAATTTGGCTTGGAACAAATTGATCCTCTCTAGTACTTATGTACTTATGTATGTTTGTTTGGAACGGGCAAAACTTTTTCTCGAAAACGGGTTCAGCGATTTTAATGAAACTTGGAACAGTGTTAGATATTAGCATACAATGAAGAATGAGCTAGGTTTGAACTTTGTTAATGCTCACCAGGGGGCGTGGTACCGCCCTAAATTTTAAATTTGATTTGGTCACAACTCGCAAACCATACAATGTATTTGAATGAAATTTGGTAAGCGGATAGGGGAGAAGGGGGCTAGTGTGGACTGGGGGCTAGTGTGGACTGGGGGCTAGTGTGGACAAATTCAAATTCTCGCGCCGTTTTGAATTTTTTGTTTCTGTTTTATATTTTTCAAATTGGTATTTGCACTCTGCATCACCAAAAAAAAATTCATTTGTTGACAGTTCAGCTTTCCATGATTACGTGACCGAACATGTTTTACGCAGCAAAAAGTAATTTTTTTGTTGTTTCGTAATTTCAGTGATACTTTTAAACTAATTATTCTTCTGCTGTAGTGTTAATAGATAATACCACTTAAAATAGTGTTTATTTAAACCATTGAAATTATTTTTGAAGAACTTTACCGTAAGGTTAAAAAAAAATATTTTTGTTTAAAAAGACATGAAGGGGCTAGTGTGGACAACTGAAATGGGGCTAGTGTGGACATGTCCGCAGCAGCTGAAATGACTCCAAAAGTCGTCAGACCATTTCTAAAAGCCGTTCCAAGAAAGTACGTTACTAAAGAGAAAGAACGACAGATTCACGTATCTCGATTTACCGGGAACCAGCGAAATTTACCGAAATGAAATAGTGGCAAAGCTGCCACAACCACAACAACTGTCGGAAACATCGCGATCAACAAGTTATATGAAGTTTGAAACAACATGGACAAAAAGTATTTGATATTGGCCAAATTGTCACGATCCACGATTCTCAAGATTTCGGCATTACGTTACTAAAATGAAAGAACGATAGATTCACGCATCCCGATATACCGGATACCAGCCAAATTCGCCGAAATGAAATAGTGGCAAAGCTGCCACAAGCAACAGCTGCCGGGAACATCTCGATCAGCAAGTTATATGAAGTTTGATATAAATTTCTCCAAATACAACATGGAATAGCAATTAATTTTTTATTTATATTATTATTCGTAATTCATCATTATTTTCTTGAACAAACATGTATCTGAACTCTTTCTTAACGTTTTTGTATGAATTATCAAGTTTCTTATGGTGTCCACATTAGCCCCCAGTTAAATCATTGGTTGTCCACACTAGCCCCGTATAAGGGGCTAGTGTGGACAAATGTAAGCTCTTTTTAAAATAATTTAATAGTGCATTTATGAAAATAAAAAATCATAACTATTGATGCAATTATGAGGGCAAGAGGTATAAGTAATCGCTAAAAACTACTTTATTACAAAAATTATATATTTACATATATATTTTTGTAATTATATAAAAATTGTCCACACTAGCCCCCCCTCCCCTACTGCTTAATAATTCCTTGTGACAGACAAAAAGTGGGCGGGATCGAAGAAGTGCCACGCCCACTTTTTAACACTTGAAAATTTTGATTCAATATTACTCGAAAACGACTCCAACGATTTTAATGAAAATTTAGGAGATTTTACCTCTGCAAACATGAATTAATATGTGATATGCCATTATATTGAGAAAACTCGTTGAAGGGCGTGGCACCGCCCACAAAAATATAATACGGTATAAAAAGAAAACTAAAATTAACTGTGGGGAGTATACTTGCTATAAGGCATCTCTGATCTGAAAGCGGGCAAAATATCGCCGTTGCGCGTGGAAACTCCTATACAAGCAAAATACGTTGAATGCTATTTCTCGCAAATGTTACAAGGTATTTTAATGAAATTTGGTAAGTAGGTACTGCTTAATAATATCTTGTAACAAACGAAAAGCGGGCGGGATCGAATAAGTGCCACGCCCACTTTTTAACCCTTGAAAATTTTGATTCAATATTACTCGAAAACGACTCCGACAATTTTGATGAAAATTTAGGATCTAATACCTCTTCAAACAGGTATTATTATGTGACACGGTGTTATATTGGGAAAACTCGCTAAAGGGCGTGGCACCGCCCACAAAAATATAATGCGCTATAAAAAGAAAACTACTAACGCAATCTTTCTGAATTTAACTGTAGGGAGTTTACTTGCTATTAGGCACCTGCGACCTGAAAGTAGGCAAAATATCGAAAAAGCGCGTGGATCCTCCCATACAAGTAAAACACATTAAATGATGTTTCTCGCAAATGATACAACATATTTTGATGAAATTTGGTATGCGAATCTGGATCAGGAGTATCTAAAGCATAACAAAAAGAAGGCTTTGTTTAATAATTGCCACGCCCACTTTTTTATCAAAATAAAAATTTTTGTTAATAACTCAGGCACAAAAAAAAAAAAAATGGAATGAACTGTTTAATTCTTATATGCAGTCTTATGTACTTTTTGACGCTAAATCCGTCTTCATCAGCAGAACTGTCATTATACCTGCAGGATTTTGAAATATCCTTGCTTGAAGTTAAAGAAAACGCTGTGTTCAGTCTTACAGCGTAGCTACAAGAAAAGGTGAAATTCTTTTTTTTTTTAATAGCATCGGATAGATACACTCTTCCTTATCCAAATATCCTTTCAGATTTTTCCAATAGGGTTCTTATTTTCCGAGTTATGATGCTTTGAAGATAAGATATTTCAGCCGCCATACAAAAGACAAAATATTTTGGGTGCGTGGCATATCCCATTTATTTATTTAAGGGCATTCTATTTCGCCAAAAAAAAATTGAGTTTTTGATATTTTTCTATACCATTCGATGCTCTCCGAGTTTTTTCTTATTATTATTCTCATCGGTTTATGTATCATTTTGAAAGCATGACCGTTAGAAGTGAAAAGATACAAGTTTCATAACAAAAAATAGCTATGAATAAAAACATCGACTAAAATAATAAGAGTAGATTGTTGACCGAGCAGGGATCGGTCTCCAGGTACTGAAAAATAAAAAGACACGTATTTTACCAAATTTGTTTATCAGAGATTTTTTTCATTTTGTGGCTCCTCAAAGCTTAAAGTTCGCGTTTTATATGAAATTTTGAAATTTATGAAAAAACCCTCTAATTATGAAATGATGCTCATATCCTTACCTTTAATTTAAAATATAGTACTTGAGAATCCCAATGGAAGTTTTTGTTTTATAAGCAAAACTGTAAAAAATTTTCTATTTCAATCTAAGAAGACTTTGTGATGATTTCCTTGTTTTTATTTTCCGAAATAAAGGGTTTTTCAATAGGGACGCTACAAAAGTAGACCAACAGGGACAGCAAACGACGCCATGTTTTTTCCCGCTCTCTTGACATTTCTCTTCAGTAAGGTTTGCCATTTCATCATGGAAAGATATACGAGCCAACAACGAGTAGAAATTATTAAAATTTACTACTGAAATTCGGAGTCAGTGGCCTCAACTTTAAAAGAGCTACGTCCAATTTGTGGTCGTAGATCAACAATTGAGCGTCTAGTGGAAAAATTTGAGTCCACAGGCAAAGTACAAAATTTTCTCGTGCCAGTGTGACAAAGAAGTGCCCGTAGTGTCAAGAATATTGCTGCCGCTGAGGCTTCAGTTCAAGAAAGCCCAAATGTGTCTCTCACACGTCGTTCTCAAGCGTTGGGCATCTCTATGACGTCGTTGTGGCGAATTTTGCGAAAAGATCTTGGCCTACATCCTTACAAGATGAAATTGACGCAAGAACTGAAGCCGCTTGACCACCAGAAGCGTCGTATGTTCGTGAATTGGGCTGAGCAACAACTTGAAAATGATTCGGATTTTCATCGAAAAATCATCTTCAGCCATGAGGCTCATTTCTGGTTGAATGGCTTCGTCAATAAGCAAAATATGCGTTATTGGTCAGGCAGCAATTCAAACGTGCTCCATGAGTCACCATTCCATCTTGAAAAAATTGCGGTTTGGTGCGGTTTATGGTCCGGCGGCGTCATTGGGCCGTACTTCTGCCGTGATGATCAAGACCGGCATGTTACTGTGAATGGGAATCGCTACCGTTAAATGATAACCGATTATTTTTGCGATTTGACCCCATTAGACTATTTCCTGTGGGGCTACGTCAAGTCTATGGTCTACGCCAACAAGCCAGCGACAATTGATGAACTTCGTACGAATATCGATCGTGAAATTGCAGCAGTATCGGCCAATTTATGCTAGAAAACCGTCGAAAATTGGGTTCAGCGTCTGGACTTCTGCAAGCGTGCCCGTGGTGGTCATGCAAAAGAAATCGTTCCATACATAATGGCATCGAATGTACTTTCACAGGAATAAAGAATTTCATTGATATCTAAATTGATTTTTTTAAAAAAACTTTTGTAGCGCTCTTATTGAAAAACCTTTTATATGAAAAAAAAAAAAAAAAAGAAAATGAAAATGGTTTTGCCTATAAAACAAAAACAACCATGCGGATTCCCAAGTACTATATTTTAAATTAAAGGTAAGGATATGAGCATAATTTCATACTATAATGGTTTTTTCATAAAATCTCAAAATTTCATATAAAACGTGAACTTTAAGCTTTGAGGAGCCATGAAGTGAAAAAAATCACTGATACACAAATTCGGTAAAATACGTGTCTTTTTATTTTTCATAACCTCTCAGAAAAACTTTATGAGACTCCAAAAACAATAATTTTTTTTCATTTTGTTGCACTGTGTTATCAAATAGAAGAGGCCTATCCTAATGAAAACTTGCACCTGAAGGTGTGTAAAATATACCCCTGAGGAGTTATAGGGAAAAAACTGATTTTCTGACATGTTTTAGAAAAAAAATTTTCTTGCCTTGAAAACTTTAAGCTTATTGTATGGGTTTTCTCAAAATGTATTTAGTTTATTGGGTTTCCTTTAATTCAATAATACACTTAACATACGAATTTTTTGATTTCAAGTCAGATGAAAATAGTTTTCTGTAACAATACACGCATAACTCGCATGCGTTGCGCTTTGTATGATGCGCGCGCTACACGCGCTGCCGGAACCTTCAAACGGATTGTTCTTAAAAATATATTTTTCTGAACTCAAATCAAAAAATTGGTATGACAAATGTGCTACCGATTTAAAGGAAATTTAGCTAGGGTTCCAAGAAAATTATAAAGAGGGTACTCGTATGTTAATAGAACTTTTTTCATACAACATCAAGGCCCGTTCAGACTTACAAAAACGTAGTCATTTTGTATCCAATAGTTGGATTGAACTTCCTACTGCCGTCATCTTGAAAATTTTAGAAATTTCAGAAAATTATTTTACCACAGTTATATCTACGTATGTCAAATACTAAGTTTTCACCAATTTTCATAAAAATTGGATATGTCAACCAAAATCTTAATCGATTATGCAAAGATTGACTCATCCACATATTACATCATAAAACGGGTCTTCCTCATCATCTTCACTGCTGCTGTTTGTTGGTTTTTTCCATTCTATGTAGGCGCCAGCAAAACTTTGCTTTCAATGTCATTTACACGCATCTGAGTAGGTCATTGTTGCTGCGCGATACTTAATCAATAGAGTATCCATCAATAATTTTGTCAACATTGAGTTAGTTCACAGCAATCAATTAAGAAATACCGCTGCAAATGATGCCACAATTGTTGCAATTGTTTGGTGCTGTTTTCACAGTTGTTGTTGTTGCTGTTGCTGCTGCTGGTTTTGAGTTGCACTACTCGATGAACTAGTTAGACTGTTATTGCTGACAATTCGCGAGTAGAACGCGTTTCGTTTTTAATTGTTGTTCATGATTTATGTTGGTGAAAGGTAGAATAGAATGTAACACGATCTCTTGTGGTGCAAGAATAATGCATTGCCAGCAATTATTTATTGCAAAGTTTTATTGTTTAAGTAGCATTTTAACCTTTGGCGACTATCTAGCGTAGGTATAGCTAACATGATCTAATACTAAAATAAATAAATAAATGACCTAAGACAAAGCTAAGGTAATATGTTTGCAGAAGTTTGTATCAAAACTGATATTGATTTTTAAAAACAATAAAAAAAAACTTTTTTAGTATTTGATAGAAAATATGGAGCATTCTCATTAAATTTCCTTTAATTTGGTGGTACATTTGTCACATCAATTTTTAGATTTGAGTATTGAATGAACTTTTTTATTTTTTTAACATCAGGGATTTTGTTAAACAAAGTTATTCCGCTTCGGTTTTGAGCTAGTGTTTGGTAGTTTGCAATTGCTGAATTTCCAAAGAGATGACTTTACTGTAATGCACTTTTTTGTCGCTAGCCGGATGCCCAGGGTTCGTATACAAAAATATATTTCCCCGCCAAGGAAAGAAACACTTTTCACAATTTCCCGGATGTTATTTCACAATTTTATTTCACTGCTTATATTTTCCCTGAAAAGTACTCTTAAGATATATTAATATACAAGCTTAGTAATATGTGTGAGAAATGGGGTAAGTATGGATGATGAGGATATCTGTAAGTCGTGAATAACAACCGATCCAGGAGTCGTGCCACCACTGCCTTCTTGTGGACTTGTCGCGTCGTCGGTCTGTGCTTCCCTCCAAACGTCAGAATTCAAGAGAGTCGCGCCACCGCTGCCTTCCCGTTGTCCTCTACTGACCTATCCTTGTCCATCTTGTTTGTTTACGAGAGCCCGCGCCACCGCTACACTCTCGGATCAGATCAGGAAATTATCCAGAAAACAAAGCCTACGGCCTTAGTCACTGCCCACTGATACGTAGGTACTGGGTTTTGCTTGAAAGTCTCGGTTTCGTCCACGGATGGTTTGAATGGATATTTGAAGAACACGTCTTACCTCGTTGCCGGTTGGGTTACAAGAGAGCAATACCAACGCCGGAACTTTCGTTCCACTATTCCATTTTCATCCATCATAAGCTACTTCGTTTTATCGATAGGATTTGACAGTTGGCACTCACTGTTTTGGGAACAGGGTTGCTGCTGCACGCGACTATCATGCAATTCTTGTCCAACTGCAGAAGCAAGGCATCTAACGACATTTCGACATTCTAACAAATATTCAAAATTTGCCATCCTGTTCAATAGAATAAACGTGCCTTATAACTAAATCAGCTTTGTATATTTTCTGTTGTATAAATAAAAATTATTGAGTCGGAATTTTTACCCAGCCTACTTAAAATTTTTCATATGATTTCTTATACATACTTATGTAGAAGTTAAATCATTTACTAAAAAACTCGATATGCCGCTGCCTTATGTTTTCTGACATGTCTCATTAAAATACCTAAATCTGTCATTTCCACGCATTTTACAGATCGTTTCTGGTAATTTTTATACATTTTTTCTTTCCGTGTATAGTGCGGCATTCAAGAGCAAATGATGACAAATAAAATACCATTTTTTGTTCCAGTGAGTGGAGAATCTTCAACTTCAGGTTCTGGAAGTATTTTCTACACGGATGTGACAAAAGACTAAAAATCCGGAGAACTTTTTAAATTATTAAATCATCACTAATTTTTTACAATCTCAAATATTTTATTGTAGTTTTTAATGCATTTTGAGCGTTTGATAAATGCAGCTGCACTTAGTGAATGAAATTAATTCATTTATTCAAAAAAATTAAAATTCATATTTTAAATATTTATCAATTTCACACATGATTAATGAAGTGCGGAAATTACCATCTGAGCTGGTGCTTTGCCACGACCAACATGGACTCTACAGCATCCAATTATTTGCTTCGCTGTGCATTTCTTGAGTTTCATAAATTGTTTGTTTATTTAATGTTTTTTTCCACTACGAATGATACAATTAATCGAATCGTCGTTATTAGCACGTGTTCATCAGGAGTCATGTTTAAGTAAGAGAGGGTATCATATATGAATTTCAAGTAGCGACGACAAGTCTGCCATGTTATTCGCCAATGATCAGTGGAATGGCATAACATATGCGCAAAATCAATATGCAAATATGCAAAGATAAATATCAATTGATAACATAGAATTAACTTGTTCACACTGACGTAATTATTGTTTCAGATAATAAAACTTTAAATATATAGCTTTTGCAAAGGCAATAAATTGTATTGAATTTCAAATGCACATTAGATATTTTACCCGGTGTTGCCTGGGTTAAACTTAGTTTCTTATTTGGATCAGTTCACAAAAAAAAAAAAAACAGAAACAGCACACTTCTCGATAAGATAGCAACAACCTTGAAGTAGGGTCAATGAAGTTTTTTTGACGAAGTTTTGCTGGTTCACTTCTACTGAGTTAGAAAATATGAGAATTAAAATCCCGACTCTTCCTTCTTGCGAAGAAACTGGGTTTAAGTCCCTTGTTTTTTGAGGCATGTTTGAATTACTTATATTATAGTAGCCTTAAAGTTTGGCAATTCAATTTTCTTGATGAGTTTTTGTTCGTTAATTTTCCCAGAGTCGGAAAATATTATAATTAAATCGGAACAATTCCTCATTGTGAATACACCGAATTTAAGTGCCTTTTTTCTTTGTATGTTCAAGTAACGAATATTAAATCATCCTCCAAATATTGGCACTAAAAATTTTCCATAAGATTTGGCTCGTTAACTTGTCCTGAGTAGGATAAAAAGAAACAGTCAATCAACACATCTTTTGCCTTTAAATGTTTAAATAATTCATTCTACTTATAACTCACTTAATAACTAGCTCACAACCGTATATTTTCGGGTAAGTATATAGGTTTACTTTTCTATGAAAATACCCATATCAATGTCCTGTGGCGCAAAACCTTATTTAGATTTAAAATTTGATATTTTAACTATTTTATACAGATACTTAACAAAAACTTAACACGAATAGCTTAAAAAAAATTTCTTAATATTTTATTATGAAATTATAACATAAAGTGCTAAAAAGTCATTCTCCGTTCTATCCCTATTTGCTTCTTAGTGCACTTCATTTGCCCGTTTCACATATTATGTTATTTTCTAAAAAAACCTTATAAGACACTGCTTGTATGTATAAGTATTTCAGATACTGCCCTGTCGGAAGAATATAAACTGGTTACAAAAAAAACCGGTTGGAAACGTAGTTAAAAAGCAACCGGTTTGAAACTGGTTTAAATTATATGCAGCAAAAACCACTTTGACTGTAATTTTTAAAATTTAATCTTAAATTTTTTTTTCTAATTTTTTATTTTCCTTGCTGAGATTGTCAAATTATCAAGAAATTCAATTCAAATTCATTTTCACAATATTTTTTTTCTTTGAGCTCCTATTTAATTTTCATTAATCTTATAACTTAGAATAATACTAATTCTAAGTTATTTTTTATTATTTAATATTATTAACAGTTTAATATTTGTCTTTGAAACTTGAGTTTCCATATGAATCCCCAATGAATATTTCAATTAAATTGAAAACATATGTATACATCATTGAAGTTCTTGTAGTGGAATTGCAACTACTTAACTAGTTTTTAAACCAGATTTGGTCAATTGACTATTTACCAATTGAAAAAATATCAATTTTAAACCAGTTGAAAATATATGCAGAGTAGGACAATTTCCCTGCCCCTATGACATCGCCATGTTAAATAAATCAGTCTCTGGCAAGGATAAAAGTCAGAATTTCAACCGGTTGTGGTTGAAAAAAAAGTAGTTTTAAACCGCTTTTAAACCAGTTGAATTTCCTATAGGGTGGTTTTCTGTGTTAGCTATCGAAAAAAATATTTTCATATGTGTAGAATTGACATATATAGAAGTTGGTCCCTTATTTTAGACTATTTTCGCTCAGTTTTTCTAACTCTTACTGTAAATTTTTTAAATATTGTGTAAAAAGAGAACTGAAAGTTAAGACAAAGAGGATTTCAGTGCATTTTCAGCTCAGTTAGTTTTGGCTTTAAAAAAGTCATATTTGCAAAGACCGATTTTCAAATAAATCTATCGATGCATTTTCTAACACATAATTATGACAAATTTAGGAATTTAGGAATTAAAATAAATAATTATAATTACTTTTAAGAATTTTTAAGTGTGTTACTTAATGACATTTTATATATAGAAAATTGATTTTTTAACTGAACTTTTGGTCATATATTTGCAAAGATCGATTTACATATAAATCTATCAATGCATTTTTCTAACACATAATTATGACAAATCAAGGAACGGATTAAAAACACGGCTATAGTGACATATGTTTCGTCTTTCGCCACAAAGACTCATCAGACTATTTTTGTTGTAATTATAATTATATTTATTTTCGGCTTCGCAGCCGGGCAAGGCTGGTGCAGTGGTAACGACTTCTGCTACCAACCTGGAGATCCTTGGTTCGACTCCCGCCCAGAGCAAAAATCACAAAAAGTTTTCAAACTTGCAATTTTTCAATTATAATTAATTTAGTAAAATAAATATAATTATAATTACAACAAAAATAGTCTGATGAGTCTTTGTGGCGAAAGACGAAACATATGTCACTATAGCCGTGTTTTTAATCCGTTCCTTGATTTGTCATAATTATGTGTTAGAAAATGCATCGATTGATTTATATGAAAATCGATCTTTGCAAATATCTGACTAAAAGTTTAATTAAAAATTAATTTTCAATAAATACCTGTCATTAAGTAACATACTTAAAAAATTCTTATAGTTTTTTAAAAAGTTTAGAAATTTTGTAGAGAACGCTTAAGTTTTTTTTATATTACTAAACATATTCTTTTGTTTAGTCATTCTCCGCATAGTAATTCTCTACCTGTTATTTTTTTTTTTGTTAGTTTTGCTTCAACAATTTATTTAAAATATAAAATTTAGTCTTAAAATAATCCAACATAAATTTTAAGAGTTGCCACCTGGTTATTTTCAAAAATATTATATAATTCTTACATTTTTGATTACATTCAAATTTTCGGTTCCGGTAACGCTCAGATGAACTTTTTTGAAATTGTACAAAGCTTTCAGTGTTGCCACAAGGTTTTTTTTAGGGCTGTCACCTGGAAATTTTCGAAAGTCTTACATAATTCTTATGTATTTTGACTAAATTGAAATTTTTGGTTTTCAGAACCGCTTAGAACTTTTCTGAAATTGTACAAAAATTTTTAGTGTTGCCACCCGATGTTTTTGTTGTTGTTGGTTTTTTTTAAACCAAATTTCGGTTCGATAAATTTCTAAGGGCTTAAGCTATTATTTTTTAGTGTCTAATTATAATAGCGAATGTTAAAAAAAATAAGATTTAAAATAATTTTACAAAAACAACCATCTTTCAACCCTAAAAATTTATGTTGGATTTTGCGTTTTGAGACTAAAATTTTATTTTCATTTCTTTAATAAATTGTTTAAGCTAAATTAAAAAAAAAACATGGCAAACCTGAAAATTTTTCTTTATATTTTAAAAGTGTTTCAGAAGTTTAGGTCATCATATTCTATACATTCAAGTAATAAAGAAGTAAAAAATAGGTCGAAAAAAAAGCATGTTTTGGTACTTTTTTCGGAGATATACTCGTTTGTATAGTACTTATACAAAATTATCTATTAATGGTGGAAGTAAGTCGGCAATAGCAGCAAATCAAATGCAATAATTCAAATACCTCAATACTCAAATATCCAAAGAAATGTATGCACAGAAACCTCCTAATCAGTTACTTGCAATTAACTGTGCAGCCCATCTGGCCAATCGATAAACGTTTAATAAATGAATGCCATCAAATCGCACAGCATGGTGCCAAAGCAAATGAGCCACAACCAGGCAAAGCAGCTTAGGGAAAACCAAGCGACCATAATATTGCAACATAAGAACGTGGCAGATTTTTTTTTTTTTTTTTTTTTAAACAATTCGTGGTGTATTTTATGAACATAGCTAAGCAATGCCATTGCTACTACTAAAAGCAGCATTTTTCTTAGAAAAAACCACAACAACAACACAGAGTGGGAAGCACAACTTCACTTGAACTTCCTCATTCATAATTTGATTCCATTGCTAGGGACTGCAATAAATAGCAAGAATTGAAAAATTAAAGTTTAAGGGTCAGAGAATATTTAATGGCGGCAGCACAAACAGGAAACTGCAAAGGAAAGAAATGAAAGAAGAAAAATTAATAACAATATTTGGTCAAAATGTTTGTTGTTCAAAAAAATTTCAATTGCAGTCACTCTTACTAAGGGTTAACGAAAAAAAAAAAAAAATTAAAATTCACAATGGAATTTCACAGTTATAGATGTGACGTCACTCTATTGAAAGCAAAGATTTTAGGAGTTATTGAATTTTATAAGCATGTCGAAATCTTTTAGCAAAAAGTGAGATCCGTTTATACAAAACCAGACCTAATGATGCTCTGTGCACGAATCACTTCGGTTAGTGTAATTTAAGGCTAAGTACCACAAAAAAACTTTAAGCAATGACATTTTAAATCTTCATATTTTTACGTTCGCCATTACAATTACACACTAAAAAATAAAAGTTTATAGCGTTAAATATTCATCGTACCGAAATTTGGTTCAAACAAAACTAAAAAAAAACGGGTGGCAACCCTGAAAATTTTTGTACAACTTTAGAAAAGTTTATCTGAGCGGTTATGAAACCAAAAATTTCAATTCAGTCAAAAAAATTAGAATTTTTTAAGACCAGGTGGCAACCCTAAAATTTTTTTTTTTTTTGGTTTTTAAAAAAGTTTATTAAAGTCTTTAAGATTAAATTTTAGTTTTAATTTTTGATATAAGTAGTTTAAGCAAAACTAACATGAAAAAACCAGGTAAATGGTTACTAAAAGGAGAATGATGAAATGTTGCAAAAAAAAACGGAGAATGACGAAATGTAACAAAAACAGCAATATCACAATGACAAAAGCAATTTTTTTTGAAAAAAGTTGAAACTGTTGGATAGCCCCTCCAATCGTTTATTGATTCAATTATATAAACAAAGATAAAATAACATGTTAAGTTATATATAAAAAAAAAAACTTAAGCGGAGAATGATGCACATTTGCGTTCTTACAAAATTTTTAAACTTAAAAAAAGCACACGGACACTCACTATCGAAAGACCAAAGCTGAAAATACACCGAATGTTCTCTTTCTCTTCACTTTTAGTTCTCTAGTTACTTAATATTTAAAAAAATTACAGTTAGAATAAGAAAAACTGAGCGGAGATAGTCTAAAATGAGGGACCAACTTCTAAGTATGTTATGTCAATTCTATATAATAAATAAATTTCGAAGAGTTAACACAAAAAAACTAGTAAGGGTGTTACCTTTGGCCTGGCCAAACATTAAATACCCTACATAGCAGTATTTTCAAAATTTTGCTTATATGGGATGTGCCACGCCCTCCGAATTCACCAAGTTTTTTCTCAGAGTTTGCATTTATAGTTCTTAGTATTGTATTTGAGTGAAATTTGGTTGGATTATCTGAAAAAATGTTTTCAGAATAGCGTTTTGAAGCTTTTGCTTATATGGGAGGAGCCACGCCCTCTTGTACGATTTTATCTAGCTTTTGCTTAAAGCTTGTAATGTATTTATAGTTTTTAGTGTCTGAGTCAAATTTAGTTCGATTATCTCAAAAAACGCTTTCAGTACAGCGTTTTGAAGCTTTTGCTTATATGAGAGGTGCCACGCCCTCTTGTCTGAATTCAACCAGTTTTTTCTTAGAGCTTGCGACATAAGCAGTTTTTCCTTCCTGCCACAGATTTCATAGTGAAATATTAAAAATTACTTTTTCAAGCTATTCGCAGTGGAAAAAAAAAATATGAAACAGAATTCATATGAGTTTGTTTGACAGATACATAAAGCATCAATATTTTTTTGCCTTCAAATAAAGTCCCCAACTTGAGTTGTAAATTTAAGCGAAAGCATACCTTCTGCAAGAAATTTCCATAAAAACTTCTCGAATGTAAATCTCTGACGCGTCCATTGTATCAACTCGACTGACATTTTTATGGTAAAGGCCAATATTTTTGTCTCTTTGACTAACGGCACTATAGCAGCACTTGGTCAACTAAGTAGTGAGGCCTGCGTGGCGTGCGTTTTGTGTAGGCATCACTGTTTTTCTGCAAACATGACACTTTTACACTGTAACACCGCAAAATAAGGCGTAGGAAATTATGTTTGTTTTCAAATACTTGATACTGCTTATATTGTTGTTGTTGTTATTGCAATAGTTGATTTTCTAACGACATCTCTTGTCCACAGCTGCTTCAAGAAATTCAAGACCACGTATGCCATACACTGATGCACCACGGCCAAGTGAAATTTTGCAGCACTTTGACAGCGCTGACATTGCCATAATGTAAACAACGGAAATCTTGACGCGCACTATGTCACTTTATAATCAGTTTTGTTGTGTAGTTGTAAATTTCTCATGTATGTGTCAGTGTTACAATTGTTCAGAAAAAAACAAACTTTAAAACATCAAGGGAAATCAACATCACACAGTGAAAATATTTTGGTACTCACATACTCGTACATACCGAAGTTTATTAACACTAGAATCGCCCAATAGTCCAAATTTTAGCACAAGGAGTATGGAGTGAGATCGAAAAAATCTTAGCACACGTTTTGCCTAATAATTTTTTTGGGTGTAAAATTTAAAAATTTATTTGATCTAGTTAGTTATCTTTGACAAATATGTCAGTTATTATTTTTAATGACAAACATGTTGATTTGTTGTGAGTTTTATCAAAATGAGTGAAGAAAACGAAGTACGTCTTAAAATTATTAAAAATTTTCAAAAATATCCAAATTGGTCTTACAAAAAATTGGCCAAAGAATTGATGGTCTGCCGTCAAACTGTTTCTAATGTTATTAAACAGTTTCAGGAGAATTTGACAATTGATGGGAAACCTGGTTCAGGAAGAAAACAAGGACCACATGATATTGGAAAAGCCAAGTAAATTGAAAGCATATTGAAAAGATCTCCAAACACATCTGGTAGAAACGCTGCCCGGTTAGCCCAGTGCTCTGACTATTTGGTGCAAAAAGTTAAAGCCAATGCAGGTTTGAAAACATACAAAGTCCAAAAAGTTCCAGAAAGGAATGCTGCAAAAAATTTAGACGCCAAAAGTAGGGCTCGGAAATTAAAATCGAATTTTATACAAAAATATTCATGTTGTATAATGGACGACGAAACGTATGTACTGGCAGATTTTACGCAGCTTCCGGGTCAAAATTTTGATGTTACTGATGCTCGAGGAAATGTCGAAGAACAATTTAGAATCCAAAAGCAGACAAAATTTCCTAAAAAATTCCTATATGCAGTTGCGGCAAAAGAAGCAAATGATTTGTTACAGTGGGCTCTATAAATACTGAAATATACATCAAAGAATGTTTGAAAAAAAGGCTTCTACCTTTTATAAGAGAGCACAATGTGTCCACATATTTTTGGCCCGATTTGGCATCATGTCACTATGGCAAGAAAGCTCTGGAGTGGTGCCAAAGTAATAACATAGTTTTTGTATTAAGAGAGGCCAATCCTCCAAATTGTCCGGAGCTAAAACCAGTGGAGAGTTATTGGGCTTTTGTGAAAAGAAACTTAAAGAGCACAAAAAAGGTGTCCCAAAATATCATATATTTTGAAAGGAGATGGGAAAACTGTTCCAAAAAGGTGTCTGAATCAACTATCAAATCTTTAATGGAAGGCTTACCAAAAAAGGTCCAAGTTATATTTTTCTGTAATTTGTAAAATATTATCAATTAAATAAAAAAAAAATACTAACCGCTAAAATCAACCGTTTAAAAATTATTGCATATTATATATGTTAAGATTTTTTCGATCTCACTCTTTATATTAAATAATTTTTGTACTTTTTTTGGACTTTTAGTACTTCTTCTGCAATTTGGTACAAAATAGAAAAGCATATTTATCATCCCTGGTACAATGACAAATGTGGAAGGAACAGACAAGAAAATACATAAAGTCAGTGTCAGTCAGCTTATTGTTTAACTCTTTATGCTGAATCCTCTTTTCAGCTCTGTGTGGCCGCGTATTTTAATGTTGTTAATATTGAAAAATTTTCATTTAATTTACCTGGTTTAGTGGCAAATTATTTAAATAATTTTATTTTTGTGCACATTTACACACAAATGTCTTACTAATGGTGTAAAATTCAAAGTCGTGCTCCATTTCTAACATAGTAAAAAAGGTAGGACAAATTTTTGTCTTGTGTATTAATATATGGGCAAATCCGAAAATAATCTCCTCTTATATGACCCAGTTTTAAAAAAAATTTTTTTCATGTACAATAACCAAATGTGGTGGAATTTATTCCTAGACGCGTAAGCTGAAATTTCCAATAGGCGAACAAAAAAATTTCGACCTGAGGAGGTGTCAGGAGGTCGTTTTATCTGAAAATTTTGAGAAAATCGAGATTTTCGATAATATACGGGAGAGCACATATTTCAGAAGTAGTAGATATGTTACGGGGCACCTTTCCAAATATTCTGAAGTAAAATTAAAAAACATCATATGTGGGTCGTGGCGACAGAATGGGTTAAGAAGTCTAAATCACTCATTACAGCCACATAACAGGTCCCCCTACCGAGTAAAAAATTAAAAACGCTAAATTTTGGGTAAAAAATGCGATTATTGGCAATATGCGATCGAGCACACCATAGCGATACAAAGGTAAGATAGCGAGATATCTAACAAATATTCTGGAGTAAAATTCAGAAAAATCGTATGTGGGTCGTGGCGTCAGAATGGGTTAAAAAGTTTGAATCGCTCATTACGGCCACGTTACAGGTCCTTAAATTCTGAAAAAAATCAAGCAAATTCCTTGAGAAAAAATAAATCGACTTTTTTTATGATGTTTTTTTAATGTGAGCCCCTCATTCGGAGCAAAAAATTAAAAAACTCAAAATTTCGCTTTTCGCCAAAAATCACTTTTTTTACCCAAAAATTTGCGTTTTTAATTTTTTACTCGGCAGGGGGCGCTTAAATTAAAAAACCATCGAAAACAAATTCGCTTTATTTTCTATCAAGGAATTTGCTTGATTTTTTTCAGCATTTTAGGACCTGTTACGTGGCCGTAATGAGCGATTCAAACTTTTTAACCCATTCTGACGCCACGACCCACATACGATTTTTCTGAATTTTACTCCAGAATATTTGTTAGATATCTCACTATCTTACCCTATGTGTCTCTATGGTGTGCTCGATCGCATATCGCCAATAATCGCATTTTTTACCCAAAATTTAGCGTTTTTCATTTTTTACTCGGCAGGGGGCGCTTAGATTAAAAATATCATGAGCAAAGTCGATTTATTTTTTATCAAGGAACTTGCTTGATTTTTTTCAGAATTTTAGGACCTGTTATGTGGCCGTAATGAGTGACTTAGACTTCTTAACCCATTCTGTCGCCACGACCCACATACGATGTTTTTGAATTTTACTTCAGAATATTTGGAAAGGTGCCCCGTAACATATCTACTACTTCTGAAATATGTGCTCTCCCGTATATTATCGAAAATCTCGATTTTCTCAAAATTTTCAGATAAAACGACCTCCTGACACCCCCTCAGGTCGAAATTTTTTTTTTCGCCTATTGAAAATTTCAGCTTATGCGTCTAGGAATAAATTCCACCACTTTTGGTTATTGTACATGAAAATTTTTTTTTTTAAAAAACTGGGTCATATAAGAGGAGATTATTTTCCGATTTGCCCATATAGATTTAACAAATGGCATATATTGGATAAATCATACATTTGGTAATATGTAACAAACAAATCATATTGTGGCGAGAGAATTATTTTTTTATAGGCCAAAAGTTGAAAGCGTGTAGTCAATATTTGAACACATCAATCCATAATACATATTTTTGCTCACACATTTTTCACTTAACTTAAGTATTTGATTCAAAAAACTCAAGATTCTTTTTTAAAAACCTGATTTAAACGAATACTTCAGTGTATTTTTTTTTGCACATACGAAAACTTTAGGTCAGCGCAAAACGTGTGAGCGGTAAATTTTATAATATGGTAACCCTAATTAGTTAGATAAATTGATAACCCAGGATTGTAGTAGCTTTCATACATTTTCGCGAGAGAGAGAGAGAGAGAGCGCTAATAAAAAATGGGCACAAAAAGGGAGAGAAAAACATTTTTTAGTTTACACAATAGCGACAGTATATGCGACGAACTGAATTGAAGCAAATCATACAAGAGACTATTTGTTTTTTCTTCTTTCATACAGTCAAAACATTTGCGCACGACACTGAACTGAAGCCAAAAGCGATGCAGTACGATATGGTAAGCACATCGCACTTGCACAAGGTATCTACTTCTACATATGAAAATACTAATACGAAAACCATTTGTAACGCTTTGGCGCAAAGTATAC
The DNA here is from genome assembly GCA_951812925.1 of Calliopum simillimum. NCBI lineage: Eukaryota > Metazoa > Arthropoda > Insecta > Diptera > Lauxaniidae > Calliopum > Calliopum simillimum. The sequence continues at coordinate 113,469,976 of OX638368.1, forward strand.
TGAACCGATTTTAATTATTGATTTCTTAGAATGACATATTTGGGACATAAAATAAATTGGCATGCTTAGTTTTTGATTTAATAAAGGTAAATATTGATTTTTTTAAGATTAATTTGATGTAAAATTAACAAAACAACAATAAAAAAGCAACAGTTGGCATATTCGATGTTAATGCTTACGCTGTTGCTAAAATTTTATACTGTTGTTATATTTTTCCACTCATTCAAACTTGAAATTTCTCAGATTAGTGGCGATATTTACATCTAAATATTAACGACTATTTGTGTTTAGATTTTTCGAGACTTTCATCTGATATATCGAGAATTGCCTTTCAACCTTAAAAGCTTTGTTATTTTTACGACACACATTTGCTTGGCGCCATATACCATGTCACTACATAGATTTATTTAATTAAACAACTAACTAATTTGCTTACCAGCACCTTCGACAATAACCCCGTCAATAAATATTCATTATCACATAACTTTGGCATAGAATGGCCAAAAGCAATTAACTCATATCATAAACTTGAAGTTGCACAAAGAAAATTTGTGTTTGTTCTTGTTTTGTTATTTTTCAATCGACGTTTTTATATCAATGTGGTGTTCAGCAATGGTAATCAAGTAAAATTATTGTCACTGCATTGGTATTAGCATTTATATGAAATAAAAAACTGCAAGTGCAACTCAAGTTACGCACTCGTTTAATAATAAAAAAAATAAAAAATTTTAATTTAATTTGCATTTTTAAAGAGTCTTTAGTAAGATTGCTGCGCTGATAAAATAAACGTACACTTTTTGTGTGCAGCCAGCGTTATGATAAAAAAATAAGTATCACAGCTAGCTAAGCGTGCTGCCAGCAACATTGTAAGATAACGAAAAAATTCGTTACGAGATGTATTTTTGATCTTGGAAGATAAATGCATTTTCTGAGCTGGACAACAACTGCAAATGTCTTGTGTTGTAGAAAATATCTTTTTTTTTTCAGTTTTACGATCTTGTCTAAAATTATGACTGAATGTCACTGTGCAGCATTAATATGACACTTTGATTAATGTGGATATTGCGCGACTGAATGTTGTAATTTAATGAAATTATAATTTTTCATAGAAACCAATGTGGGAGATTCGTTGTCAAGTGGACCACCACAATTTTCCACAGCAGTTTTTCGGATAGAATTGTTAAGCTCGCCTTTAAACTTTCATTGAAACAAATAGTTTACAATTAATAACGCGTGGAAAGTTTTCGTTGCGATTATCGCGCCAGAGATAGTGGCTCAACAATTGGGTCAATATAAAAAACATTTTTTTGTCTCAAAACTTTTTTTTCTTCCGAGAGCGGATAGCCAAATTTGCTTCAAAAATAAAGACTATGTTTTTGCAAAAATTTTGGCGCTAGAAATTATACAGTTTCTTTGTAGTACATATAGATAATATTCGGTTCCGAAAATAGATTTTTTGCGTTTTTTAACTCCGCGGCCGGAAAGAAGATATGTTACACTTGCGAACAAAAATGTGTAAGGCATAAATGCTTGCAACCATCCAAAAAATACGTGTGAATTTTCCCAGAATTTTTGGAAACTTTTTTTTTACCAGTTTCAGTAAATTTATGAAGTGTTTCAAAAAATTCTAAAAAAAGTCACACAAATATTTTGGACAGTTCTAAGCATTTTATGTATGCCTTATGCCCCAGACATACGGCAGCTCTAATGCACATTACAGACGCAATAATGTAAAACTTTTTATTGTAGGATTCTAGGCATTTTTTAAACACATATTTCATAGACATTGACTAAAAGAAAATTTCCTAATTCAGGGTCCAAAAAATTCTAAAACATCAAGAACAAGACTAATAATGAATTAAGCATCAGAAAAGCTTATAAGAATTTTTTGGATCCTGAATTAGGAATTTGGAATATGATTTAATTATCTCATATAGCACTCTCAGTATAGAGTTTTTAAGATTTTGCTTGTGTGGGAGGTGCCACGCTTTCTTTTTCAAATTCGAACAAATTTTGTTGAAAGATTAAGTGGTCCATCCTTAGTATATATATGTATGAGTAATTTGGTTGCAGTGCGCAGCTCCGTTTATATGATGCCACATATGAGAATTTCTTGCCCCAGTGTGCTGCATTAGGTAATAACACCTAAAAACAAAATGAAATAACGCCTAAATTATTTTCATATAAATTTGGGTGATAATCAATTTGGAAATAACGCCCAAAAAATGTTGACTTTATTTCGATTTTTTGGGTATTATTTGTTTTTATACCCTACACCCAGGGTATATTCACTTTGTCCTTCCGTTTGTAACGTAGAGAGGGAGGCGTGGCAGATATAGAAAAGTACATATATTCTTGATCAGCGCCCCCTCCTGAGTCGATATAGCCATATCCGTCTGTCTGGCTGGCTGGGTGGCTGGCTGGCTGTGTGTTGAAATACACTTTTTGGGAAAACTGAACAAGATAATTCAATGAAATTTGATACACTGCCTTCGTCGTCAAAGATAGCTCGGGGGATTGAAAATGAGCTAAATCAGTCAACGGACACGCCTACCGCCCATACAAAAAATATATTCAAAATGCAATTTTAGGAGTATTTTTCTCGACAATGCAACCAAAATACTCATAAATACTAAGAATTGTAAGCGAAAGCTCTGCAAAAAAACTGAACGAATTCGCACAAGAGGGCGTGGCACCTCCCATACAAGCAAAAGGTTCAAAACGCTATACTGAAAGCGTTTTTTGAAATATTCGAACCAAATTCGACTCAGACACTCAAAATTATAAATAAAAGCTCTCAACAAAAATTGGGTGAAATCGGACAATTGGCGTGGCACCTCCCATATAAGCAAAAGTTTCAAAATGCTATACTGAAAGAGTTTTTTGAGATAATCCAACCAAACTTCACTCAAACACTTAAGACTATAAGTGCACGCTCTAAGCTAAAACTAGACGAACTCGGACAAGAGGGCGTGGCACCTCCTATATAAGCAAAAGCTGAAAACGTTTTTCACTCAGACACTAAAATCTATAAATGCAAGCTCTGGACAAAAACTGGGTAAACTCGGACAAGAGAGCGTAGCACCTCCCATAAGAGCAAAATTTTAAAAATACTGCAGTGTAGGGTATTTAATGTTTGGCCAAAGAAATAACTCCCAAAAAATAAAATTATGTAATAACCCCCAAAACAAAAACGGAATAACGCTAAATAAGGCCTAAATTTGTCATCTCCTGAGTCGATATAGCCATGTCCGTCTGTCTGGCTGGGTGGCAGGCTGGCTGGCTGGGTAAAGCAATGAGTGGAAATACATTTTATGGAAAAACTGAGCAAGATAATTCAATGAAATTCACTACACTACTTTCGCCTTTAAAGTTAGCTCGGGGGATTGAAAATGAGCAAACTCGGTTAACGGACACGCCTACCGCCCATACAAAAAGTATATTTAAAATGTAACTTTAGGAGTAGTTTTAACGAGAATGCAACTAAAATGCACATAAATACTACGAATCAAAAGCGCATGCTCTGAGAAAAAACTGGGAAAATTCGGAGGAGAGGGCGTGGCACCTCCCATATAAGCAAAAGTTTCAAAACGATATGCTAAAAGCGTGTTTTGAGATAATCGAACCAAATGTGACTCAGATACTCAAAATTATAAATAAAGGCTCTCAACAAAAATTTTGTGAAATTAGTCAAGGGGGCGTGGCACCTCCCATATAAGCAAAAGCTTCAAAATGTATACTGAAAGCGTTTTTTGAGATAATCCAACTAAATATCACTCAAATACTGAAAACTATACATGTACGCTCTAAACTAAACTAGACGAACTCGGACAAGAGGGCGTGGCACCTCCTATATAAGCAAAAGTTTCAAAATATTGCAGTGTAGGGTATTTATTTTTTGGCCAGGCCAAAAGTTACACCCTTACTAGTTTTTCGTCATCGTCATTTTATTTTTTGGGCGTTATTTCCTTCTTTTTTTGGGCATTATTTCATTGGGCGTTATGTCCACTTGGCAAAGAATACCCCACGTGTGTTGTTGTGGCATATTAAGCAATTGGTGATCGATCTGTTATCTCCATAGTTTTGCATAAAAACAAAATGAAATGGGAATATAAAAATTTACGCAAAATTAATGTCACAATGTTAATTGGCTGCCATTTCATTAGAAACTAAAATAATTGAGCTCGTTTTCTACAGAAACTTACATGTAAATGGAGAATTCTTAAAATTTAACTGGCAAAATAATATCGGTTGAATGATCACCTACTGAGTTGTGCATGTTTTAAGGCATTTTAAGCTGTTGCTTCCACAATACGAAAGAACTAACAAAAGTTCGCTTTTCACAAATTATTTATTGTTTTCTCATATGTTTTTTGGAAATAAAGCCAAAAACTAATTAGGAAACAACGTCAGAATTTCTGCAAATAATGCCATAGGAAATAACGCCATAGGAAATAACGCCAGAAAATTTTTTCTTAATAACGCCAGAAAAATCTCCGTACGAAGTTCTGGCACTGTTTCCATTTTGTTTTGGAAATTAAACCAAAAATTTACTAGGAAATAACGCCAGAAAAGTTTTTGGCCTTATTTCCAAAATAAAATGTTTGTAACGCCAAAATTTTGTATGCAGATTTTTCTGGCGTTATTTCAAAAAAATTTTCTGGCGTTATTTCCTATGGCGTTATTTTAGGGAGCCGATTCAATCAAAATACCAAAATTGCTATCAGCTCCCTAATGTTAAAGAAGTTTATCACATATTGATTAAGGTTTGAGTGTGTAATAATTCTCTAATCTTCATTATCAAACTATGTATGCTTGAATTCATTTTGCTTCATTTGCGGTCTACTTCAAAGACCGTTCAATATTGAAGCAAAAAATAATATAACAAAAGCTGCAAAAATTGCGATTGAATTGAATTCGCTGACTATAGCCAGTAGTCAGCGAATTCAAATAAGTTGATTCTTTATTATAACTTGCCAACAACTGTGCTGTGCCTGGACTGCAATTACAAGAAAGCGCTCAATGAAGTTTTCTATAGAGACTTGTGCGATGTGTCTGCTGAGGTCTATTGTGTGAGAGCAACTTCTTACATATCCTTGTCAGATTTTTCTTTTTAACCATTGTTCGCATAAAAATTAAAAGGAAAAACTTATAAGGTTATTACTTTTGGCCTGGCCAAAAAATAAATACCCTACACTCCAGTATTTTAAAAATTTTGGTTACATGGGAGGCGCCTCTTGTCCGAGTTCATCCAGTTTTTGTTGAGAGCTTGCATTTATAATTTGGTTCAATTATCTCAAAAAACGTTTTCAGTATAGCGTTTTGTAGTTTTGCTTATATTGGAGGTGCTACGCCCTCTTGTTTGAGTTTTTCTAGTTTTAGCCTAGAGCGCGCATTTATATTCTGTAGTATTTGAGTGAAATTTAGTTTGATTATCTCAAAAAACTCTTTCAGTATAACTGAAATGGGAGGTGCGACGCCCCATTGTCTAATTTAAGCCAATTTTTGTTGAGAGCTTTTATTTATATTTGTTAGTGTTTGAGTCAAATTTGGTTCGATTATCTCAAAAAACACTTTCAGTATAGCGTTTTGAAGCCTTTGCTTATATAGGAGATGCCACGCCCTCTTGTCCAAATTCGCCCAGTTTTTGCTCGAAGCTTGAGACTAAACTCGTAGTAGTTATGTGTATTTCGGTTGCATTGTCGTGAAAAATACTCCTAAATTTGCATTTTGAATATATTTTTTGTATGGGCAGTAGGCGTGTCCTTTGACTAATTTTGCTCATTTTCAATCCAACGAGCTAACTTTGACAACGGAGGTAGTGAGCCAAATTTCATTGAATTATCTTGCTCAGTTTTCCAAAAAATTGTATTTCCACACTCCATATCTCGGAAACCATGCCATGGATTCAAAATTTTTGTGGTCATTTAAAATACCTTTTATATGACTCCAATGCTATTAAAATCTATCAAAGTGTTCCGAACTTATACCGGTTTTCATTAAGCTATATCTCGATCTGTCGATGGCTATATCTCCGTCAGTTTTGCGATTTTCTAAAAATGGAACTTAGAAAAGTTGTCAAAAAATCTTAAATTTTTTGGTGTTCTACTAAAGCTCAACCACCCTGTATACTTTTCTATATCTGCCACGCCTCCTTCTCTGCGTTACAAAAGGAAGGACAAAGTGAATATACCCTGGGTGTAGGGTATAACTAAAAGGTTCTACTAATTGTTTTAATTTACTTAAATGTAGATTATCATTACACTTATAACTTCGCACTCTAACAAATGCCAACCACTTTACTTTAAGTTCTTTATACCATTATTCAATTGATAAAATGGCTTCTGTGTCGAAAGTTCTTTGCTGAAATTCAGTTGATTGGTGTTAATTACGCTAATTAGAGGCTTTAGTTTGGTAGAGATAAACGCTAGACATGACGTTTCAAAAGGAAAGCAAATAGAAGTTGAGTGCAAAATCTAATTCTATTGGATATTACAGATATGTGTCTGCTGAATGTTCTCTGTCTTTAGCTTAATACTAAAATTAATTTATTTTTGTTATCAGTCACTGTGAGAAAAAAATGTTAGCCTTAATAGAACCGACTAGATTTTGTAAACTATCGAGCGTTTTAGCAATTGCTAAAATTCGGCTGGCAACGCGTTTTCCCTTTGAGGAAAAAAGATAAAAATTAAAAATACTGGAGTTCGCCTTGAGGCCAAAATTTGACTTTAAAGACAAAATGGAACTATAGTTACATATAATAACCATATATTTGCTTTTTAGAAGCTTGGAACTGCTCACTATGAAACAAATACTTTTGATATCCCTGTTTCTAAATTTCTATCCTTAGCGTTAAGCCTACCGTTAATCCAGGTGTCATTAAGCCTATCGCAATACTGAATTCCATAAAAATTGGGGTATGGCACAGCCCAATAAAAAACAATGGTCGTTTTACCGTTCCTTAGTGCTAACTCTATCTCTATTTCAAATTTCATAAAAATCGATGCAGTGGTTAAACCGTGAGAGCGTATTTTCTATTTAAGGGTGTGGCACCGCCAACTAAAAAACAAAATGATCAATTTATCGTTTTTTATTTTCTTATCTCCATTCTTTATTTTATAAAAATCGTTGCAGTAGTTTATCTGTGAGGGCGTTTTTTTCTCCTATGCACTGCTATTCATTACAACCTTTTCGATAAAAAACAAAAGTTCAAGCAAATCGGTTGAGATTTTGGTATAGAAACAGGGACTGAACCCATTTCATTTGCCTATTTATGCAGGGTGGGCAGGAAAATGTAAGACTCCTGGGACTATGCTGAACAACTTTTCTTAGCTCCATTTTTTAAAATTCGCAAAACGAACGGAGATAAAGTCATCGGAAGATCGGGAAACAGTTTCATGAAAACCGGTACCACTGATGGATTTTAACAATATTGGCATGATATGAAAGGTATTTTGACTGGCTACAAAATCAAAGTACAAAAGTTTCAAATCCGAATTATGATTTTTGAGATATGGCAAATTTTTGGTGCTATTGTAATGTTTTGGTAAATTTTATAAAATTAACTTTGGTTTACTTTTTTGTTTTCCCATAAAACATCCGACATTTTTGGTATATAACCGATGGTTTTTTGAACCTTCATAGATATGTTGGGTTTTTTTCGACATTTTCGAAACTCTACCGATATATTAGCTGTTTTTTAATATTTTTCGATAGGAACTATTGGACTTTTACCAATATTTTGTATTTTTTTTGATACACAAAGACTTTTACTCATTTCCTCGATGTTTTTTAATACTTTTCGATACATTTGGACTTTTACCGATATTTTAGGTGTGATAATTTTCTGGAAATAAATAAAATAAATATATTGGCATATTATTTTAAAAAATAGTTTTCGTTAGGTGTTAGCTTTTTTAGTGCTTTCTTGATTTTATTAAAACCCGAGCAACGCCGGTTAAAACAGCTAGTGGGACATAAAAGCGAAACAAATATATGTATTGTCTTGAAACTCTTAGGAGGAGACAAGGGCCAACCAACTAGACACTATTTTTTATTTTTTCTCGAGATCGTTTTTATTCATCACCATAAGATAAAAATAATTGGCGTTTCTTGTTTTCGAGCTTAAAAAAAGACAGGTTAAAAAAAATATTGATTTGATCAGATTTCAAAAGCCGTAAGGGAAAGATTTTTAATTTTCTGGAAAAAATCATAATTTTCAAACTCAAATAACGAAAAGCACAGTTACCAACAGACATACCTTTAGGGTATGCGGAAAACAGCGAAAATTTTTACAGATCATCCGAGTTTTTTTCTTTAAAAAATAAAAAATTTTCTGCGTTTTTCGAGATGGTTGAAAATTTATACATAATATATTCTAAGAATTTAAAAATAAGTGTTTACGCGGGGAAAGATATAAACTTGTACCTCCCAAAATTCAGTGCAATTCTTTGACGAACGGCAGCACTGTTCACCCGTGCGATCTATAACTACTCGCTTTATTCTGCTGTCAAAGCTTTGAATATGTATGTAAATACTTTTTAGCCCTAACGAGTGTTGCCGTCTCGCTTACTCTTATGCAGAATAAACGGCTGACAATAGCTGAATGTAAATTCTCAATTTGACACTTTAAAAAGTCTAAAGTCCAAGTTGAAAATATCATCACTCAATGAAATTTAACCACGCAGCAAGCAACTGCAGCTCTTTTAAATTTGTAAATTAAATTTTTTTTTTTAATTTTTAATTTTATAAAGTTTTTAAGTACCTATATCAATAAAAGTAAAATTAACTTAAACCAAAGTGTTTTGGGCTATCCTTTTTATGGAAAATTCTTAATTGCTCCCGTATAAGTAAATGCAATTCATTGCTTGCCTTTGAAGTGTCATCGTCGCCAACAGGAACGATTCCAGCTCATAAAAGGCGACTGCATTGCCTTCAAAGGTGAGTCAAGGTCTTGCACAGCGACTCTTGGTCTCAAGAGGTGACTCATGGTCATCGCCAGAGGCTTTACGTTGCCATCATATGTAAGCCCAGCGGGAGAAGGGTGTCTCTACAATCATCATAGCGGCAGCAACTGAAGCGGAATCTTACTAAAAGTATACCCGTAAAATTTTATATATAATGAAAACTACAAACTTTAGTTCCCAACAAAACAATAAGAATGGATATCCCAAAATTGTGAAGAGACTACCCCATAAAAAAGAAGAAGTTTTTTCGGCTGAAGACTGTATGAAAGATTTCCTCAATATTCGCTTAGCAACTATGTACTTAATGGAGTTTTTTAATTATTGTATTTAAACATGAAAGTGCTCACTTGTTCTATTCTACTACTTAAGTAATGAAAAATTGTTTTACCTTGTGCTGCACCTGCAAATCAATACCTATCTATCGATGTAACAACTGCAAAGAAGTCATGTATTACTTCAAATCGAACTTAAGGAACAAAATAAAAGAAACATTAGAGAGAGAAGAGCTGTTAAATTAGCAACGCATTTAAAAAATCTCAACAAACAACATGACATTCACCAGAAATACCCAACTACCAAGTCCAAGTAAGTAGCTGCTGTTGGTTCGAACTCTTACCACCAAACTAACAAGAATTGAAAAATTTCTTGAATTGGAATTTAGCTCCTCGTTTGTGGAAAAAAAGAGTAAGAACATGAAAAATCCAGAAGAAAAAAAAAAATTAGAAAGACCATTTAGTAAAAGTTTAAGATAGGGTTCCGGTGCACGTTTAGTACACTGGTAATAAGCAGCAGAAAACAAGTGTGGCAAGTAGCAGCAGAGTAAGCAGCAGCAGCAACATTACATTAAAAGGTTTAGTGAGCTGCCACACGCAAGGCAGTGCACAGTGGTATTTTGGCGAAAAATGAATAAATTTTTTCGACCACAAAATTTCAAAAATGAATGAATGCAGTTTTATAGAGAAGTATTGCACTAGGAAGGTGCTTTTATACCTTTTTCTAAAAAATCAAATTCTTACTTTGAAAAAATGAGCCAAAGTCATTTAAAGGTTGTATGTGTAAAACTGATTAACTTTTTCATGCAACTCCTTGGTGTTTTTATATAAACTAGAATCGTCCAGTGATCAAAATTCTATCACAAATGTTTTAAATAATTTTGGTACTTTTTGGATACTTTAAGTACTTTTTTTTGCTAATTGGTACGAAATAGAAAAGCTTATTTATCATCCCTGGTACAATTTAAGCGAAGTATAAGCAAAACAAATAAAAAAATTCAGTCAGTGCTTTGCTTTTTGTCTCTCTTATGTGACCTCGTGTTTTGTAGCTGTTAATATTGAATAATTTGCATTTAATTTTACATGGCTTAGTGGCAAATTATTAAAATAATTTTAACTTTGTGCAGATATATACACAAATACCTTTCTAATGGTGTATAATTCAAAGTCGTGCTCCATTTCTAACATATTAAAAAAGGTAGGACAAATTTTTATCTTGCGTATTAATCTGCAAAATGACTATTTTTAATTTTTTAGGAATTTTAGTACTTTTTTTATGGGACGTAGGCGTTACCGTTGACGCATTACCCGCATTTTTGAAAAATTTCTTAATCAGCTATATCAAAATGAGCATGCGAAATTTCATTGTTATTGGAGCACTCCATAAATTTTTTTCCAAAAAATTAATGATGCCATACCACTGTGCGTTGTGGTGATCATTGCCTTTTACTGAACGTGGCCACTATTCATAGGAAGCACTTTGGTGGTGCTCTCTTAGTCAGTCAGTGGTAGTGGAGCATTCAGTGCTAAGGGGTTATATGATGGAGCAAAAATAACGCGCTACGGTAGCGTCGTATCCTTTCATTAAGGCACTTGCTGTGTAAAAGCAAGTGTTTAATACCATTTGGCTTTTTCTATTCTTCCTTTTTTTTTCTATGGTTTTTTTTTTCCAACATTTTGATAAATTCAATGTGATTATTATGGTGATGGTGTTGGTGGGCTTCTTTTTCTTTTGTGCTGCGAGTTCATAACATCGCATGTCTATTAAGTAATTTTAATTGCCTTTGCGTGTTCTTTGAACTTTTACACGTTTGTGGAATGCCACGCATGCGTTGTAAAGAAGTTGGAAGTATGTGTTGATTTCAGCGCAGTTGGGTTGGAGGTTTTGAAGTGTGTTTTTTTTTTTTTTTTGTTATGTGAATGACAAAAACATATTAGAAAAAAATATAATTTTGTTTTTTTTTATGTATGTATTTGAAATTTTATTAAAAAATGGTCTTAATGATGTTTGTTGATCTAGATATTTTTGTATCAACTGTTGCGTCTGTTCTACCAATAATGACCTAAAATGTGTAACGAATCGTTACTTCTTCAGCAGGGATCGGCGTCCAGGGTTCGTTACAAAATTTATATGTCCCAAGAAAACACAGCTTTTCCAAACATTATAATTTCTTTCATTCACTAAAACCTATGCGGCGACCACCAAGAGCAAAACGTTAAGTTAAATATTAACCTAGATAATAATATCGTATAAACATAATATAAAGTTATCACATTGCTTAAATTTTAATCTTCCTACCCGAGGATAAGGTTCCAGCGTGTCTCTGTCCGTCTATCGTGGAGAACATTGCTGACCATGCCTCTCCGTCTCTGGTCTTGGGTCTGCGTCTGTCCATCGTGGAGTGCATCACGGACCATGCCTCTCCGCCACTGGTCCTGGGTCTCCGTCTGTCCGTCGTGGAGTCCATTACTGAAGATGCCTCTCGGTCAGTTGTCTTTGAAATGTGTTCTATGGTTGTTAATCATAAGTCTCAGTCATGTCTCAATGTGTCCTCGTTGTTAAAAAAGTCCTAAGTTGCTGGATGTATTAAATAAATCAGTATCACATCTTTTCTAAGCAGCGACCCCTAAGAGAAATAAAGTACATATCTCCAATAGAAAATTCCTTCATTGCCTTTATTATATGGTGGCCGCCCACCCCCTTGCGTAAGATTCGGAAGTAATGTTCGTTGGGTGTGTTCGAAATTCTTTGATGACCCAATATTTTGTTGGTTGCAAACTTAGTTGGCCGACAGTTTGACATCCGTGTGTGTTTTATTCGTATACTCGCTTAGTTAAAGAAACTTTTGTTGATTTCTTAAGATTTAGCTGGCCCAGGGTGAAATACTTATGTCTAATCATGAAGATAAGTGTTGAATTGATGACGACCAACGAGTTTTCTATGTGTCTGTCCGATGTTGGTTTTCAGTTGGGCATAAATTGCTCGTTTAAGTTGCATGTGTTGTCCGATGTTGGTTGGCCGTTGGACAAAAATTGCATACTAATTGGTTGGTTGGTTGTTAACACTCCTCAAGATTGGGGCTCACTGACGTAGGTGCTATTTGTAGAAGTTGCAGCCGAAGAGTCCATTTTTATTTCCTTTGTGAATGCCCAACGCTAGCTAACCGACGCTACAAGGTTTTCGAAAAAGTCACTTCTTCGACTCTCTTGAAGATATCGCTCAAGAGAGTTCCAAATCAATTTTGGAGTTTTTAATAACTTCGAAATGGTTTTTATGGTTGACAACGAAGACAGTGGGTTTCAACCAAACAACTCGAATGTTCTCATATATTTTGACCTAAGAAGGAATTATTGGAAATTTGCAAGCCTTAGGTTTAAAATTTAATGCGAGATATGACTTAAAATGTGAAACCACATTCAAAAAAAAAATGAGAAAAATTTCAGAAATCCATATTTCGAGAACCTATCCATAAAAAACCGTGCAAACTATTTAGCGTACATGGATAGGATTTAATACATATGTAAAAAGCACCAAGACAAACAATGTGTACTGGAAAAATTGGGGTATCACGCCCCCACAAAAATCACTTCATCATATCTCTGAAAATATTTAACGCACATGAATGAGATTCGATACATGTGTACAGAGCGCCAGGACAAATAATTCAATTCAATTCAATTTAAAATATGTATGGTGGAAAAAATGTCACGTTGATATTGTCTCGTATCGATTCAGATAATGATCAAAACAAAGAAAAGTACTGAAGATTTTGAATCAAACAAAATTCAGTATAAAGTAACATTATTGCATAAGATTCCAAAATTAGACACACTATAAAATTCTCACTTGTTTCGCTGAATTTTGACTTTTTTTGAACAGGCACGAAAACTACTTCTATTTTTGTCACATTCGTTTTGTGTCTTTTTTGGAACCAGGACTTCGCCTGCACTAATTGTATTGCTACCTAAGATCTATAATGTAAAGTAAAAACTAAAATAAAAATATGTTTTTCTTCCACTTTTTTTGCACTTTAAATGTGTACAACGGTCACGTTCATCACTTGGGAAATGACCATATACAGTTGTGGGCAACTAATTAGCAACGCAGTGGTGTATTACATTTATTTGTCAATATATCATAATTTTCGGTAGAAACTTTAAAAACTTTATATCAGTTGATGGTCTTACAATAATTATTTGTTAAGTTCACTTAACTTTATGCAAAAAGAAGCCCCTACTATTTTTCTTTTAAGTATATTGAGTTTGGATTAATAATCTTATTTGTCATATTATTAAAAATGCTTTGTTTATTTTTAATGAAAGCAACTTTTTATTTAAAAATCATTTAATATTTCGTTGTAAAACCATTATTTCTTATAACTGCGTTACACCTACGAAGCATTGATTCCACTAATTTTTCGCACACAGCATTTAGAATTGCTTCCATTCCAACCGAACTTTTTTTTTTAATTGCTCCCAGAGGTTCTCAAAGGAAATGAGATCTGGGCTGCATGAAGGCCAGTACAATAATGAGATGTAATTCTCCTCAATCCACCGTTTTATTAACCGCGCGGTGTGCTTCGGATCGTTATCTTGCTGCAAGATTCAAGACACTGGAATGTTTTCATCACCAAATGGAACCATTACATCATTAAGGATAGAAATATACTGGTGCTGATCCATATGGCCCTCAATCTTTGCAACGGGACCAACGCCACGCCATGACATGGATCCCCAGATCATAATATTTTCACCACTATGTGTAGGACGTTTGTATTTCGGGTCAAATTTCTTTGATCTGGGACTACGGATTTAGGTTTTTTCATCAGACGAAACTCTATTAATTTTGATTTCATCCGAAAAATTACTTTTTTCCATTTTTTTACTGACCAGTGTCTATATTTCCGGGTGAAATGTAAACTTTTCTTTCTGTTCGCTTCTGATAGAAGAGACTTCTTCCACATTTGTTGCGGTCAACAAATCAAAAACATCATCTTTAATGTGGATGCTTTGAAACTGAAAATGTCACACCATAATCATTGTCAACCACACTCACCTACGCCAGATTACATAAACGTAAATAAAGTTGTTTTCAATCGTTTGGGAAGTTGTCAATATTCCTTAGTGCAGAATTCGAACGTCATTTTTTGCGCTTAATATTCTCTCAATGTCAGCCCTCTAACTCATTGCCATTTAGACAAGTTTTCACAATTTTAATTGCTCTCATTTAGAACTTTAATTGACTTTTATGTCACTGATAAATTCAACGAGAGAAATGGAGAAAAGATTGCCATGTTTTGGTAAATCATACAAAGTCAGTTGAATCAAATTTAAATAGACTTGTCGATTTTATGCACAATGATAAAAAAATAGTTCTCAGCCACCAGTAGTCCACACGAAGTTGAGCTATTCTGCTCTGGACAGAAAGCGCAGAAATTTGCATATGGAGCAAGATGACTGACTGTACGAATGCATTGAATTGGACCAAATACGTCTATTAAGCGCATACATGCATATACTTATAGTTCTTAAGACTGTCTGACAGACGGACTGACATAAAAACAGCCAGCTACAGATGCAAATCGACCAATAAAGCAAACATCGAAAATGTCAGCAGGAGATCATTCGCGCAGGATTTAGATTAATTGGATTGGCAATAGCAGGCAGGAATTTTTTATTGTGTTAAGTCTGTTGATGAGATCGTATGTCAAAAGTTACATTGCAGTGGAGTAGATGGATGCACCAAGAGAAGTTTTTTGTTTTTGCAACATTTCGTCATTCTCCGTTTCATCATTTTCCATCGTGTTTCACAAATTTTCATCATTTTCCGTTTAGTAACCCTCCACCAGTTTTTTCTTTTTTTTAGTATTGTCGTAAAACTTTATAAAAATCCAATACAAATTTTTAGGGTTGCCAACTGGTTATCTTCGAAAATCTTATATAATTCTTAGTTTGTTTTGACTTAATTGAAATTTTTGGTTTCAAAAACGCTTAGATAAACTTTGTTAAAATTTTACAAAATTTTCGGTGTTGACACCCGTTTTTTTTTTTTTTTTTGTTAATTTCGCTTAAACCATTTATTTAAGCGTCGATATATGTTTAACAATTTTAATTATCAGTTTTGAGTGTGTGATTATAATGTTGTGAAATAAAACACATTGTTTATTAATTTTTGATACTTAAAACAACAAAAATATATAAAAATAACGAATAACAAAAAAAGGTGGCAACACCGAGAGTTGAATGAAGTGTTTTAAGACTAAATTTATATTTTTTTCTTAAAGATATATGATTTAAGCAAAACATAAAAAACGAGATATGGAAACCCTAAAAATTATTGTACTATTTTAAAAAAATTTATCTGTTCGTTTCTGAAACCAAAAATTTAAACTTAGTCAGAAAAAAATAAGCCCTGAAAATGTTTGTACTTTTTTAAAAAAATTTATTTGTACGTTTCTGAAACAAAAAATTAAAATTTATTCAAAAAAAGTAAGATTTAAAATAAATTTTCGAAAACAACCATGTGGCAACCCTAAAAATTTATGTTGGATTTTTCATATTTTATTTAAGCGTTTTGAGGCTAAAATTTTATTTTAATTGCTTAAATATATTGTTTAAGTGAAACTTAAAAAAAAGAAGCGTATGGCAACCCTGAAAGTTTCTGTTAATTTTTTGATAACGTTTCAGGAGTTAAAGTCTTCATGTTCTATACCTTCAAGAAATAAAAAAATTAAAAAAATAGGTGTGAACATGTTTTGGTACATTTTTCGGAGATTTATCCAAGTAATATTTAAACCAAGGCTGTCATGTCAGCGTTTCAAAATCACTGAGTCAAGTGCACCAAGCACAGTCAGCGTAGAATTTTGTCTACAGCAACCACAATATTTCAATATCTTGCAAATTTTGCAGAACTACAACACACACGGTGTTGAAATAGTGTGGTTGAAATAGACAAGCCAAAATTGGCTCACTTTTGTTCTACGCTGACACTCTTGATTTAAACAAACAGATTCAAAGGAAAAACAATTCCAAATCCAGCACTACTATTTCATCACTGAAATTGAAGACATGCTAACAACGCGTCGGTGCAATATTTAACGTTCAGTCTGTGTGTGTAGAGTTTTAATGCCATACGGCAACATTATTCCCAGCATTCAATTGGTCGCAACAACAGATCAAACCATGGGTGGTGGTGGCTTAACTTCATATGCATACACATTTCTACTATTATATTTGTGTGTGTATGTATGTAATCACTTCTACTCTACAAAGTTCTTGCCAAGTACCAAACCTTTACATTTTGCTCCACACTTGATTATTTGCACAACCGTTGTCAAGAAGCCGCACCGCAGCAGATACCAAATGGAATTAAAAATTTTTTAAATTGATATAAATGAAAAATAATTTTGGCCTTTAAATGCATGCGGCTTATTATCACAATATACGATCTGATTCAATTAAGCCACATTAATGGCCTTTTGTAAGGCTGCCCCACAAGTTGGGTTGCGTCGTATGACTTGACTTGGTTCGATCGTTGTTGCGCAGCAGCAGCACATTTGCAGTCCGTCCGTCTGTTTGCACATTTAGCTCTTGTGGGGAGCAATTTACTTGGATAGTAACAGCACAAATGTGAAGATTGATCTTGAATTGTTTTGAAAATAAAAAAAAGAAAAGAAAAAATTACATTTCAGTCGATTTTAGAATGCCATGTTGAGTATAGTTGCAGTAGCAATTAAATTTGAAATTAAAAACATGGACCAATGTTTCAGGTGGCATCCAACGTGGAACCCTTGACATGCTAACTTTATATTATTTTACTGGGAAACCCTTTACAATTGTTTAGAAGAACAAATTCCACCTGTTGTAACAAAATTTTTTTGGCTGCGATTTTGGTTCGCCGGTTGCCAGGATTCCTTGGCAATTATTTATATTTTGCAGGCGGCTTAGGAAGAAACGACACCGGTTTCTTTTCAAGTGGGATTCAAAATCATTTGCTAACATCATTTCTATTAAAAGTGGAATACATCGCTTTTGAATCTATACGACACAATTCACCATTTGTGGTTTATCGTATACATAAGTATGTTAACAAACAAATACTTATTGTGACAACCCCTCCCCTCAACAACTCGTATGTCTGTTTCCCTCTCACGATTTCTCACTCGTTCTACTACTCCCAAAGACTTATTTCTATATCTATTACACTATTACCGGCTTTGCCTGTTAATAGCGTCTGATTCCATTCAAAACTTTTTGTTATCGAAAATTGTGATTAAAGTTGTGCCTACTGCAAATCGTTCGATAAGTTTTGTTTACCATTTTAAATATATTTTTGGCTACAACCCTGTCAGGACACAAATCGGAACACTAATTTGCGACCACATCTTTATAATAATTACTTGTATTTAAAGTATTACAATCATTAAGAACTAATTAAAGTTAAATTAAGTCTAGAATTAATTTGAAACTAAGGAGCTTTTAGTAAGGGGATAGTTTTAGGACAATCGCATCCAACAGGCTTGACAAACTATCGTGCATCCGCTTGACAAATAGTTGGAAAAGAGTTGCATGATAATCGCATGCAGCAGCAACCCTGCTCCCAAAACAATGAGTGCCAACTGTCAAATCCTATCGATAAAAGGAAACAGCTGATCGTGTATGAAAATGGAATGGTGGAATACAAGTTCCGGCGATGGTATCATTTTCTAGTAACCCAACCGGCAACGACGTAAGAAGTGTTCTTCAAATATTTGAACCATCCGTGAAAGAAACTAAAACTTTCAAGCAAAATCCAGTACATACGTTTCATTGGACAGTGACTAAGACCGTAGGCTTTGTTTTCTGGAGAATTTCCTGACCTGACCTGAGAGTGTAGCGGTGGCGCAAGCTCTCGTGTACAAACAAGACAGACAAGGACAGATTAGTTGAGGACAATGGGGAGGCAGCGGCGGTGCGACTCTTTTGAATCCTGACATCTGGACGGAAACACAGGCCAGCGACGTGACAAGTCTACAAGGAGGCAGTTGTGGCACGACTCCTGGATCGGTTGTTATTCACGACTTGCAGATATCCTCGTCATAGATACTTACCCCATTTGTCACGCTTAGCTTGTATTTTAATATATCTTAAGTGTGCTTTTCAGGGAAAATGAAAACAGTCAAATAAAATTGTGAATTAACACCAAGAAAATTGTGAAACGTGTTTCTTTCCTAGGCGGGGAAATAAATTTTTGTATACGAACCCTGGGCACCGACGGTTACACCCCGGCTAGCGGCAAAAAGGTTCGTTACATACTTATAATATAGAAACAAAGACAAAACAGCTGTTAATGTTACACCAGCAAGTCTGCGGAAGTTCGGTATTGGTTTGATTACAGTGCAATAAGATTTTAGTGTAAACCCAGATGAAGAATATCGGTCGCACCTACAACAAAAAGCAAAGCAGATACTCTGAGCTTGCAATCGAAATTCAACGCAACTGGAATCTTAGTATAATTTCAGTAGTAACAAGTGCTGAAGGCACTACAATCCGATGTAGAACATCTGGGCTTGAGACGTAGCATAATTGACGCCATGCAGAAGGCTGTAATTATTGACACTTGCAGCATAACTAGAAAATTTCTGAATTCATGAGTATTGTATTCTTGTCACTTGTACATATTGTATAAATTTATTTACTACAGTTACTTAAGGTTTAGTAAAATAAAGACATACTTTGTATTGGTCCAAGGCCTCCAATGTATGCATTATAATTGTACCATATTTGGAGAAAAATAATGAAAGAGCCATGAATTTTAATCAAATGATATTAAACTAAAGACAACATGAATTATATAAATCAAAATGCTAGATATTCGAAAACTTTTTTATAATTCAAAAAAATTCCGCGTTTACATAAATCGTCTAAAATTCGTGGCAAAAAATAAAACAAAATTATGCAAAATTGTTTTTTTATCAAATTGACTCCATATAAAGTAATTCAAATTCTGGTAATTATGACAACATTTTTCAAATCCATTGCTGACTACAATTTAATTTATTTTACTCTATTGCAATTGCAGGCAAACAAAACAAACCAGCAGCAAAATGCCAACAAAAAAAAAAAAAAAAAAAAACCAAAAACTCTGTGCTGCATAGTTAAAGAGTTACAGAATGTGAATTTTTTCCAAGTCATGTCCCACGGAAATTCAGCAAACATAATGAATGAAATCACTTTTGAGACAAGTGTGTAACAGCAACAACAACAACAATAACAACAATAACGAAAACAAAGTGAAAAAATTGCAATTGGCATGAAAAAATATGTAGCAACATAATTCACAAAAAATAAATCATGGCAATTTATGACAAGAGACAAAAATTATTTTATTTTAATGTATCGAATTTTGTATATGAAAAATCCTTATGACTGGAAAAATTTTTGCGCATGCGCAACATTTGAAAAATGCCGCTGAATAGTGGAAAAAATGTCATACGCAATGCAATGCAAGGAAATAAAGCAAAAAAAAGTTGTTGCTGCAAACATGCAACTTTGATGAACAGTAATTGAATACAGTGAATAATATGGAGCAGTATCTGTAGATAAACTTATCGGGAGCAAGTTGTTTTGTTTTTTTGTTTCACACAGCAACAAAATGTTAGTCAGAGTTAAAATTCTTCAAGTGTCCTCTTCCTCTTTAGTGTGAATTGCAAGTTGTAACGAACCCTTTACCGCTAGCCGGGGTTTTAGCCGTTGGTGCCCAGGGTTCGTATGCAAAAATTTATTCCCCGCCAAGGAAGGAAACAATTTTCACAATATTCACTGGTTTTGTTTCACAATTTTATTTCACTACTTATATTTTTGCTTGATAGTCTCAGTTTCGTCCATGGCTGTTTGAAATATTTGAAGAACACGTCTTACCTCGTTGCCGTTTTGGGGTCAGACTATCAAATTGCAAAAATATTTTTGATAAGTTCGAATTTGTTTGGCATCACCAATTTTGCCGTCAAAAAAAAAAATTTTGTATGGATTTGATGAGTTTTTGATAGTGAGAACGCTTCATCAAAAAATTTGTCAAAAACTTTGAAGAAAATCAAAAATTTTAGATTTTTCGCTGATTTGACTAGTGATTTGATAAGTTATTTGAAAATGTGAACGCAAATACATTTTTCTGTATGCGTATTTTCATTTCAAAACATGATTTCAACGAGTGCACGTCGCTCGGATGATGAAAGTAAAGAGAAATATGATTTTTTTCTTATATTATTAGGGTTTTTTTCATTATATTAAGTAAGGTTGTGGTTGAAAGAAAGCTTTTATAATTTAATTATTAAATAATTTTCTAGCCGATTTGCATTTACATGTGTAATTTTAGATGCAGCTACTGAAGAATTTATGTACAAAAGTATATTTTTTTTTTTGTAAAATAGTAACAAAATAATTTTTAATTGTTTTTTCAATGGATAGAATAATTTATTTCTGCAAATAAGATTTAATTTATAGTATTTCCACTACATTTTAATAATTAGTTTCCTTGTTTTTCATCGACGCTTCAATTTCCATAGCCAGAATTCGTCCGCTATTGCGATGTTACCTCATCGGCGCACAAAGCAAAACTGAAATTTGAAGAGTGATTTGATGGTGTGTACACTCAAAACTCAAAATTAGTGATGCCAAACAAATTCGAATTCATCAAAATAAAATCGACAAATTTTGACAGTGTGTACACTGCTTTTGGGTTACTAGAGACCGACACCATCGCCGGAACTTGCATTCCACCATTCCATGTTCATTCACAATCAACTGTTTTCTTTTATCGACAAGATTTGACAGTTAGCACTCACTATTTCAGGACCAGGATTTTAAAAAATTTTTCCAGACTAAAAGGAAAGGATCGTCCTGCTAAGTATGACTATCGTTAGCAATTTGCCATGTTAAGCTGAATGAATACTAAATTATATATGCAGCCGTTGGCGCATATTTTTTTCTATGCAGCCTTTATCTGGCGCATTCTCGCCAGCGAGACTTCAAACTTGTGGATGCATCCACTGGCGCGTACTCTACTTATCGTTCTTATTCCTGCTGCACAAGCACAAATTTGTATGGAGTTCTATTCATTCAATCATCCTGCTAGGCGGGCGACATGTTTGAGAGAAGACTGAACGTACAACGGCTGCGCTTTTCTGCACGCTTACTGAACTACTAGGATGTACAAGTCCCTATTAACTCTGGAGACACATTGAACACTAAATTAAATATAAGATTAATTATGCATAAAAATGCTATTTAGGATTAAAATTTTTAAACTTATTTTTAGTCTCCTAAGATGAGAAGATTCAATAAATAAATTCAAAAAAAAAAAAAATTAAAAGAAATCACAGCTAATTTTTGTGATACCTTCTTTCTGATTTTTGGGCGTAAATGTAGAATTTCAAAATTTTTTTTTCTTGAATAAGTCTACTTCATATGCTTCCTAGTGGTTAGTGATTTGTAATTTGCTATTAATAGTTTTTTTTAAAAATTGACATCAATGCTTTTTTAAGATACTTTCAGTATTTTTTTTTTAATTAATTTTTTTACTAACTTTTTTCCTGCAAATATATGTATAAGACTTAAATTACTTATGCACTTGTTTGGCGCAAATGAACTCATTTGTCGCTGCACAGTGGGATATGGCAAATAAACATGCAGATGTATGTCTGATAAAATGAAATATTAGATGATCATTTGCAAGGGGTCCCGAAAACCAAAAAAAAAAAAAACAATTAATTTTAAAAAATACACCAGGCCTACGCGGAATTGCACTAAATATAAGTAAATTTAAAAAAAAAGAAAACATTTTTCTTAAATATTATTAAAAATTTGTTAACTAAATTTGCATATTAATTTACTTGCTGCCACTACAGTACACCAACATAGGCATTACTACAAGTGCTGTGTTACAACAACAACAACATAGGCAATACTACAAGTGCTGTGTTACAACAACAACAACAACAAAGTGAAAAACCCCAAACACAAATTCAATTACCAACGCGCGCTCGCATTTAACTGACACCCAAACGAATGTGTTGCCAATTAACATTTATTTGTTGCACTGTTGTGCTGTTAATAGCTCGTTGTTGTTGCAGCAAGCAAAGCAATTTCGCAAGCAGCATACAAAAGCTGTGCGTAAAATTATTGGACATCATCATCAGCAACAGCAGCGTCGTGTCGTTTATGATGCGGGCGTTGCTGCTGCTGTCAGTGAAAAAGTTGCAATTGTTTTTTGGGTTGTTGCACGAATAGAGATGCAACAAGCAGTGTATGTTGTTGTTATTTATGTTGATTTGCAAATGCATTAGTATTTTCTTGCCTTTGGTTCAATGCAATTATGCACCTTACATGGCGAATTTCAATTTATTACTGTAATCATACTGGCAGTTAAATTTTTGAAAGTTTCTTGCTTAAGTCTTTTGTTTTAAATTTTGTGTTTTTACATTTTTATTTATTTATTTGCTAAAAGTTCATTAAGTACTACTGTGCTGTAGCAATTGTTTGACTGAATGGCTTTTTCAAATTTTAATTTACTGCAAAACACTTTTAGCTGCCTTCAAACGCACTTCACAATTAGTGCAGACAATTAAAATCTTTTAATCCTTATTGGGTGCTAACTCGTGACAGGTTTTTGTGTTTTTTTCTATATTCATTTAATTTTTGCATTACCTAAGTATTGCCTAAACATTTCTGACCATTTACAGCCGGTGTTGGTAACAGTCATCTTGCAAGAAAAAAAAAAAAATTGGCATTATTTTGAAATTAAGCAAAATGCACCTGTATCAATGAGCATAAATTGGCATTAGAAACAAGATATAACTAAAAGTATAAAAATAATTCATAAAATATTTATAGGTAAAAAAAATATCTCGGGTTTCCACTTGTTAATGAGAAAATATGCGAGATTATGGCGTGCGATAAAACCGGAGAATTGCACACTTTAGCACACATTTTCCATGCAGCACGTTTATGTTCGTGTATGCCCAAAGAAAAATGTTTGTAATAGTTATAATAAGTATAGTATCAAGTTTTGAGAATGAGTGTAGGGGAGATGTGTGTACCCTGGTCCGCTTTTCAGTTTTTTCAATGTGCTGGACTTTCCTTTAGTTTTTTGATTAAGTTATATTTTTAAAATGCTTGCAGCACCAAATGACGTGACAATGACATTTCTATGTCTTACCATTGAGTAGAAATATTACTTTTTCCATTGCAATCTCAAACGGTCCAAGGTTCACCATGCAAGTGTATCTTGGACTATTAAAAATAAAAGAGAATACATTGTATATAGGTAATGAATTATGAAAGAACCATTTATTATGTAATCAAAAGTAACATTTTTTTCAATAAAAAAAAAATAATCATAAACAAAAATTATAACACAAAAAAGTGCATTTAGTAAAAAACAATCAATTAAATAAAAATGGTTGCAAATAAATGCATTAATCACGTAAATAATAATAATATATTGAGAGGCGATTATGGCTTCCTGGTTGCCCGTCGAAAAAAGCTCGCTGGTCAATAAGCATAGGTCCAAGGTACACACAGACAGCATGTTTTAAAAACTGTCAACACCCATAACATATATTATCAATTAATGAACTTATACGAGATAAAATTATATGTACTTATGTATGTACTTATGTACCTATGTACTTATGTATGTTTGGAACGGGCAAAACTTTTTCTCGAAAACGGCTACAGCGATTTTAACGAAACTTCGAATAATATTAGATATTAGCATACAATGAAGAATGAGCTAGGTTTGAACTTTGTAAATGCTCACCAGGGGGCGTGGCATCGCATTAAATTTTAAATTTGATATAGTCATAACTCGCAAACCATACAAGGTATTTGAATAAAATTTGGTAAGCGGGTACGGCTTAATAATACCTTGTAACAAGTGGGCGCAATCGAACAAGTGCCACGCCCACTTTTTAGTCCTTGAAAATTTTGGTTCAATATTACTCGAAAACGACTCCAACAATTTTGATGAAAATTTTGGAGGTGTTACCTCAGCAAACAGGTATTAATATGTTATATGCCAATATATTGGGAAAATTCGTTGAAGGGCGTGGCACCGCCTGCTAAAATATAATACGTTATAAAAAGAAAACTAATAAAGTAATCATTCTAAAATTAACTCTGAGGAGCATACTTGCTATAAGCCATCTCTGATCTGGAAGTGGGTAAAGTATCGCCGTTGCGCGTGGAACCTCCCATACAAGCAAGATACGTTAAATGCTATTTCTCGCAAATGTTACAAGGTATTTTAATGAAACTTGGTGTGTAGGTACTGCTTAATAATACCTTCTAACAAATGAAAAGTGTGCGGAATCGAATAAGTGCTACGTCCACTTTTTAACCCTTGAAAATTTTGATTCAAAATTACTCGAAAACGACTCCGACAATTTTAATGAAAGTAATATGCCATTATATTGGGGAAACTCGTTGAAGGGCGTGGCACCGCCCACAAAAATATAATGCGCTGTAAAAAGAAAACTACTAAAGCATTCTTCCTGAATTTAACTGTAGGGAGTCTACTTGCTGTTAAGCACCTACGACCTGAAAGTAGGCAAAATTTCGAAAGTGCGCGTGGAACCTCCCATACAAGTAAAACACATTAAATGCTATTTCTCGCAAATAATACAACATATTTTGATGACATTTGGAATGCGAATCTGGATTAGGAGTATCTAAAGCAAAACAAAAAGAAGGTTTTGTTTAATAATTGCCACGGCCACTTTTTTATCAAAATAAAAATTTTGGTTAATAATTTAGGGACAAAAAAAAATCGAATGAACTGTTTAATTCTTATATGCAGTCTTATGTACTTTTTAATGCTTCATCCATCTTCATTAGCAGAACTGTCATTAAACCTACAAAATTTTGAAATTTCCTTACCTGAAGTTGAAGAAAACGCTGTGTTCAGTCTTACAGCGTAGCTACAAGAAAAGGTGAAATTCTACTTTATTAACAACATCAGATAGTTACACTCTTCCTTATCCAAATATCTTTTTGGTTTTTCCAATAGGATTCTTATTTTTCGAGTTATGATCCTTTGAAGATAAGATAATTTAGCCGCCATACAAAAGACGAAATATTTTGGGTGCGTGGCATAACTCATTTATTTATTTTAGGGCATTCTATTTCACCAAAAACAAATTTGAGTTTTTGATATTTTTCTATACCATTCGGTGCTTTCTGAGTTTTTTCTTATTATTATTCTCATCGGTTTATTAATCATTTTTAAGCATGACCGTAAGAAGTGAAAAGATACAAGTTTCATAACAAAAAATAACTATGAATAAAAACATCGACTAAAATAATACGATTAGATTGATGACCGAGCAGGGATCGGTCTCCAGGTACTATAAATGAAAATACATCTAAGATACACTAAAAGCTTAAAACAATAACTAAACTTCCTTCCTGATGCTGTAAAACTGAAATATTTGAAGTAAGTTTCTCACAAAACGTTTCGTAGTTTACTCCAAAAACAAATTTTTACACACAAAAAACACTTTTTCCGTCATTTTTTATACACGCATACAGCTCGACGGTCTCAAGTCTACTAATATGAATCACCGGTATGAGTGGAAAATTCCATAGAAGAACATTATCGTACACGTGCAATTTTTGAGTGGCAACCGACACTCGGACCGAGGTACACTCGGACCAAGGTACACACATCTCCCCTACTTACAGAAGATTTTTTAAAACTATATTTGTTGGTTACAAATCAAGCCTACTCAAGTCAAAGTCAAAGTCAAAGTCCAAGTCCAAGTCCAAGTCCAAGTCCAAGTCCAAGTCCAAGTCCAAGTGCAAGTCCAAGTCCAAGTCCAAGTCCAAGTCCAAGTCCAAGTCCAAGTCCAAGTCCAAGTCCAAGTCCAAGTCCAAGTCCAAGTCCAAGTCCAAGTCCAAGTCCAAGTCCAAGTCCAAGTCCAAGTCCAAGTCCAAGTCCAAGTCCAAGTCAAAGTCCAAGTCCAAGTCCAAGTCCAAGTCCAAGTCCAAGTCCAAGTCCAAGTCCAAGTCCAAGTCCAAGTCCAAGTCCAAGTCCAAGTCCAAGTCCAAGTCCAAGTCCAAGTCCAAGTCCAAGTCCAAGTCCAAGTCCAAGTCCAAGTCCAAGTCCAAGTCCAAGTCCAAGTCCAAGTCCAAGTCCAAGTCCAAGTCCAAGTCCAAGTCCAAGTCCAAGTCCAAGTCCAAGTCCAAGTCCAAGTCCAAGTCCAAGTCCAAGTCCAAGTCCAAGTCCAAGTCCAAGTCCAAGTCCAAGTCCAAGTCCAAGTCCAAGTCCAAGTCCAAGTCCAAGTCCAAGTCCAAGTCCAAGTCCAAGTCCAAGTCCAAGTCCAAGTCCAAGTCCAAGTCCAAGTCCAAGTCCAAGTCCAAGTCCAAGTCCAAGTCCAAGTCCAAGTCCAAGTCCAAGTCCAAGTCCAAGTCCAAGTCCAAGTCCAATTCCAAGTCCAAGTCCAAGTCCAAGTCCAAGTCCAAGTCCAAGTCCAAGTCCAAGTCCAAGTCCAAGTCCAAGACCAAGTCCAAGTCCAAGTCCAAGTTCAAGACCAAGTCCAAATCCAAGTCCAAGTCCAAGACCAAGTCCAAATCCAAGTCCAAGTCCAAGTCCAAGTCCAAGTCCAAGTCCAAGTCCAAGTCCAAGTCCAAGACCAAGACCAAGTCCAAATCCAAGTCCAAGTCCAAGTCAAAATCAAAGATAAAATCAAAGTCAAAATCAAAGTCAAAGTCAAAGTCAAAGTTAAAATCAAAGTCAAAGTCAAAGTCAAAGTCAAAGTCAAAGTCAAAGTCAAAGTCAAAGTCAAAGTCAAAGTCAAAATCAAAATCAAAGTCAAAATCAAAATCAAAATCAAAACCAAAATCAAAATCAAAATCAAAATCAAAATCAAAATCAAAATCAAAATCAAAATCAAAATCAAAATCAAAATCAAAATCAAAATCAAAATCAAAATCAAAATCAAAATCAAGTCAAGTCAAGTCAAGTCAAATCAAATCAAGTCACATCAAATCAAATACTTAATAACAAAAGCGGTATTGATACCGCTAGGGTCAGAGCAGTCTTTATAGGACACCGCTGACTAGAAACTCATGCAGAGGTACTGCATATTCCATTTATTACCTCTTTTTTAGAAGAATGTTTAAATTCGGCATGACGGATGTATGCAGTTAGTTAGTCATAGACTTACCCTATGGTTAAAAATAGCATACTTAAACTCTACTTAAGATTTTTTAACGACAAATTATACAGAATTATGGATTGTGATTGGTGTGATAAGTATTAAGAAATATTCAGAAACATTATCAAAATTTATTAAACTTGACAAACAAAATCACATTGAGCGTATGGCATTGCTTTGTAGCATGTAATATGCAGGCGCCCAAAAGATTTTTGATTAAAACAGTGATAAAGGCGGCTTAACTTGTGTACCGTTGTTTTTTAGTATTGTCCATACATACAGATATATACCGCGCTTTCTCAATTGGCATCAATGCTGGCTGGTCATACCCATTGGCTGTAGATTTCCTGAAGTGCGTTTTACTTTGCGTAAAGCACTGCGTTTTGACGTATGTCCATGTTTGCAAACAACGTCGTTGCATGCGCCTGCAGAGAGCCTGTTGCAGCAGCAGGTTTTTTGATGCAGTGAATTTACTTTGGATTTCACTGGGATTTCTTTTGACAGATGACAAATGTTGTCGAGTCTTCATCGTCGTCATCGTTGCTAAATACACAACAACAATAATTCGAAAACAAGGTACAAAAAGCTAAAACAAGTGAAATCAGTGCAACAAGGCCTAAAACACGCCAAGCGCTAAAAACTTGGGGTCTCTGATGTAAGCGCAGCGTGCGCGCAGGCGCATAAATTAAATCAGTCGATTTCGTCTCGCTTATATTTGGATCAAAGTGGGCCAGTGCGGCTTTAATGTTTTGATCGATTTTCACTTTCATTTTGGCTACGCAATTGAAAGCTGCCATGTTGTCGGCAACTAAAAGTATTGAATATCAATTGCAATTCGGTTTTTCTTTTTTTTTTCGCAAAATTTTAGCAGTTAAAATGTTGGCCAATATAAAGATAAACCTTTTAAAGGCGATTACTTTAAGTGCAATAAATAAAATTTGACATTTTTTCCCACTGTGTGTGGGTTGTTTTTGTTACTTAGTCAACTAAATGGCAATTTATTAATGTTTTTTGCTCTTTTTTTTCGAAATATGTGAAGTATTTCGTATTGTATGTTTTTGACAGCATGTAGTTTCGATTTCAATTAATTGGATAGTGATCTTGTAAAGTTTTTACTTAAGTTTATATAAACCATATCAGCTTTTATAGAATTTTCAGTTAAATTTGAGCAAAATATTGTATTGCTGGTGATACTTTGGACTACTAACTTTCAGTATGAAATAACTTTGTGAGCACTTGGACGAAGTGCGCATTTCTGCTTCCTCAATTCAGTTCTTATTTCAATTTCCAAAATAACTGTGTTTCAACAAATACCTTTTGTAGACAGTCTTACTGATTTATAGGGCAACAAAATGAATCAATTAATGTATGATGATGCAAATTACATATGCTGATTTGAGATATAAGTATGCAATTTTCATCTAACAGCCAACCAAACAACTAACCAATCACCCGATCAACCGAACTTACAACCAACCAACCAATTAGCATGCAATTTTTGTCCAACGGCCAACCAACATCGGACAACACATGCAGCTTAAATGTGCAACTTATGCCCGACTGACAACGAACATCGGACAAACACTTGGAAAGCTCGTTGGTCATCATCAATTCAACATTTATTTCCATGATTCGACAAAAGTATTTCACCCTGGACCAGCTAAGTCTTAAGAAATCAACGAATAAAACACACACGGATATCAAACTGTCGTCCAACTAAGTTCGCAGCCAACTGAATATCGCGTCATCAAAAAATTTCGAACACACCCCAACGAACATTACTCCGAATCTCGCGCAAGGGGGCAGGCAACCACCATTTAATAAAGGCAAAGAAGCTATTTCCTGCAGGAGATACTTTCTTTTCTATTTGTGGTCGCCGCATGAGTAAGACGTGATCCTGATCTATTTAATACATCCAACGACTTAAGACGCTTTTTAACGACAAGGACACTTGGGGGCTGGACTGTGATTTGTAATTAACAATTAAAGGACACATTTCGAGGACCAGTGACGAAAAGGCATGGTCTGTGAAGCACTCCACGACGGACAAACGGAGATCCAGGACCAAAGACGGAGAGTCATGGTCAGTGATGCACTCCACGATGGACGAATGAAGACAGGCTGGAACTCTACCGTAGGGTATGAAGATTAAAATTTAAACAATGTGATAACTTTATATTATATTTATACGATATTATTAACTGGCTTAATATTTAACTAAATGTTTTTCTCTTGGTGATCGCCGCATAGGTCTTAGTGAATAAAGTGAATTATAACGTTTGGAAAAGCTGTGTTCTCTTGGGATACATAAATTATGTAGTGAACCCTGGATGCCGACTGCTACACCCCAGCTAACGAAAGAAAGCTTCATTACAAATGTGATATCAAAAAGTAAACTTTCCGTAAAGAGAAATTCGCCACCAATACAATTGGCTTTTAATAACATTTATTCACCACGGAACAAAGATATTCACACAGGGGAACATTTAACTTAAGAATTTGGCATGAAAATGTATGCTCTTTGGCGGCAAAGATCAAAGCAATCTCAGTTTCGGATCAGTTGTATATGCATATAGCGATCAGTGATATCAGTTCTACATCATTAACAATATCAGTAAAGAATTTTGCAAGAGCAGCAAAATGTAAGTGAACAAAATCAAGTTGGAATTGATGCAAAAATTTAACTCTCGCACTGTTGCAACACAATTGACGCCTGCTGCTGCCATTGTTGTTGTTGTTTTAAGTAAACATGCCACAATCAGCTTTTAATGCAATTAGCCAAAAATGCGGATGCAATTTCACAAATCTCCGATTGATATAGACAAACAGAAAAACAGACAGACAAGCTGCGCAGCAGCAGAAAGAACTTAAATAAACCAGCAGTAGCAACATCACTAGCGCCAGAATAGGCGTTGCAACCGCAGCAGCAAATGTTTGCTATACGTATAGAACAATACGTATGTATGTATGTATGAAGAAGATAAAGCAACCAACAACGAAATCAATAGAATTGCAATTGTTGGCCATTTGCAGACAATTGCTAATTAAATTGGCAACTCATGAAGCACAGCCACAGCAATCTCTACTGCGTCCATGCGCATGCTGTGATGTTGATGCGTTGCGTTATGTTTTGCTGCGCGCGCATTGATGCGTTGCGCTTCACTAAGCAAATGTTTGCACTTTTCAATTTCCTGCAATTTCACTTCTTCATGGCAGCATCTTAACAGCAACTCAACAGCTGCATCATAATCATTGGTGCAAATTCAGGAAGCCTTAGCCACCACCATTATTTGGGTTGTTGTGGCTCTTTTATTTTTTCTTATTTACTTTACTGCTACGCTGCAACTAAGCCATTAAAACTATAAGCTTAAGCTGATCTTAAGCTGCTGATTACGCAAAGTTTCGAAGGTAAGTGTACTACTATGACTTGGTTATATGTAAGTATGTTGAAAACTCAGTGTTTATTTACGGAATGGCTAAAAATGATGTAGAACATGCTGTGTAGCATTAGAAAAGCTTTTGTGTTCCAGGCATTTGTTATGCTATGATTGAGTATATAAAGAATTATACTTTATATACCCTAGTATGACAACCAAAATTCTGTGACTTCTTTCGGTCATGTGACCTAAACAGAACTCTACATATTGTAACAGAATGTTGTAAGCCTTTACTCTCATGACGCTTACAATACTTCATCTTCACAGCGCTGCACTTAAATAAGAAACTAAGTTGCTATTACGTATTGTGGAAATTTCCCGATGATGCCAGAAGCCAAAAGCCTTCAAGCATGTCTTTAAATCGCGGTATATTTTACAGAATTGCTATTATTTTGCTTATATCTGTTTCTTTGCTCTGAACTAGAGTCACATTGCCCCTCTCTTAAGCATGTTCGTCCTAAAAAGTGCATCGCCATAGTTTTTTCAGCGAAGATAGAACTATGGTTGGTAGCCCTATGTAGTTCGGGAGACCACTACATCGTTAGTACTCGCTACAAGCCATATTTTACCAAGATCTATAAATACGTGAACGATTTTCTTCGAACCCAATTAACCAGCTAGCTCACTTTTCTACCGATTTCGAATGGTACAAAAAAAAAAAAATCATATATTTTCATTATTTTAACTGATTTTTGGAACAGACAATTATTAACATTATTTCGCTACCAACAAGTATAGATCAGATGGCATTGTTGGTTTGAGCTTACTGTTCAGTATGTTTTTGGAAGACACTAACAAAATTACAAAAACAAGGCAAAATTCATACAGGGAAAAGAAAAATTTTGTTTGGAGAGCTGGCTTGCGCAACGTTTCAAGACTCACCACAGGTTTATCATCAGTTAAGCTCAACCCAACAATACCATTTGACACATGCTTGGTGGTAGCAAAATAATGTAAGTCATTATATGTACCAAAAAACAATTGAAATTACAAAAATCTCAAGGAGCAACACGCTGATAACATACGAATCCCGCATCCTACTTGCCAACGCACTATGGTGAAATTTGGGCGGTGCCACGCCCCAAAAACAAATTCGGTATATTTTCGAAACTATTAGACATAGATAGATAAGATTCGGTTAGTTTGTAAAAGGCACAGAGAAAAATAACATTTACAAGAAAAGTGGGCGGTGCCACGTTCCAAAAATATAAAGCCTATATCTACGAAACTATTTGAGTCATATGGATGACATTCGGTATGTATACAAAGGTCATCAAGACAAATAACATCTGCTGAAAAAATAGGTAGTGCCACGCCTACTGGCAGAGATGCACGAATGAACTACCAATAGAACAGGGTAGCAATTAATAAGGATATGTTCAATGTTGCCCATTTCTTTTAGAAAATGATATTTGACTCACTGCCCTTTATAGATATACCGAAATTCATCCATATGCCTCAAACAGTTTCGGAGCTATGATGAGTTTTATATTTGTAGGGCGTGGCAATGCCCACTTTTTCAGTGGATGTTATTTCTCATTGAGCCTATTACAAACATACGGAATCTTATCTAACTCCGTCTAATATTTTCAGAGATATGACGAATTTATTTTCGGGGTTGCTATATTTTCCTTTCGATGTAATTCTCAATATATCTATGGTAAAGTTTAATTATAGTATGTTTGTAAGTTCTACTGGATATTGGCATGTTCGTTCTGATAATAGACTTGTGGTAGGTCTTCTGACTGCGAAGCCTTCAGGTGAGCCTTGAGAACCTTCAAGTGTCCTAAGACATGATGCAATTAAAGCTTGTTGATATGCCGCCATAAACGTTTTTCTCCTAGGTGCAATATTTTGTAAGGCGAGTATTCCTCTAACACCTCCCAAAAGCTTCTTATCCTTATACGATACGCCCTGTGTACTAAATCGGTACTCGGAAAAAGGGTACCTAACTTAAGGTGAATAGCCAGATTAATATTTCAAGGAAACTCAATTTTTGTTTTCAATTTTCACACATTTTCTAAGCAATTAAAACTTCATGCAAAAGTAATGGCAATAAAACATTGCTGACTTTTAGTTCCACTCCATTCCAATACTGACAACTCCATGTCAAAAACATGCGATATAAAATTTTTCTTGAACGTCATAATTTTCGCAAAGTCGTAAATTTTGCACACGAGCAGCAGTGGTATTGCGAAATGTTGGCATCATCAGCATCTTCGGCATCACTGGCTCATCTCCGCGCAAGCACAGAAGAAATCATCATCATCATACTCTGACAGCGCAAAAGCAACAACAGCAGCAAGGTAACAACCACAAATTACAACATCAAACAATCACTGGCGAACGCATAAAATATGCATCATGCAGCATGCAACATAATTCACACCCAAAAAAAAAAAAAAAAAAAAAAAAATCAACAAAATATAGGGGAAAATTGCATCTATACATTATTTATGCATAAAGTAAAATTATGTGCCTTATCAGCCTATTGTTTGACGCGGCCTTACTAAGGTTACGCCCGTTTCGCCACAATGCCAGAGCCACAAGTTGGTTGTTTAGTTTCATCTCTCATTGGTAGTGTAGCAGGAGTAGAATAGCGCCTTCGAGGCATATAAAAGAAACTGAATTAAACGTACAGGTTGCTCTTCTTTTACATTGTACAATGTAAAGGCTCGAGGGGCACTTGTGTTGCTGCTGCTGCTGCCATCACCATCAATTGCAATATATTTCATACTTTAATTTTACTGAAAAGCAGAAGGTGTTAATTTAGCAATATTTTCTAAAGACTTAAAAATCTACACAGACGAGCAAATTACAAATAGTTTGTGATTTCCTTGTTTGGTTTGGAATTCAGTTTGTTGATGGGTTATGTTCTGCAACATATTAAAATTAATGTTGCCAATAAAACTCTATGGCTGCAGTTGAGCAAAGGAGAAAACAATTGCTTTGCAAATATCATAAAATAAGTGACACAATGTGCATTTATCATTGAATGTGCCAATTATAAGGAAATTTTTCAGAGGAAATTGTTTTCGGACTACACTCGAAAAAATTTAATGTTTTTAAATTAATCCAGCAGATATAATCTTAATTGATTTTTAATATATCAAATATGTCAAGGAATAAAAAAGCGTTTGATATGAAAAAAATCACCCATACATAACTTGAAATCAAATAGAAGATTGTGACGACACAAATTGGAGCCCTCATTTGCGTCCAAATCTTTATAACAATTACTTGTATTTAAAGTATTATATTTATAACATAAGGAACTAATTAAGATTAAATTAAGTAGAGAACTTCTAGTTAAATAAGTCTAGAATTAATTTATAACTAAGAATTTTTAGTAAATAGATAGTTCTAGGACAATCACATCCCACGGGCTTGACAAAATATCACGCAACCGTTTGATAAACAGTTGGACAAAAATTGCATGATAATTGCGTGCAGAAGCAACTCTGGTCTCGAAACAATGAGTGCAAACTGTCAAATCTTATCAATAAAAAGAAACAGCTGATCGTGAATGAAAATGAAATGGTGGAATGCAAGTTCCGGCGATGGTACGTTCTCTAGTAACCCAACCGGCAACGAAATAAGGCGTGTTCTTCAAATATTTCAACCATCCCTGGACGAAACTGAGACTTTCAAGTGAGAACCAATACACACGTACCAGTGAACAGTGACTAAGACCGTAGACTTTGTTTTCTAAAGAATTTCTTGACCTGACCCGAGAGTATAACGGTGGCGAGGGCTCTCGTGAATTAAACAGCAGTGGCACAACTCTCTTGAATCCTGACGTCTGGGTGGGAATGCAGACCGGTGACCCGAACGCGACAAGTTCACGGGGAGGTAGGGGTGGCACGACTCATGGTTCGGTTGGCTGTGATATTCACGTTTTACCCATTTTGTCATCATCCGTACATAGCCCATTTGTCACCCGTATTACTAAACTTATAGTTAATATATTTTAAGAGTGCTTTTTAGCAGGAATAACATCAGTGAAATAAAATTGTGAAACAAGTGAAAATTGTGAAAAATATTTCCTTCCTTGGCGGGGAAAAAAATTTTGTATACGAAACCTGGAAACCAATGGCTACACCCCGGCTAGCAGCTAAAGAAGTTCGTTACAAGATTGCCCGAACTCGGACCTTGAAATAGATTTTTTAATAAGTTTTGTTTTTACGTTAAGTAAGTCAGACTTTAAGTTTCAAAAAAGCACATCCTTACAATAAAATTCATAGAAATATGGTAGCAAAATTTTCATAGTTTTTGTTCATGGTTTTCTCATCAGAATCCAAAACTTAAAACTAAATTGGCATTTTATCGAGTCTAGAAGAATAAAAAAACGTTCAGTATGGTTAACTTTTTGAATACTGAAAGTTCAGATAGGAGCTTACTTTCCGGCTGTCGATTCTTTGTTAAAGTCACAGCAGAAAATATGATTTTCTCTCTATCTTTTCTTTGATTCTATAGTATACAATACTAATACAAAGTCTTATTAAATCGGCCCAAATGTCGTGACTACCCCATTTAATCAATTTGAGTACAATCCCTTTAGTATGGTTCCAACCCGGAGATGAAGATGATCCGCCAGCAAAAATATCAACAATCTCATCGACTTGATGTTTTTGAGAGAGGTATGTGAAAACAAGACATCGCTCTTTCAAGAGGCTTCACCTTGGCAAAACGGTCATTATACACTACAACCAGGATATATGGGTGATTCTGAGATAACTGTACTTTTTGTGTCCTCTGGCGATTTCACCTATACAGTGGGCTTTTTTTTCACAAAAAATTACGCTATAAGTTAGAAACTATGTTTTTCTAATAGAGCGGATCAATTTTACCACCAAATATTTATTGGTCTACTTTGAAAGTTTGCAAATATACCCCAAATGTCACAAACGTGGCATGTCCTTCCCCTACTTTTTATACACAAAACGATGAAAAACGACCAAAAAACGGAAATAGAACAGAAAACAAGTTACTACACATATTAAGTAAATACTTAAGGCTACGATATTCTGAGCTCATCTGCAGTTTTAAATAATGTTTAGAGGGCACAATTCCGAATTGAAAACTGTCCCATAGTTTTGGAAAAAAAAACTTTCTTGAAAGCATTATGCTACTACTGCATGGTACTACTGTTCCAGTCAATAGATTACAATACATATGCATTAGTTCTGATCACTATCCATCACCCAAAGGTCATCATGTCAAGACGAGTCCAAAAAGAATCTGTTTGCGTTTTATAGGGCAGTTTTTAAACAAAAGCAGTTTTTTTAAAAAATTATGGTCACAAACGTGGCACTCGCCACTCCCAGGTAGTACATTGTATTTTATGCATGAAACAATTTTTTTGTAGGATTTGCATACATGACCCCAAATTCTTTCGGTAAAATCTTGAAGTCAAAAGCGTGCTTTACAATGAGCGATAAACTACAAAAATGTCACAAACGTGGCGCATCAAAAATGTCACACACGTGGCACTTTTTATCAGTCTGCAAAAAACATATTTCGATATAAAGTTTGAGTATACAGATGTTAAGTTGAATGCTATTAATTATGTTTTTAATACAAAAATTTTTCTACACCATCAGAATCCTGAGTTATCCTTGCTCAAAAGTGAAAAAATCACTGTTTTGACATCTACTTAAAGCTATAGAACAAAAACAACAACAAGTTAAATTAATTTTTGTCAATGGATTCAGACAGCCAAATTTATTGTCAACAAGACATAATTCCCCGTTTTTCAATTGCATTCCCAGCTTTTGAGTTATAAGCGTTTAAAATAAGGACATCTTTCGATAACATACAAAGGATTTTTCGAGACCCAAAAGTTACAAAAAATCAAGTTTTATTATTTTTTTCAATAACATATTTAATTACAAAAATTTCGTGACCTTGCAGACCATAATCGCATAAAAAATGACAGTTCTATGCGAGATTTAGTGAATGACCCTAATAAACTATTGCTTTGCAAATTAACAGAATCAAAATTTCATCTGTTCATTCACTAAATCTACAATAGAGCCTTATTTTTTCATCCGATTTTAGTCTGCAAGGGCTTAAATTTTCCTGATAAAATATATTTTTGATCAAAATAATAAAACTTACCATTTTTGTTAATTTTTCGGTCCAGAAAATCCTTTGTGTGTTATTGAGAGGTATCCTTTTTTTAAAGGCTTATAACTCGGAAACTAGGGATCCAATTGAAAAACGGTAAATTATGTCTTGTTGATAATAAATTCGGCTGTCTGAATCCATTGACAAAAATTAATTTTACTTGTTGCTGTTTTTATTAAGTAGATGTCAAAACTGTGATTTTTTCACTTTTGAGCAAGGATAACTAAGGATACTGATGTAATAGAAAAAAATCAAGATCAGATTCGTAATTAGGATCTCCTAATCCACCATAAACGGCTATAAAAACAGAGAACAGGAAACCATTGTTGACCTTTGGGGCGATAGGGTTTAAAAAAAATGGACCACTGGAGACATGACACTGTTGCAAAATTAGTCTTGAAGTGTAAATTTGTCATTATATGCAATATATCTCTCATTAAAACGCTTCAAAACCATCATTTTTCCATACTATGGCTAAAATGTCACAAACGTGGCAATTTGGTCACAAACGTGGCAGCAAAATTTCTTAATTTCGACCTCAAAGCCGTAAATTCACTCTTGTAGTTGATCTACTTAAAAGGTGAGTTTTATGAGTGTGTTTACACAAGATAGCATGAAGAATCTTGCAGAAATCCAAAAAAATTATCTGCCAATTTTACAACTCGAAAAAGCACAGTTATCTAAGAATCACCCATATATACTTTGTTCTTCCATTTGTAGCGCAGAAAAGGAGGCGTGACAGGTATGCAAAGGTATGTATATTCTCCATCAGCGTCATCTCCTGAGTTGATGTAGCCATGTCAGTCTGTCAGTTCGTTTGGCTGGCTGGCTGGCTGGCTGTCTGTCTTAGGAAATATTTTTCACGGGAAAATAAAGCACGCTGATTCGGTGAAATTTAGCGCAGTGGCTTTTTCCCAAATATTGGCTCATGGGATTGAAAATGAGCAAAGCAATATATACAGAACGCAATATTAAGCTTAAGAGCATTATTTGTGATAACGCAAATAAAATACACTGACCAAAAAGTGCTCATTAAGCTTGAGACTTTTGCATCTCATAAATTCCATTTACAAATAATTCTCTCTACGTGTAGCGCAATTTTTAAACCATTCAGCATTTCATCGGCTGCCCGCTTAATGATGAACTAATCTCTTTAGTCTATGTACCAAAGGTTGTAACTCAACTTTAATCATTAAAGCCAAAAAAAAAAAAAGACTACACTGCACTAACGTTTCAAAAGGCAAAAGAAAAAAAAAAAAAAAAATAAAAAGATCATGGCTCCACAACTCATACAATAAAGATGACGAAGATCGTCTTCAAACTG
This sequence comes from Calliopum simillimum, assembly GCA_951812925.1. Taxonomy (NCBI): domain Eukaryota; kingdom Metazoa; phylum Arthropoda; class Insecta; order Diptera; family Lauxaniidae; genus Calliopum; species Calliopum simillimum. The sequence continues at coordinate 113,508,298 of OX638368.1, forward strand.
TTGTTACCTTCAATTTTATGATCTTTTTCTTTAAAAGCTGAAATATAGAAGCCAAATACCAGGGCGTGTTCTTATGGCAAATAAATTTTACGATGATTTGTTAATGCGTTCATAGCTCATGCGAAATGTGAAATACATTTTTATACATACTAGAACAACAACACATACAGAACAACAACACATACAGAACAACAACAACAAAAGCAACAGCAACAAGTGCAATTATAAAAAAAAAACAACAAAATTCTGCGGTTGTACGCCGTCATATCGCATCGAAAATAAAATTGTTTATGTAACACGTTATGGCATTATCGATTGCTGCTGCAAATAAGTTATGCTCCAATAATGATTGTTAGCCCAAAAGCCTGCATTCAACACCATCACCACTGCAAACCACCACAGCGCGTCATCATCACAAAAGTTCAGTGGGCGCTGCAGCACAATTGGAATTTTTTGTATTTTGATGCAGCAGCTGAACTTCAAAATGCTGCATGCTGCATCTATCTATGCAATGAAGCGTTTCGTCGACTTTCTGGCTGCAATGCACTTAAGTGTTGGATCAGTTTTTTCATTTTTTGTTTTGTCTTTTTAGCCTGACTAAAAGATATATTTTAATCCAATACTAAAGTGTTGCACTAGGGGTGTACACTGAAAGTTAAGAATCTAAATTGGTTCAATTCAATTCATTTCAATTCATTTCAATTCATTTCAATTCATTTCAATTCATTTCAATTCATTTCAATTCATTTCAATTCATTTCAATTCATTTCAATTCATTTCAATTCATTTCAATTCATTTCAATTCATTTCAATTCATTTCAATTCATTTCAATTCATTTCAATTCATTTCAATTCATTTCAATTCATTTCAATTCATTTCAATTCATTTCAATTCATTTCAATTCATTTCAATTCATTTCAATTCATTTCAATTCATTTCAATTCATTTCAATTCATTTCAATTCATTTCAATTTATTTCAATTCATTTCAATTCATTTCAATTCATTTCAATTCATTTCAATTCATTTCAATTCATTTCAATTCATTTCAATTCATTTTAATTCATTTCAATTCATTTCAATTCATTTCAATTCATTTCAATTCATTTCAATTCATTTCAATTCATTTCAATTCATTTCAATTCATTTCAATTAATATCAATTCATTTCAATTCATTTCAATTCATTTCAATTCATTTCAATTCATTTCAATTCATTTCAATTCATTTCAATTCATTTCAATTCATTTCAATTCATTTCAATTCATTTCAATTCATTTTATTTCATTTTATTTCATTTCAATTCATTTCAACTCATTTCAATTCATTTCAATTCATTTCAATTCATTTCAATTCATTTCAATTCATTTCAATTCATTTCAATTCATTTCAATTCATTTCAATTCATTTCAATTCATTTCAATTCATTTCAATTCATTTCAATTCATTTCAATTCATTTCAATTCATTTCAATTCATTTCAATTCATTTCAATTCATTTCAATTCATTTCAATTCATTTCAATTCATTTCAATTCATTTCAATTCATTTCAATTCATTTCAATTCATTTCAATTCATTTCAATTCATTTCAATTCATTTCAATTCATTTCAATTCATTTCAATTCATTTCAATTCATTTCAATTCATTTCAATTCATTTCAATTCATTTCAATTCATTTCAATTCATTTCAATTCATTTCAATTCATTTCAATTCATTTCAATTCATTTCAATTCATTTCAATTCATTTCAATTCATTTCAATTCATTTCAATTCATTTCAATTCATTTCAATTCATTTCAATTCATTTCAATTCATTTCAATTCATTTCAATTCATTTCAATTCATTTCAATTCATTTCAATTCATTTCAATTCATTTCAATTCATTTCAATTCATTTCAATTCATTTCAATTCATTTCAATTCATTTCAATTCATTTCAATTCATTTCAATTCATTTCAATTCATTTCAATTCATTTCAATTCATTTCAATTCATTTCAATTCATTTCAATTCATTTCAATTCATTTCAATTCATTTCAATTCATTTCAATTCATTTCAATTCATTTCAATTCAATTAATTTCAATTTAACTCAATATTAATAAATTCAATTTGATTCATCCACTCAACCATCCGTTCATAAATCTTACCATGCATCCATTCACCTATTAATCAATCTATTCAACCATCCATTCATTCATTTATTCATTCATTCATTCATTCATTTATTCATTCTTTCATTCAATCATTCATTTGTTTTTTTTTCAGTGCTATTTCAATTCTTTATTTCAGCATAGCTTGATACTGCAGAAGCTTCTTAACTGGTAGCCTCAGTTTCTGATTTTGTTGCGCGACTTGCAAGGACTCAGTTTAACTTTAGGAAGATGAAAAAATCTGAAGGTAGTGTTATATGAAGCGTAACGTGATCTATTATTTACTGGCGGATTTATAACACAATGGCAATACTGGGCATTAGCTTTACAATAGTCCAGTCTTCGCTAACATATTTATTAGGGTATTACAATATTGTATCTCACTCGATGGTAATACATTAATATGGAAATCAAACATATATTTCAACTCTACATCTATTTACTCCCTAAAGAAACATAAACAATTTTTTTTTTTCAAAAATGAGCAAAAGCAAAACTAAAAATTTTTTTCTCGTTCAACCTTGAAAACTTAATTAATTTGCCAAACTTAATTCTCATAATTAAAATCCAAATACACAGTTATAATAAAATGTCATATACCTACAAATGACAAATGACCAAAAGTTTTTTTAATTAAATTGTCATCAATCAATCATCATTTTCCACATCTATTTACTAAGTACAATTACTACAAAAAATTAATGAAAATAAAATGTTAAATATTTCATAATTTTCCATTACCTACCCGCCATCACCACCAGCGCATTTACGCCAAATTTGGACAAAATTTTTAAAAGAGCGCATGCGTCTCACGATTTTTGCTGTTTGGCTTAAGCGATTTATTTATTACACGTTAATAGTCATACAAAATGATATTATTAACAAATGTGTTGGTCTGTCCAAGTCACACTGACTAAATGTCTGTCCATCTCTGATGCGCAGCGGTTGGTAATTATTTTTACACCATGTTCAACAACATTAACAACAACAGCCACAGACAGCAATGGCAACAATGAATCTACAACATGTTGACGACGATGCGCTTTTATGCATTTTTAATTTTTGTACTTTTTTTTGGTAGGTTTTTATCGTATATGATGCACTTTTTTTTTTTTTTGGTTTCGTAAAACGCATTTAAGTGAAAGGTTGATTTGTGTGTTGATTAAATATTTTTGCATGCATAATATGTATTGTGGTCACCATCACTGCGGGCCGGTGGGTGAAAAAGTGTTAACATTTTAGCAAAACTTAAAAGGTTGATGAGTGGCAAATAATGGATATTCGCACGATTTGGATTTCGCTTTGCAATTCATGTTATACTTTTCTATCACAAAGTTGGGTATTGTTTGTGAAATAACTTCCTGTGTACATACATTTCAAATTCGAGGGCAAAAATAGTTCTTAAATTTGATTTATATACTCAAAAATTTGATTTTTGGCCCAAGTACTTTCAAAGTTATATATATGGGTTTTATAAGTTAAATGGCACCATGTCATGAGTTATTTGGCACCCTTTGTGGCTTTAAAGTTTTTTTGCCAGAATTGTTTCATGTTTTCGTATAAGACGTACATGTTTCATGTTATCACGTACGGCGTATTACTCATTGGACCCAAGCATCTGGTTTTGTGGTTTGTGCATAATCTTCTCCACATCCAACGCACTTATCAGTTGCATCTTGGAATAAAATTTTTTCACCATCTTCATTGGATGAAGCATAACTAGTAACCACTTTACATTTATAAGATATTTTCTTAAGAACCACCATACGTTGCATTAGTTTTATATTTCGCCTCAAGTTTTTCTTTTTCGGCTGGACCACACTATCAAAAGACGTTGAAATTCATGCCATTTGTTTTTTGTGTGCGGCTAAGAGTTTTCCGAAGACCCTGGTGCAAGCAAGATTTCACTGAACACCTTTTCTGAAGTGATGACAATTATATTCAATGTTTACACGGGTTTTTTAAAGCATTAAAAAAAGCCTCAAATAAATCAGATAAAAATGCAAAAGGAATCATTGTAGTTGCTATGTCTTCTCATTACTTCTTACCACTTTCAAGACTCTTGGATTTCCTTCACCAACGAAAGTCACGTGGGAGGGATTAAATGTCCTATCTGACTGAAATGACTGAGATTTTGGAGTGACTGTATGTTTGTGCGCTTAACATTTGTACTCCTATATATCTAGTATTATGCAAAGCGAGAAATGGCACCCAAAACATATCACACTCAGGAATTGGGTGCCATTTTTACTATTTGGTATATAAAGACTAAAAATTTCTGTTAGTTTTGATACACTGTATGTGCACCATTTTAGAAGCTGTATCTTATACTCACCACTCTGCTGCCTCTCAAAATATATCACATAAAAAAGTAAGCCGTTTTCATGCCAATTTTTTTCCTTTTAAGTCCCGTACACAAGTAATCATACGAACTGCAGGTGAGCGAATGATTCACCAAGAAGACTTTCGCGCAATTGAACTAAATTTTGTTCATATTTAAATGCTACGTAAGCAGAAAGCTCTGAAATTGAAAGGGGTGCCATGTTTCACGGGCTTTCGCTTTATGTTTCAGACCACATGATGTATATGAAATGTGGACTTACAAAGTGAAGCAAAACTAATGTCATAATCTGAATTGACTGCCATTTTCCTAAAAATGACAAAAAATAGGCTTCTTGTCATAAAAAGTTTATATGAAAATGTAGAGTTGATGATATTAGGTTCAAAAAAATTAAATTGGTCAAATCACTTTCTGAGATGAGGATTATTTGTGCTTTTTGATTGCAAAAAAATTTAGTGCCAAATAGATTGGCATGTTATCAACCTATTGTCTAACTCTCTACAATTTACATATACTTTTTGGCTAAAATGTTGAGATAGTCAAAAAACTTTCAAATTAACATTTAAATACAACCATATATAAGGGAGTGATTACAAATTTTTTTTTTTATGTTTTTTTTTTTTGGAAGCAGTCTCATGTCCATGCTTCTAACGCAATTCAAAGCAGTAAGCGCTCCCAGAACTCTCGCATACTTTTTGCATGAAATAACCATTTGACCAACAAAAAGCATTATAAAACTGACACTTTTGTAAGAATTTCCTAACTGTAAATATAAACTATTTTTCTTCCTGTTACAAATGCTGCGTAGGTTGACTGGCTGGTTACTTTGAGGGTACTTCAATAAATGACACTTCAATTTGCAACTCTTGCATGCATGTGGCTGAATATTCATTCATATGATTCTAAAATGGACTGTGGTCAAAATACTTACAACAACAAAAACAACAACAACAACAAAATACAATCACACATTTTAAAGTAAAAAACTTCAATGAAAAATTGAAAATCTATCGATAAGTGCGACCTACGCAAAGCAGCAGCAGCCGCCGTAATACCAACTATGCCAAAAACAACAACAAATCAACAAGCAAATAAAAAAAAACACAAAGTCAAAAGGAAAAAAAAAAAAAAATAAAATTATGAACTACTTTTATAATCTGTAGCTAAAATGGCAATTAGCAATAAATGTAGCAAATGTGATAAAAAGTCACAATAGAAATAAGCATTAAGAACAAAAGACTTAAGCAGCGAACTTGCTTGCACTATGCACAGTATTTGCTAAAGTGACATGCGATTGCAGCGGTTGAGTATAGGAAGATTTAGTGCTTTTTTTGATAAGAACGCTTTAATAAAAAAAGAAAAAAAATATTATATTAATACATGAAAAAAGTATTTTCATAAAAACTACTATGCTTGTAAAATTAATTTTGACGCTTATAATATTTCAATTAAATATAACGTCTAATTGCATTTTATGTATATTTATATGTATTTACTGTTGCATTTCTTCATTTTGAATTGAAACATTTTAATTAATGACAAGACAAAACCATAGTTTTTGAAGTAGCGCAGTTAAATGCAAATTAACGTGTTGCTGCTACTGCTATTTTTGCTTTAACTATGCTGCTTGTTAAGCTAATAGCCTTGAAATTTAGCCTTAAATGAAGTAATTAACACTGTCTGATTAATCAGTTTAGAAGTTTTAATTTCATTTTTATTTCTTTAAATTAAATTAAGTAATTAATTTATATTTTTAGACTGACAGGCATTTTGACGTCAGCATTTTTGTGGTTTGCTTGTTCAAATTAAGCCTACGCGCTGTTTAATTAAGCATTAGTTAAAATAAAAAAAAAATGAAGTATTAATAAAATAATCAGCTTGAGGAATAAATACATACAGTTGTGCTCAAAAAAATAGTAGTGATACTACCGGTTAGCTTGTTTTTGTCATATATAACTGATAATTTGAATTTTCGATATTTTTGTTTACCAATTTGTAACGCTATGAACGCATTATAAGAACCCCACTACTTTCAATTTTTACGTGCTTGTTCTAATTTTTATTTGAAAAATTTGCAGTTGAGCTGGTTTTTGTGTGATCAAAATAATAGTAGTGTATGCGAAAACTTTGTCAAAAAATTAGAATAAACCGGATATTCCTAACAAAAAGGGTATTATTATAATCTTTTATCAGTTTCTAGGACGAGGCAAGCATTGCTGTTCTGAGCGGCGTACACTTATAAAAAAATTGATTTCGAAGGGCAAAACTTACAAGGTAGTGGAAAATTTAGTAGGTTAATCACCGACGATCGTTCGAAATGCTATCACGTACACCCCACGCCTTGAAAAACGCGGCCGACCTCGTATAATCTCCAAGAAAGAAGAAAATCGTGTGGTGAGATACTCAAGACTAAATCTTTTTGCGAGCTCTTCCAAGATAAAGGATGTACTTAAAGTCAATGCCAGTACACAAACAATACGAAGATATTTGCGGGAAAATAATTTGGCAGCACATAGCCCAAGAAAAGTTTCGCTTCTAAATATAAAATATGTAGCAGTAAGAATAAAATTCGCTCAAAAACACATCGAATGGCCAGTTCAGAAATGGAGAAATATTTTATGGACTGATGAGTCCAAAATTGTGCTTTATGGTGGAAGGGGGTCTCGGTTATACGTAAGATGACCACCAAATACGGAATTCGATCCAAGACTTACCTTAAAAACAATCAAACACGGAGGAGCTAGCATAATGATTTGGGCATGCTTTTCGTATAACGGTGTGGAGCCTATATATGGGTGATTCTTAGATAACTGTGTTTTTTCGAGTTGTAAAATTGGCAGATATTTTTTTTGGATTTTTGCAAGTTTCTTCATGCTATCTTATGTAAACACACTCTTAAAACTCACCTTTTAAGTAGATCAACAACAAGTGTGAATTTACGGCATTGAGGTCGAAATTAAGAAATTTTGCTGCCACGTTTGTGACCAAATTGCCACGTTTGTGACATTTTAGCCACAGTATGGAAAAATTATGGTTTTGAAGCGTTTTGATGAGAGATATATTGCATATAATGACAAATTTACACTTCAAGACTAATTTTGCAACAGTGTCATGTCTCCGGTGGTCCATTTTTTTTATACCCTACGGCCCTAAAGATCAACTATGGTTCCCTGTCCTCTGTTTTAATAGCCGTTTATGATGGATTAGGATCTCCTAATTACGAATCTGATCTTGATTTTTTTCTATTACATCAGTATCCTTAGTTATCCTTGCTCAAAAGTGAAAAAATAACAGTTTTGACATCTACTTAACTAAAACAGCAATAAGTAAAATTAATTTTTGTCAATGGATTCAGACAGCCGAATTAATTATCAACAAGACAAAATTTATCGTTTTTCAATTGGATTCCCAGTTTCCCAGTTATAAGCCTTTAAAAAAAGGATACCTCTCAATAACACACAAAGGACCGAAAATTAACAAAAATGGTAAGTTTTATTATTTTTACCAGAAATATATTTTATCACGAAAATTTTAATCCCTTGCAGACTAAAATCGGATGAAAAAATAAGGCTCTATTGTAGATTTAGTGAATGAACAGATGAAATTTTGATTCAGTGAATTTGCAAAGTAGTAGTTTAGTAGGCTTAGTCACTAAATCTAGAATAGAGCTGTCATTTTTCGTGCGATTATGGTCTGCAAAGTCACGAAATTTTTGTAATTAAATATGTTATTGATAAAAATAATAAAACTTGATTTTTTGTAACTTTTCGGTCTCGAAAAATCCTTGGTATGTTATCGAAAGATGTCCTTAATTTAAACGCTTATAACTCGGAAGCTAAGAATCCAATTGAAAAACGGTAAATTATGTCTTGTTGGCAATAAATTTGGCTGTCTGAATCCATTGACAAAAATTAATTTTACTTGTAGTTATTTTTGTTCTAGAGCTTTAAGTAGATGTCAAAACAGTGATTTTTTCACTTTTGAGCAAGGATAACTCAGGATTCTGATGGTGTAGAAAAATTTTTGTATTAAAAACATAATTAATAGCCTTCAACTAAACATCTGTATACTCAAACCTTATATGAAATATGTTTTTTTGCAGACTGATAAAAAGTGCCACGTTTGTGACATTTTTGATGCGCCACGTTTGTGACATTTTTGTAGTTTATCGCTCATTGTAAAGCACGCTTTTGAGTTCAAGATTTTTCCGAAAGAATTTGGGGTCATGTCTGCAAATCCTACAAAAAAATTGTTTCATGCATAAAATAAAATGTCCTACCTGGGAGTGCCGAGTGCCACGTTTGTGACCATAATTTTTAGAAAAAACGGTTTTTGTTCATAAAATGCCCTATAAAACGCAAACAGATTTCTTTTTGGACGCGTTCGAACATGATGACGTTTGTGTGATGGATAGTGATCAGAATTAATGCATGTGTATTGCAATCTATTGACTGAAACAGTAGTACCATGCAGTAGTAGCATAATACTTTTAAGAAATTTTTTTTTTCCAAAACTAGGGGACAGTTTTCAATTCGAAATTGTGCCCTCTAAAAATTGTTTAAAACTGCAGATGAGCTCAGAATATTGTAGCCTTAAGTATTTACTTAATATGTGTAGTAACTTGTTTTCTGTTCTATTTCCGTTTTTTGGTCGTTTTTCATCGTTTTGTGTATAAAAAGTAGGGGTAGGACATGCCACGTTTGTGACATTTGGGGTATATTTGCAAACTTTCACAATAGACCAATAATTATTTGGTGGTAAAATTGATCCGCTCTATTAGAAAAACATAGTTTCTAACTTATAGCGTCATTTTTTGTGAAAAAAAGCCTACTGTATAGGCGAAATCGCCAGAGGACACAAAAAGTACAGTTATCTGAGAATCACCCATATTGGATCCAATAAATCATGAATCGGCATCTTTACGTCCATATACTGCAGGAAGTCATGTTGCCATATGCTAGCGACCAAATGCCACTGAATTGGGTCTTTCAACAGGACAACGACCAAGCACACTAGTAAAGTCGCCAAACAATGGCTTTAGGCCAACGACATAAATGTTCTTGAGTGGCCCGCCCAGTCGCCAGACCTGAATCCCATTGATAACCTAAGGTGCGACGTGAAGAATGCAGTCGCCCAATGTCGACCGACCAATGTTTCGCAACTTTGGGAAACAGTTAAAGACGCCTGGAAATCCATACCTGTCCAAAGTTGCCAAAATTTTGTGGAGTCGATGCCAAAGCGCTCTGCTTGTGTTATTGCGAATGAAGGCCATGCAACTAAATACTAGTGGTAACGTTGTGTTTTAAATAAAAAATAATTTTAAAAACGTAGCTATTTTGCAAAAGTTACACGACTGCAAAGTTACCACTACTATTTTTTTGAACAGCCAAATTTTAAGAACTTGTGAAATCTTTAATTTTTTTATTCCAACTGCCTTGAAATCTGGTTAATTATTTTTTAATTTCTCCTTAGAATACCACTCTTGTAAAAAAATGTATCTCAATTTGATCAAAATCAAAATTCAGATATTTTTAAGGTCGTTTTCAATTTTATAAAAGGCACTACTATTATTTTGGACAGAGCTGTACATGTAAGAAATAATATCGCAATAATAAATTATCTGTAGCTAAAATATTTTACTAGCACCGAACTTTTGTTGGCGACGATTTTTTGTCGATTTTTAAAGAAACTTCTAATATGTCTTCATCATGCTTACAATTTATAAAATACAAATGGCTAGTAATCAACCCGACAAAGTAATTTCTTCAGAAAAACAACTTTAGTATTGTAACGAACCTTTTTGCCACCAGCTGGGATGTAGCTGTCGGTGCCCAAGGTTCGCATACAAAAATGTATTTCCCCGCCAAGAAAAGAAACACTTTTCACAATTTTCCGGGTAATATTTCACATTTTTATATTATTGTTTATATTTTCCCTGAAAAGCACTCTTAAGATTTATTAAATATAAGCATAATAATACGGGTGGCAAATGAGAAAAGTATGGATGATGAGGACATCTGTAAGTCGTAAATAACAACCGATCCAGCAGTCGTGCCATGTTTTTTTGTGGATTTGTCGCGTCAACGGTCTGTGCTTAGACGTCAGGATTCAAGAGAGTCACGCTACCGCTGCCTCCCAATTGTCCTCTACTTCTCTACTGTTTTATAACAGAAGAAATGTCACTCGAACCATATGATTCTCAGTAATTGGGTGCCATTTCTCCTTTTTGGTATGTACCGAATAAATATGCCACAAAACGAAAGAACATGTCCACTTGAATGTATTCATTTAAAAATCAAATCATATTCAATTGACTTTATACTGATATATGCACCATAATATTGTATCAAATACTCGATGCTCCGCTGCCTCTCGAAATAGCTGCAAAAATGGTTACCCTAATTTCTTTAAAAAATCCCGCACACAAGTAATAACAGTTAAGCGTACTATTTACCACGAAGTCTTTCCAGCAATTGAACTAAATTTTGTATATGAAGCAAATCCATGCCAAGTGTACCAGCTCAACATTTATTTTCCTCCGATTTTGCTCAAATTTGGCAATATGGTAGATCCGGTGTGCAAGAACAACAATCCGGTAGGATTTGGTCAATGATGTATGACTCAAGATGGGATTCGGACGGTAAATGGGAGTTTTTGGCTTTTGAACGCCCGCGGCAGGTAAAAATCTTTTTTTACTCAAGAGGAAAGCATCTTACGAAAAAAGTGTCCTAGGCATAAAATGCTTAGAATCGTCAATGAAATAAGGGTGACATTTTTTTTTAAATATACTCCGTGCTAGATATATTGTTAGACCTTTCAAAAATGTTTCGACTCCGGTGAAAATTTTACAATGGCTGGAATAAAAAACGTCTTTTCCCTTCAAAAATATTCTAGCTCACGTGAATGTTTCGCCAATTATTTCAAGTAAAAATAGGAAATTTTTGTTTGCCTTCCACCTAAGCGTACGTCAGCCTTACATTTGATATGCCATGCTCAAAAAAAAAAGTCCATAGAGGCAAGTGCCTCTTATGCCATTTGATTGTTATGTAATAAAAATGCAGATGAATACAAAATGACTCATCAGAAAACATGCACTGCTATTTGTTGCTGTAGCTCCATAAAAATTTCAAATTCAGAACACATACAGCATAGACACAGCAACACTTAAGCAACAACAGCAGCAGCAATTATTCAGCAAACAATTGTTTGTAAATGGCAACAGCAACAGCAACAAGTGTTGTTTTCATTGATGTTTTATTTTTGCTGTTGTTCGTTTTTAGTGTCTATGTGTCATGTTGCTGCTTGTCAACAACATCAGCAACAATTTTTGTTGAATTTCGTTTAAGAGAAAAACAATTTGGATGATTTGATTGATGTGCCAAATTGTGTGCACAAAATCAAAGCAACAACAAAAGCAACAGCAGAAGGAAATGAAACAACTATTTAGGCAACGTAATTGAAGCGAAGTTGTTGCTGTTGATTGCACACACACAAAATAATGCAACTCACAACTTTGTCAATCACACGCCATCAGCATTGAATGCATTAACGTGATTGCTGCTGCTGATTTCGCTTACCACAGAAGCAGTTTTGCCATTTCGCATCTTTTGGTCATATGAGTTGCTGTTGCTCAAATTGGTGCTGCAATTTTCTGCAAAATGTCAAATGCAATTGCAATAATTTTATGATAAATAGATGATGCGCCATTTTTGCGCAAAACCTTATGAATTAAAATAAATATAACTTGAATATCTATATGTATGTTTATAATTTGAAATAATTGCGCAAAAACAATGTCAACAATTTTTCAAAAAAATATCTTAAACTCTGATATTTGAAGTTACAGCAAAAGCAGACGAGTACCATACAACATAATCCAGCACTTTTTGTGGCTTTTTAGTGACTTAAGTGATTTCCTGCACTTCAAGTTTTCGTTCATATGGTGATGACGTTATTTGCTTTAGAAAAATATAACTTAAGCAGCACTCAACAAAAGTCGCATCTTCAGTGGTTTAACTCCACATGTTTGAACAACGACGTACACTCGAAAGGTCAAAAAGATTTTTTCACTTTCACTGCAAAACAGCAATAGCAACGCCTCTTGAGTTGTTGGTCGGTGTTTATTGAACAACAACAAAAAAATTCCAAAGATAAAGATTTTCAGATTTTGCTGTTGCTGTAGTTGCATTTGCTAGCAGTGCCATTGTTTTGCCTTCAACCACATTGAATTGAATTTTAGCGACCAAAACGCGGTATTTCCGGCATAAGATGGGTAGAAAAAAAGAAATTTCAATGCCATCATTAATAATATTTTGTAGTTTAAGTTGTTGAAGTCGTTAATTTAAGCGGATAGAAACCAAAGAGGAAGTATTTATCCTGGCTAGTTGAAGATTAAATCGTTTTAAGTGGTTGATATAAAAAAAATTAAAATACAAAAAAAAAAATTTTCGTGTACAACTTTTAGGGAAATACACAAAAAAAAAGTTAAAAAGAACTATTAAATTTAGTAAGGTGCCACACGGAGACTTTTTCTGAAAAACGTAAATTTTATTGTGGACAATAATAGATATGACTTTGTGAGGAGGAAAATTGGCAGATTCACGTTTTCCTCTTACAAATCATCCCTCGTAATATTATAGTTTATATCATATTCGTATTATTATTAATTAAAATAACTTTATAAGTATTAATTAAGTAGTTATCTAAGAAAGATAACCATAATTTTAATAAAAGCTGAAATCCCCACCACATGAACAAAACCAGACGCAACGGCGGCTCTGCGCAACAGCTGTTTTTGACACGCAGCTGTCGTTCGATCTGTTTGCTGTTACAGAAATAGAAAATAAATTTAGACACACAGTGGATCAAGACAGTCTTTGCGTGGCCGGCTACTGGTGAACAACAGCAGCAGCAGCAGCAGTAAGCAGAAGTAGCAGGCAAGGCGGTAAGCGGCAACCTAGAGGGAAACGAGGTAGTACCTGAATTAAAGTAGTTGTAGTAGTAATAGTGGGCATAGTAGCGTACAGACCGTGGCACTTAACACACGTAGCCCGATAATATATCAGTTATTCGTGGGTGCGATCTAGTCTCAATTGGAGACGGGTATGTAAACAGCAGAGTAGTAAGCGGAATAAGGAATATATCGTGAACGTAGTGTAGGGGATAGTGCTTGGTGGCGGAAGGAACACCACTATATTAGACGTGCGTGGCCCGATTATAAATCAGCTACTCACGGCTAACGTGTAAGTGGGAGGAAAACAGCCTCACGATTAAGCCCGATAATAAATCTGTTGGTCGCAGGTGTTCTCTCTACGAATTACAAAGGAGATGCAGAAGGATAGATAATTGCGTTAGGTGTAAGCAGCCCGATACGATATCAGCTACCCACGACTAGAGAGTGCGCGTCAAAGAGAATACCATTGCTTGATACTATATCAGCATACAGCATACTCATGGCTATAGACCACGCGTTCAAGAAAAGTAGCCATTGCTTTAGGTGTGAGCGAGGCAACTTACTTCTACTACCCCCAACTGGGCCACGGCAGGTCGCGGAGAAAGCGACGCGCAGGAGAGGAAAGTGGTGGGGAGTAGAAGACGGGCTTTATTTATAATTTTATCATAAGTATGTTAAGAGAAACCGTATAAAGAAATTGAAATGAAGTAAATTAACAAAACTCCAACCCGCGATTTTGAATTTAGCCGTCCATTTCCTTAATAAATTTTTGTAGCCAAACCCCTGGCCATCGGCAAGCAAAGCCCCTGGCAGAATGGTTCGTTACAACTAGAAAAGTAGGACAAAAGTGCTACAATCAATTGTTTTCAGTATTTGAGAATCTTCTATTAAAACAGCGTAAATTTATTCCCTTTACAGCATATATCTCCGTGTGTAGTAATAACTTCGGGTGCAAGTACAATTAGTGATAATGCAATAAATTGTTGCTAACGCTTAAAAAGGAAAACAACAAAGACAACAACAACAATTACAGAAAATAGATTATGTGTTGCTGCAACATTTAAGGTCAACAATTTTTTTTTTTTTTTTTTATTTGTCTCAATTTCATGTTGCGAATGCGATATTGTAAATACAGAATACAGAAATGGTAACAACAAAGTAGCGCGCACTACAAAGTTATCACCCAGTGCCAAAAATAGTGAGTAAACAGGTAACAAAAAACAATTGCAACAATTTTCCGTCAACAATTTATGGCCAATAGAATGTAAACAAGTGTGCGTGGGCATTTTTTCTTGAGCTTGCCTTTGTCTACATTTTGGTTCATTACATTAAAACCGTTAAGTTTTAAAAGTAATTTAAATAATTTCAGCCACCATATATGAGCCACAAAAGTAAAATACGTTAACTGTTTTTTGCATTAATTGCCAAACAAGCAAAAATAAATTTCCTAGCAATGTGGTTGAATTTTTTGGCAACAACATTTGCAGCAATAGCAGTAACATTAACTGCGTGTGAACTAAATTAACGTTAAAATAGCAAAAATACAGCTGTATGTGATTTAGATTTTCCATGTATGTGGATTACACAGTTGTTGCATTGCTGCTGCTGCTGCTGCCAAGATAAATTGATAACAAATTGTGTGATAATTTCTTTTGAATTGCTGACATTATTTACGCTTTTGGCATTTTTGGTTGAATTTACTCTGTTGCCTGTCGTCGTTTATTTGAAATTCATAAACAGCGAGTTTGTTGCTTAAGTCTTTTGATTTTTCTACAAATGTTTGCATTTTTGTGTTGTGTGTTACTCGATTGCTCGATTGCCATTGTAAATAATGGAATGTTTATCTTATCTCTGTCTACTGTTGCTGATAATTTTGATTATCGCACTAATTTTAAATTTTCAAATCATTTATAGAAAGTTTTATAGCCATTCGTTGCTGTTATTAGTGTTGTGATCACATTAACAAAGTCATACCATTAAAAGTAATTTAATTACTTCATTCACAAAGCTGTTGGTTGAAGATGAAATTTTCTATGTCATTTAATAATGTGACGGTAGAAAAAACACACAAAACCTTCATTTAGATTATCTTAGAAAAGCGGGCCATTGATTAAATAAGTTAATTTAAATTCCTATGCTTTTTGCGGATATATGAGCCGTTCAAAATGACAATGGTGCAACTCCAAAACGAGACAAAAACAATGTCATATAAAATATGTGCCATAATGATCACTTATTTGGTCGATATCATTTTTCCAATTTAATTTCAACAATTCCATATCATTTAGTAAATTTTTCGTGAAAATAGAAATCAATTTTATTCATCCCTAACAAAATGTCAGCCAATTAGTATTATGACATTACTTTTGCCTCGTTTTGGAGTTGCACCATTGTCATTTTGAACGCTCATATAATGACTTACGCACTGTCCACAATTTAACAGTATTTCTAAGTAAAAATTAGAAGATGCATTCATTTTATTCGCGGTTTATTGGTGATTGTTGTAATGTTTCATGCCTTTACCGTGTTGTAAGAAGGAAAGTTGGCGGAGCCGCGTTTTTGTCCTACAAATCATCGCTTGTAATACTATAAATTATATCATATTCCTTTCTATCAATTTGTAATTAATTTGTATAATTATCAATTAAAATAACATAATAAGTACTAATTAAGTAATTATTTCAGCAAAGATAACCATAAAATTAGTTTAGGGTAAAATTCCCAACATATTAACAAAAGTGACGCAAACGGCAATACTGCGCATCAGCTGTTTTTGGCACACAGCTGCCAGTTAATTCGTTTGCTATCAAAGAGAGAGCAAATAAATTTAGACACACTGTAGTGAAACGGAACAGTCTTTTCAAATAATTTTTAACCTGTAAAGTGGCACTTCAAACGTTGCCTACCGTTTTCACTAATGGGTGCCACGTCAACGAGCAACCGCAACGTCACGTTAGGGAACGGAACGTTTTAGCTAATTCTAGTTTAAGTTTACACACACACAGTGGATCGGGACAGTCTTTGCGTGGCCGGCAACCGATGACCAACAGCAGCAGCAGTAAGCAGACAAAGCAGCAAGGAAACAAGGTATCCGATAAGTTAAAGAAGTTGTAGTACTAGTGGGGCGTAGTAGCGTAGAGATCGCAGCACCGATAATAAATCAGTTGATCGCAGGTGTGCTCTCTCTCTCTGTCCGAAGTGCAAAGGAGATGCAGAAGGATAGAAAATAGCGTGGGGTGAGAAAAGTAGCCATTGCGTTAGGTGTGAGCAGCCCGATACTATATCAGCTACTCATGGCTATAGAACACGCGTTCAAGAAAATACCATTGCGTTAGGTGAGAGCGGGGCAACTTCCCACTACTACACTCAACATAGCCACGGCTAGTGGTAGAGAGAGGGAGACATAGGAGTAGAATATGAATTATATTATAAGGAACCGAATAAAAAAATTAAAATGAGTTAAATTTATAAAACCCAACCCGTGAAATTGAATTTAACCAAGAGGCCATCCGTTTCTTTCATAAATTGTTCTAGCCGAAACCCTGGCCACCTGCGAGCAAAACCGCTGGCAAAAAGGTTCGTTACAATTCGTTTGAAACTAATCCAAACAAATCGCGTGGCAATTGACACAATCTTTCTTCCCGCAACTTGTTTGAAACAAGTCGAAGCGAATGTTTCACAAGACATTAGCCACAAACTCATTTGCAAGAGTTAATTTGTAACTAGTTTCACGAAAGTTGCACCAAATACAGAGAGGATAATTGACTTGCTCCAATCCATCGTATGGGAAACGAGTCCTTGCGAACTAGTCTTGCTTCGGTTGAAACTAGTATAGTTTTGGAGTAGACTGATTTCCAACAGGGCAGCCTTACAAAAAATCGTTGCATAAGTGTTTCTAAAATTCTATGAGAACATGCGCTTTAAAAGTGCTTGGTTAAGAAGCGGTTGAAATTTTTTCCCTTCGAACTTGATCACAAGCACTTTTGAGTGCACATTTCCAATAGTTAAGACGCATTTCAGGTATTCCATCTTGTACAAACGACAAATGATGTTATTTATCTGTAGGATTTTGATGGAAAAATAAAAGAAAGTTACCACTTTTGACTACACACTAAAAAATTATAGTTTATTTTTATTACTTTTGATTCCCTTTAGTATTAATTTTAAACTTTTTCGGTATTAAATTCAGATTTTTAAAAAAAAAAGTTTGAAATTTATTCCAGAAAAGTATGAAATTTATTCCAAAATAGTTTAAAATTAATAGTTTCTTTGACATTGTTCTATATATTTTTTGATTTTAAAACTAAACTAAAATTTTAACTGTGTACAAATATAGACTGTAGTGTAAAATTTTTGCGTGGTGAAGGTTGGAAGAAACATGTTTTTTCCTTTTTTTTTGATCATCTATTTTGGGGGTTCTAAATATGAACCAAAAAAATAAATAATTTCTATAAAAACCAAAAATTGGGAGTTAAAGGGCTAATACAAATGAAGAATTTTTCAAGCCTACTATATTTAACTTTTAGCACAAGTAGATTTAATGAGAATCACTGCAAAAAAAAAAAAAATGGATATTCTAAAATTTTACTTTTTTGGTTTTCTCCTGTAATGCATCGCCATGTTGTTGTGAGTATTCGATATAATACTATTTTTGAATAGCGCAAAAAATAGGTGAACTTGGACAAGAAGGCATGGCACCTCCCTATAAATAAAAGTTTCAAAATGCTATACTGAAAGCGTTTTTATAGATAATCCAACCAAATTTCACTCAGACACTGAGAACAAACAGTAAGCTCAAGATCTAAGCATAAACTATTCGAACTATGTGCTTTTTTAACCCACATTGATCTCTATCTCTATGGAATGTTTGCGTTTTTCAAAAGAAAAAAAAAATTTTTGCTGATAATAAAAATTCCAAAAAAAAAACCAAAGAGCTCAATAACAAACATAAATAAGAACATTGCCACCACCACAACTCTGTACGCAATAGCCCGCAAACACTTGTCCTGTAATTGGCCACAGTATGTTGCTATTAACACTTCAGGCAGGCAGGCCTTACATGGTCAACTAAAAAATATATATATTTAATACCGCTGCAATGCTGCTTCGTGGCTGCATGGTCACCTTAATGTAAACGCGCTTATCCTAAGCGTTTCTAAAAGCCAGCGCAATTGTTTCGCTACTGTTTGCCACTATTTTTGCAGTTAAGCTTAGTAGATATATGCTGCTGTTGTGTAAAATATTTTTTAAATTAAAAAAAAAAAACAGAGATAAAAGTTTTTAAAAATATAATTGAGTCATAAATATTGTAAAGCGAAATATTTGTTTGAGTATTGCTGGCACTGGTGTTACCAAAATACCAGCGAACCAAGTGAGCGTTGTCTGAAATCAGTGATTTTTAACAGAAAAACATATTGAAGGTTGTTAAAGTGCAGACTTTTAACAGCTAAAAGTAAATGCAACACTTCAAATTTGTGATTTTACCTTGAAAATGCTAAACAGGTTTGTTGCTTAAGTCTTTTGTTTAGAATGCATAGAGGACTATAAAAAATCTTATATATACGAATGCTAAGTATGATTTATTATTTAAAATTATTTGTAATAGCGATCATGCAAGTAACTATTTAGGCAACAGTTTCAAAGTTAACACGTGCACTCAAGGGTCGTTTAAAGAAAGAACTCTTGTTAAAAATGCTTGAGCGCTTGCACGTTTTCTTTGAAATCCAGAGCTATTAAGTAAAAATTTGTTCTTATACAAATTGAAAACTTTGCAGTTTTTCTCATTAAGCATTTATTTCTTCATTAAGAAAATATATTTTTGTAATTTTTCTCAAATTAACATTTACCTTTACTTATCTCTTCGTATTAGAATACGTCTTAAGTTTGCTGCATGCATCATAATCTTATTGCAGCATTTTTAAGTTGCGCAAAGCCAGACCACACCAAGCACTAGCAAACATCAACATGCAATTGCACAATTTTCACCTTAAAAATCATAAAAGAAAATTTAGTTTTCATTGTAAATTTGCAAATTGTGCAACTTCAGTTCAGTTGACCTGCAACGCTCATTTACGCCAATACAATTTCCATAATTATTGACAGTTTAGTGTTGCTAAAAAGTATTTTTGTGCTGCGTTGCAATTTAAATGCGCCAACAAAAGAGTAGAGGAAGAAATGCATTGCATTTTCCAAGTTTAAGAGTCCAGCATTCGCAGTCAACTTCAAAACGTTGCTGTTGCCGCCTGCATTCACAAACAATTCAACTAAAATGCTACATACAAAATAGTCACGAATACTGCCGCTGCCCATGGTGCACCATTTGAATATTCAAATTAAATTATAATGGCGGAACGCATGCGCTGCAACGTTTTTGGGAAAATGTAAGCAATAGGGTGGTTTTTAAAGGGCTTTATAGAAAAAATTCACAAAAGTCATAGGTTAAATAAGTGACCAGAGAAATTTTAATTAAAGGATCTTAAAACCTTTGCTTGTACAGAGCTTCATATGAAGGCTTCAAATCGAAGCTGAATACGAAATTAATTTCATAATGATATTTGTCATCAATTTAGACTTTAAGTTATGGTTTCTTAAAAAATGAAACTAGGGATTGTGATGCAACTGAAATTACATTTAGTTTCGATTTCTTTAAAATATCTCAATTTCAGTTCTATTTTATTGAAACCGTTACAATGAAATAGAAAAATTAAGAAATAAGTAACTTTACACACTATAATCAATTTGATGCTCCATTACCGACACTTCGACTTAATTGCACTGCAATTCAAACAACGCTAAGCTCTGCAATTCCTTTTATATCAGATAATTCCGACACCAACCCACTTTTCTTGCTCAAACTGTGGAACATACTCGTGCTATCTTGAAAAATAATGATTTTTTCATTTGACACCACTAATGTCATCAATTATCTCGTTGATTTTTCAGTCGATATTTTACTTTATAAAGTGCTGTGTCAAGAATTTACTTATCTTTCTGGTGTAGTTTACGAGAAAATACATTTTTAAGTTTGTCATTTTTTTCTCCGTTCATAGTGGTGGAACATCGAACCTATGACAGCGAACATAGAACATAGAACATTGAACATTGAGCACTAAACGCTGAATACTGAACAGAACATTGGACATTGAACATTTAGCATTGAACATTGAACTTTAAACATTGAGCATTGAACATAGACTATTGAATATTGAACATTGAAGATAGACCATTGAACATTGAACATTGAAAATTGAACACTAAACATTGAACATCGAGCATTGAACATTAAACATTGAGCACTAAACACTGAATACTGAACATTGATTATTGAACATTAAACATTGAACATTAAACATTGAACATTAAAAATTGAACATCAAACACTAAACATTGAACATTGAGCATTGAAAACTGAACATTAAACATTGAACATCGAACATTTAATATTGGACATTGGACATTTAACATTGAACATTGAACTTTGAACATTGAACATTAAACATTGAACATTGGAAATTGAACATTGAGCATTGAACATAGACCATTGAACATTGAACCTTGAACTTTAAACATTATACACTGAACATTGAACAACGAACATTGAACAAAGACCATTCAACATTGAACATTGGACATTGAATATTGAACAATGAACATTGAACATTGAGCATTGAACAAAGACCATTGAACATTGAACGTTGAACTTTAAACATTATACACTGAACATTGAACAACGAACATTGAACAAAGACCATTCAACATTGAACATTGGACATTGAATATTGAATATTGAACATTGAACATTGAGCATTGAACATAGACCATTGAACAATGAACATTGAACATTGAACATTGAACAATGAACATTGAACATAGACTATTGAACATTGAACATTGAACTTTAAACATTAAGCATTAAACACTGAACATTGAACATTGAACATAGACCATTGAACATTGAACATTGATCATTGAACATTTAACATTGAACATTGAACATTGAACATTGAATATTGAACATTGAACATGCAACAGTGAATTTTTCACTTTTAATATCCAACATAGAACATCGAACATCCAACATTGAACATCCAAAATAGAACCACCAACTTCGAACATCTAATTCCGAACTTTGAACATTGAACATACAACAACGAATTTTTCAAATTTAACATCCAACATTGAACAACAAGCATCCAACATGGAACAGCCAAGATCGAACATCCATCTTTGAACTTTGAACATCCAACATTAAACATCAAATATCAAACATCCAACTTCCCACATCGAACATCCAACATCAAATATTGACCATTGAAAATCGAACATGAACCTAAATATTGTAGCTGATGTCCACCCTAGCGCTCGCTCAAAGAGCTACTCAAACGTTATTCTATTTAAAATAACAGGCGCATAACAAGCGACTTCATGCCGCAAGCTCCAAAAGCAAAACCATTCATTTTGGGAACACTGAAACCACGTGCATGCACTGCGACTCGTTTTGCAGTTGAATATGCATAATTTACCATTACATTGCATGGCAGAGAGGACAACAGCAACAACAAATATTATTTGGTTATGCGCACAGACGCGCGTCGAAACGTCTCAAAGTCAGACAGAACGCGCGACTCGAAAACAACAACTAAACGTCAAATGACACTTTGCCTGCCTGCCAGCCAGCCAGCTTGCATCCACGCAATTGGCAGGTGCTTTTTGATTTATTTAAGAAAAATGTTAACAGGTTCATTAATTCATTTATTTATTTTATTGCGAAGAATATGGACTGCAAAGTGGTGAACGACAACAAACACAAACGCTTTGGCCCACAAGCGTTTTTGCGCGGTTACGATTTGCCTAACTGTTTGTTGTGTTGCGCTGCGTTGTGTTGGGTGTTCGCGCATATCTCGCATATGTTGGGTTGATACACAATTTGGCTTAGTCGCTTATGTCGCTTATTATGATTTGAGTTTCCGCGACTGCTATGCGAGCGACTGCTCTGAATGGGAAATCATTAAAGTCAGATTTAGATGATTTGTTGTGTTTTATGCTGTCGTAATGAAATGTTTGTTTTATTTATGACCAAGCAATATTTGGTTTGTTTTTGCAAGTAATTTTAATAGTAATTGGTCTTGCGAGCTCGTTCATTTTGTCGCCCAGTTCTCAAGTTATTGTCGATTTACCAAGGAACGTATGAATGTGTGTGGAAAAAGTTATTGAGTTTTTAAAAATTACACAGGTTTACAAAATAAAAAAATGTCATGGCGTTTTGACCAGACTATGTGTTTTCTAGGGTCTTTGACTTCCTGAATCCAAATCTGGGGTCTGTTTTTTTCCAGAACGTCTGAGAAAAAAGATTTCAAGGTCATATGGAGGTCAAAATGGTCATGTGTCGTTTAGTGATAAATTCGCTACAATTCTGAAACTAATTTTAAATCATTGAATTCTTAGTTCTGAAAAAGAATATGTGATCAAAAAGGGTCTCTCGGGCCTTGTTTCGGAGATATAGCCATCGGAAGATCCGGATATATCTTCTATGAAAACCGCTATAAGTTGGGAACCACTAGATGGATTTAGAAAATATTGATGTCATATGAAAGGTATTTTGTTGTTGTTGTTGTTGGTTTTGTTGATGTATTTGTTGTTGTAATTAAAAAATTTCTCAAAATTTAAAAAAGGTCATATCTCCAAAACTATGAATCTAATTGAAAATATTTTTAGAGGTTGTCAAATTACCTTTCATATGACTCCAATTTTTTCAAATCCATCCAGGGGTTCCCAACTTATAGCGGTTTTCATAGAAAATATATCCGGATCTTCCGATGGCCACATCTCCGAAACTAGGTCCGAGATACCCTTTTTGATCACATATTTTTTTTAAGGACAAAGAACTCAATGATAAAAAATTAGTTTCAGAGTTTTATCGAAATTATCACTAAACGACGCATGAACCCCATTTTGACCTCCATATGACCTTGAAATCTTTTTTCTCAGACGTTCTGGAAAAAAACGGACCCTGGATTCGGATTCAGGACGTCAAAGTCCCTAGGAAACACATAGTCTGGTCGAAACGCCATGACATTTTTTTTTTTGTAAACTTGTGTTATTAATATTTTTTCCGAAAAAAATTTAACTAAGCCGCTGGTATAGACATAATTATGTTCATTAAAATGATTCATAAATTTAAAAAAAAAATTTCTCGATTCACTTTTTTGACATCTTTCAGATATTT
Source organism: Calliopum simillimum (assembly GCA_951812925.1). Classification (NCBI taxonomy): domain Eukaryota; kingdom Metazoa; phylum Arthropoda; class Insecta; order Diptera; family Lauxaniidae; genus Calliopum; species Calliopum simillimum. The sequence continues at coordinate 113,531,971 of OX638368.1, forward strand.
AAGGGTAATCGTGTACTACAAATTGTATTATTTTAATCACTATGTGCCATAATTATTTTTTAATGTGTCCAAGGATAAGAAACTATTTTTTGAATCGAAAAAAATTTTTATGCAACATACATAGAATTACATAAAGAAGCCATTTCCAGCTACTTAGATAATTTTCCTTTATAGACTGTGCACAAATCTTTGACTTCTGTTGGCTGTTTTATTGCTTTTGGTTACATTTGCCACACACCACACGTGGCATAAATTTCATTGCTTCATGGCGACACAACGATTCCACTAATGGCATTTTACTGTTCTCGGTTGGCGCTACGCTGATAAGTTGCTGATTATCTGTAAAATACTTACATGCATTCCTTTAATAATGTGCACGCAAATGTTAATTTATATTATTAGATATTTATTAATAAAATAAAAATAATTTTTATTAAATTCCATTCTTTATCGTAGTTACTTTCATAAATTTTTATTACGTATATTAACATAAATTTAAAAATTTTAATTACAAATTTAAGTTCCGCAAAAATTGCATTAAAATTTTGTCTTCGCAAATGTGTCGCTTTTTGCAAAATTTGTACTAAATGCATCCTTGCTTGAAGATATTGCAATCCAAAAATAACAAATGAACAAACGAATGAATAAAAATCGGATGATAACAAAATTTAAAACAAAAACATATTGGGTAAAGCAACTAAAAAGAAGATTCAGCAACTGAGTCAAGAAATAAAATTCTTAATACATGCAAACATTTAAGTAAATTTCTCCTTGGGTTTGCTTGTACATACACATGTAGAAATAACACACACGATACCGCAAACTGCATATGGTGCAGCTGCTGCAATAAAAAATTCGAATTCAACCATAAGAATAACAAAGAATAAACGCAAAAGCATCTTGAGCCTCAGAGGCCGCACAAAGCGTTGCTTAGTGAACTTCTGGGTTTATTGATTGGTTACAATTAACCTAGTAGGAATCGCACAAAAAAGTCTGAAAAATGTTGATGAGGTCGAAAAATGTTGAAGCAATCAAAAAATGTTGTTTTGGTCGAAAAATGTTGAAGACGAAAAATGCTGATAGAGTCGCAAAATGTTAAAGAGTCAAAAAATAGTTGCCAGAGTCGAAAAATGTTGAAACAGTCAGAAAATGATGATGGAAAATTTTGAAGTCGGATTCGAAAAATGTTGAAAAAGTCAGAAAAATGTTGACAGAGTCGAAAAATGTTGAAGAATTCAGAAAAACGTTAATAGAGTCGAAAAATGTTGAAACAGTCAGAAAATGTTGATAGAGTCGAAAAATGTTGAAACAGTCAGAAAATGTTGATAGAGTCGAAAAATGTTGAAGAATTCAGAAAAACGTTAATAGAGTTGAAAAACGTTGAAGCAGTCAGAAAATGTTGACAGAGTCGAAAAATGTTGAAACAGTCAGAAAATGTTGACAGAGTCGAAAAATGTTGAAGTCGGAAAATGTTGATAGAGTCGAAAAATGTTGAAACAGTCAGAAAATGTTGATAGAGTCGAAAAATGTTGAAACAGTCAGAAAATGTTGACAGAGTCGAAAAATGTTGAAGTCGGAAAATGTTGATAAAGTCGAAAATATTGAATACAGAAAAATGTTTTTAAAGTCGAAAAATTAGGAAAAAATCAGAAAATGTTGATAAAGTCCAAAAATTTTATTGAAATCTAAATAAAGTTGATAAAGAAAAGAAAAAATTTAAAATATCTACTTTTAAGGTCCAAAAATTTGCAAAATCTTTTTGAACTTTATAAACCAAATGCACTTTGAAAAAGCTAATACAATTAACTTAAAGCTTCCTATCAAAAAAATTTTCGCTAAAACTCTAAGGAGTCCCCATAAAGTTTTTTTCTAAAACAAGTCAAAAAATCAGTTTTAACCCCATTACTCCTCGGTGGTATATTCTAGACGCCCCTCACATGCAAGTTTTCGTTAGTTTAGGCCTCTTCTATCACTTCTTAGATGCTTCTTAGCTTTATGTAATACACCCTGTATAATATACAAATTTTTGACAAATAAAATAAAAAAAAAGGAAAAATAGGCAAAAATGCAAATCAGCCTTTTTTCTTTCAACTTTTCCATTTCATCGTCGGTTTTTTTAGATAGTATCTTTTTTTTTACAAATATATAGACTGTAATATAAAAAACAAAATGATTTTGTATGACAACATTTTTATTCTTGAATGAATTTGCAGTTGATTTTAACTTTTTTTTAGTTTTTTCGGAAAAAAAATATGCTTTTTGGAATTCAATTAATTTCGCCGAAACTTACAAATTAACCAAAAAGTGATTTAGTGTTATTGGTAAATAACATCAGTCCTCATCTCTAGTGGGTATATAAAATTTAATAGCAGTACAATGTCTGTTTCTTGAAGCTTAAAAGATTAGAGCAATCGCTTAAAAAATGTAAAGTGGGAGCAAAAGATGAATACAGACAGACAAATGTGAGGTACAAACTAATGATGCACATAATGTTGCGCAACATGAGACACAATTGTGGTAACGAAAGCAAAAAAAAAGAAGAAAGAAAAAACCAAATTCCATATAGAAATTATGAAAAATATATCATGAACTGTGGCTGGCAAATGGCATGGTGCAGTAGAAATCTCTATGTCACAGCCGTATCTTAAGTACAGCATACTTTAGAGCGACTGTGCAAGCGACAGTGACGGTGGCGGCAAGCGTTTGCGCTTTCTCTCTAAGTAACTTATATACTTGTACAATTTCTCGGCTTCTACAAAAGTCATAAAGAAAATGCGTTCTGCATGAAACTCTGTTCCCCACTCCGCGCTGTATCAGTGTCTATAAGCAAAAGCAGCCCAATAGACTTTGCATAAATATGCAGATATGAATATCTGCACTTAACTCATAACGGCAGCAGCAGCGTCAGCAATTGTGTCTTCTTTTTGGTCTGCGCCGATACTGCAGATGCAGCTGCAGTTCAGAATTTCACATAAAAATAGAAAATTACTTCCTCGAAGCAGCATTTTTTTCTGCTGCTGCAGCAAAACGCGCAATTTGTTGTTTTTGTAGATTAGCTATCGTTAAGAATAGCCAGCACCCAACTTGAGCAGCTACTCGTTGAGGAGTGTATGCGTTTTAACTTCAAGTTCAGCGCGATATTGTGGTATGGAGAGACAACAAATCCAAGATTTATTTTTGTCTTCGTTTTCTTTATGACAAAATTTAAAATTCTTTAAAATTATCAAAAATGAAGTCCAAAGTTACCAGCGCTATTCCAAGTTGCGGGAGTGAATATAACATTAGGCCATATAACAGTAGAGTAAAGGACCGATTAAAAAGATTATACAATCGATGATAACACAAGCTTACAGACAAAATCACCATATATGTAAAATCAGCTGTTGATTCCGGAAATCATAGTATTTTTTTCTTTCATGTCATTTTCGAGGTATCGGTCATTTTCGGTTTTTGAACCAAAAAAAAAAAAAAGATAGTTCCACTTAATTAAAAACATCTCAAGAACCAAATTTATGGTTTAAGTGTACTATAAATCAAATTAAAGGTTATTTGCTTACCTACAATTGACACTCAAAACACTTATTGGTTGGATCGTTAGATTCGGAGAAATAAATTGATATAAAAAAAAAACATTTTTTTTTTTCCAAAAAATTAAGAAAAAGTCAAAAACAACTGCAAATTTATGCAAGAAAAAACACTTTTTTATAATATTTTGTTTTTTCATATCATAAACTATATACTTATAAAGAAAATAAGACACAATTTAAGAAAATTGATTAAAAAATGGAAAAGTTATTTAAAATTGAATCCAAAATGATCGAATTGCATTTTTGTCTATTTTTCCATTTTTATACCCTACACCCAGGGTATATTCACTTTGTCCTTCCGTTTGTAACGCAGAGAAGGAGGCGTGGCAGATATAGAAAAGTGTGTATATTCTCGATCAGCATCACCTCCTGAGTCGATAAAGCCATGTCCGTCTGTCTGGCTGGCTGGCTGGCTGGCTGGCTGGCTGTGTGTTGAAATTCACTTTTTGGGAATATTGAGTAAGATAAATCAATGAAATTTAAGACACTGCCTTCGTCGTCAAAGATAGCTCGGGGGATTGAAAATGAGCGAAATCGGTCAACGGACACGCCTACCGCCCATTCAAAAAATATATTCAAAATGCAATTTTAGAAGTATTTTTCACGACAATGCAACCAAAATACGCATAAATACTACGAATTATAAGCGCAAGCTCTGAAAAAAAATTTTACGAATTCGGACAAGAGAGCGTGGCATCTCCTATATAAGCAAAAGCTTCAAAACGCTATACTGAAAGCGTTTTTTGAGATATTCGAACCAAATTCGACTCAGACACTAAGAATCATAAATGAAAGCTCTCGACAAAAATTGGGTGAAATCGGACAAGGGGGCGTGGCACCTCCCATATAAGCAGAAGTTTCGAAATGCTATACTGAAAGAGTTTTTTGAGATAATCCAACCAAACTTCACTCAAATACTAAAGACTACAAATGCACTCTCTAAGCTAAAACTAGACGAACTCGAACAAGAGGGCGTGGCACCTCCTATATAAGCAAAAGCTTCAAAACACTGTACTGAAAACGTTTTTCACTCAGACACTAAAAACTATAAATCCAAGCTCTGGACAAAAACTGGGTGAACTTGGACAAGAGAGCGTAGCACCTCTCATATGAGCAAAATTTTAAAAATACTGCAGTGTAGGGTATTTAATGTTTGGCCAGGCCAAATTTTACGCCCTTACTAGTTTTTATTTTATTTGTCATAAGGTTGCGAAGCATAAGGGAGGTGATAGAAGAGGCCTAGACAAACAAAAAATTGGATCTGAGGAGCGATCTAAAATGTACCCTTGAGGAGTTATAGGGTTAAAACTGATTTTCTGACTTGCTTTAGAAAAAAAAAAATTTATTGGGCCACCCTAAGGTTTTAGAGAAAACTTTTTTTTTAAGAAATTTTTAGTTAATTGCATGAGCTTTTGAAGAGTGTATTTAGTGTGAAGAGTTCAAAAGGATTTCACAACGTGCTGGACCTTTAAAGTGGACTTTTAATTATATTCCTATTTTTTCACTTTGGTGGTCATTTTAGTGTGAAAAAGGTTCTATTAACATACAATTTTATATTATTCTTTAGAATTCTCGTTAAATTTTCTTTAATTCGGTATTACATTTGCTTACCATCTTTTAAATTTAAGGTCGAAAAAATACTTCCCTTTGTAACACACGGGTTACTCGCATGCGTTTCGCTGAATATGATGAGCGCATTTTCTACTGGAGCCTTGAAGCTGATTGTTCTTGAAGAGTATTTTTTTCTGACCTCAGTTAAAAAATTGGTTTAATAAATATGCTATCGAATTAAAACAAATTAAACGGACATTCGAAAAAAAATTAAATTGGGATATTCCTATTAACCCATTTTCGGCCGCTGTTCGCGTACGCGAACACTAAAATTGACAATTTTCAATAATTTTTTAAGCAATGAAAGTAAATGATATCAAAAAGATTTTTAATACCTTATCTTACTTTGATCTTTTGGCTGTTCGAAAATATTATTTTCCACTTCCCCACCTCCCTCCATTAGTTTCAGAGGGGTGGTTGAAAAATGCCTTGTTCACGGACCTTTTTTTAAAAAATTATTAAAAATATAAAATAATCACAATAAAAAAAATTAATAATGAGGTTTTATAGCCAAAGGACCAAGCTATGACTTGCAATCCAAAAATAAACACCTGTCATTACCTGATAGGTGCCGGTATGAGTCAAAGTTAGTGTTCGATTAATCGAACGTTTTCGGTGAAAAGGGGCTGGCCATAAGTCTCGCTGCACTAAAATTCGCAAAAAGTTTTTCCATTACCACCGCTTCCACCTATGTGACGATGGCATGAGGTAAGAAAAATAATTTCGTCACTTAGGGGGCGGGGGATGGGAAAAACGGAAAGAGAATTCCCCAAAAAAAAAAAAATTCATAAAAATTTTTTGTTGACGGATTTGGCTGCTAATTACACTAAAAATATTTTTTACATCAAAAAATAAAATAGTCTTAATTTCTTGGCCGAAAATAGGTTAATACTACCATTTTCTTACTACAATGGCAGCTAAAGTCTCAAATGAACTTTAAATGTAAGCATTTTGATGACCAAAAGACAAGTCTTTTAAACGAAAACAATGGTCGCAGAATTAAGCATGATGAATCATAACTATACTACTAAAGACTGGATAAATGGATATGTTTACGGTAACCCGAAAAATAAGGATCCAATTTGAAGAGTTCAAAATGCATAGCTTTTGATCAAGAAGATTATGGCTATCAAATGCAATTGAATTAAATGAATTATACTGTTTCCTGCAATAGTTGACCTCAGATGCAGTACATACGTCAAGCCAATCGTCCATTATATTTTTTCCGCGTTTTTTTATGCGCCTGCGACAATTTTTCATATTCACAAACAAACGTGCTGCGTGGATTCTTCGTTCTTTTTGATTCATACAACGCCATATAATAAACATTAAATGCTGCGCATGCGCAATTAATAAACAACGCTGGATTACGCAGCTGAATGCGGCTTTCTTGCACACTCAGAAAGAAACAAAAAATTTGCAAATTTCAAAAGAATTAATCAAAGTAATTAAGCTGAATGATTTTCATTAGTGTAACTACAAATTTAAAAGATATTTAAGTTAATTTGCGCATGCTCACCCGCCAGAGTAATGTACGAGCATTAAGTGCAGTAAAGACTTTTCATTTGTCGCATAGGTGCAACGGTGTTTTTTAAGTATGTAAGGTAAATATACCGAATTACGGGCTAGTACCTAATTCCGTTCGTTTTGGAGTTTTGTTGAAAAATAAGAAAACTAAGCACGGTTTCGAATATTTTTAAATCAAAGTATAGTCCATACCTATAATTGATGTCAAAAAGTATAAATTTAATTTTTTACATTCATTAATTACTTTACAGTAATGCTTCAAATTATCGGTTGCCGACGAACCGTCATTTTGAACGCGCGTGTTATGTGGAAGTATAAAGTAACATCAGAATTTTTGTAAGCGTTTCCAGGATTCCATGTAAGTATTTTTTATTAAAACATGTTACGTTGTTAATTTGTGTAGTCTTAAAAAACGAATTCTAATAAGTTTAAAACAAAACGAATAATATTTTACCAAAAAACGGCGATTTCATTTAGGCCCTTATGAGCTATTTAAACTTTTAACCCATTCTGTCGCTAAGCCCCACTTACGATTTTTTCTGAATTTTACTCCAGAATATTTATTAGATATCCCGCTATCTTGCCGTATGTGTCGTTAAGGTGTGCTCGATCGCATATCGCCAAAATTCGCGTTATTCGTTTTTTACTCGGTAGGGGGCGCTTTAATTAAAAAAATTTTAACCAAAGTCTAATTATTTTTTATCAAGAAATTTCCCTGAATTTTTTTCAAAATATTAAGACCTGCTATGCGGCCATTATGAGCGACTTAAACTCTCTAACCCATTCTGTCGCCACGACCCACTTACGATTTTTTTGAATTTTACTTCAGAATATTTGGAAAGGTGCCCCGTATCACATCTACTACTTCTAAAATATGTGCCCTCCCGTATATTATCGGAAATTTCGATTTGCCCAAAATTTTCAGATAAAACTAACTCCTGGCACCCTCCCTGGTCGAAATTTTTTGTTCACCTATTGAAGATTTTATTTTATACGTCTGGGTTGTTGAACATGAAAAAAAAAATTTTCTTAAAACCTGGATCATATGAGGGAAGATTATTTTCGAATATGCGCACATATGTTTCTTAAAGAAAACTACGACTACGGATAAATCAATTGTGATGAGAAATCATATTTTCGGTCTTAGAATTGAGTTGTATGGCTAGGAGCCATTCTGAAAGTGATGTATACCTTAATATACCGTAATTTGGTACACTTACCTTATTAAGGCGAATCACATTTGTGCGACGTCAAAAAGAAGCTTAGTGTTAAGATGCTCCTTTTTTGATTTTTTTGAAGAATTTTATACTTATTATTATATACTTGGGGTTGTTCTACAACACTTGAAATATTAGCAAATCATTTAGAGAGTATAAAATTAATGAAAAACTAGTAAGGGTGTAAAATTTGGCCTGGCCAAACATTAAGTACCCTACACTGCAGTATTTTTAAAATTTTGCTCATATGGGAGGTGCTACGCTCTCTTGTCCGAGTTCACCCAATTTTTGATGAGAGCTTGGATTTATAGTTTTTAGTGTCTGAGTGAAAAACGTTTTCAGTATAGCGTTTTGAAGCTTTTGCTTATATAGGAGGTGCCACGCCCTCTTGTCCGAGTTCGTCTAGTATTAGCTTAGAGAGTGCATTTGTAGTCTTAAGTATTTGAGTGAAGTTTGGATGGATTATCTCAAAAATCTCTTTCAGTATAGCATTTTGAAGCTTTTGCTTATATGGGAGGTGCCACGCCCCCTTGTCAGATTTCACTCAATTTTTGTCGAGAGCTTTCATCTATGATTCTTAGTGTCTGAGTCGAATTTGGTTTGAATATCTCAAAAAATGCTTTCAGTATAGCGCTTTGAAGCTTTTGCTTATATGGGAGGTGCCACGCCCTCTTGTTCGTATTCGTTCAGTTTTTTTGCAGAGCTTGCGCTTACAATTTTTAGTATTTATGCGTATTTTGGTTGCATTGTCGTGAAAAATACTCCTAAAATTGCATTTTGAATATATTTTTTGTATGGGCGGTAGGCGTGTCCGATGACCGATTTCGCTCATTTTCAATACCCTGAGCTATCTTTGGCGACGGAGGCAGTGTACCAAATTTCATTGAATTATCTTACTTAGTTTTCCCAAAAAGTGTATTTCAACACACAGCCAGCCAGCCACCCAGCCAGCCAGACAGACGGACATGGCTATATCGACTCAGGAGGTGATGCTGATCAAGAATATATATACTTTTCTATATCTGACACGCCTCCTTCTCTGCGTTACAAACGGAAGGACAAAGTGAATATACCCTGGGTGTAGGGTATAACTAGTAAGGGTGTAAAATTTGGCCTTGGCAAACATTAAGTACCCTACACTGCAGTATTTTTAAAATTTTGCTCATATGGGAGGTGCTACGCTCTCTTGTCCGAGTTCACCCAATTTTTGATGAGAGCTTGGATTTATAGTTTTTAGTGTCTGAGTGAAAAACGTTTTCAGTACAGTGTTTTGAAGCTTTTGCTTCTATGGGAGGTGCCACGCTTTCTTGTCCGAGTTCGTCTAGTTTTAGCTTAGAGAGTGCATTTGTAGTCTTAAGTATTTGAGTGAAGTTTGGATGGATTATCTCAAAAAACTCTTGCAGTATAGCATTTTGAAACTTCTGCTTATATGGGAGGTGCCACGCCCCCTTGTCCGATTTCACCCAATTTTTGTCGAGAGCTTTCCCTTATGATACTTAGTGTCTGAGTCGAATTTGGTTCGAATATCTCAAAAAATGCTTTCAGTATAGCGTTTTGAAGCTTTTGCTTATATGGGAAGTGCCACGCCCTCTTGTTCGAATTCGTTCAGTTTTTTTGCAGAGCTTGCGCTTACAATTCTTAGTATTTATGCGTATTTGGGTTGCATTGTCGTGAAAAATACTCCTTAAATTGCATTTTGAATATATTTTTTGTATGGGGGGTAGGCGTGTCCGTTGACCGATTTCGGTCATTTTCAATTCCCCGGGCTATCTTTGACGACGGAGGCAGTGTACCAAATTTCATTGAATTATCTTGCTTAGTTTTCCCAAAAAATTTATTTCCACACACAGCCAGCCAGCCAGCCACCCAGCCAGCCAGCCAGCCAGCCAGCCAGACAGACAGACGGACATGGCTATATCGACTCAGGAGGTGACGCTGATCAAGAATATATATACTTTGCTATATCTGCCACGCCTCCTTCTCTGCGTTACAAATGGAAGGACAAAGTGAATATACCCTGGGTGTAGGGTATAAATAAGTATATGAGGCTATGAGCGCAACAGTGGCCTAACCTTTACTTATTTGATAAAGCAAAAGCATATAACCTGAGTCGATACAAGCACAAGTTATTTGCCTTTGATTTTTTAACGAACTGAGAGTAAGGCCACTCTTGCGCTCATAGCCTCATACATAAATGCCAACATAAGATAATATTTTAATTCATATTTTTGAGTTTTGCCTTCATTTTTAATATTTTTTTAAAGCACATAACTCTATATTCAACATAACATAACACTCAACGTGTCAAAATATTTCTTCAGTTCAAATTTTATGAATTGACTTTTCCATTCATTTCTTTTCCATGTTCATATTCTATTTGTATATGTATGTAGGGTGAAGTGGGGTATCTTTGACACCGGAACACATTTGTCTTTGCCATTTTCGATGTGAAAACTACTTACGACCCAAAAAGATTAAATGGATTAAGACGATTTTCCAAACAAATGTGCCATTAAATGTCCCGGGGCTCAAAACCATGTTTAAATATAAAATTTGATATTTTAACTACCGACATTGACCAGAGCTTCAGTACGAATAGCTTGGGAAAAGTATAATTTTTAAAATTTTACTATGAAATTATAACATATAGCCTTAAAAATTTATTCTCTGCCCTGTTCCTAACCGCTTCTTAGTGCACTTTAATTGCCTGTTTTGCATATTACTTTATTTTCTAAAAAAAAAACTTATACGACATTCTCTCAGCTACTGTTTTTCTATATTTACTCTTGAAAAAATTTTTTTTATTAATTTTAAGAATTTTAAGTGTGTTACTTAATGACATTTATATATTGAAAATTAACTTTAAATTGAACTTTTAGTCATATATTTGCAAAGATCGATTTACATACAAATCTATCAATGCATTTTCTAACACATAATTATGACAAATTAGGTGGCAACTCTTGCCACCGCCCAATCGGTATTGAATCTAATTTCAATGGAATATATCAATAAATAACACAAACAATAATTATGGCATCAAGGCTTACGTATTAACACACAAACAAAACTGACAAAAGTTGGCTTCGCAGCCGGGAAAGGCTGGTGCATTGGTCTAACGACTCTTACTGTGAACCGTGACGCCCTCGGTTCAACTCTCGCCCAGGCCAAAAACACAAAAAGTTTTTCAACTTGCAATTTTTCACAACATAAATACATAGTCTGATGAGTCTTTGTGGCAAGAGACGAAACATATGTCACTATAGCCGAGTTTTTAATCCGTTCCTTAATTTGTCGTAATTATGTGTTAGAAAATGCATTGACGGATTTATATGTAAATCGGTTTTTTATTAATACTATATTTTTTTTTTCAGAATTTTTAAGTGTGTTATCTACTTAATGACATTTATATATTGAAAGTTAATTTTTAATTTAGTTTTTATTATTTTTTTTAAATATTGAGTAAAAAAAGAGATCTGAAAGTGAAGAGAAAGAGGAGATTCAGTGCATTTACAGCTCACTCAGTTTTGGATTTTCGATAGTGAGTGTTCGTGCGATATTTTTTTTTAAGTTTAAAAATTTTGTAAAGATCACAAATGCGTGTCATTCTCCGTGTAAGTTTTTATACCCTACACCCAGGGTATATTCACTTTGTCCTTCCGTTTGTAACGCAGAGAAGGAGGCGTGGCAGGTATAGAAAAGTATATATATTCTTGATCAGCGTCACCTCCTGAGTCGATATAGCCATGTCCGTCTGTCTGGCTGGCTGGCTGGCTGGCTGGCTGGCTGGCTGGCTGGCTGGCTGGCTGGCTGGCTGGCTGGCTGGCTGGCTGGCTGGCTGGGTGGCTGGGTGGCTGGGTGGCTGGCTGTGTGTTGAAATACACTTTTTGGGAAAACTGAGCAAGATAATTCAATGAAATTTAGTACACTGCCTCCGTCGTCAAAGTTAGCTCGGGGGATTGAAAATGAGCAAAATCGGTCAACGGACACGCCTACCGCCCATACAAAAATTATATTCAAAATGCAATTTTAGGAGTATTTTTCACGACAATGCAACCACAATACATATAAGTACTACGAATTGTAAGCGCAAGCTCTGATAAAAATTTTAGCGAAATCGGACAAGAGGGCGTGGCACCTCCCATATAAGCCAAAGCTTCAAAACGCTATACTGAAAGGGGTTTTTGAGATATTCGAACCAAATTTGACTCAGACACTGAGAATTATAAATGAAAGCTCTCAGCAAAAATTGGGTGAAATCAGACAAGGGGGCGTGGCACCTCCCATATAAGCAAAAGATTCAAAATGCTATACTGAAAGAGTTTTTTGAGATAATCCAACTAAATTTCACTGACACTAAAAACTATAAATGCAAGCTCTGAACAAAAACTGGGTGTACTCGGACAAGAGGGCGTGGCACCTCCCATATAAGCAAACTTTTCAAAATACTGCAGTGTAGGGTATTTATTTTTTGGCCAGGCCAAAATTTACACCCTTACTAGTTTATATTACTATACATCTTCTTTTCTCTTTATATATTTAAATCAATAAACAATATAAAGTGCTATCCAGCAGTTTCAACTTTTTTAAAAATAATTGCTATTTTCATTGTGATATTACTGTTTTCGCAACATTTTGTTATTCTCCGTTTAGCAATTTTCCGCCAGTTTGTTTTTTGCAACATTTTGTCCATCACCGTTTAATAACTCTCCTCTCGGTTTTTTTATACCCTACACCCAGGGTGTATTCACTTTGTCCTTCCGTTTGTAACCAGAGAAGGAGGCGTGGCAGGTATAGAAAAGTATATATATTCTTGATCAGCGTCACCTCCTGAGTCGATATAGCCATGTCCGTCTGTCTGGCTGGCTGGCTGGGTGGCTGGCTGTGTGTTGAAATACACTTTTTTGGAAAACTGAGCAAGATAATTCAATGAAATTTGGTACACTGCCTCCGTCGTTAAAGTTAGCTCGGGGGATTGAAAATGAGCCAAATCGGTCAACGGACACGCCTACCGCTCATACAAAAAATATATTCAAAATTCAATTTTAGGAGTATTTTTCACGACAATGCAATCACAATAAACATAAGTACTACGAATTATAAACGCAAGCTCTGAAAAAAATCTGGGCAAATTCGGACAATAGGGTGTGGCACCTCCCATATAAGCAAAAGCTTCAAAACGCTATACTGAAAGCGTTTTTTGAGATAATCCAACTAAATTTCACTCTGACACTAAAAACTGTAAATGCAAGCTCTGAACAAAAACTGGGTGTACTCGGACAAGAGGGCGTGGCACCTCCCATATAAGCAAAGTTTTCAAAATACTGCAGTGTAGGGTATTTATTTTTTGGCCAGGCCAAAAGTTACACCCTTACTAGTTTTTTTTTTGTTTTTATTTTTCCTTGAACTGCTTATTTAAAAAATAAAAATTTTAATTTAGTCTTAAAACACTTAAATGGACTTTTCAAAAATCCAAAATAAATTTGTAGTGTTGCCACCTGGTTATTATCGAAAATCTTATATAGTTCTTACTTTTTTGTCTAAATTGAAATCTTTGGTTTAAGAAACGCTCATTTTACAAAACTTTCAGTGTTGCAACCCGGCTTTTTGTTACTTTTTTTGTCCAATGTGCACCGTAGGTATCAGGGGCAAATTTGAAAATATGACTTTTTTGGAAAAATATTTAAAAAATAAGCACTTTTTCTTAGATTTGTTCCTAAATTATACAGCACAACAATGATTTTGTTGCAAGACAGTTGAAGGCAATTTCTGTACTGTCTTTGTGAATTCAAATCCGAGGTCAAAATTGGCCCATCAGCTCTAAACTTTGAGATATTTGAGGTAAAAAGCACGAACACAAACTTTTTGAAATTCGATGCAGACTGCACAGAATTTTTTTTTTTTTTCTAAAAATCGTCACATAGTGCTACGCTTTTCCTTCAAAATTAGCACTTGCAAAATTTTGAAAGTTGCAGTCGATTTAAGATGACATCACGTAATCCATAGACTGCTTCGGGACATTATAAACATATGATTTTATAATATCTTCTTAAATCGACCATAACTTTTGAAGGAAACATCGTACGACTCTTTCCAAGAGCTCATTTTAAAGAAAATGAATAGTATGAATTAGGTAAAAAAATGAAAACAGATTTCTAGTGTCAGCATCTAAGCTCTTAAATAATCGTGTTCGGGTTTTTAACCTCAAATACCTCAAAACCTAGAGCTGATACACCAATTCTTAGGTCAGACTCTGATTTTAAGTAGTAAGTTCCTTCGGAATTGACAAACAACTAAGATCATATAACATGCAGTTCTTTAAAAATTAAGTGTTAATGGTACCCCAGTTTACCTTATGCTGCTTTCTTTATATGGGAGTGTCTGTTTCTGTAGGCTGAGGCAACATTTCATGCACAATACACACACAGATAGAAATCAGTCAACGCTATATGCCTTTCAAGCTGAAATAATTATTTTAACTGTCTTCTTTTATCATAAAATTTGTCTACGCATTCACGTTGCGTTTGACAAGTTGAGACGCCATAAAAAATAAATCGCAATGCAATTCCGCGAGCACATTTCGTTTCATTACATTCAATTTCAAATGTAATCTGTTGTCAAATGACTATGAGTGTGTGACTATGAGTGTGTGACTATGAGTCTGTGACTATGAGGGTGTGACTATGAGTGTGACTATTTGTGTGTGAGCATTCCGCCATGGCTGTGGTTTCTACAGACTTTATGAATTTTTGTTCAATAATCAGTTTAAGTTATAAAGTTGACATATATTTATTGCGTAAAAACAAAAGACTTCGACAACGAACTTGTTAAATTTGATAGTTTTATTAACTAATTGTTGTTGTTTTTATTTAATTATAATACTTATTGTTCATAATTTTATTTAAAGAATTTAAATGTTAAAACATATAGTTCGCTGCTATTTATCACAAAACGTGGGAACTTTAAGTTATGCAGCGTGCAGCAATGATATCGAAAACAATGCCCGCATCAAGCGACTGACTCTACCACTAGGTGCCACATAATAATGACATCGTAAATTTTCAGCTAATCGTCTGTCATTGCAAACTTGCGTGAGAATTCATTCAATACCAAATAAATCTAGCAAGAAATAGCATACTTAAAATCAGGCATAAAATGGATTACATGCGGATTATGTGCTAAATGATACTTTAAAACAATATTTTATTAATAATAAGTTTTTTTGCATATTATTTGATTTGTTTTTAAATTTTAGCTTAAAATACTTTATCAAATATGTGTCGAAATAGTAACAGCTAGTAAAGACCAACAATTTTAAATGCCAATCACATGCTCAACTTCCGCTAAAAGCCTACATGTGTAGCTAATGACTAGCCGAATTAAAGGCCATAAAATCAACCCATATCTAACCTTAAAGTTAACTTAAAAACACGTGTTGTACAGCCTACAAAAAAAAAAACAAAAAACATTCCAATTTTATGAGAAAATTCGAAAAATCAATGTAATTACCTGGAAAATAACAAACATTAAGGCAAAACAATAATCCTACTGTATGTCTTTACACAGCAATTACAAGTAGATACATAGATCTAAGAGGTTCAAGCAAAAAGAAAAACCCAACAAAATACACAAAAATCCCACAGTTTCAAATATTTGGTGGTATGCTCAGAACATAAAGAGACAGCAAATGACAAAAATAATTGACAGCAAAGAGAGATTCCATGTCATGTTTCACATGCATACAAGTTGAAGGTGCATGGATAATGATGTTGTTAACATGACCAATGTCATTATTATTGTTGTTGTTGTACTCATCAGTATACTTTTTGGTAGCACTCTGTTCCCGCTGTTGTCATATGCTGCATGTGTAGCATATAAAATTAACAAAAGTCAAAGGAAATTCATGCAACACAGGTAGTTCAAATGGAAAATGAGTACCTATAAAAAGAATACAAAAACGAAATGCAATTCACACCGTATGAATGAAAGAAAGAATTACTGAAAGATACAACAAAAAAAAAAATGAGTCACTAGTCCGTGAAAAGGCTCACAGTGTTCAAAAATTTCTCATTTAAAATCTACGATATTTCAGTTGCGACAAGGCAATATGTATTTATAGAAACAAGAGTTCGCCTTGTGGCCGAAATTCGACCATTTCGACTTGACCATAATATAAAGAAAAAAAGTTTTTACACCTTTTCTTGGTCGATAAAACACAAAAAGCTTTTAATATTCTTCCTTAGGATTCGGATCTGCATCGGTGCAGCAGCTTAGTTGCAATATCGTGCTTTCCATACTCAAGAGCAATCAGTTTTTAATATCTTTCTATATCTATACCAAATTTCATAAGAATCGTATGCAGTAGTTTCACCGCGAGAGTGTTTTTTCTATTTAAGGCGTGGCACTGCCCACTGAAATCATAATGGTCATGTTATCGTTCTTTAGTGCTAACCCTATATCCATACCAAATTTCGTTAAAATCGATGCAGCAGTTTAGCTGTGAGAGCGTTTTTTCCATTTAGGGGCGTGGCACCGCCCACTGAAAAACATAGTGATCATATTATCGTTCCTCAGTGCAAACGCTATCTTCACACCAAATTTTGTTAAAATCGATACAGTGGTTTAACCGTGAGAGCGTTTTTTTCCATTTATAGGCGTGGCACCGAACACTTTAAAAAAAATGTAGTGCTATGCACTGCTCCTTCTCACATCCTTTCAAACAAAAAATAAATCAAGCAAATCGGTTGCGATTTAGGTATAGAAACAGGGACTGAACCGATTTTGTTTGCCTATTTATATAGTAGATACTTATACTTATGTATTAGCGCTCTGCACAATATATCTTGTTGGAGTTTCAGACATTAAGTTTCAAGATACGTTATGTCCTGCACATACTTTTCATATATCAAATACTTCAGTTAGTGTCGCGTCCAAATGTCTTGATAGTGCTTGGATATTAAAGAAGTAAAAATAATTACTGCGCAGTAGGTCGGATCGATAAAAAAAATATTGGAAAAACCGCCCCATATTTTAAAGCTTACCTTGAGAGTACCTAGGAACCAAAAAAAATAAAAAATTTTTTCCGGACCACTCTAAAAACGGCCGAAAATGGTACTTTTTTCATAACTTCGGCAGGTGATGCCCGATTTTTAATAGCTATAAATCGTTGTGAAGGGCTTAATTAGGGCTACATTTTTTATTCATTTGTATATATGTATTCTCCATTAACTCCTAGGAGAAGCACAGGGCCAACATGAAACGTCTATATTTATTGCGATCCCTTGCGATGACTTTGATCTCTTGCCACGACTTTCCCGATTCTTGGATTTCTTTTCCCAGCGACCTTTTCCAGTTGATTTTGGGTGTACTGCGTCCTCTACTGCCTTGTGGATTCCACTCGGCATTTGATACAGTGCGAGGTCATCAATCCTTCAGTATATGCCTCAAGCATTTGTTGACGAATACTTGCAGCTTGTTTGTAAGTTGTTCAGTAAAAAGCCATGTTTCGCACTCATATAACAAAACCATTTTTACTTTCGAATTAAAAATGCGCACTTTCGTGGATGTAACGGAAGAAGACCATATTTTGTGCAGTTGAGCAAACGCGCCTTTTGCTTTTGCTTTTCTTGAGTTGATATCCTCTTTTGCTCCACCATCCATGGAGATAATGCTGCCTAAATACGTGAAGCTCTCGTCGTATTCGATGTCATCACTGCCAGCTTTAAACGTGATGTCATTTTTGTTTGCGTTCAGCTTCATGCTTTTAGTCTTGGATGCGTTAATTTTTAGGCCGGCCTTCTGCAATTCCAAGATAAGGTCTTCAATCTTGCATTGCATATCTAAGTGTATGGACGATAGAAGGCAAGTGTCGTCAGCGTAGTCGAGATTTTCTAGATGTTCGGTAAGGTTCCATTGGATATCTATCCCTTTTGGCCTCATTAAGAGCTTTATCTAGGATATTGTCAGGAACGATAAGGAAGAGAGATGGTGATAGTAAACACCCCTGCCGTATGCCTGAATTAGTGATGAATGTTGGTGACAACAAACCGTTGTGTAACATACTGCACGTACTGAATTTATGGCCTTTGCGGCAATACCTCTTCGCTGTAGTGAAACTCAAATGTTTTCTCGGGAGACACTGTCGAAGGCAGTGTTGTAGTCTACGAATGCAAGTTGAAGAGCAGCACGCCACTCGCATGATTGTTCGACAATTATTCTGAGGGTGTTGACTTGATACGCGCATGATCGGCTTGGCAGGAATCCTGCTTGATGCCTTCGGATGGCCTAGTCAAGCTTTTCACTTACCCTGTTTAGAAGCACTTTTGTCAGTACTTTTGATGGTACTGAGAGCAAAGTTATTCCTCTATAATTTTGGCATTCACTTGGGTCACCTTTTTTCGGCAATTTGACAAGCATTACATGTAGTCAATCTTCTGGCAAACGCTCTTTGCTCCAGATTCTGGAAATCAGAAAATGAAGAACATTAGCTGATGTAATGGTATATGTTTTTAGCAGTTCAGCTGTTATTTGGTCTATACCGGCGGCCTTCTTGCTTTTCATGCATTAGATAGCTTTCACTTTTTCATCGATTGTAGGCGGTTGTGTTTGTATTCGACTACTACTGCGAATCACTGCGGCAGTTGTAGTTGGTGATTTTGGTTGCGAGAATGTAGTAGATGTGGGATTCAGTACGTCAAAAAAAAACTCTTTCCATCTACTCAGTTGATCGTCCGCGAATGTTAAAAGATTTCCGTTTCCTTTGAAAGGGGGATT
This sequence comes from Calliopum simillimum, assembly GCA_951812925.1. Lineage (NCBI taxonomy): Eukaryota > Metazoa > Arthropoda > Insecta > Diptera > Lauxaniidae > Calliopum > Calliopum simillimum. Next base: position 113,550,686 of record OX638368.1, read on the forward strand.
CTGTTGGTGTTTTCTGCCAGATAGTCTGCGAGTGATATTGTAAAGCTGCCTAAGATTTTGAGTATTTGGAGCGCTTTTGGCTTCGCTCGCGAGCTCATTATACATTATTTTTTTGATTTGTCTGCACGAACGCCTACTTCTTTATTGAGAAAGTAAAAGACCCTATCGGCGTCGTTGTTTTGCGCTTTAGTTTTAGCGTCATCTCTCAGTTTTCTTGTTTCCTCGCTAATCCACTGTTTCTTATTCGAGGGTCGAAACCCAAGTATTTTTTCACTGGAGTTTAAGAAAGCTGACCTAGCGGCACTCCATGACATTTCAATGCTTCCATCACAAACGAAAACCTTCGGATCTCGTCGTTGTTTAGCTTAAGCACGTCAAATTTTTTTTTGCCACAGATTGCTCACTGGGACGTTTAATAGCGGCTTGTTTTGTCAAATGACCGCGACGAGAAGATGGTGATCGGAGCCTATGTCAGCGGTCCTATTTACTCATAAGTCCAGAGGACTCTCTCACCATTTTCTGCTAATGCACAAGTGGTCGATTTGTTTATGAATTTGGCTTTTTTCAAAACTTTTAAAATTGCTCTCTTTGGATAAAACTTAACGCCTCTATTACTTAAACAAATTCTTTACATCTTACAAAAAAACTGTCATCATTGACCAACAAGAACCAAAATTTTCAGAATTTTTCTGAACACGCCTTTTTCATAAGTTTGAAAACATGAAAATCGAAACAATTTTTCGATTTCTGATAAAATATTGAAGCCAAAAAGTTTCTGAGCGATTGGTGATAGTCGTGCAAAAAGTTGATTACTTTTCAAATAGAATTTGTAGTATACGCATCAAAATAAATACAGCTTATCTTGTATGAAGTTTAATTAAAGGTCTTTTTTGGCATTAACAGTATGAGCAACCCCACTCAAATTGCATTATTGTTTTCTTCAAGTATCAAAATACAACGAATTCCTCCAGTAAGAATAAAGTCAACTCTTTAGCGTATTTTGTCCCCAAAGTTTTGCTTTCATTTATCTTTTGCTTATTTTCGAAAGAATCAAATTGTGGACACTTTTACTACGAAACGAGTTGATTTAAAACAAACCGCTAGCAGAGTGAACTTCGCATGTCAATTGCATGAAAAATCACAGTTTGAAATCTCTGCTTAAAAGGGAATTCAACAGCGTAAGCAACAACCACAGTGGCAGTAGCAAAAGCAGAAGCGCACAGGCGTAGGCGTGTGTAGGAGTTGCGTTGTTTATTTTTGTATACAAATTGTATTTACTTAAATGGTCTGCTAGTTATATTTATAGACACGAAAAAGATGACTACAAAATGAGCAGAATAAAATATAAAAAAATAAATAAAATTAATAAAAATATATCTACTTAGACAGATAAAGAATGAATAATGAAGAAGCAGCGCAACATTATGACTGCCACACACTTTATGATGACGAAGCTATTAAGGTGCGGCATAAAAGATGACAAAAATTCATTTACATAAATACATATGGGACGTTTCCTATGAAATCGACCACCTTTCACCAACATCACTTCATTGTATTAACCCATTTTGGGCAAACGCGTTAAAAAATTATTTTATTTTTTGATATTAAATATATTTTTGGAGTAATTGGCACCTCCTGAATCTTAATCCAACAATAAAAAATTTATACCCCACTCGTTTAACCGTAACGTTAAAAAATCAAGTGTTCGATTAATCGAACATTGGCCATTAGACCATACTACAAGATCCCATACAAATACGACCAAATGTGGTTTTTGCGAATTTAAGCATTATGAGGCTTACTGGCAGCCCCCTTTTAACTGGCATCAACGATATGTACCATCTGGCTGACGGCTTATATGGAGTTCAACAACCACGTTTGGTCGTATTTGTATGGGATCTAACGACCAACGTTCGATTAATCGAATACTAACTTTGACTCATGCCTGGGTCTATGAGGTATTGACGGATGATAATTTTTGTATTGTAACTGATAGTTTGAACCATTGGCTATAAAACCTTATCATTAATTTTTTTTATAGTCATAATTTTATATTTTAAATAATTTTTTTAAAAAAAGTGTATCGACAAAGTATTTTTCAACCACCTTCCTCAAACTTCTGAAGGGATTTGGGGAAGGTTCAAATAGTATTTTTGAACAACCGAAAGATCTTAGTAAAATAAATCACTAACTGTCATATAGACAATTTAACTGTTCGATTAATCGAACAGCGACCGCAAATGGTTAAATTGCACTTCTAAAGGCCATTCATTTTAGCTGAAGTAGTCTACTCAAATTAATGCCCCATTGAAAAGTGACTGATTCATACAATTTTTGCACAGTGGGGCTGTGGCTGGTTTCACAAAGAACCTCTCATATTCATATAAAATGTTTAGTTAGAGTTCAAAAATGGTTAATATTTATTGAGTGCATTATACACAAAAAAAAAAAACAATATTATGAAATTTAATTTAAAAAGCATGCGCACGTTTCATTTTGATCGATATCAGTAAATTACAAAAAAAAAAAAACAAAATTTGTCACATTCACATTTATGGTTTGGTGGTTATTTGAATTTTTAATGAATTTAAACTGAATTACTGTCATGAAAGAAAATGTTATGTTTGAAACTCGTAAACGTTACTGCATTTAATTTTAGATGCCATTAAAAAAAAATTTTTATATTGTTTTTTTTTTTTGTTCAATTTATAATTTTTAGCTTCTTGTTTAAGAAAATTCTGAACATTTCAATTTAATGCTCATAAAATTGTCTTTGACTTTATGGAAATAGAAATTTTTATGACAGTTGCCAAATGGCATTTTTTACATTTTAGCTCATAAAATGTTGATCTTGGCTCTTATTTAAATTTATTGTAGGATAAGCTTGTGAGATATGCCACCCCCCAGGCGCTATGGCACCCGTTTCAATTTCAATACTTGCAGCTTTCGTAGCATTCAAATATGAACAAAATTTAATTTAGACTTCGTAGTAAATAGTTTGTTAAGCTGCAATTGCAATAATTATGTACTTCTGTGTGGGATTTTTAAAGAAAAATTGAGAATGTAAACGGCTGATTTTTGTTGCACATATATTACGAGAGGTAGCAGAGGGGTGAGTATTTTATACAATAGTATGGAGCACATATGTATCAAAATAAACAGAATTGAAAAAAATTGCGTTTACGGATGAATAGGAGTTTATTCGTTTTGTGGCATATTTTATCGGTATATGTAATAAAAGGAGAAATGGCACCCAACACAGAGAGCTATATGGTCCGGGTGACATTTTGCTCTCTGCATGTTTTATGATAGTTGGGAGTCTTATATGAAACCATGATACATTTCTGGCAACAACAACTTAAGAGCCTTTTAATGTGCCAATATCTCCCATGAGTTCGTGCCACATCATTCATAGTCTCGGGTGATTTGGCACTTATTTTCAAAAATTTTTGCTTAAGTCTAAGTACTATTAAGGTAGTGTTAAGAAAGTACATACTATAAAAAGTGCCATATTTCTTAGGAAAACTTTTTATAAATCTACAAAAAATCTATAACTATGAATATAATACTGATTTTTATCATAATTTTGCACATTTCCATGTTAAATAGTAATTAAAGTCTTTGAACGATTTTTTCAAATTTAAATATTTATTTTATTTCCAATTTAAAGCCGACAATTTATGAGAATTTTGTAAGAAATTATGCCAAAATTATTTCAAGATAGTCACACATGAAACACAATAATAATGTTAAATTAATAAAACAATAATTAGTTTTAGCTTATATATCGTTATATGTGTATGATAATTATGTTGATACAACGACATTCAACTTATCATATAACAAAACCACAAAAAACAAAAGAAAAGATAAATCCAAACTGGTTTCAAATTAATTTCTTAATGAATTTGATCTTTTTTATTAAGCCACTGCAATAAATGTTGTTGCTACAGTCGGTCCACAGCAACAATGTTTCGCATTTTAGTGGCTTAAGTCGAAAGCCACTACATCTGCATACGAAATCTAGAATGTAGGATACGTATCGTCACTCTTAGGCCAGATTCACGAATGTGAAAATTATTGAATTTGAGAAATTGTTCTTTGAAATTTTTTTAAATATTAAAATTATATATAAATTTTGCTTTTTCGTGTTTTAAACTTTGCATTTGCTATTAAACCATCTTAGATATAGCTTTCATACTTCTGGCATAACTTTATTGAACTATTTTGTACAAGAAAACCACATTAGTGCAAAACTGAAAAATTTGCACTTTCGTGCATATGGCCTAAGAGTGACGATATCAGATAGGGTCGAAATTTAGATTCATCCCGAAACCGACTCAGAAGTAAAATATCCGCATCATTTTTTTTTTTTTTTTTTAAATCTGAGAAAATCCAATGGAGCACTTTTGATTCTACTGAAGGCCAATTTTGGCTAAAAAAACTTGTTTTTTTGCCATAACTTTTTTTTATTACAAAAAGGATATCTAAATGAAGACGATGTTCTTATAAAAATTTTGGTGCTTAAAAATTATAAATTTTTTTAGGGATATAATATTCACGTTTTTAAATCTATTTTTTTATATTTTCCAAGTATGCGGTAAAAAAAAAACGATTTTTTACTCAAAAGTAAGGCATCTAACAGAAAAAATGTTTGAGGCAAAAAATGCTTAGAACTGTCCAAAGAATACTTGTGATTTTTGTCTGAATTTTTTTTTTTTTTCAAAACTCGGCCAAAAACTAAAAAATATAAAAAAAACTTCCAAAAATTCACACCTATCCTTGGAAGTATTCTAAGCACTTTACGTCTTATGAAATTGTTTTGTTGATGCCTTGGTTTTGAGTAAAACTAGCATTTTGCTTAACAGCTGAAAATTCAATTTGATAAATTTTTGAAAAACTATAAAATATTTTAAAAAAATTCTGACAAAATTCACACGAATTTTCTGGGTAATTTTAAACATTTTTTGCCATTTCCACTTTCTTCGTAAGATTCCTTGCTTTTAAGTAAAAAATCGTTTTCTCGACCGCGTAATTGACAAAACATAAAAAGCGATTTTTGGGATGCGAATATTATCTATATCCCAAAAAAAAATTTATAATTTTTAAACGCCAAAATCTTTCTAAGAACTTACTCTTTATTCCTTAAGTACCCTTGGGTATTCATTTTGTAATGAAAAAAAAGTTATGCCCAAAAAACATGTTTTTTTTTTGGCAAAATGGGCCTTCAGTAGAATCGAAATTACCCCCTTGATTTTTCTCGATATGAAAAAAAAAAAAATTATGTAGATATCGTTTTTAATACTCCCTCTAACTTTTGGGTCAGTTTCGGGATGATTTTGTTTTTTGCTTCATACAAAATCAAACCAAACTTGCATGATGTTACGGTATGTAATAAAAAGTTGGCCAAATAATTGAGAAAAGGCCGTCCCAAAAGGCTTAAGTACCAATTTAAGACAAAAGTAATATCATAATATGAATTGGATGACATTTGGATAAAAATGATTAAAATTGTTTTCTGTTTGCATAAAAAGTTTACCTAATGATGTGAAATTGATGACATTATGTTGCAAAAACAACACAACAATAGGATATCGCACGCAAGCAGCTATTTGCAACATTGTTGCTGAAACAATTGCATAGTGATTGCAAGCAAGCACTTGTTACTCTACGGTTGTTACCATGTAACAAAGCAACGCAAAGCAACAAACAATAAATAAAATTTTCTATACAAACATATAAGGTAAAAATAAAGAAATCAACAAAACAGAATTGAAAAATGTTTCATTCATTAAATGTGAACATTTGTAGCGCAACACCACCAATTGGTGATGCTAAACAAAACAAAACCAAAATGTCAGAGAAAAATTGCAAAGATAAACAGTTTTTGAAGCACAGAGACAAAAACAAAAACAAAAGAAGGAGCCAAAACACACACAGGTCTTTGTACGAGCTAATGTATGTGTATGTATGCATACAAACATACCTACATATATCAGTAACTAATAAAAAAACCACAGATTGTATGTTTTAAGCCTAAAATATTAGAGTTAATTTTGAATGTAAACATTATTTTTGCTTTTGTTACAGTTGTTTGTTTTTGTAAAAGACAAAAACAAAACAAAAAAAGGAAAACAAAATCAAAAACAACGCGTTTTTGTTATTGCTATGTGTGTGTGTGTGTCTGCAGACAGCAGAGCCGGCTTAAGTGTTGTGCGCTCTTCTCAAAATGTCAAACTTATTTATACTCATTTAAGTCGCTCTCTAGTAACAGTTTCTGCAGCTTACACTCGCACTCCCATCTTCTCCTTTTTTTTCGCTCTTGTTTTTGACTCATTCACTCATTTACTCATTTGCACCTGTAGTCAGCTGTTTGTTTTATTTAGTAAGAACCAGTTTCTTTTGTCGTTAAAGTTTCCTTTTCTCTTGCCCCAAACAAGTGCTAAGTTGAGTTTAAATTTTGCTCTCTCTCTCTCGCGCACTTCGGCGTTGCTGTTTAAGCCGCTCACTTATGCAGCTACTCAACTCGTGTGCTTGTTGCTCCTACTGTTGCGCTACGCTCACTCAGTTTTATTCGAACTTTCGTTGCGTTTGTACGTTTTCACGGCGTATACGTTGATTTCACGCGCGCGTTTTTGTTTCAAGCGCCGGGTTTTTTGTCTTCAGTGGCGATTTCTGTGTGTAAAGTGCAACGTTGTTGTTTTTATCAACACACTGTCACATTGCGCATGCGCGTTGTTTTTTCATTGATTTCGTTTTATTTTTTTTGAATTGCGCATCATTTAAGTGCACAACATGAAACAGGTGAATTTATGCATAAATTAGTGTGTACCTGTTTTATAAAAATCTATATAAAAGTTAAATGTGCACAAATATACATACTCATGTACAAGATAGATGTTTTAAAGTGAAATGTTGATTTCCAAAAAAAAATTTACAAAAATTAAGGTCCATGGAATTAACTAAAGCTTTTGCTTAGTGATGTTTTTCTCATTAACGTCCTTATTTTACTTTCTTCCATATTTGTCGATAATTTCGCCTTTTATGCAACGAGCAGAGTCAGCTCAAGATTATTGGAGGAGAAAAACATCAAAAAATATAAGAAAAACGACAATGGGGAGCTAAATAAGAAAATCAGTAGAAGTACGCTAAACAATGTGGTTGTTCCATCATGTTTTGAGGCTTTTTCCCAGTGTGGGGGTAGTAAGAGAAGTAGAGGAAATTGAATTTCTTTTAATGGTCGAAGGCTATATCGATACCTAGAGCGCTATAGTCCTATCTCCACATATTGCAATTTTGAGATTTTTGCAGTTATGGTATCCTTGTGGGCTTCTACACCGAGTGATAAGCCGTAGGATGTCAAAATACCACTAAAACACCAAAATATTTGAGAATTAAGAAAAATCCTACATATCTTCAAACTCAAATTTTTTGAAGAGCGCTTCTGTGCTATCTCCACTGAATATTCAAATGTCACATTTTTTTTTTTGTTTTTTCGTATTTGCTACGCTTTTTATGACTTTTTACGACATTTTAGTGGGAAATTTTTTTTTTTCACTCAAGGGTCTCCCTTGAATGTCGGAAGAAAAAATTTCTAAACATTTTTTCTTGTTTTTGGGCGATTTAGTGTATGTATTAAGACTAACGAGACAAACAATGTCCGAGGAAAAAATGGGCGGTGCCACGCCTTTAAAAAAAGTCATATCTCTGAAACTATTTTATGCACATAGATGATATTTGGTGCATATATTAATTGCATCGGGACAATTTACATTCTTTGGTTTAATTTAATTGGAGATGGCCCACCTTCTCTAGAAGAGAAGTTGCTAGTTGTTCATAAAATTTACTAAACGTGTCGTTTATTCTAATTGTAGTGCAATTCTATACACGGGCAAAAGTAATGGCATACTATAAGTTGGCTGGGACTTAGTTAGAAAATAATAAAATTAGTTTAAAACATGAAACCGTGTTAAAATATACTATAGGTAAAATTATTGCGTATATCGCCATATCAAAATAGCAGCCAATTCTAAATAACTACTGTTTGAAATCTTCTTTTTGCATTTCCCAACAATTGAAAAATTGAGATAGGACTATAGTGCTCTAAGGTATCGATATAATCATTAGAAACAAAAATATTTTGTCTAAAATAGTTAAATTAGATTTTCCGCAACTATTAATATTCCAGTAACACAATAATCCGAACCAATTAACCAAATTAGCAAGAGAATGTTGGCTATACAGAACCCCTAAGCAGATTGAGCACGTCTGAAATCTTCTATGCTTAATCCAAATGAGGCGCCACAGCAATCATGATATTCTCATATAATTTCCTTTCTGTAAATGTGGTTTTCCATATTCTGAATCAGCACTTATATATATTTAATTCCTCATTAAACGAATCACTGAATTCGATATTTTTATTTGGCTTTTAAGCAAAGTTTCAAAATAAGGAAGTCATAAAATTTATAAAAAAAAAAAATATTTATTAAATGCCGCGGACATGTCTCACCACCGAAATCTTAATCAATGTAACATAAGGGAAATTTTTTATGTAAATATAAGATTATTAGCTTAAGATTTCACTCTATTCTTCAGCACTTGACTTTAGTTTTCCGTTTTTTCATGATACAAGTGATACTTCTTTGAATATTTTACATTCATTGCATTTATTGCTGAAGTTTCATCGCTTAACCCACATTGGCCAGGTACCCGATTTCGTTGAATTTTTTTTTGTGAATTTTAGAACACAGGTTAACTTGGGTCTAATCAAGAAAAATCCGTTAGAGTTTTTTGAATATCTCAAATGGTTTTCGAGTAATGACTGGGGAAGTTTTCTACCCCTTAGACCAACACATATACTCAATACGGAACAAAACTGGTTTTTGTAAAGTTTTTGCAAGTTTATATGAAAAAATTATAAATTTTCATTGATATGTCGTTTTAAATGTTGTTATATGATCAATGGAACCCACTCACCTGATAACCACTTAGCTCAATTAGCGCACATTCATAACCAAGTGGCCACAGACCACGTGACCAAATGACAACATTGGGTCATTAGTAAAAAAAAAAATCTTATTTTCAAAGATAAAATTCTGGTTTTAGGAAAAAGGAACTGCACTAAAGCGATATATTATTTAAAAAACTATTTTATGTTCTACGTATGTTATTTAGTTACGTCAAAGCCCCTGCATGTTCCTGTTATCCATGATCAGGTGACCAAATGGCCATATTGCGCATTTCAGAGCTAAATGCTCAAAATGCAGCTACTTTTCACTTTAAAATAAGAATATCTGAAAATTCTGACGTTTTTAGCAAATCAAAAACCTTCAGAATTTGGAATCAGAACAGATATTGCTCACAAAATATGCGAAAAGTAGATACATATTGGCCCAAGGGGTAGAAAACTATCCCAGCAATTTTAACATTGGATATCTTAGACATGGCAATCCCGATTTGAATTATTTTTTCACTTACTGAAACTACCATCCCGTGACAATGTAAGACGAGTGCTGATGTTATCATTTTGAATATAAATATGTTTTTAGTTTTTTTTTTTTTTCAAAAATGGTCTTTTTAGAGACTTAGAGTTAACATGATGGAGCGCACACTGGGACTCCATGTTCAAAACTACCCACAAATCGCAATTTTCATCGAAATTTAAAAATTCTGAATGGTGCGAAGCTTAATTTCCTAAATATGTCTCAAGATGGGATTCTGACGCTAAATGGGGGTTTTTGGCTTTTGAACGCCCGCGAAAGGCAAAAACCTTTTTTTCCTCAAGAGGAAAGCATCTTACGAAAAAAGTGTACCGAGCATAAAATGCTTAGAATCGTCCAAGCAATACGTAAGATTTTTTCGGAATTTTTTTAAACTTTTTTTTTGAATAATTTTTGAAAAAATTTCAAAAAAAAATTTAAAAAATTATTAAAAAAAAAAGTTTAAAAAAAAAATCAGAAAAAATCTCACGTATTGCTTAGACGATTCTAAGCATTTTTTGCCTTGTACACTTTTTTCGTAAGATGCTTTCCTCTTGAGTAAAAAAAGATTTTTAATGGTATCTCTATTTTGTGAACATTGAATTACATTTTTCCAGGTCACTCGGTAAATTGATTAAGTCACATATAGGAAATTAAGCCTTGTACCATTCTTCAGTATAACACTTTAAGGATTTTTATATTTCGATGAAAATTGCGATGTCTGGGTGGTTTTGAACCAAATCACTTCTATAGCCCCAGTGTGGGGCGTTCTGGACGTGGTGAACCCAAGGTCACTATGATATACAAATGAAAGCCAACATTTCAAAATCAAATATGTAGCAACAAGTAATTTTTAGAGTTAGTTTTCATAGAAATCCCTATTTTAGTTTAGGTGCAGAAATCTACCTCTCTGGGCCAATATGGGTTAACCGATTACTTTAATTTGAAAAACTACTTTTCAAATATTTTTTAATATAAAACAAAATCCCACAATTCTTTTTGATTATATAGCTACAATAAAAAGTAAAAACTTAATTCCAAATTTTGTGCTGCACAAATTTTACTTTCGCTTTATTTTCGTAAAAAAAAACTTTTGTACAAAAACTTAATAAGAGATCTGATCTGAGATTTTTTTGTACTTTCGAATATTTTCACTGCCAAACCTCTGTGTGGTTGTTGATACGCAATTACAGTCATTTCATCTTATTGAATCAAACGTTTGCGGTGCCATATTTGAGGGCATCTTCAGTTTTAAGCTTTAAATCAGAGGATAAAAAAAAATGAGGGAAAAACTGGTATTCTGTTTTGTAGACATGCGACTTCTTAAAGCCAACGTTGGTTGCTTTCTTGCTTGGGCTCATTTTATTGCAACGCTGAATGTTTTCTTTTGACTGGAAGTTGACCTCATTTTAAGCGCAAGGCACAGCCAGCAGCAGCAGCAACAGCATTTATTATCTCTTGCTGCTGCAGCCTCTTATTGTGTCTGCTGCAATTGCAATTTAATGGATTGTTTTTTTTTTCTTTCTTCAACTGCTGCTGCTGCTGGTTGATATTCGCAAATTACGCGGTACTACCATACTGCATATTGGTAGTATCATGTTGGTACCTCATGTTTTGCGCTCCGAATGAGGTCACGTGCATATTGATGGATGCTTATTAAAAGAAAAGAAAACAAAACAAAACAAAAAAGGAATAACAATAAATATAATATAATGACAAAGACAAGTTGTTCTACAACTTTTTGCAGCAAAAATTTATTGCTTACTGTTGGTGTTGTTCCGAAAAGACTACAGTTTCCATACAACATAAAGTTTTCTTTACAATTATGAAGTAATGGCACCAAAACAATAAATTTTATATTAAAAATATCTTTCTTTTTCCACAAAAATAATAAGCAAATTTTTCTATCTTTTACAGCTTTCCGCACAACACACTAATCATTCTTAAAATTCTATACAATAGTGCTAGAAATAAACAAGCAAAATACGTGCCCAAATGTTAAGAAAACATTTAGAAAAGTTGTCAAAAATAAAAAATTGAGCAGCAGAAAATTCGAGAAAAAAAAAATTATATAAAAAAAAAATACACAAAAAATCGAAAATTCTATCTAAATATCAAATAACAACTTTGGCTGCTGCTGCTGCTGTCATCTTCAATTTTCAACTGCCTACATTTTGTCGACACACTTTATAAGTGAAAGGATTACGTCGCTGATATATTGTGTATAAATAAATATCTGTCTGCGTGTGTGTATGACATAAAGAATATCATCGATAATAAAACCTGATACTTGTGTGCTTCGCATATGAAACAAAATAACACAGCAATTGTTCTAAATTGCTGTCTGCATACTTTTGTATGCCAGTGTTTGTGTTAATAAGACGTGTTTTATAAAGTGTTTGTGTTTTTTTTTTTGTTCTTACCTTTGTGGTTTGTTACCTTTTTTGTGTTTCTTCTTGACACATGAAAATCAATAATTTTGGATTATCCTTTGTTTGGCAATATGAAACTATATATTATAATAAATGTTAACCTTGGATTATAACTACAATATAAATATTTATTTAAATGGTAAGTGCTAACAATTAAAAAATTTTACAATAGCTTAGATATTATTTCTTTTTTAAGCCAAAAACAAAAAAAAAAATATATTAAATTGAAAGACTCCCTTGCAGGACCACAGACTATTCCAAAACTAATTTACAAACTAATCCATAGGAGAAACCGATTAGTCCGAAATCTGGTCCTATCACATATAAAGATCTATTTACGTTTTACATTATTTATCAATAGCCGTAATCAATTGTCTTCCTTTGTATTACATTTGGACCAGAAAAAGGTCAATTGTCCTCTTATGCATTATATTTGGACCAGTAAAAGGCCAATTTTTTTTATGTTATTTATAAATTTGAAAGAATTTAATTTAATATAGAAATTTGACACAAAAACGTCAAAAAGTTTCATAGACGAATATGCTAAAGAGTTTGTTTTATATTTCTAAGCATTGTGTTCCTGGTTCGAATCTTAGTGTGGATGAATTTTGTTTTTATTAATTTTTTTATTATCCCTGCAGCACCACGGACTATTCAAAAACTAGTTCGCAAAGTACTCCATGGAAAAAATCGACTGGTCAAAATTCTGGTCTAATCACATATAAAGTTCTATTTACGTTTTACATTGTTTGCCATTGCGCGTAACCAATTGACTCCTTATGCATTACAATCGGACCAGAATAAGGTCAATTGTCTCCTTTTGCATTACATTCTGACCAAAAACAGGCCATTTTACACATTCATAGCAGAATGTACTAAAGAGTTTATTATATATTTCTGAGCAATGTGTTCCCGGTTCGAATCTCAGTGTGGATGAATTTTTTTTTTATTAATTTTTTATTAGTGTTGCATATATGTTTCATTTTCTGCTCCGAAGAATCTTCACACAAATTTTGTACAAATTATTAGATAATTAAAAACTAGAATTGAAAATCAGTGAGTGGAGGTTTTGAACCCGGGCCTCTCTACGCGGCGCAGGTCATTAGAGCGATACACTTATCGTTTGCTCTTCTTCTTTCTCTTAAAATTAATACATGTTATTATCGTAAGTTGAATGATATTTTTTTCTTAATGAATTAATTGTGAATTGGTTTATATGCGCATAATATGAATTTTACATAAAATGGTTTAAAATGCTTTCATATGAACTTCTATATAAATTTTATACAAAAAAAGTATAAAAGATTTTTATACAGTGATACTATAAAATTTAAACCAAATAGTTGAAATTGTGTTAATACTTCATGTGTATACATTTTATACGAACAATTAAAAACAGTTTGTATACCATATTGAAGCATAAATTTTATACCAAGTTTAGTGTAGATCTACAATACATTCATTCCAATTTGGTTTGAATTTTATTCCCAAACTTTCTGTTGTCTACCAATAAAACTAAAAATTTTAGTTTTTCATTATCAAAGTAAGCGTAGAAAAATTACATTATTATATTTGTGCTCAGTGATAAGTAACACCGTTCGGCACAAAAAAAAAAAAAAAAAACACATGAGAAAATCCAAAAAATTCTTAAAGAAGACGTTAAAAAAAAATACCCGTGTCTCGTGGTTTTTCCCCAGCACGTCATATTTTTGTTTGATCGATTTTTTAAGTTTTTTTATCCGCTGTACATGAAAAACACAAAAATACCGCATTCTTGTGTAAAATCGATAAATTTAACTATATGATCCTTACATCTGAGGTGTATCAAGTGTTCAGCAAACTTATGCAGGATATTGCTAGGAATATTTTTGTACCAGATTTTAACCCTGTACAACCCCCACATATGGGTCGTTTTTGCCCTTTTCTTGAAAAAGTACAAAAATGACACCTAAAACAGGGGAATATTGAGTCAGTTTGTACTACAGAAATATTTGCTTATTAATTTCACTTCGAGTTGCTGAACACCAAAAAAGCAAAATTTTATCCCGAAAGCAAAAAATTCGTTCAATTCAGTAAGCAGTTCTAACAATAAATATTTTACAAATTTCACCACACTGTAAAACTCCAAAACTACATTTTGGACAAAACTCGTTCTCAAAAGATCATAACGGAATCATACAAGGATCATTTTCCTAGAATACATTAACCTATTATATCCTGTTTTTATGGGTCTTTTTGACCCCTTTTTCTGAAACTGAGCCACGATGGGTTAAAAAATTTTGCAAAAATATCCTACAAAAAATTTCACTAAGAGTTGCCAAAGACGAAAAATTCTTAAAAAAGAAGGTAAGCGCGTCAGGGATGTAATTAATATACAATATGAAAAGTCCTAATTGATTTAAATGATTTTTTTTGGTTTCGGGCTCAAATTTCAACCTTTGCGTGCTTAAAAACTAGTAGTGAAATTTTATAGCAAATTTTTATGTAGTACCTACTGACTCAATATTTCCCTGTTTTGGGTGTCATTTTTGTACCTTTTTAAGAAAAGGGCAAAAATGGCCCACATGTGCGGGTCAAACAGGGCTAAAATTTTCTACAAAACTATTCCCCGCAATATCTTGCATAAGTTTGCTGAACACATGATGCACCTCAGATGTAAGGATCATATAGTTAAATTCATCGATTTAACACAAGAATGCGATATTTTTGGTTTTTTCATATGGGATTTTAAAATTTTGAGAAACCATATTGGTTCCAGTTATAGGAGAATCATTCCTAACTATGCATGTTTCTTGCACCTCCAAATCCGATGTGCATGCTGCCGAGGCAGGTGGATTAACCACGCTCTGGTGGGTACCACTTGGAGAGTTATTTCCCATCGTTTTTCGATCCATGCTTCATTAGTATAATCTTCTCGGCAACGCCCCACGCAGTAAGTTATAAGCTTAAAGCTGGATTCGGCAAGCGCTGCAAATATAGTGGCCAAATTCACTTTTAATTTCAGCCGCCCAATTTGGAACAGACGCTGACCTGGGAGCCGCCCACTCTGGATCAGACGCTTCAGGATTTCGACAAGATGCTTATTTTAAGGCGGCATCGACTCGCCTTGTCAGTGCCAGTTACGGGCATTGTGGGTTTTTTCTTTCGAGGCGCAACGCTGTCCAACGCTACACCCTTCCACACCCTGGCTGGTCACCCGCTTTTAGTCGCCTTTTACGACAGGCATGCTTACCTCGGGCATATTCTGACCCCTTACCCGCAGGGTATTTTTTTTTAACGTCCACTTTAAGAACTTTTTGGATTTTCTAATTTGTTTTAAAAAAAGTTCCAAATTGTTCCACAGTGTAATATATGGCCACCGAAAAATTAATTTTCTATATTTTTACAAAATTTTTAATAGTACAGGCAAAATAGGAAACGTCTGGCGATTTTTGGAAAGGTACTTGAATCGTCTTGGTTATTGTTAAGCGTGTTAAGCTGAAGCTAAAACTCGATTTGCGGGACACAAGGGGGTGTGCGATCGCCGCCATCTTGAAAAGAAAAGTGTAATGTTCTTTCTTCATTTATATGAAAGCCGTTCATTTTTTCGGAAAAACACATTCGCACTTTTGTCTTGACAAAAAATAGGTCTTCATTTTTTATCATGTAGTTTTTACTCTAACTTTATTATTTTCCAAGTTATTAACGAAAAACTGAAAAATTTAAGGGGTTGTTTTTGTTCAACCTTGAATTGCCATCAAAGTGTTTATTTTACGCAAAATATGCTTCTATGCTTTTTTGTAGAGCAGTTTCAGACGAACAAATTGACATATATTTTGGTAAGGGTAGAGCGTTCATATCCATTTTTGAGTGGAGTCTTTTTTTGCTAAACCGACCAAGGCTCGACTTGACATCTCCGATTTGTATGAAAATTGGTGGAATGTTAGTATTTGACACACATACAACTGTGGTAAAATGATTTTCCAAAATTCCGAAAATTTCCAAGATGGCGGCCACACGAAGTTCGATACAACCTTTGGATAATCACACATTTGAAAACTCATAGCTCCTCGGTTTTTTATTCGATTTTGATGAAATTTTCAGGGTTTCTGTAGAAAAGTATGTGCTTTTGAAAAAAAAATAACACTGAAAAAAAAAAAATTAAATTTTGGTGGATAAAAGGATTTTTTTTTTTTTTTCAAAGCCATTTTTAGAGCTTGGTGCACCCTTTTTATTTTTTTTTAAATATTTTTATTCAAAAGTAAATTTTATAACAATTATTCTCCGGTCCTCAAATTTGTGGTATGTTTTTCGGTTATCAAGTTATGAGTTTTTGAAGTTGTATAATGTTGTGTTTATCATGAGTCGTTGAAGCGCTGCTATAAAGGGTTGCCACCGTCCGGACGGAATTTTTTTTCAGTGAACCCTGATGAAAATTTTTATAGAATTTTTTGTGGAACATTTTAACCCATTAAAAAATTCCATCCGGACGGTGACAACCCTATATAGTAGTGCTTCAACGACTCATGATAAACACAACATTATACAACTTCAAAAACTCATAACTTGATAACCGTAAAACTTACCACAAATTTGAGGACCGGAGAATAATTGTTATAAAATTTACTTTTGAATAAAAATATTTCAAAAAAAAAATAAAAAGGGTGCACATGCCTTAAAAATGGCTTTGCAAAAGAAAAAAGGCTTTTATCCACCAAAAATTAATTTTTTTTTTCAGTGTTATTTTTTTTCAAAAGCACATACTTTTCTACAGAAACTCTGAAAATTTCATCAAAATCGAATAAAAAACCGAGGAGCTATGAATTTTCAAATGTGTGAGTATCCAAAGGTTGTATCGAACTTCGTGTGGCCGCCATCTTGGAAATTTTCGGAATTTTGGAAAATCATTTTACCACAGTTGTATGTGTATCAAATACTAACATTCCACCAATTTTCATACAAATCGGAGATGTCAAGTCGAGCCTTGGTCGGCTAAGCAAAAAAAGACTCCACTCAAAAATGGATATGAACGCTCTACCCTTACCAAAATATATGTCAATTTGTTCGTCTGAAACTGCTCTACAAAAAAGCATAAAAGCATAATTTGCGTAAAATAAACACTTTGATGGCAATTCAAGGTTGAACAAAAGCAACCCCTTAAACTTCTTAGTTTTTTGTTAATAACTTGGAAAATAATAAAGTTAGAGTAAAAACTTCAGGATAAAAAATGAAGATCTATTTTTTTTCAACACAAAAGCGCCCATAAGTTTTTCCGAAAAAATGAACGGCTTCCATGTAAATGATGAAAGAACATTACACCTTTCTTTTCAAGATGGCGGCGATCGCACACCCCCCTGTGTCCCGCAAATCGAGTTCAAGCTTCAGCTTAACACGCTTAACAATAACCAAGACGATTCAAGCACCTTTCCAAAAATCGCCAGATGCTCATTTTTTGTGCTATTTTGCTTGTACTATAAACAAATTAAGGTTTTAAAGTGTTTTTTCACATATTTAAGCAAACTTTTGTTTGGGAAGCATATTCTAGAAATGTTGTCAGTACCAGGAAATATATCTAAGCCATAAAAGTTATTTAAAAAAACTTCAAAATGGAGAGGAAACAATTCAAATAAGTCAAATGCGTCAACTACGTAATTCAAATGACATATTCGAGTTGTCTTTTTGACGTTAACGTCATTTTGCATACAAATGACAGCAGCTCATGTCAGTACATGTACTTGAAACCCCACTTGATGTAGTGCCATTAATTCCAAAAAACGCTTAACACGTAAATACTGACAATAGAAATCACATTTAAAAAATTGAAATGCATCCGCAAATCGGATTTTTTTTATTTTTTCTATTAAATTTTTTGTTTGTCGTTCAATTTTTGTATTCAAATCAAAAGACAAGACAAGAGATCTTTAATATTTTATTAATACGTATAAGACATAAACTGGTTGACCTTCAAAAAAATGAAATGTTAACACACGCGTCATATTTGTTTGGGGGAGGGGGCACAAAGTTTGAAACAAAACACTGATTGACTACAAAAATAGAAATCAAAGTGCTGTTGCCGCCTTTTTATAAGCAGATATCCAAAATAAAATAATCAGAGTTATAATAAACGAAATGAATGGAAAAGAAGAAAAAACAATATTCTTCTAAAATTTATTACCAACAACTTAAGATAGCGTTGTTGTTAATAAATAAGGCTTAATTGATTGTAATGTTAAATGAGTTTTGTGTGTTTGCAAAAATCGACTAAGATACAAATGAATTTGAAAAAAAAACTGCAAACAAACCAAAAAATCTTTTCACTTTCGGCTTAAACATAAGCTGACGTAAGAATGCCATAAGATATTGCTAACAATAGCGTTTCAAAATAAGTGGAAGCAACATTTTTTGCAGCGTGAATTTTTCGCTTCATTTCATTAACTTGCCGCTTTCCATCTCATATGTGGTATTTTGGCTACAGTGCTTTAATTTGCAAAAGAAAGTGAATTAAGAGCTGAGGCATCTTTACGCTGCTTTGCCATTGCCATTGCTCTCTTGACCATCAACAGCAACAACAACGTTCATAATTTCATGCTTTGCAGATTTTTGTTTAACAAATAAATCCAAAAAAGGTAACAAAGCCAAACGAAATTTTCAAGCCAAAACACAAAAATCATATCCGAGTAATAACGTTGCAATTGTGTTCGAGTACGTGATTAACTTTTATTGTTTACGAGTTACCAAACATGATGGGGCACAGCAGCAGCACTTGGTATCTACTGGCATTTGCTGCATTTCCACAATTCGTAGATTTCAAGTTTTCTTTTATCTTATTGATATTTTTTTTTTCTTTTATATCATTTTGCTCATTTTTGTTAAATTTCTGCTGCAACTGTGTGTTGGCCAAGTTAATTCAAGAAGAAGATTGTCGCTACGTGACATTAGCAATTTCTACAATTTGGTGATTTTTTTTTTTTTAGTTCATTTCCTTTAGATTTTTGCTATAAGTCTTTTTCGTTACTTAGTTTCACTCTTTTTTCGTTATTGTGATGTCAGAGGGCAATTTCGCTTATGCCTTTAAGTGTGGGTTGGTAGTTGATTACATACTACCACTGCTCGATGACGGCTATGAACTACAACCGCAACATTCAATGAAGTGACTTTTTTTTTGCTGAAGAAAAAAAAGTGAAATTTTTATTTTTTTTAATATAAAATATTGTTGAAAGTTTTTCAAGTTATATAATTACTTAGTTATTATTTTGGAAATGCCATCTTTTATTTTTGAGTAAATAATTTTTATATGACATGTTATCAAAGTAATGTCATATACAGCAAATAGTTTGTGTGTAAAATTCATACCAAATTGGAATGAGTACAGATCCACACCAAACTTGGTAAAAAATCTATGCTTTAATTTGGTACACAAACCGTTTATGCTTATTCGTATAAAAGAATTAGCAAAATTTAAACTATTTAGGTTAAAGTTTTATAGTATCACTATATAAACATTTTTTATACTTTTTTTGTATAAAATTTATATAGCAGTTCATATGAAAGAATTTTAAACCATTTTCATTCATATTATTCCCATACAAACCATTCTACTTACGCACAATAAGTATCATAATAAAAAAATATTATTCAACTTCCAATTTGTCTTTTCTTCTTACACGAGATAAAACTGTATGTATTTATCTATGTATGTATGTTCGTATGTATGTTTTCTCGAAAACGACTACAGCGATTTTAATGAAACTTCGGATAATCTTAGATATTAGCACACAATGAAGAATGAGCTAGGTTTGAACTTTGTAAATGCTCACCAGAGGGCGTGGCATCGCATTAAATTTTAAATTTGATATGGTCATAGCTCGCAAACCATACAAGGTATTTGTATAAAATTCGGTGACCGAGTACGGCTTGATAATACTTTGTAACAGACGGGCGGGATCGGAGAAGTGCCAAGCCCACTTTTGAGCCCTTGAAAATTTTGATTCAATATTACTCAAAAACGACTCCAACAATTTTGTTGAAAATTTAGGAGATGTTACCTCTGCAAACAAGTTTTAATATGTGATATGCCGTTATATTGGGAAAACTCGTTGAAGGGCGTGGCACCGCCTACAAAAACATAAAAAAGAAAACTAATAAAGTAATCATTCTAAAATCAACTGGGGGAGCCTACTTGCTATAAGGCATCTCTGATCTGAAAGTGGACAAAATATTGCCGTTGCGCGTGGAACCTCCCATACAAGCAAAATACGTTGAATGCTATTTCTCGAAAATGTTACAAGGTATTTTAATGAAATATGGTATATAGGTACTGCTTAATAAAACCTTGTAACAAATGAAAAGTGGGCGGGATCAAATAAGTGCCACGCCCACTTTTAAACCCTTGACAATTCTGACTCAATATTACTCGAAAACGACCCTGACACTTTCGATGAAAATTTAGGAGCTGTTACCTCTGCAAACAAGTATTAATATGTGATATGCCGTTATATTGGGGAAACTCGTTGAAGGGCGTGACACCGCCCACAAAAATATAATGCGCTATAAAAAGAAAACTACTCAAGCAATCTTTCTGAATTTAACTGTAGGGAGTCTACTTGCTATTAGGCACCTACGACCTGAAAGTAGGCAAAATATCAAAAGTGCGCGTGGAACCTCCCATACAATTAAAACACATTAAATGCTATTTCTCGCAAATGATACAACATATTTTGATGGAATTTGGTATGCGGATCTGGATCAGGAGTATCTAAAGCATAACAAAAAGAAGGCTTTGTTCAATATTTGCCACTCCCGCTTTTTTATCAAAATAAAAATGTTGGTTAATAACTCAGGCACAAAAAAATTGGAATGAACTGTTTAATTCTTATATGCAGTCTTATGTACTTTTGACGCTGAATCCGTCTTCATCAGCAGAACTGTCATTATACCTGCAGGATTTTGAGATATCTTTGCTTGAAGTTGAAGAAAATGCTGTGTTCAGTCTTACAGCGTAGCTACAAGAAAAGGTGAAATTCTTTTTCATAAATAGCATCTAATAGTTACACTCTTCCTTATCCAAATATCTTTTCGGATTTTTCCAATAGGATTCTTATTTTCCGCGTTATGATCTTTTGAAGATAAAATATTTCAGCCGCCATACAAAAGACGAAATATTTTGAGTGCGCGGCATATCCCATTTATTTATTTTAGGGCATTCTATTTCACCAAAAAAAAATTTTGAGTTTTGGATATTTTTCGATACCATTCGATGCTTTCCGAGTTTTTTCTTATTATTATACTCATCGTTTATTTATCATTTTGAAAGCAAGACCGTTAGAATTGAAAAGATACAAGTTTCATAACAAAAAAGGGCTATGAATAAAAACATCGACTAAAATAATAAAATTAGATTGCTGACCGAGCAGGGATCGGTCTTTAGGTACTTAATTTTAAGAGAAAAAAATTTCATAACTTAAAATATTTTCTATTATGGTTATGTACTATATGGTTATGTAAGGGAAGAGCACCGGGTGTGGGCACCTTTTTGTTTTCGACTCATAACTTTTGACCAAATGAATATTATGCAGACATATACTTAAGTATCAATGGAAAGCTAAAGACCTTAACTGAATACCGGTGAAAAAAGTAAATTGAACTCGTCAGTTGGAAAAAATTTTTCAAAAAAATAGTGCAGTGATAATTTTTGACAAAAAAAAAATAAATTTTGGTTCGGTTGTGGATACCCTAATAAAATCTGCTAAAAATGGGAAAATATGAAATTAAACGCAATCAAATGGTGAAAAAAGCTAAACAACTTTTTTTCTGCGATATCTTTAAAGGGCCTATTGGTTCTTTCCTTTCCACCAAAAAAAGCGTAAAAAGGGATAAGTACAATTTGTTATGTTGAGTAAATCACACGCATTAAATAAAAAAAGTAGGGTGCCCACAATCGAGCTTATTGGATGCCCACAACTGACTTTGACAGCCACTTTGAAAAGCAATAAGCAAGCTCTGTTGTGTGAACAGTTTGGTTGGATAAGGTTCTGAATCAAAAAAAAAAAATATAATTAATTTACTACATAAATATAGTTTGCATTCAGGTTTTTGGATTGATTCACTTCTATTTTTCGCACTTGGAAAATGATTGAAAAAAACTTTTTTGTTTTCTTCTCAGCACATAGCAAGTGCGTCTGTTTGCTCCGGTGTATGCACAAAAACTTCGTGCTGTCATAACATGCGCTTAGCATTTGTCAGCACAGCCGTATTTGTTTTCTGTCAAAAGTTAAGGGGGGGTGCGTACACCCGACTCATACCCGCTGGTGACACAATTCCCCTAATATTAGTTGTTTAAAATTCTAGGAAACCAATTTTCTTGGTTAAATTTCTACAAATTTTGTTGTCAAAAAAATTATGCAAATAAGTTTTTATTTATTATTTCGTAGAATTTAACTTAACGTTTGTGCTAAAAAAAAGGGATTAAACAAAAGCGTTAAATAAGCAACGCTAGAAAATAAAAATCTACAAACAAGTTGCTCGCCTTAGTCTTTCGTTTAGCACGTAAGAATATTAATATTTGGCAATTTATGTGTCAAGCACCAAAGCGAGCGAGATAAATACAATATTAAGTTGTTTATTTGAAAAAAAAAAAAAAAAATGTTCTTCAGTTTTATGACGCAACAGCAAAGCATTTCCGTTCATCACTAATTAGGCAGGTACCTAAGCGAATATAAAGCGCGTCTTTTTTTTATCTTTCCCAAATCATTTGGTCATTTTAAGAAACCATGCTACTGTTTTGCTTAGAGGATGTGCTGATTGTTGATGACTCAATTAAATGTTTTTTTTTGGCGCTGTAGCAAATCTTCGCTGCTTAATTGGGTTTCAATTTCAAGTCAAAATAAAGTCAAGGTTAAGCCGCTTAGATTGTCAATGATACGAAATGCTTACGAATGCTGTGGCCTGAAGTTGTTGAAAAACGAAAACTTTATAAGTAGCATGTTTACAATAAAATCAGCACTTTGATTTGATTTCTTTTTGGATTTTTTAAATTAACAAATTTGGTAAATAGCTGCTACCAAATATAGGCTGGCGCCAATGTGATTGATATAAAGTCTTTGCCAATTAGAAAATTTTAATAAAAATCTTTGTTTTTTTTTTGTCGTTTTTTTTTTTTTTTTTTGTGACAACTTTGACATAGTTAATTTACGTGTATTGTGTTGCCTACGCTGTTTTGTATTTCATCAACAATTCATCAAACTTTCATTTAATTGGGTCAAATCTGTATTTTTTTGCGCAAAATTTATGCGTAGCAGCCGTCCATCACAACCATAAGTTGACTTTTCATGCTGGAAACATGTTTTTCAGCTTAATAACTCAGACGCTGAAAGTTGATTTTGTTGTCTAAGGAATGAAAAAAAGACGGCGGTCTGCAAATTTTTTAATCAACATTAAGCGTATTAATTGTATTGATGATAAAATGTTGTTGAGAAACAGCAAAGAGGCCTTAAGCAAATGCCCCAAAGGAAGAGTGAAAGTTGGCTTTTATTATGATTATTTAATTAATAACTTTTTCTTTGCAATTTTAACCGTAAAACTAATAAGATATAATTTTAATTGATTTTTACATTTTTGGCTAATGCATAATATACTAAACCAACAAAATATTTTAATTATTTGTGTAATAATTAATATAATCATAATAGTAAGTTGCAACAACGATAAGCAAATAAATGGTAAATAAGGTAGCTACAAACATATTGCCAAAAGCATAAAAATGAAAACATTTCAATTAAGGCAGCTTTAGTGAACTTTTCCTTTTCAAAGCGATATTACTTGAATTTAAACAAAAAAAAAAACAACGCACGCTAATTAAAACATTTTCAAAAAGTGTACTGCAATTAAGGCAAAGTGCTGCTTATGCTCTTGAATAATTAGCTAATTATATCACTAGCTACATTTAGTCTGACGCACTTACCCCATATGTATGTATGTTATTTTGAAAAAAACAATTTCAAAAAACTTCATGGGATCTGCACATACTCCTAAAAAAATATAACAATTTATTTATTTTAATGTTATCTACTTAAGTTACTTTAAGTGAATTTAAGTAATGAGTTTGACACGCGTTTCGCAGTCAGCCAACCCAGACAGTGAAGCTTCAAATGCCATTGTTAATTTGGGAAATAACTTGTTTGCTTATATTGTTAATGAGAGCTTATAATTACTTACGTTTTTAATAAAACAATTTGTTTTGTAATAACAATATTCCTAAAAATTGAGGTAAATGTACCGACTTGCGGGCTAGTAAGTAATTTCGTCAGTTTTTCGTTTTTGCCAAAACATAAGGATACTAAAAGCATTTTCATTTTTAAGCCAAAACATACTCCGTACTTTTAGTTAATGCCAAAAAATTAAAATTACACTTTTTTATTGGGAAATAACTATAGTTATGTTTCAAGTATCTAATTTCCAATATCCTTGATTTCGAACGCAAATGTTATATAGTAGTGCTAAATAGCATACAAATTTTTGTAAGGGTTTCCAGGATCACATGTTTTATATCGTCGCTCACTTAATTGACATTTTTTTTAAATCCAGTTTATTACAGATTTCTGAAGATCAACCTCAAATACACCTTCACCCAAAAAATTGGAACGGTAACACAAAAAAAAATAACTATATTAGGTGATATTAAAAAGCCCTAAATGCATTCAACTTTTTTTTTATATGTCAAAAGGCCCTAAATGCATTTTCTTGCAAAGTAAATTTCAATTTGAACAAATTTAAATTACAATAGATAGCTTAGTAGCTAGAATTTGAATTTCTAGAGGAAGTTTCAATTTTAAAAAGTAAAAATTAGTGCATATTTTATGTCGGAACGCGTATGTAGTCTTCGTTTTCATTTTTTGCAATGAGTATTACGGAAAATATTTTGTGTGAGATTAATGCCTCTGATTCAATCCCGAAATAATTAAAATGTGATCGGATTCTAAATATGAGGAGTTCAATAAAGACGTTTCAATTGAAAACGGTACGAAGGGTCGAAGGGCCGAAAGACAGTTTGGACCACTTTTTACGTCAACCGGTATTATTCACCTTTATTGCAAACGCACGGAGAGCAATCTTTGATGCATTTTGGAAAATGCCATGGGAGCAAAAAAAGTTGCATGTAATAGGCCTTGTTGATGCGGTAAGCAGAAAACGAGTTTCGTCCAAAAACTCAGCACGTACTCAGTCTCTAGAATATTTCTTAAAACACAATTCCCAACGTTTGCAAGTACTTATATGTTTATCCTAAATTTGAAGATTACTTTTTGGAATCGGTTTCTCCAATGATAAATGATGCTTCCGTTCCTCAATATGCCTGCGGTCGCAGGTGATCCTTGTTAATGATTTAGTGTCCTATAATCCATTTTTCGTCCTTGGGGGTTCGTACCACGGCGGTTTTTCTTTTGTTGACTGGTCCTACCTAATAAGTTAGTACTATGAGGAAGTACTTGGCGAGGCGGATAGAACAGCTCACAACATATGAATACTATAAGGAAGTATTCGATGTGGCGAGTACCACTGGTTACCCAGAAACCTATCCAAACACTATAAGGATGTGTTCGTTTTCACCTAACTGCTCACATCTTATGAGTACTGTAAGAAAGTATGTACTCGGTGAGGCAGGTAATGTCAGCACGCACCGTGCGAATACTACAAGGAAAAACTTTTTCAAAATTTGAAAATTTGTATGAAAAAAAATTTTACCAGGCCTCGAAAACTTTCGAGGCAAATTCGATGCTAAACTAGCCTCGAAAAAGTACGAGAGCGATTGTTGTTAAATAAATATATTGCAAAAATATTTTATGTTTTGAAAATTGAATTTGAATTGAATATTTTTCAAATTATATGACAGATACGTTGCTTACACGTTTTGAGAAATGTGTGTTCCTGAAAAAATTCGCGTAAACTTTCGAGTTTTTCATGGTTTACGAGTTTACAGAATTACAAGTCTCCCCTTATTATTTTAAAAAAACCTACATTAAATAGTACAATATTTGCAATATTTCTTAAATTGTGTTGTAAATGAATTACATTTTTAGTTTTCAAAGTAACTGCAAAAAGCCCAAAATGCACTTTCGCATATAAAAAAATGATGTCAAAAAGCCATTATTGAAATAAAATTAATATTAATAAAAAAAAATTAACGGTTTTCATTAAAAATAATTATGCAAATGCTTTTATAACTAAAATGCATTTAAACAAATTTGAATATTCTACATTGTCGGTTTTTATACAGTTTTTTTGTGTCCCTGAACAAAACTAAAAATGTCAATTAGGGCCGTTGCACAAGTGAGCGACGATATGTAAGTAATTGAAATTTGTTAAATTAGCATTTTATGTTAACTAAAAAAACGTTTTCTAATAGTTTTAAAGCAAAATTAACTATTTTTGATAAAAAAAACTATGATTTCATCTCTGCTGGAATTAGGTGCATAATTTTGTATGAGTGAACGTTATTCCGTGACTATCACGTAATTTGGAAAATAAAGGACTTTCAATTTTCGAAAATGAAATATTTATACTTATAAAGTATATAAAAAAATTTTTTGGCACAAAATAAGTAATCTTTCTTGAATGGAGAGATGTTATGACGGCATATGATTTCCTCTTTCAAAACTATAAATATTTGTATACAATATGAAAAATTCTCAAACGAATTTCAGAAAAGTTATGAATTTCATACTGCCGGAATAACGTGCATTAATTTGTGCAAATTAACATAATTTCATGACTATTTTTATTTAATTGATTACAACATTTGTAATGTGAACTAACTATTTATGTTCCTTAAAGAAAAGAACAACGTAATGAAGCAGAATTGAAGGTAAATAAATTTTTAAATATATAAAATAAAGTTACTTGATGTTTTTGATAGATGTAAACAAAAAATAAATCAAATTTTAAGTTAACACGAAATAAGGTGCACGCGCTTACGGAATTAGGTTAAACGCAAAATATTAGCCCGGTGATCAAATCAATCCGTTTGAAAAATTACGTATCTGACATTAAAATTGAGTTGTAAGACTTAGAATCGCTCTAGAAGTAATAAGCACCTTAACATGCCGTAATTCGGTTCACTTACCTTATTATGCAATTTTCGAAATAATGTTCTAATATAATATATATCTCCAAAGATGGTGATGAAAGGAGTTAAATTTTATATAAAAATTTTTTAATTGTTTGAAAAATAAATAAAATCAATTAACAGCATTTTTTTTCTTAAATCTGAAACATGTCGTATGAGTGACAATAAATTTTTGCAAAACTTCTTACTTCAATCTGCCACGATTCAAGTTCGATGCAGCATAAAACCCTTTTAACTGCACATTATTATTAATAATATTAAGAGACAAAAGAAAATCAGGAAATAAATAGTGGCCGCTTAAGCTAAGTGTCACATTTTCAACATTTTAAAAATGGTATTTCAAAACCAGTAATCAAAATCTACAAAATATTTTCTAGAAAAAATAAGAAAAAAGTACGTATATCAAAAAATTATTTTTTTTCTGAGTTGAGTGACATTGACTTTGTACATACTTAAATCTTTTCTTTGTTTAATTCAATAGAAAATTTACTGAGAAATCTTTTTGAGAAAACCACAATCGAAAAATTACAAATTCGCATGCGAATTCATACTTTTCTTTCTCAACGTTATCCGCTTTTATTGAAGCGCGTAATGCGATACCAATCATTTTGCAACATAAGAAAATAAAAATAAAATAAAAAATTGCTAATAATGAAATAAAACAGATATTAGTGGCAACATGTTGTTGTTGTTTTTGGTTTTGTTGCAATAGCAGCAATGTTATTGTGGTATCTCTACTTTAATGCAATTGCAGTTGTTGCTGCTGTTGTTGTTGCTGTGGTTATATTGATGCCAATAGGTCATATGCAATATTATTACCGCAAAATAGGAAAATGAGCGCGCAAACTAACACACACACAGACACATATACACTGAGAAAATTGGCTCGAGTGTTGAATGAACAAAGAAGTAACTGCATGAGCAACAACGGCAACAAAACTGTCGACTACAGTGCACTGTGCAAAATTAATTAATATTTTTTTTTTGTCCTTTTTAATAAAATTTTGCTTTTATTATGTTGTTGTTGTTATTGTTGTTGTTTTTGTTTTTTACATATTTCTTTATTGTATTGCATCCACGCTAAGCAGTCTTTTGCATGTGCGCATGTTGGCTCAATTCAAACGAAACGAATCGAATTCTATCAAGTTGTTGTTGTTATTATTGTTGTAACAGCTGAGCTTTTGCTGCGTTTGTTGTGGTATGGAAATTGAAAAACGAAAAATTTTCCCAGCTGATGCCATCAAAGCAAATTCGTTGCATTTCAAAATGAAAAATGCACGAGAAACCGTTAACATGGCCAAAATGCACCGAACTGAAGTTTAAACTGACAGTGAATTGAAAAATCACAGCATGTGATGATGACAGCGGCATTTTGAAGAGCATAAAGTATTGAGCAATTAAAAAAAGGTGAATAGTGTCTAGTGTTCATTAGAATGAATGAGTGAATTTTAAAATACCTGTGATTATACATGGATGACTTTTAAATTTGATTGAAATCGGTGAAAGAGCGATAGCTAAATAATCGCCAAGTTCGTCGCTTAAGTCTTTTGTCTTAAAAAATCAACTTTGTTGTTGAATTCGGCTTAATTGATCATTACGTTGAAATTCATTAAAGAAATCAGGAAAAAAAACTAATTTTTTTTTTTTAAATTAAATAAATAACACAATTTCGAGCAGCCAAACATTTATACAAAAGTAGGTTATCGATGAGACTGCAGTAAGCTTGCGACATGCTCTTACCAAGTTATATCGTAGCTGAGGTTTTGCTCATCGTTAACTTGTTAATAAATCTATTTATTTCATTTATGTTTTTTATTAGATGAATTATGTTTTTGCAGGTGTTTTCAGAGCAATACACAATACTTTTGACATAAATTTAACAATAACACCGTCCCACAAAATTCAACTTTTGTTTGCACAACAGAAAAAAATCAATATATTCTGAAAATATGGCTAAAATAATTTATACGTATCTTGCGGATTTTCTGGATCAGGTCGAAATTTTTCTTCGAATATTTTGTGTAATATTTTAACCCATTATAACACTTTTTTTTTTTAAAAGAGTCAAACAGACCCACAAAAACAGGATATAATGGGTTAATGTATTTTAAAAACTGTTTCTTATGTCATAACAACTTCGGAACAATAACTTTTATCCAAAACGTAGCTTTAAGGTTGTACAGTGGGGTGAAATTTCGAAAATGCGTTTCTTATGCGCATTTTAGCTAAAAAAAACAATATATTTTTTAAAACTTAGCTCCAGTTGAAAAACTTGAGATATCACACGTTGCATTTCGAGTACTTTTGAAATCTTATTAAAATTAATACCGCTTCAAGCCAAGGTTTTTCATAAAATGGCTTGGTTTTTATTTAATTACGATCTCGAAAATACTTGAAGCGAATCGTACGACATCTCAGAAATCGTACAATGTTTTGAAATAATGCATCAGTTTAGTGTAGTTTCTTTTTGCTAATGGCAGGATTTAATCCTTCAAAACAAGGACTTTTCATACTAAGAACACAAGATGGCCACCTGGCAATGGATCACTGAAATATGAATGGATTCCAATAAAACCAAATGAGATTCATAGAACATGAAACAATGTTTGAAACAGCATATTAATGAAGTGTAGTTTCTTTTTCGTAAAGCCAGGATTTTATCCTTTAATATAGGGACTTTTCATACTAAGAACCCAATATGATCACCTGGCCATAAACCACTGAGACATGAGTGAATTCTAACGAAACTTAATGGGATCTATAGAGCCTAAAACAGCGTTCGAAACAGTATATCAATTTAGTGTAAGTTCTTTTTCCTAAAACCAGAATTTTATGTTTGAAAATAAGGACTTTTTAAACTAATGACACAATTTGGTCACTTCGTCGCGTGGTCACTGGCAATTGGAATATGAATGTGCGCTTAATTAAACTGAGTATTAGGTCAGTGGGTACCATTGATCATTAAACAACATTTAAAACGTCATATCATTGAAACTTTACAATTTTTTAAAATAAAACCTTAAAAACTTAACAAAAAACTATTTTTTTTTCTGAATTGAGTATATGTATGTGCCTTAGGAGTAAAAAACTACCCCAAATGTAACTCGAAAACCGTTTGAGATATCCAAAAACTCCAACGGATTTTATTTGATTAGGAACAAATTAGCATGTGTTTTAAAATACACAAAAAAAAATTTCAACTTCATTGGGTACTGGGCCAATATTTAAAAAATTGGCTTAGGAAAAATCTACAAACAAAAGAAGGTGGCAGATCTTAAAGCATTTTTCAAAAAGGGTATTTAACAGTATTTGAAACGAAAATTTTTTTTTTTAGTCAGAGATAGTAAAATTAAAAAATGACAAAAAAAAAAAAATCAGGCGGCAACCCTACAAATGTACGTTGGATTTTTGAAAAGTTTATTTAAGTGTTTCTCTTTTTAAATACATGGCTTAAGCAAAACTTAAAAAAATTACTAAATGGCAACCCTTAAAGCTTATGTACTACATTTATTGAAAAGGTGCCAGAAATAAAGGCCATCATAAACTTTTATTATTAAAAAAATATAAAAATAGGTGAAAAGAGATATGTTTTATTACAATTTTCAGAGAATCACCAATGTTGCTCATACGTCATGTATATCGTAAGCTAAGCTAAGCATGAAACTCCATAAGATTCCTCAAGTCTTTACAAAAAGTGCATACGTAAATCTATCAAATTCTTTAAAAATATAAAAATAATACAAAAGACGCTTTAACATACCTTAACAAAAGTATTACAACTCATAAAAGTTAATTAACAACAAATAAAAATTTTTAAAAAACATGGTTTATGGGAATTAGAGCAATTGTAATAAAAAATAATTTCCTCACCATTGTTGGATTAATCAAAATCATATCAATTGATTAAATCTGAATTTATCGCACTATGCGCTAATTTATGGCATTACATGTTTGATTATTAAACTGACACAAAGAAATAACAACAACAGAGGGCAAAAAGTGGTTGACTTTTTACACAAGAAATACGAATACTCGTACATATGTATATTTAACGTGTATTAAACAAGATATCGACACACA
The DNA here is from genome assembly GCA_951812925.1 of Calliopum simillimum. NCBI lineage: Eukaryota > Metazoa > Arthropoda > Insecta > Diptera > Lauxaniidae > Calliopum > Calliopum simillimum. The sequence continues at coordinate 113,581,780 of OX638368.1, forward strand.
TTTGGTCACAAATGAAATGCAATGTTTTTTTTTTTTGTGTTGTCGTCGCTGTTGTTGCTGTTCGTTATCGCAACAACTAATCGAAAATCACAGCGACATCTGTCAATTGGCATAAACAAGTCGTTGTCGCTGCTGCTGCTGCTGCGACCACAAAAGTGCAATAAAGCTTTGTTGCTATTGTCCGCTTTTTGGACGCTCATACAGTGTGTTAACAAATTTGATAGATACTTACTTACTGTATGTAGAGATAAAATACAAAATGTATGAATTATGTTTGTATAAATCAAACTTTTTATGTCATGTCAATAAATTTAACGCAGAAGAATGCCTTGTATCTGCATTAATACTAAGCAGCCATTGTTAAGACCTTTAAATAATGTAATGTACACTGCTATTAATAAAATTTTAAGGTTACAAGTTAACTAATTTACATCGAAGCTGCGCTATTGTATTTTAAAGTGCACTTGCGCATTAAACAACATGACGTATGAGTGACATGCTTTTTAATTTTCAATGCTATGAAGGTTTTTTTTTATTTTGTTGACATATTTGCGCAACTACTGTACATATCTGTCGCGCCATACAACACTACAGGATACCTTAACTAATGCGCTGACCAATAGCGCCATTTTGAGGAGCGTTCTGCATATGCATATCGCTTAGATCTATAAGAGATCTAATTTATATGCTGCATTACGAGTATTTTGAACAAAAATTTATTTCTTTTTGTTGTCATGGCAGTTGTTTATAGAATATTATGGCCTAACAAATGTTAAAGCCAAGCTTTTAATTCATAATGAAATTGGCTTTTGTCTTTTTTTTTTTTTGTTTCACACATTCACACAGTTCGTGCGCCATATACGCCACAAGCTGCTGTCTCTTCGAATCTTTTTTTTTGAGTTTTTTCTTGAGTTTTTTGTAACTCACAGCTTGATTCTGTTGCGTTTTTACTTCAAAATTTTTTCTAATACCTTTAAGCCATATTTTTTTCAGCCCCTCTTTGCTTACCATGTAAACTGCTTTTAATTGACCTCAAAATGCTTTTGTTTTTTTCAATTATTTTTCTTGTGGTATTTGAAACGAATTTTAATCCAACGTGACAGGTGAACATTTTTGCACTTTTTCAATATTTTGTTTCTTGAACTATCGACGTGTAGGTTTCTTCATGGGGTGCTTAAAGTGTGGAAAAAAAATTTGAAACTTGTGTGCTCTAGTTTTTAAGACAAAAGACTGGTTTGGTTGATTTGCTATAGTTTTATGACTTAGAGATAAAGGTTTTTAAATGGGAACAACAAGAACTTAAAAGCAATACACTTTTAAATTGGCTTTTGGCTAGATGACTAGTGCCAATAGCAGCAAACTTTTATATACTTTGGCAGGTTTTTTTCTAGTTATCTATTTAATACCTACAAATAAGGTCAAACTTAACAAAGTTAGTCCTAGCGGCCGAGAAATTTTAATTATATATTTCAACAGATTTTAGCACTATGTTAATTTGCCTTTTTTTTTTTTTTTTTTTTTTATACTTAAACCAACGCTCAGGGGATAGCCCCTATAAATGCAATGCACCGTGTTGATTTGCAGAAAAGGAAATGGGTTAGAGGGATGGGGGAAAAGAGGAGTAGTGTTGATGAACATTTTTCTTGAATCTACTGATGTCACAGCTGTCGGGAAAAACGTTCGCAGGAAGATTATTCCACAACTTGATCGTGCGACCAAAGAACGAATTATCACGATAGTGCGATGTTCTGTTAAACACCGTTGCAACGCAATAGGAATGGGCCTGATGAGACGCCCGAGTGCTGCGAGAAAATATACGAACTGACGGAACCAGCCCATAAATTTCTCTTGAGCACATCCCATGATAATATCTATAAAAAAGGGTAACACACCCAACGTTACGACGGTGTTCAAGAGAGTCAATAGAAGATACAACAACCGCATCCCCAATTAACTTCATCGCACGACGTTGAACTCTGTCTAGCAGCTCCAAAGTAGTTTTTGGAGCCCCGGCCCAGATGTGCGAATTGTACTCTAGCTTAGGTCTAATATAGGCGAAATAGACAGTCCGAAGATCAACAGGAGTGAAGTATTTCTTACACCGTTTAAGATAACCTAAGCACTTGGCCGCTTCTTTCGACACATCGAATACATGATCTGTCCACCTCAGATCAGCTTGAATTGATATGCCCAGAACGTCAAGAGTTGCTGATCTCAGAATATCTACGCCGGCCATATTGAGGGGTGGAGGGGGACAATCCACTCGTCTGTGAGACAACAGACAGCATTGGGTTTTGCTAGCGTTGAATTCGACCCGATTAGCTCGACCCCACTCGGAGATTGTTTTGAGGTCATTTGTGAGAGTGTCATTCATATACCGCCTTTTTCTCTCAATCTCCTCAGAGCTTGGACGCTTTTTGAAGCAATATGAATGACAAATACTGCTGTCATCTGCAAAGGAGTGGATTGGATTAATGGTCGATGACAGAAGGTCATCGATGAAAACAAGAAAAAGAGACGGGGATAGGACCGAACCCTGAGGAACTCCAGCGTTAATGGAGTATTCATTAGATATGAAACCGTCTACGACAACACGTATAGAACGGCCACTGCAAAAGCTCGTTATCCAACGAGCGAAGGAATCACCGACGCCATATGCAATAAGTTTTGTTACGAGGGCGCTATGCCACACACGATCAAAAGCTTTAGAAATATCCAGAGCAACAACCATACTTTCACCAAGAAGGTGGACACATTGGTTCCACCTTTCAGTGACGAACGCCATTAAGTCACCAGTAGAGCGAGCTCTCCTGAAGCCATATTGGCGATCATTAAGTAATTCGTTGCGCTCTAGATAATTCATAAAGTGAAAGTTTATAACACTTTCCATAATTTTGGAAAGCGCTGAGCATATTGCAATGGGCCGATAATTATTAGGGTTCGTAGCCTCGCCTTTTTTGGGAACTGGTTGAACATTAGCAATCTTCCAACATGATGGAAATTCACCACAAGTGTAGGAAATGCTAAATAGATTCCGTAATGGACGTGCCAGTGTTGATGCACACTTTTTCAACACATGGGCTGATATGCCATCCGGCCCTGACGCTTTGTTAATATTGAGATTAGCAAGGACCCTTTTCACTGCCCTAGTTCGAAAGTGGATCCTTGGCATAGCCGAAGACTTTCTCTCGATGTTGGGCGGTGGTTGATTGCTATCTGGGAGTGTAGCATTCTTAGAAAAGATGCTTGCCAAGAGATTAGCTTTATCAACGGGATCAGTGAAGATTTGGTCGTTCATTAAGAGAGTTGGAATAGACGATGAAGACTGATTCTTCACTCTCTTAACAAACGACCAAAAGTTTTTACTACCTTTCGGTAGTAAAAGGATTCTTTTGCGGATGTCAAGCTCGTGAAGGTGCTTTTCGCGCTGAATCGTGGCATTACAGCGATTTCTAGCCTCATTACGAAGAATTTCAGTATCGGCGTTCCTGTTAAAACGCCAATTCTGGAATGCTTCCTCTTTGGACCTGACTGCAATCCTGCAAGTCTCATTAAACCAAGAATGGTCCTTAGGTTTAAGGCAAACTTTTTTATTGGGTATGAAGGACCTCATACCCAATAAAATAATTTCCTGCACCATTAAAGCCGCGGCATTTATGTTTCTGTCAGCGAAACACAATTTCCAATTGAAATTACGATAAAAATTATTTAACGCATCCCAATTCGCTTTATCATAAAGCCATACCATCCGCTTCGGGGATTCGGGCGAAACAGGGAGTAAACTAGAATATGAAAAAGCAGCGGAAATGGTACAATGGTCCGAATTACCAAGAGGTGCAAAGACAGACACATCATATTTCTCATGATGCGACGTCAGAAAAAGGTCTAGAATACTAAGGTTATGCCCCCCAACACGAGGAATATATGTGGGGTCATTCACTAGTTGAGTAAGTTGGTTTAACTCGGCAAAGAGCTCAATATAACGGCCTTCAGGAGTTGTACGACTGGAATGGCGCAGCCAATTAGAGTTATGGACATTGAAATCTCCAGCAACAACGATTTCACTGTCCGGGTACGACTCCAAAATTTGGGAAATCGAGTCAGAGAGGAAGTCCACTTTATCAAAAGTGGGATTCCTCCCTAAATTCGGGCTTCTATAAATGAAGCAAAAATGCAGGATGTGCGACTGGACTTTGAACTTAACCCACATGGAGCTAAATTCGGCGTCCGTCGTGTTAAACTGCTGCTGGCACTGGTACGCAACATCGCTGCGAATGTATATGGCGAGACCCCTATGGGCGGAGAACAATGGCAATAAGTGATACCCAGGTATATGAAAATCAAGCGGATCTGCATCCGCACACACCTGGGCCTTGTTTTTTGTATCGTATCGTAGCATTGTGTAATTAGTTAATCAAGAAATTTAATTTGCTACCATAAATCGAAATCAGCTAAATTCAACTTTATGAATTTAAATTCTTTTTTTGTCTTAATTTTATTATAAGAAGTGTGATTTAATTTGTTGCTTTTGGTTAACATTTTGATTGATTTTCATCCACTGTATTATGTTTTTAACAGGTTTTCTTGATCGGCGCTTTTGGTCACATTAACACATCAGTTTAAAATTAAAAAGATCATTGATGAGATGTTTTTTTAATTTATTCAAATTAAACTTTTGAAAGAAAACTTTTGAAAATAACATTGAAGTTAACTAACTGGTTTCGTTGCAAAGTGATTTTTAATTGTGTTGAAATTTACATAAGTGAAAAAACAAACAAAAATTTGATTCTTGAAATAAAAATGAATATATCATTGATTTGTTACATATAACAGCTTAATAATGGTTGTTCTAATGAATCTTTTTTATAACTGAATTTCGATTTTAAAATGTTATAAAGGCTTTTAACAAAGAACTTAAAGAGCAATAGGAAATAAAAATAATATATTGCACTTCAAAAAATTTCATGAAAATACCTCATTCTAAAATTCAAAATTGTTGTAAATGAATATGGAGCTACAATATTGAATAAATATTTTTACTATATGTGACCTGGTCTATGAAAAGGGGGCTTACGTACGAAAAAAAAAAATTCGTGAAAACAGCTGGAAAACAACTTTAAAGGGTCAATTTATACGAATCAGCAAAAAATTGGAAAATTTTTGTTTTGACGCCTAAGCACCCTTTTCATAGACCAGGTCACATATTTGATTTAACTTAAAATCTTAGACAAATTTTGTTTTCATATATATGTTTTTTAATATTTTCCATCTGAAAAATTGTTTTAAAAAATTGGAAAATTGGCGCCCAACGTATGGTAAAAATTGCAAGGTATCAAGTCGCTGGGTGTTTATTTGATACCTCCACATGTTTATTTTATATCGATGATTGAATTTAAATTGATTTAATAAGATTTACTTTGTAATTAAAAAGTGATAATTAGTAAAATAAGAAATTAAAAGCAAACCAACAAAATAGTTGGACAATATTGTCATAGATTAAGCAGAATAGGAATTAGTACGACATGGCAACATTGATAAACAGCTGTCACAACAATCAGCTGTTTACCACACCGAGGTGAGTTGGGATGATTATAACCTCAGTGTCGTCGAAAAATATAATCAGTCCTTCGGTGACCAGCAGCGAGCGAAGGTCATAGTTAAAAGTAGTTAGATAAAAGATAGCTTTCAAAGTAGAAAATTGGTTGTTGTGTATTCGCTTGTATAGAGTAAAACCGGAATGGACAATAGAGTCCATGGTAGGGGTAGATATATTGGTAACTCGTTTTCGCTAGTTTTTTGGCACTTGTGCGAAAGAGACGAAATTGGAATATTTGTCATTGTTCGTTTGTATTGAGCAATGCCGATACTGCGAAGCCAGAACGGACAATAAAGTGAATAGGTCCATAGTCAATAGCCGTGTTTTTTTTGACGCGTATATACAATTGTGGATACCTTCAAATTGCGATAACTCATGAACAGTAAGTCACACAATAGAACTCTAAGAAACTTTTTTATGGAGAATCACGTTTTCTTTCATTTTATTTTTAAAAAAATTTATTTTTAAGGAGGTATTTTATAAAAACTGGTTAGCGCCGATAAATGGCAAAAAATCACTTTTTTTTAAATAACTTCTAAATAATTATTTTTTTTTTTACAAAAGATTAAAATTATTTGTAGAGCATGTGGTTCTCCTTGAAAAAGACCATTGGATTTTTTATCGTACGACTCACCGTTCATAAGTTATCGCAATTTGAAGGTATCCAGAATTGTATATACGCGTCAAAAAAAAAACACGGCTAATGTAGATATATTGGCGACTCATTCTCGCTAGTGTTTCGGCGCTTGTATGAAAAAGACGACACTAAAACATTGGTCATTGTGTACTTGTTTATATTGAGCAATACAGCGAAGCCAGAACGGACAGTAGCAAAAGTAGGACTATAAATAGGGTAAAAAGCGACAAAGCTTAGGTATAAGGGATAAAAATTGTGAGCAATATTAAAGCGAGATATGGGTAATTTTAAGAACGATACAATTCAGAGAATTTGTAAATAAAATTTCATGAAAATGAAAATTCGGTGTATATATTTTGCTAAAACTCGTGTTATTGTTAACCCTCTACGCAAATATAAATATTTTGTGGTGCAAACCTTGGATACCAGCGAGCCAACACTTCAGCCATAAAAAAAGCTTTGTCACAAATGTAAACTTTGATATATGTATGATAAATTTATGCAAATCATTAATAAAAAAATGTCCCGTTCATATTGTCACGTATCGATTCAGATTATTATCAAAACAAAGAAAATTACAGAAGATATTTGAATCAAATAAAATACATTATAAGTAACATTATTGCATAAGTTTCTTAAATTAGTAACACTAAAAAATTCTGAATAGGCACGAAAACTACTTCTATTTTTGTCACGTTCGTTTTGTGCCTCTTTTTGCGTGTATCTTGGAACCAGAAGTTTGCCTGCTATTAACGTTGGCACTAATTATAGTGCTACCTAAGATCTATAATGCAAGAAAAAACTAAAATAAAAATATGTTTGACTTCCTTTTTTTTGCACTTTAAATTTGTGCGGCGGTCACGTTCGTCACTTGGAAAATGCCCATCTACAAGTAAACTTTCCCTGAAAACAGAGCAAAACTGTGTTCTTACAAAAACTTTGGCATTTAAAATTATAAATTTTTTTGGGGCTGTAGATAATATTCGCATCCAAAAATCGATTTTTTACCGTTTTCAATTACGCTGTCGGAAAAACGATTTTTTACTCAAATGCATGGCATCTGACGAAAAAGTGTTTGAGGCAAAAAATACTTGGAATTGTCTAAAGAATAGGTGTGTGTTTTTTAAGAATTTTTTAGATATTTTATAATTTTTCAAAAATTAATCAAAAAAAAGAAAAAAAAAATTTTCAAAAATTCTGAAAAAACTTACACCTATCCCTTGAATGATCCTCAGCAAAAAATTTAAGTACGGTTTTTTTTTTTTTGGATAAAGTGCAAATGTTTTTTAAATTTGTAAAATTTTTGCGAACAAATTTTTTTTAAGTGTAGAATTTTGGAAAATTTTTTTTTTCGTTTGATCAATTTTTAAAAAATTTTAAAATATCTCAAAAAATTCACACCTATTATTTGGACAACTCCAATAATTTCTTGCTTAAAAGAGTCGGAAAAATGTTGATAAGAAAATTGCGGCAGTTGTAAGAAATTGTTTATCGTATCAAAAATTTGAAACAGTCAAAATACGTTCATCGAATCGAAAATGTTGACAATGTCATAAAAATGTTGATAGAATCGCAAAATATTGGAAGGGTAAAAAGAATGTAAATAAAGTCGTAAAATATTGAAAAAGTTCAAAACATTTTGATAGACACCAAAAATTTTGAAACAATAAGAAAAATGTTGCTAATTTGTTTATGAATTCAGTGCATCAATACGTCTGCAGCAAATGCTGCAAAATTACGTCATTTGTTTTTTAAAAGAAAAATGAACTCACAAAACTGCATGCATGGGAGTGTTTTTACCTTGCACTCCTATTACAGTTACCAATTTAAATACTTTTTGAAACCCGCGTGTTCGACTTGCGCGTTGACTGACAACCGCCGCAAAAAGTTAACTCATGCAACACGACTTAACTGCTGCAATTTATTAACTCCCTGGCAATGGATTTTAACGGCATTTTCTTAACTCATTCAACTTAAGATTTAAGTTAAGTTTTGGACCATATCTAGTGCTGTTTCTTCACATAAGTTCGTCCATGAACTCACACTCATTTGGCCAGCATTGCAGCAGTGTGATTCATTTGAATTCATAAATTACCGTCATGTCATATAAATAAAAGTATTACGCGAGTATGCATATGCAGCAATTGCAATGGTAATGTGTAACAATGGCAACACTGGAAATCAACCATTGCAAAATTCAATACGAAAAAAAAAATCATAATAACTCTACAACAACAGCAACAAAAAATAATAAAAGAAGGTTGGGTCGTACTATTCCTCATTCAAAGCGCGCTGGCTGCTGTCATTTATCATATGTGCGCCGCTGTTGTTGTTGTTGTTTGTGTTGCATGAGGGTCACCAAAGTGTGCTGGACAGCAGTAACAGCAGAAAAAATCACAAACTTACGTCAACTTTAGTGAAAGTTGAAACAATGGCACTCTGTCGCGTCTGTCTACTCGCATGAGCGTGGAATGTCATGCTGCAAAAAAAAATGCATTTTGTCGGTGTTGTTGGTTGGTGGTGGTGTGCAGTAGTAACTTTTGCTTTTTTGTCTGAGTTCATTGGGTTCAAGCGTTTTATTATTAACATTCATCATTTATTTATAGGAAATTATTGTTATTTATTTTAAACTTTTGGCGAATATTAGAAAAAAATTTAGTTTTTGAGCCAAATTGTATAAATTCTTGTTGATTTTTGATTCCTAAATGTTTTATTGTGTTCATTTTTTGAGCAGTGTTTTGGTTTGTATGTATTCTCCTTTAACTCCTAGGAGGAGCATAGGGCCAAAGTATTTGGTTTGATAAAGTTGAAAGATGTTCAAAAAGTCAAAAATGTTAATGAAGACAAAAAATGCGGAAGAAGTCAGAATATGTTGATAAAGTCATAAAATGTTTCAGAGGCAAAAAAAATGTGGATCAATTCGAAATTGTTAAGTTTTTAAACCAAATTTTGTCAGGAAAATATTTTTTTTTCTTTTTTTTTTTTTTTTGGTTTCTAAATTTTTTATTGTGTACCTTTTTTTAGCTGTGTTTGGTATTCACGTACTGCATATTACTACCAAATATCATCAACATAACTTAAAAAGTCTGTTAGATACAAAGGGATGTAACGAAAATTGTCAAAAAGTGTGAAAAAGTTTGGCCTTGAAACTTTACCCCAAGTGCGGTCAAAGAAGTTTCACTATGAAAATGCAACTAGTATCATTCTTTAAGTCAATTCAACTAAAATGAACTTAACAGTTCATCTACACAGCAATTAGTTTGGGTGTAAAATACAAATCAAATTGGAATGAATACAAATCCACATAAAATTTGATATAAAATCTATGCTACAACTTAGTATACGTAGGTTGCCTTTTATGTTTCGGGATTGGGCAACACTAATGGCAATAGCTAAAATCTGGCAACACCATAATAAAGTTTGACATTTTTTAGCATAAACGTACTCATACAAACCGTTCCGTTTATACTTCTTCTTATAAAATTTATACAAATAAAGTATTAATACAATTTACAATATTTAAGTTTGAATTTGAAAGTATCACCATACAAAAATCTTTTATACTATTTTTGTATAAATTTTATATAGAAGTTCATATGAAAGCATTTTAAACCATTTTATATAAGATTCGTAGTGAAAGTTATACTTTGTGCATTAAACTGAGGGTGCATTGTTAATAATTGGAAAATTTTAAAATTATACTACAAACGTTAAAAACTGTAAGAATATTATAAGCATAATTTATACATAGTTCAATATTCTAAAAATTTCTTGAATATGTTTCTAACCTGTTCTGCTAAAACCAATGATTTGATTCTTCAATTTAATAGTTAGATTCTAATTTATCGTATTGGTAACCTTTATCGTATATATTGTGTTGCGTGACTTCCATCGTTTCACTTAAAGCTATTTTCCAATTTTCTAAACTTTTCAGATCCGTGGCGTCTATATTTGGTTGCATATTTTTCCTTAGGACTGGAATCTTAATAAAACAAACTGGGCTTAAAAACATTTTCTTTTTTCCAAATATTCTGCTTTCGCTTACAGTTTGGTCAGGGGTCTAAATTTTAGTGTTTTCAACTTATATGTATATATGCAAAGGTGGAATACGAAATACCTTTTGCCTCAAAATCGCTGTTCTCTTTGGCAACGGAGATGTTCTGCTTGAAACGCAAATATACTGCTAAACACGCTAATGTTAAATTTTGTGTGTATTCGATGATGGGACGTTTTTGACGTTTTGTCAAAAGTTTTTATACAATTTTGGTATAAAATTTATAGTTCATAACGATTTTGGTATAAAATTTGTAGATCATAACAATTTTGGTGTAGAAGTTAAACGTTTTTGGCTTAGAATAAATTTTTTCCTAAACTTTTTTGCAGTGTAGGGCGTTTTGTTTCTATATTTCAGATTCAAAATACCTTTGCCATCTGATAATGTGTAAAGTTACCCATGCGAAACAAATTGCCATTATTTATCGAACCTGAACATATATTCGGCGTTAGCAGATCCATCTTCAAAATTATTATTAAAACCAAAACATAAGATGAACGAATTTTCTGTGGCTTATTAGGTAATTTATAGAGCGGGCAACAGACGGACTTGAGTATGCAAAATATTATATGAGAACTATAAGCAGAACTTAGATTTTTGAGCGTATTACCTCAAGTATGTAACTGGAAAGTAAATATTACCTGGATCTGCTCTGATTCATTTTTTTATCACCTATCCGGAGTCTTGTTCTTCCATGGTTTTCTGTTTTTGTTGTTTTTGTGCCCGTTTATAGTGGAATGGGGTCTCTTTATTATGAATCTCTACACGGATAACTCTGAACAAGATTCAGGAGTAGGAGTTAGAGTTTTCATTCTCACCTATAACACAAAACAAAAATATAAACCATAAAAGAAGACGAATACGAAAACGCAAGGATTTTCATAGAAGGGAAAACGTTAAATTCATCACTTTCTATACAACCCCAGCAGAAAGTTTAACCTTCTAAGCATAGTTTTTTGACACATTCCTTTCTTTGTTCAAATCATTCCATTGCCAATACAAAAAACATTTTCCTTTTATTCAGCGCTGGCCGCTTATCGCATCATTACTTTGTTGCCTTCTACAAGAAGGTACAATCGGAAAAAACGGGAATCTGGTTTCTTCTTTTTGGCTATGGAAAACAAATGTGTGTCTTTGATTTTTTTTCGCGATAAAACATCATTTTATGCTTTCAATTGGAAGGCGCAATCTGAACAGATCATTTTATACCTTCGATTGGAAGAATTATGAAATGAAAACAAAAATACAAACGTAGTCAATTACAGAAATAGTCCCGATATCAAATGAAAACATTGTGTACATCGTTTCTTTTCAATACGTAAAGGAGTAGTTTGTTTTTCCACTCCTTTTTGAAACATCCAATGATTACTCCTTTTCTGAAGGTTGTCGTTTTATTTTCTGCGGGACTAAAGCCATTCTTCAGAAGGAGATTTACAGTGAAGCGGACTTGAAATTCAAGCAAAATAACCAACATTTTTGGTCAACTTTCTCCAAAAATAAAACACAGTATCTTCTCTCTGTAATAGGTAAAACATGAAGAACTATTATAGAAGCTATCACTGCCTTATTGAATCGGATATTATGTTCAGAGAATGTATTTTTTGGCGCACAGCAGTTGTTTCTTTTGTTATGTTAACGAAGAGGAAAACTTGAAAACTTTAGTCTGTCACTGTTATGCTCACGGCAGAACAAGATTCAAAACTCTTGCACAAATGTTTTTCAACAAGTAGTACTTAAGATTTCGCAATGGGTTCCGGAGACTTTACGCTCAAGTCAAATGAGAACTCAGCACCTACACACTTAAAAATTAAAGTTTACTTCTGTGACTTTTGATTCCCTTTAGTATTAATTTTAAAATGTTTTGGTATTAAATTCAAAATTTTTTACAAAAAAGTTTGAAATTTATTCCAAAAAAGTATGAAATGTATTCCAAAATAGTTTAAAATAATACTTCTTGGCATTGTTCTTTATGGATACTTTTTGGTTTTAAAACTGAACTAAAATTTTTACTGTGTATATACAGTAAAACAAAAAACTCATCTGTGTGATCAAAAGCCCGAGAAGTTGTGGCGCCGCTATAGCCGCTTGAACCTGAACTTAGTTATCATATCGGGATCCTGAATTATCCTTGCACAAAGGTACAAAAATCATTGTAAATTTCTCATCAAAAATTGATTTTGAAATCATTTTTTAGATATTTGACCCAGGCAATTTTTCATGCATATTTTTTTATAATTTAAAATTTTTTGATTTGAAAAAAATTAAATTTTTCAGAAAAACCACTAAAATTTGCATGAAATTAAATATACGAAAATTCAGAACTAAATTTTTTAGCTGCTGGTTGCCCTTATACAGGATTTGCCCATATGTAGTTCACCAAAATTTCTGAAAAATATTACACAATTTTAAAGTATATCATGTAACATGATTTTTATAAAAATGAAAAATGTTACAAATTAAAGTTAACTTCATAAAGCTTAATAGCAGAAAATGCAATCTTCATTAATCATTGCAGAAGTCAGCATTTTAATGTAAAAATAACATGAAAGAAAACACTAAGTGGCATAATTTTAAAAAAATCACACAAAAAAAACGTTGAATTAGGGAGCATTACAAAAGGAAAAAAAATCAACAGAAAAAAAACTGATGGGAATAATTTTCACAAAACAAAAGAAAGAAAAAAAATCGCATTACACCAAACTTAAAGCTGCAGAAATTAAACATTTCTTTTTTTATTTTTTATTAGCAACATCTCGAAAGTGGGCCAAACTATGATGGTAACAACAATTGCCACATTTTTCACCTCCTCTCTACAAAGTAGCATCATAACACAGCAGAATTGTAACTTTGGGAAAATATTTAATTTCAAATAAAATGCTGCTAAATGCACAGAAATTCTCATAAGTAATGTCGTTTATAGGTCTTTTCAAGAAAGAAAGCTTTCGTTTGCGTGTCTAACTGCCATTTGGCTGGCAGTTAAGCATCACTAAGTGTTACTAACACCAATTTTCTAGCTGGAAATACAACAAACAGTTGTTGCCTTTAGGGTGAAAATTTCATTAAAAAAGCACTTAACTCACAGTGCCGTGCACAGTGTGTATGTGAAATGGCAAAATTACTCAAAGTACTTGCTGTGGTTGCTGTTTAATTCACACACAATAGCAATCAGTCGGGGCTTGTGTACGCGTCTATGAGCGAATTGGGTCAATTTTAAGTAAATTTGAATTGCACAGCAGTAATACGTAAATATCCAGAAAAAGTTAAGAAATTTAAAGAAACAAAAAATTTAAAGAAAAATGAGTTTATTTGCCAGCTTTTTGGCTTAGGCAACAACTTTTAGCATAAGTCATTGACCAGCATAAGCAAACAAAGCCGAATTTCAAAGTAGAGGTTTTTAATTTAATTCGGCATTATTTTTCTACCGATTTTATTTGTTTTCATGATTAAGCAATTTTTAATTTTTGCGTTTAATTTATATTTTTTTTTACTCATTTTGGTTTGCTAATTTTTGCCTACATTGACTTTTATGGCTTGGCTAACCAATTTGGTAAAAAAAAAAAATTCAATTGATTTTGCGCAACACACTTGGGCAGCTTGACGTGTCGTTCGTCGCTTAAGTTCTTAGCAAATCTGCTTTAGCATTTTTTTTGCTGAGCGCTGAGAAATCTGCTTATTTATATTTATGGCCAATAATTGTGTAACAATCAGCCAACATGACAAATTGCTTTTTTAGACTTTTTTTTCTGGAGTTTTTTTTTTTTTTTTGTATCTTCTAGTGTTGCTAATTTTGCAAAATTTTGCTATATTTTTTCTATTTGTTTTGTTTCCATTCGCATCTTAGCAGTAGGTATCTAGTAATTAGTTACGCATGATCTTTCATTGCGTGCGAGAGATGAATGAACGCATTATGAGATAAATGTTTGTGTAAATATTGCTACAGGTAGACAGGCAGAAGATTTGTTCTTTTGTGCGGTTTTGTTCTTTTGCCAAAATAAATAAATTTTTTTTTTTTTCACTTTTTATTTGTTTTGATTGATAAGATCTTTATTTTGTGCTTTAGAGAGCGGCTTCTTTTAAGAAGTTTATGAGTAATAATCGTGCAAGCGTTGAGACAATGTGGGATGGCTGAACATATATTTGGACATTTTTCAAAATAAAGAAATTTTAACATAAACTAATTAAATTTCATTACTTAATCTAAATATGGTCACAAAATTTCGTAAACTCAGCAGTATTTTAGTTTAACTGTACTTTATTATTACCTACATTAAGAAGTGAGGACTACGCATCCTTATATATGCTGTCATTTTGTTAAAAATTACATAAAATTGCTCTATTTTCACGGAAAGTTTACTTATAGATGAGAATTTACCAAGTGACGAACGTGACATTTATATGCAAAAAGAAGGAAGTAAAACTTATTTTAATTTTATCTTTTACTTTAAATTATAGCTCTTAGGTAGCACTATAATTAGTGCCAACGTTTATAACTGCCAAAGTCCTGGTTCCAAGATACACGCAAAAATAGACACAAAACGAACGTGACAAAAATCGAAGAGTTTTCGAGCCTTTCCCAAGAAAGCTAGAATGCAGCGAAATAAGTTAGAATTTTAGGCCCTTATTGCGGCTATCGATTGGCAATAGATAAACGCTCTTTTTCGATTATCGATTGTCTTTTCTATTGCGTTCAGCGTTTAGTAGAATGTTTGTCGAGTGTGAATAGCAACGTAACCGATGGCTGTTCTATAAGTTTGTTTTGATAGATGAATTTATTTTGCTGCAATATTTTGCGCAAATAGAAGAGAAAATGGTTAAAAAGTAAAGATGTTTGTAATATAAATGGTTTTTACAGCAAATAATTGTAATAAATAATACATTAAAAGATATTTTGCTGATTACAGAGCAAAAATGTTCAGCAAGAAAGGCAACTTGGACGGTTGATGGAATTAATGGAGCAAAATGTTGCTTTGTAGCTGCTAGTATTGATGAAGATTTGAAGATGCTTTTCATTTGGCTATCCAAAAGTGCAAACAATTTAGCAAATGCAATTTTTGGAATTATTTCTATATTATTTCCCTGGCCAATTCCACATAGTTTTTGTCTTCCTCTGTGTGTTATCGTCCGCTAAATCTCCAAACAACTATTTCTTTTTATAAATTTGTCTCAAAACATTTAAAATTTAATAAAAAAAAATAAAATCTTTCAGAAAATAAACAGCTGTCAAAACAAAATATTCACAAAATTTAAAGTCACAATGGTAATTCTTTCTATTATGTTCGCAATACCAAAATAGCGTTTGTCGATTGCGATCGATGGCCATCGATTTTATGGCCAATCGATAGCCGCAATAGGGGCCTTAAAGTGCGATTAATTAAAGAATCTTATGCAATAATGTATGTACTTATATATCTTCTGCACTTTTCTTTTTTTTTATCATAATCTGAATCGATATGTGACAATATGAACGTGACAGCTTTTTCATGATGATGCAATCGGGTAATGACTTGCATATTTACGTATTTTAAGTTTATGCAGTGAGGTTGATTTAAGTCAAATTTGGTTTTGGGAGCGATAAAAATGTGCACGTTGTTCTGGTGGCAATTGTAAAATTTGCTTTTCGGAGTAACGGCAACGCTTTAATTACTTTTTTACGCATTATTCTTATGTTTTAAGAATTTCTTTACTTTGATGACTACTAGTGAAATTTTACGTAGAATATTTTTGCAAAAACACTTTAACCCATAATAACCAAGTCTTTTTGAAAAAGGTGTCAAAAAGACCAAAAACAGTATATAATGGGTTAATGTGCTCTAGGAAAAAGTATTACTTATGACCTTAGGATAACAAGATTTATCTAAAATTTAGTTTTAGAAATCTACAGTAGAATGAAATTTCAAAAATACGTTTTTTTTTTTTTGAGTCAAAAGTGACGAATGTGTCCAACTTTAAATTGCTTTAAAATTTATTTTTTGCAATTTATTTGTTGTAATTGTGTGTATTAAACTATATTTGTGCTTAATTTTTGAAACACTTGCTGCTCGGTTTGCACTTGATTTATGAAGTAATGTTGAGAAATTATCTTTTTCAGTGACGAACCGGACAGAAAGCATTGGATATAGAAACTAAAAAATTGACAGCTAATCGGGACTTCATTTGTTTAAGAAAGATTTTGTGCAATAAATGTCATCATGTATTATGCCATTTACTGAAGATTATAGAAAAAAATAAATCTATTGTACTTAAAAATTTTCAAAAAAGAAAACTATATTTGTGCAACTTTGGAATCGGTTTAAACGTCATGGTTAATGAATTTATGTGTGAATTGCTTCAATAAGTCAAATCTAAATGTTTCTCTAAGAAAATAATATAACTAGTAAGTTTTTAATAATTTTTAATATTTTGGTCGTGGTTGAACTTTTGGCGGAAATGCCAATAAGCGCAATTTTTCGACTTTATCAATATGTATTTTCGAACTGTTTCAGTATTTTTCGGTTCTATCAACATTTTTCAGACTTTTTCAACATTTTTTGACTCTATTAACATTTTTCTGACTTTGTTAAGATTATTTGACTCGATGAACATTTTTCGACTTGATCAACATTTTCTGACTCTTTCAACATTTTTCAATTCTATCAACATTTTTTTATTTTTTTGTTTTTACAACATACATATTTCGATTTTGTCAATATTTTCTGATTGTTTCAACATTTTGTTTTTGCGACAAAAAGTGACATTTTAACGCTTTTACATTTGCTGACATTTTAAAATAAATTCTCCCTATTATTATGCTTATGCACGTGATTGGAAGACATGGTTTGGGTGCGAGAAACGACGCCTTGACGCCTGTAATACAGCCGGTCTTGTCGTTGGACGCTATTCCCACACAGAAAATGCCATAAAGCTACTTGGGTGTCTCCAGACAACACCACTGAAAACCAAACCGACCACTTCTGCATTAGCAGAAAATGGAGAGGTAGTCTTCTGGACGTACGAGTAAAGAGAGCCGCTGACATAGGCTCCGACCACCATCTTCTCATCGCGGTCATTCGACTTAAACTTGCCGCTAATAAACGTCCCAGCGAACAATCTGTAGCAAAAAAATTCGATGTGCTTGAGCTTAAAAATGACGAAATACGCAGATCTTTCGTAGAAGAACTTAAAACAGTTCCGTTCGATTGTGGTGGAAGTATTGAAACATAATGGAGGGACGTTAAGGCTGCGTTCCTAAACTCCAGTGAAAAAATACTTGC
Source organism: Calliopum simillimum (assembly GCA_951812925.1). Taxonomy (NCBI): domain Eukaryota; kingdom Metazoa; phylum Arthropoda; class Insecta; order Diptera; family Lauxaniidae; genus Calliopum; species Calliopum simillimum. The sequence goes on from OX638368.1 coordinate 113,599,317, forward strand.
CGCAAAGGCCATAAACTTAGTACGTACACAATATGAAGGCTTTAAATGCAGTGTGTTGCACAATGGGTTGTTGTCACCGACATGCACCACTAATTCAGGCGTACGGCAGGGATGTTTACTATCACCATCTCTCTTCCTTATCGTTCTCGACGATATTCTAGATAAAGCTCTTAATAAGGCCAAAAGGGGTATCCAATGGAACTTTACTGAACATCTAGAAGACCTCGACTACGCTGACGACATCTGCCTCTTATCGTCCAAACATTCAAACATGCACAACAAAATTGAAGACCTTGTCTTGGAATCACAAAAGGCCGGCCTGAAAATCAACGAATCCAAGACTAAAAGCAGGAAGCTAAAGGCAAACCGGAATGACGTCACATTTAGAGCTGGCAGTGATGACATCGAAAACGTCGATAGCTTCACGTATTTAGGCAGCATTATCTCCATGAATGGTGGAGCAAAAGAGGATATTAACTCAAGAATAGCAAAAGCAAAAGGCGCGTTTGCTCAACTGAACAAAATATGGTCTTCATCCGTTATATCCACCAAAACGAGAGTACGCATTTTTGATTCGAATGTGAAATCGGTTTTGTTATATGGGTGCGAAACATGGCTTGTTACTGAACAACTAACGAACAAGCTTCAAGTATTCGTCAACAAATGCTTAAGGCGTATACTAAAGGTTTGGTGGCCTCGCACTATATCAAATGCCGAGCTACATCAAAAATGCAAACAGAAGGCTATAGCAAACGAGATCAAGCTGCGCAAATGGGGATGGATTGGTCACACTCTCCGGAAACCACACAGCGAAGTTTGTCACCAGACCCTTGAGTGGAATCCACAATGCAGTAGAGGACGTGGTAGATCGAAAACCAACTGGAAAAGGTCGTAGGAAAAGGAAATCCAAGAATCGGGAAAATCGTGGCAAGAGATCAAAGTCATCATGACAAATGGAGAGATTTCATATTGGCCCTATGCTCCTCCTAGGAGAATACATACATACATACATACATTATTATGCTTTCCAAGATACATATTACTCAATCATAGAGTCGCTTTGCGTCAACCAAATTTGTCACAATTGCGGTTCAAAAAAAAATAAAAAATATAAATGCAGAAAACCCCAATTCATTTTGCATTTTAAATGCAATCAATATACAACATAAATAATCTTGATAGATTGAAATATCAGAATATGCTCGAAAAAAAACTAAACACAACCAAAAACCATGAGTTGTATAAAAATTACCATAACAAAAGGTGCACGAGATGTGACTGCAAAAAAAAACCGTCAGACTAAAATCTAAAAAATAAAATAAAGCACTTGAGCGTACGTGCCCCATGTTGCCGGTGCCATAACAATAAAAGCTCCATATCAATGCGACAAATGCAACGCAGCATAAGCGCGGCAGAGACATAATAAAAATAAACGTATGTCAAGGTAAAGCCAAGCAACGTAACGCATCGCATATTCATTTTGGTTTGAAAAAAAAGACAATAAAATTTGTATAAACTTTATATTTTTTTAAGCGCGTTTAAAATGCAAGCATCGTTCTTGATGACAACAACGACAAAAGCCATTTAGACCAAAAATGAATTTTCAATTTTACGTTGTTATGCTAAAAGCAAACAAACGCAAATGCGCTACGCTGCGTTGCGTTGCCATAAAGGACGACGCATTGAATGCGCAAATAAATGGCGGACAAGTTCAGTGCCTTTGTTTTTGGCGCATAACAACATTAATAAAAACAAACAACAATAACAACAAAAGAAACAACAACACAAATAATACAACGTTTAACAGAAATTGGTATAAAATTTAGGCAAATTACGACAGTAAAAATAGTAGCGGTATTTAGTGCTGCAAGTGATATATTCAGGGTATTCAGTATACACATAATTTAAATCAGTTCAGGCCCCTTGTTCACGCAAAGCGTTGGCTTATATTAAAAACAGTAATGTTCTTAAAAAGTGGACACCGCTGTCTCCCCGTTGTCTTCTAATAACCTGTCCTTATCACTCTTGTTTGTTCACGAGAGTCCGCGCCACCGCTACACTCTCGGGTCAGGTCAGGAAATTCTCCGGAAAACAAAGCCTACGGTCTTAGTCACTGTCCAATGATACGTATGTACTGGGATTTGCTTGAAAGTTTCAGTTTCGTCCACGGATGGTTGAAATATTTGAAGAACACGTCTTACCTCATTGCCGGTTGGATTCATAGAGAACGATACCATCACCGGAACTTGCATTCCACCATTCCATTTTCATCCACTATCAGCTGTTTCCTTTTATCGATACTACTTGACAGTTGGCACTTACTGTTTCGGGAGCAGGGTTACTGTTGCACGGGATAATCATGCAACTGCTGTCCAACTGTCTGTCAAGCGGTTGCACGAAAGTTTGTCAAGTCCGTTGCATGCGATTAACCTAAAACTATCTAATTACTAAAAATACTTTTTATTTAACTAAAAATTTAGAAATTGAGTAATTTTGATTGGCGTGTCGTCGAGATCAAAGTCAACAAAATATGAAGAAGATTGACAAATAGCCCTATATCTGCGTAGGTTTCGCCAAAAGAGGGATAAATCGTAAGACTATAATACTAACAGCTTACTAGTTTTTCTAAATATATTTTACACCTATCTCCACTCCTTAGAGCTCCACTACTGTAAAAATTATATTTTTTTATAAAAAAATTTTCCCCGCTTCCAGGGCTGTAGTAGAAGATAAAACAAAACTGCACTAACCTAAGCATTTTCCCCTTCTTCACTTCTTTTAGTGTCACCCCAGCAAAAATTGCGTTTTAATTTAAATGATGCCCCCTCACTTTCAAGGCGTTCTTGCTGGGGAAAAATTTATGACGAACTTTAAGAACTTTCGCCCCCTCAACATTTTTTCCAGACATACTACTCTCTAGCTCTGCACGTTAGGGGCGTTGCGAAATGAGAAGAAAAAATCCCCTATGTGGTGGGAAAGGGGATAAGTATGCTTGTAGAAGTGTTGAGAGGGCAGTATGATCCTATATTTTACCCCCAGAAAAGGCACCCTAGAAGTGGGCGGAATGAAGAGTGAAGATTTAGGTTTAAGGTAAGTGGGAAAAATCAGGGGTGTTGGACTTCGATACCCCTTCTAAGGGCTTCATCTGTGCAGCTATGAGGCTATTCATCGATCATTGTTACATTTCCTTGAACTTTGCCTCGATGAGACGCCACTGAACATCATCCTATCTACCTCATTTTTGGATCACGAATTTTTCATTAATTTCACAAAATAAAGGGTTGTATCGTAAACAAATCTCTTTATTAAGAATCTCCATACAATACTGAATTATGCGAATTGAACTTGAGTTATGTTGTTATCATATTAAAAGTGGATGAACTGGCTCTACTTCGAGTTATGACGCTTTTGTTGTAAATAAAACATTTTACATGCATCATAAGTAAAATTATGTCTTCTTTAACTGATAATGATGTACTTTTAATGTATCACCATCTATAGTATAATAAAATAGTACAATTCTCTTAAAATTAAAAATCACAGACAATTGCTTTTCTTTTTAAACAATAACACTAGTCTACAAATTTCGAATAAAATTTCGACTGGAGAAGAGGATGTTGTTTCTTAAGTAATTTGGGTGCGCTGAATTCAAATCTGGCACCAAAAATGCGCCATCAGGTCTAGTTCTCTTTATATAAGGATATTTATGTTCGTTATATTACTCATTAATAAATAAAAAACAAAATTTACAAAAAATTCATTACGTATTTTTTGGGACAAAAGCATGCTGGGAGACTATTGCTGGACTCTTATACGTGAAAAAGACCCAACAATATACAACCAATGTTCAGACACTGCCATTGACTTTGGAACTGTTAAACATTTTCAAATAAATTAATGGTTTTTCTTGCAAAAAAAAAAAAAAATGTGTTATTGTGTTTCGAAAACCTGAACTGATAGAGAAAAACCGATTGCAGATTCAAATTCAGCGCACCAAATTACCCTAGGAACACTATTTGCTTGCTCCAGTCAAAAATCGTGTAGACCAGTGTAATTTCACAACTCAAAATATGCCACTATTTCGAAGATTTAATTCTAACAATATAGCATTTAATAACCACACACCAAAAAATGTTAGTTTACTTTTCTTCCTTTTGATTCCCTTTTGTATTGACTTTACATTTTTTTTGGTAACAAATTCCGATTTTTTCCAAAAAAAATTTAAACTTATTCCAAAAAAGTATGAAATTTATTCCAAAATATGTAGTTTAAAATTAATACTTTTTTTGGCATTGTTCTATATAAATACTTTTTGGTTTTAAAATTAAACTAAAATTTTTACTGTGTATATTTTTAATAAAATTAAGAACTGTAAGTAGCAGTCATTGTTTTTAAGCAATAATGTCGCAACTCAAAATATGTCACTTTTTTATACAGTAATTTCTGCGTATTTATCTCAAAATTTTTTTATTTGTGACACTTTTGCAGCAATCAAGCGATATGTGCTACATTTCATTCAACTTCATTAAATAGTTACGAAGATATACATAAATAGGTATATCTTATATGGGGGGCGTGGCACCGCCAATTTTTACTTCACAGAAATCTTTGACTAACTAATTTTAGTGCATTTTAGCAAAATCATTGCAATAGTCTATGTATTCGTAAAAGCCAGGCAGACAGATTCACTTAAATAAAATGCTCCACTAAATACCCTTAATAGCAAATGACATAAATGTACGAAATCTTGCACTTAAATGCTGAGAGTGTTAATTTCGAATTTTTTTTTAAAAAGAAATCGTTAAAAAAGACACTTCACTCCTTACCATTCGGTGAAACGTCACAAGAAAGGACTTTGTTCTCTTTATAAGCAGTTTAGTCAATATGTAGGCTTGGTTTTTCCACACTTTGTGGCTTGTGACGATTTTATGCAAAAAGCTTAAAAAAACCTTAAGCATGTAAATTCAATAGCCAATTTCTAAACGGAATTATGCAAATTTTATTACAACAAAACAACAACAGCAACAATGAATGCAAAAAATACCTCGACACCTTACAGATTTTACGCCCCAGTGGCTCGCGTTTTAAAGTTTTTTTACAAACAAAAAACTTTTTAAAGTTCAAATGCATTGTAGTTTTAGTTATTGTTGCGATTTTGTTGGGATTTTGCTGTTGTTGAGTTGTAAATGAAAATTTGGAGTTTCTTGTCAAATTCGTTGTTGGTGTCGATTTTTTAGTCGTTACTGCTGTTAGTGTTTTTTTGTTGCTTTTGTGGTTGTAATAAACTTGGCAAAGTGTTAGTGATTTTTTTTTTTCAACTTCAGTGTTGACTTTCAGTTGGTGCACACATGGCCCCCCTTCGGTGTTCTTTATTTTTATTTGATTTTCCGCTTGCAAATTGAATGCTTTGGTGTCATTTTATGATTATTTTGTTTTAAAATTGCAAACGTGACAAATTTGACAGCATTTGGTGCCATGAATTGTGCCACTTTTCGATTTGTAATGTTTTGTACTTTTTTTTCGTTTTCCTTGTGATTGCGCTGACTCCCTGTGGTTATGACCTCAATTTAAATAGAGGTTACTTGCGCAAAAGTGTCAATAAGTTAATAGCAGTCTTTTCTTTAAGCTTAGATTGATGGCCTGCATATTGCAATTTGATTAAATTTCATCTTTTTTCGCTGTAAATTTTGCAGAAAATAAAAATTGCAAAACTCGAATTTGAATTTCGATAAATTCAAATTTCAATTTTGTACAAATTTCTGGAATTATACATATTACACACTAAAACTTAAAATTTACTTTTCTTACTTTTGATTCCCTTTAGTATTGATTTTAAACTTATTTGGTATTAATTTTTGATTTTTTTCCAAAATTTATTTATCCCAAAAAACCATAAAATTTATTCCAAAATAGTTTAAAATTAACCCATTCCCCGCCAGCATTTATTTTTTTGAATTTGATGGTGATTTTTTGTTTGGGGGGTAAAAGAAGGTTCCTGAGTTCAAATCCGGTTAGTTTTTTTAGCGACCACGCCCCATTTTTCCATGGTACCCTGATGCCATATATTTTTTGAATAAAAATGGTAAGTTAGCATACTTATCCGCAATTATTATCATTCCATTTTACAATGGCGATGTCAAATTCCTTGTTTTCTACAAATTTGATATGCCCTCTTGGTTTTCTTTTTTCATGATGTCTTTCCAGGAAGTGAGCATTTGCGTGGAATGCAATTTTCCCTTAGGGTTCCCGTTACATTGTAGCCTAGGCTTTGCAAATAATTTAAATCTGGGATTCCAGTTAATAAATAATCGAAGTAAAAGAAGAATAGGAGGGCACGAACGTCGTCGGGAAGGGCGTTGATCATTTGTAATAGAGCTGCCACAAAGTGAATACAACAATACTTTCCTCGGTAAATACCAAAGGACACCGAATACCCTCCAAGAGTGTTCAGACACCATGCAATGAATCTAAATCGAAGAAGTTTGGCTCAAATAAACTGTTTGCATGAGAGCAGTCTGAAATACGGTGTCATGGACTCATCAAATGATGCTCAGGGTGAAAGGGATCATTGTGTTTTTTCAGTGTAAAGTGAATAAAACGGCTTATTTGATTGAAACTATTTCGAGACGTGCCAGCAAAAATCGTGGCTTTAATGATCCAATAATCTTCACGATTAACTACAAGCATTGTAACCAAAGATAAGCATAACCCCAATAGTTAGATGCATCCAGAATCATTTACAGCACGTCTTCATAAAAAAAAGGCTCGAAAAATTCATATGACACCCAGGCCCATTCACACGGGGTGGGTTTTTTGGTGTTCAAACCCCCCCAGGTAGATATTTCTCCCATATAAATTATTTATGAATTGAATTATTGAAATAAATGGAAATTAATCTACCTCTAAACTTTACATAAGCGGTTCCCGCCAGTGATGCCATATGGCACACTTAAAATATATTCAGGCCTATCACTTAGCAAGGAACAACTTATGGAAAAATGTAAATGCACTTTAGAAACTACTGTATTACTCTCCAATTTGGCATAATTACTTTTTTCAAAATCGAAATACAAATAAATAATTTTTTGCAACTCGCCGACGTCTCGATGCCATAATCGATTTTTTTCGAATAATTTTTCAATGATCACTTTCTCTCTTCTCACGCTTGAAAAGCTGATGGAATATTTATGCGTGGAATGCATCAAATGATAGATCAAACATTTCTACGCACATAAAAAACAACAAGCCTGCGCGAAAAAGTTACAAAATGATTTTGGTGAACATTCGGGAAATGCGTTTTAACTGTGCCATATGGCATCACTCGCGGAGATTGGGTTAATACTTTTTTTGGCATTGTTCTGTATAAATACTTTTTGGTTTTAAATTGAACAAACATTTTTTGACTTTCAAAAGCTCATCTTATTTAAAATCTTCATAAGATTGTAGGAAAACCGCTGAGAAAAATGAACACACTTAAGCCATCTAGTGCTATTTGTTGCACCATAGACTTTAAAGGGTTTTCTCTTTATTTCGAAGGCATTTGGGTTACCATAGGGTTGCTCAAAAAATAATATACCCTACACTGCAGTATTTTGAAATTTTTACTTCTTCGGGAGGTGTTACGACCTATTGTCAAAATTAACATAGTTTTTGCTCAGAGTTTGCATTTATTGTTCCTAGTGCCTGAGTGAAATTTAGTTGTATTGTCTCAAAAAACATTCCCAGCATAGCATTCTGAAGCTTTTGCTTATAAGAGAGCTGCCACGCTCTCTTTTCCGGGCAGTAGGTGTTTCCGTTTATCGATTTCGCTCATTTGCAATACGACAATCTGACTTTAACGACGACGGCAGTATATCAAACTACATTAAAGTATCTTGTTTTCAAAAAATATTAAAATGATTTCAATGGACAGATAGACAGACAGACAGAAAACCAGATAGACATGAAAATGTCATCTCAAGAGGAAAATTTACATACTTTTCATACCTACTACGCCTTCTTCTCCACGTTGTAATTGAAAAGACAAAGTGAATATGTATGTATCCTCCTATAACTCCTAGTAATAGCATAGGGTCAATATGAAACGTCTCCATTTGTTGCGATCCCTTGCGATGGCTTTGATCTTTTGCCACGACTTTCCCGATTCTTGTATTTCCTTTTCCAGCAACCTTTTCCTGTTGGCTTTGCGTCTACCACGTTCTCTACTGCCTGAGGCAAAGTGAATATACTGAGAGTATAAAAATACAAACGTGTGCACCTAAAACTTCGTGAAAAAACCTTTTAATCAAAACACAAAAAAAAAAAAAAACTTTTCTACAACACTAATCTTGAACCATCCGTAAATTTATTGGAAATTTTGGAGTTTCCGCGACCCATCTGCCCCGAATGGAAATAAATTTTTCAATATACAATATGTATGTATATTAGAAAGTATCACAAAAAAATAGTTTGAAAATGGAATAGTAGAATGTAAGTTCCGGCGATGGTATCGTTGTTTAGTTACCCAACCAGCAAAGAAGTAAGATGCGTTTTTGAAACTGAGACTTTCAAGTGGACAGTGACCATGACCGTAAGCATTGTTTTCTGAAGAATTTTCTGAAATGATGCGAGAGCATAACGGTGGCGCGGGCTCTCATGAACGAACGAGACAAACAAGGAAAGGTTATCAGAGGACAACGGGGAGACAGCAGTGGTGCGACTCTCTTGAATATATATTTTATGAAAGCTTTTCAGAAGGAATAACATCAGTGAAATAAAATTGTGAAACAAATCCAGTGAAAATTGTGAAAAATGTTTCCTTCCTTGGCGGGGAAAAAATTTTTGTAAACGAACGCTGGGCACCACCTGCTAGCGGCGAAAAAGGTTCGTTACATCCTTAAAAAAGTTTATTGACGTGAGTGAGAAATATTACAATGAGGAAACTTAACATTGCGCCCCACGAAGAAAAATAATGTAGGAAAGAGAGTAATTCATTTACGAAAAAACTATACATTGCATCCCGTAAAAAATTAAATGTTTATAAGAAAACTGTAAACATTTATGTACCATAATAAATAACTGCAATCTCATATACTCTTGCAATTTTTGAGTCTTATGCATAAAAACGAAAACGTTTATTCATTACAAGGCTTATTACCATATTTATTACGACAATTCAAATAGAATACGAAAATCTCTAGCCCTAGCCGAACGGTTATTTCAAGCTCCAACAAACAGTACAATATAAAAACAAAACTATAAAACTAACAATTCACAAATCTTAATGACTTTTTAAAGGAAAAAACTCCAAACGTTTAACGACTTTGAGTATTAAACGAAAAAAGCAAATAAACCAACATTGCTGTGCGTTAAAACGGACGCCATACACCGTTGAATGAACTTCCGGGATGCTGAAAATAGAATGATGCCAAGAATTCCATTACCATAAAATATAAGCAAAGTGAAGGAAAAAAAAAAGAGAGAAGCTGCATCACAAACAATTCAATAGAAAAAGTATTGAACGACTAAAAAAGAAATAGACATTAAAACGCTTCATGTAGAGAACTCATTAGCTATGATGATGATGGCAAATACCAATCACGTGCAACAAAGTATCCTACTAATTAGTTACTTTCTGATAAAATGCTGATGAATGAACAGCTTACAAATGGAAAAAATGTCATCAAATCGAAGAATAGCATAATATTGCATGCAATTTTAGCAACAGATTTATATAATTCCTGATTTATTTTATTGATATTACAATTGTGATGATGCAAATCACATACGCTTATCTTCTCACACATCGCGACTTAAGCATGCAATTTTCATCCAACAGCCAACCAAAAACCAACCATCCAACTAACCAAACAAACAATCAACTAATCAACCAAGTAAACATACAACGGTTGCCCAACAGCCAAACAAACAGCTCACCAACCAACCAAACAATCAACCAACCAGACAACCAAGCAAAACATGCAACTATTGTCAAACAGTCAAGCGACATCGGACAAAAAAACGTGCAACTTACGTCCAACCGACAGCCGACATAGGAAAAACACAAGAAAAACTCGTTGGTACTCACAGATTTAACCTCATTTCCATGATAAGGCATAAGTATTTCACCCTGTGCCAGCTAAATCAGAAGACATCAACTAAAGTTCATGTAACTAAACGAAGAAGCGAATAAAACACGGATAATCAAACTATCGGCCAACCAAGTTTACAACCAACTGAATATCGCGTCAGCCGCAACTCTTTAGAAACTCACGCAAGGAGGTGGGCGGCCGCCATTTAATAAAGGCAATGAAGGTATTTTCTCTCGGAGATACTGGGGGTTATCGTCAATCAATATTCCCGCAATTCAATATTCCTGCAATGGAGAATGCACGGCAGTCTGAGTAAAATTCCCCGGGTATATTGATTAACAATAACCCCACTTTCTCTCTCTTGGTGGTCGCCGCATAGGTAAGACGTGATCTGCGTTTATTTCCAACGTATCGCAACTTAAGACTATTTTTAGCAACGTGGACACTTTGAGACATGACTGGGACTTACAATTAACAACCGAAGGATACATTTTGTGGACAACTGACGGACAGACGAAGACCCAGGGCCAGTGACGGAGAGGCATGTTCAGTGATGCACTCCACGACGGAAGGACAGAGGCACGCTGAAACCCTGCCCGCGGGCAGGAAGATTAGCATTTAGGTAATGTGATAACTTTTTACGAAGGTTATTTAGATTATAAGGATATTATATTATAAAATAAGCTAGGCTTACATTTAATTTTATGCTTCCTCTTGGTAGTCGCTGCATAGGTTTTAGGGAATAAAGTGAATTATTACGTTTGGAAAAGCTGTAAACCCCGGACACCGACGGCTACACGCCAGCTAACGAAGTAAAGATTCGTTACAAAATTGCTAGCTATAAAAGCGTTTATTATCGAAGCAACTTTTAATGGAGACTTAAAGAAACACAATTCAAATTTGACCCCTGCAACAAATATATGTATCATAACAAAATTTAAGATTTTAAAGGGCAATAAGAAAACTAAAGACTCGGAAATTTTTTGCAATAATGAAGCCAACAAATGTTTATAGTTCCCCACAACAAAGTATTTTGCAAAATTCGCATGCAATTGATCGTATGTATGTTGAAAGCAAGGATATAAACTTATATGGTTTCATGTAACTTACAAAAAATAAAAAAAAACTTGTTTTGCGTGAAATTTAAAAATCTCAGAATTCATTCTTCATTGAAAATTAATATCAAATAATCAAAGACTTTTCCCTTCTCGTTTATTTGTTTTTATTACATTTTAAGTCACTGAACTTAACTTTAAAGAACCCTACTTAACCTCTTTTAAACACACACAACATACATACCATGTGGACAACAGGTATCGCTTTTTTCTTATTCAAGCCTTTAAGTCCACCATGAAGAACACAATCAGCTTCGTTCACTTAACTGGTAGAGTTGTTTGTGGTTTATTTGTGCATCCTCATCAGCGTCAATACCATGCATGCCATGCTATGCCGCCCGAACCAGACACAAAAACAATTATCGCTTCGATATTTGGGCTTCCTATACAACAACGCTGCTGCTGTTGTACTTTCAGCGCTTGTAAATAATAAAAAGTGCTGACTGCCATTTTAGATTCTTTTTTTATTGTTGTTGTTGTTTATTTTCGTGACTTTTACTATGACTTTCCCTCTATTCGGGTGCATACGGAAACATTGCTGCACGTACAAGTTCTTGCAGTTTCTGTTTTTTTCTTATCTTCGAGACACAATATTGAAAAAAAAAATTCAAAATCAATGTCGTAAAAAACTAAAATTTCATAAGATGTTGCAGCCAATGCGGTAGCTTTTTAATGTGATAAGCATTTTTTTCTTCTTCTCGGAAGCTTTTTGTATTGCCCAGCTCGGTATTGGTTTACTGAAGAGCAAAGCATATTGTGGCAAGATTATTGTGATACAATATTCATTACTAAATTCCGGTAGATTTACCTTTTAGATCCCACATCCTACATGGAGAAAACTTAATGATTGTATGTATGTACTAAAATTTGATAACAGTCAACACATAATATATTTGATGTAAGCATATATATTATTTGTTGATTGGGTTCATACGTACAATCATATTGTTTTCTCGTTATACCTTTAAGTTAAACATTGCTAGACTTAGGTATAACTTAATGAGCAGCTTACTTATTGAATCAATCGCATATTTGTTAATATCTACCAAACTTATGTTTGAGTGCAGCAAAAGTCTACTTTATTTTACCAATATGTTTTTGAATATAACGATTGCTTGTTATTCGACTTGAAAAATGTATTTGAATGAATCGCGAACATTTTTTTTTTTTTTTTCTCAAAAAACTGTGCTTAGGTTCTTGAAGTTAAAGTCTTTTTCTTTTCCGAATGCCGTCGAGCTTGCTTAGAAATCTTTTTTTTTTTTTCCTTGATATATTGCATTTGACTACATTCAGAATTTTGGAGACATGATAGATGACAAAGTCTTGTAAAAAGTCGGCAATGAACTCAAAAGTACTTCAGAGTGCGAAGTATGTAAAATTTGTCGCCCTTAATGTCATCAACGACAACGTAAGGGAAACTGTCGCTCTTTTAGTCGTTGATGAAATATGGGACACTTGTATGGAAATTTCGTTAATGACTGCCATACAAAAATACGCATTCGTCATCAATGATTTCATATGGTCGTGCACCCGTCATTGATAATTTTTTGTAGACTGGCCCAACTGGGTTATGTCGTATTTTACACAATACATTCGCTTTTCATGTTACTACGTCAATGCTAGAACTAGATAACTCCTAAATTATCATTCTTGTGGTAAGTAACTTATAAATTTTTTCATGGTTTTTTGCACAATCCTGTCTAACCAGAGTCCTTAAAGTGCCACCATTGTAAAGTTATAAGAAAAAACAAAACAAGAAAAGTCGAAATTCAGTGTAAATTAAAATTTTTAAAAATATTAAAATTAAATTAACTCAAAACTAGAAAATTGCAATTATCTAGTTGTAACATTGACGTGACGATATGTAAGCCTAAAAAATCAAAATTGAGATATCTTGATGGAAAAAATATATATTTGAGCAAACTTAAGATAAACCCTTGCGCTACAAAATCCTAAACACAGTTTTTTTTTAAAAAAAATGTCCGCACAGATACATTACCTCACATATAGTTGAATATAGCCTTTTTTTTAATTTTAAGGCAGAATATTCAAAAAAACTGACGTGATAGAACAATTATAAGGCCAGATTTGGACTTCCCAGCACTCAAACTACGCAAAATGTTTTTATAATGTTTGACCAAAAATATTTGTTTTAGAATAACATATCATTTTCATAGTAAAGGCAGTGTTTGAAACAAAAGACATGACAAGGTACGTTTTTCTTGATATCTGCATACAAACTTTTAGCCTTGGAAAAAATTTTAGTAAGAAAAACTGATTTTTACATTTATTGGTGTCTAAAGTCTCTATGTATGTGTCCGTCGATTCGAAGTAACGCATACTTCCCGACAAGTCAAATTTTTAAATTCCTCTAGCTCATTAACCAGACTTTAGAATGCAAATATCTAGGACATATCGATACATCCAACGTAAAAGTTGTTAATTCAAGTTATTTACTTTTTACGGGACAATAATTTTTGAAATCTGCGCATTAGACTCCTGCTTGTGTCAAATTTTGGTAACTCTGTCTTTAAATTTGAGGGGCTGAAAGCAATTTTTGAAGTGACAACCTAAGTGTATTTTAGTGAGGTCTCCATGCAAAAACTTGGCAACTTAAGTTGATAACTTAGGCACGGAACAAAAATGGCAAATTGCGTTGATAACTTAACTTAACAAAGCTATTAGTCCATTTTTCTTTAAAAATCAGTGGTTGTAAGTCCTACATTCCAACGTAATGTCCGTAAAATATTTTTTAATGCTAGTTGGCAAGTTAATTTACCAACTTTTCTCGCGGACTATTCGTTTGCTGAAACAGAACATGAGTTGGTAACTAGAGTTACAACTCATATGTATTCATCTTATCCAAATTATAAGTTGAAATTGTTGACATCTCTGTGAATCAATTTAGAATAGTTACAACGATTTAATAGTCGAAAAAACTATATTTTGTCTACATATTTTCAAAGTATTTGTTCAATTTTTTATTTTTGGTTTCTTGTTTTAACGAAAACAATACAAAAATGATCATAGCTAAAAACTACGATTTTCGAGTTACCAAATTTTACGTTGGACGTATCGATATATAGGTATAACATAAGCAATAGGGGTGTTTTAGTGCACGAATTTTGGGTTTTGATACTTGACACCACTCAATTTTGTGAGGTTGGAAAAAAATGAGTTTGCAAAAAAAATTTTGGGGGTGGGGTAAGGATAAGGTTTTGCGCATCGAGTTCAAAGATAAGAGAAAAGGAGAAACAATTTACTTACAGCCCTACAAGAGGGGCCACCTCTAGAGGGTTCAAATGTATGACCGACCCACATTATTTTTTTTGCCCCAAAATTTTTACCAAGCATACCTACCTCTTATCTCTAACCCCTAAGGGGCTTACATACAAAATTGACATTTTTAGGAAATCGACCCCCACTACTTCCAGGGTGCCACTAGAAGGGTCAAATGTATGATCGGCCCCTAATATTTTTTCCTCCGCAGCATTTTGTCCCACCATACTTACCTTCTATCTCTAGCTCTTTTGGGGGCTCCCATACAAAATTGACGTCAAAGACATAAAAAATATGGAAAGGAAATCGTCAAATAGGCCCATAACTGCCCAGGAGTCTCTCCTAGAGGATTTAAAAATATGACCGACCCTCATTATTCCCCCTCCAAAGTTTCACAGCTTACCTACCCCCTAATTCCAATCCTTAAGGGGGCTCCCATACAAAGTTACAGTTTTTTTAAAAACTGCGCTTACTGCCCTAACTGGACCATGGGTACCCCTAGAAGGGTCAAATGTATGACCGATCCCCATTATTTCTAGGAAAATTTATAAAAAAATAAAATTGTATGGCAGCCCCTTTCAGGGTTGAAAATAGTGCGTAAGTATGTGGGGAAAAATATAGGTCGCAAAAAAATAATGGAGGTCGGTCATACATTTGATCCTTCTAGGAGTACCCGTGGGCCAGTTAGGGCAGTGGGGGCATTTTATATAAAAACAGTAACTTTGTATTGGAGCCCCCTTGAGGGTTGGAAATAGGGGGTAGGTATGCTGAGAAAAACTTTGAAGGGGGACTAATGGGGGTCGGTCATATATTTGACTCCTCTAGAAGTGACTTCTGGGCAGTTATGGGCCTATTTGACGATTTCCTTTCCATATTTTTCATGCCTATGACATTTATTTTGTATGGGAGTCCACTAAAGAGTCAGAGATAGAGAGTATGTTGAGAAAAAATGTTGGGTAGGAAAAAATATTCGGGATCAGTCACACATTTGACCCTTCTAGAGGCACTCAGGGAGTGGTGGGGGTCGATTTCCTAAAAATATAAATTTTGTATGGGAACCCCTTAGGGGTTAGAAATAGGGGGGGGGAAGTATGCTTGGTTTAAATGTTGGGGGGTGGAAATAATGTGGGTCGGTCATACATTTGACCCCTCTAGAGGTGACCCCTAAACATTTGTAGGGCTGTATGTAAATTTTTTTTCTTTTTCTCTCACCTTTGACCTCGATACGCAAACCTTTACCCTCACCCCACCCCCAAATTTTTTTTTGCAAACTCATTTTTTTTTTCGAACCTCACAAAATTGAGGGGTGTCAAGTATCAAAATGTTGTTACTAAGGATCTCCATACATTCTTAAAACACCTCTAATAAGCAAATATTACTAAAATCGGAAACATCAAAATTTTTTACCAGGCACTTCACGAGAAAAACCCCAATTTATATGCATAGTTTCCTGGAAAAATTGGGGGACTCATTTCTATTGATTGATATAGGTTTTATAAAATTTGAAATTAGTGCAAAAGTCACATATGGGTATTTCCACGAGATCATACAATACATTCCGCAACTCAAAAATAGAGTCAACATTTTTATTAAATTTTAATGAGTAAAACATAAAAAACACATGCATCTGCTACACCAAAAAAAGATTAAATGAAATTTTATTTTAATTCATGAAAAAAAAAACGAACTTTGAATCTGGTGTGTTTTGCAGTTTTCTGTCCCACTATGAGCGGTCGTTTTTGGGACACTTGAGTAACACTGTTATATGACTATTTGACAACGAAAACCATTGTTAGCTGCAAGTGCTGACTTTTGTCTATGTCGAACAGCAGTTTTGTACTTCTAGCCTTTTAAATTAAGTTTAGGGAATTTTTTGAAAAAAAAAAAAAAACTCTGTCGCTCCCTTTATCCATGTATTTACATTAAAAGCTTAAAGTACTTAGAAATAGAATAATTAATTAAAAAATAAATTTCTAAGGGTAACAAGATAAGCGAGTTTAATATTTTCGTGGCTCCAAATGAACGCCAATAAATCATTGTTGTTAATTTTTTCACTTCTAAACGATGTCGCACCCGTTACCTTTTTATTGTTTTGCCTTCCAACCCTTATCGTATTACTTATATCGTCTTTTACTAATTTTTTTTTTTTGGTTTCACAACTTTTGAGTTTCCAAACAGGAACAACTTTCTACAACATCTTAATATTATTAAATCCTGTTCTCATGGGGTTTCTTTGGTTTTTTATACCCCCTCATATTTGTAACGTCGCACTATGGGAAATTTGAACATGTTTTCTGGCCAAAAGTACAAAAATGAAGATATTGAGCTGAAATCTCTTGGAATCATTTCTAGAAATATATTTTAAAATTGGTCAAATTGGACAACAGTCATGCCGCCTTTTCAACCTCTTTTCAAAGAAATTATTATAAAACATTTTTTATTAAAATTTGGTATGGGATATTCATATTTTCTAAGTATATACATACACACAAATGTACATATATTAACAATAACAGTAAAATTACAGAGATCTAAAAGCATACTATATTAAAAACTAATTTTCTCAAACATTATATAAACTGAGCTAATTTAAAAACATAAGAAAACATTATAAATTCATGAGAAAAATACATATTAAAAGCTCGAAATTTTCCAATATATTCTCTAACTTTGCGTCTATTAACATACAAATATCATTTCTTTCTGCTTCATCTTCATTTTCTATTAGTTTGCTTAAACTATCTTCCTTATTATTTTCAACGCAACTTAATAAATTTTTGACTTCTAGTGCAAGTAGCGCTCACTTTCGTTCTTTTATCCGTTTACTTAAAGAAATGCTGGAAATGACGGGATCTGAGGTATTGAAAGTTCTATGAAAAACATCAGAAAGATTTATTGTTTTGTCACATCTGCGAGCGTGCTGCAGTCTATCTAATTTAAAAAATTTATTCCGACACTCATCTGCGTCTTTTCCAAAGTATACTGCCGGAAGTACTATATTTTGAATAATTTCCTTAGTATGAATAAGGTCTTTGTGTCATCGGATACCAAGGATACTTTTTTTTATGATATCAGCAGTCTCAAAACAAAATTTTTCAAAGTATTGCAAATTTAGTAGATATTGACATGATATACGAGTATTTTTTCTCCATTTTTCTTTCAAACGTTTGTAAAAGGCCTTAGACTTTTCGCCTAAATATTCCGCAAACGAGTTCGATCTATCACCTTTATTCAAGAGATTTATCAAATAATTTAAAACTGCTGACTATTTGTCTTTTTCGGCTCTCCAGATATCGAATAAGTCTGCATTTCGTATTGAGAAGTTGATATTAAAAAATCGCAAAAAAAAACAAAAAAATTTTTTTACAGAAGAGCTCAAAATTTGTTGCTTTACATATTTATATAAGTTAGAAAGAGGCCTAGGCTGGGCTGTGTTTTTCGGGGCTCGCCAAAACTTAAATTTAAAAAAACAAGTTTTACGATTTAAAGCTCACTGAAGAAAACGTAAATTTCTTTTAAACTAAAAGACAAATTTTTTATATACAGAGTAACTACTTAATTTCTATTAGTTCCCGTTTTCATTTGAAATTTTTTTAATTAGCTATGAGTTAAGAGAAGTATTCACTTTTTAGTACATGGAAAATTTTTGAGCGAGAACAGCAAAATTTTTATTTTTTCAGAAGTTGAAACTTTGACACTTGTGTAGCTGAAGGATAAAATTTTTCAGAAAAAACTAAGTATGGGGATTTTTTCTCGCAAGTATTCACATTTGAATAGCATACCCAAAACTTTATTTTTTGAGTGCTTAAAATTCGACAAACAGGGCAAAATTTTCCACAGTGCGTCGCACCCGTTACCATCTTTATTTAGTACAAAAAATCATTGATATTGAACTTTTTTAAATACCTCTTTTTGTTGACAAGATCGAGATAGTTGACACTTCTGAAGTTAATGCACTTTTCTCGAGTATTTATTTAAATTCTACTTTTAATTTTAAAAATTGTCCTTAAGCTGTCGCACCCATTACTATGGAAAAGCCCATATTTGACTATTAGATTTAATAGCGATCTGTTACACTTTTAATCAAAATTAAATTAGCTACTGAATATGAGTCCCACTTTTAGATGCTATCGGTGGCTCTTATCAGAGTTTTTAAATGTCTATTAATTCCTATCCAATTTCGACTTTAGTTTTTCCAAAGTGATGAATTCCCATAGGAATTTCAAGTTTCGTGTTTTGTTATTCTTCAATATCTTTGAACGGTAAAAAGTGGAATAGATCGCTTTTGAATCTAATAGTCACATATATAGCCAGTATATAATTTGACTGGTCTATATGCTTGGAGATGGATTGGTCACACTCTCCGAAAACCACACAGCAAAGTTTGTCGCCAGACTCTTGAGTGATCCACACAAGCAGCAGAGAACGTGGCAGACCCTAAACCAACTGGAAAAGGTCGCTGGAAAAGGAAATCCAAGAATCGGGAAAGTCATGGCAAGAGATCAAAGTCATCACAAGGGATCGCATTAAATGGAGATGTTTCATATTGGCCATATCCTCCTCCTAGGAGTTAAAGGAGAATACATACATATATACATACATATGCTTACGTACGAAAATGTTTAGTAATTTGCTTTTTCACTGAATTTTGTGTATAAATATTCAGAAACAATCAAACAGGTAATAAAATATTTAGTCTACTTAAAAACTAATTTAAGCAAATTCACAAAAATTTAAGAATTTTGGGAAAATGAATTTGAAGAACAGCCCAGAAAAAGATAAGAAACCAAAAATTGTGTAACATTACAAAATACACTTTCCCAAACGACTCAAAAGAAAAGAAAAAAAAAAAAAACTTCTCAGCCAAAAGGCGGAAACAAGAACCAAAAACAAAAATTAATGCTGGGAATTGAAACTAAAGGTGTTGGCATATCTTCCATGCATTTTGGATTTAACTTATAGACACATTACAGCTTCCATAACAATTTGGTTGATAGTCGGTTGGATCGTAGAGGTGCTTGTTCTCGCTTTTGTTGGTGGCTGGCTGGTCTTGTCTACCGATATTAATGTTGCGCCGTCCGTTGTGGTCAACAAAAAAAAAAAAAAGTCACTGAACTTTGTGGTAATCTGAGTTAATTTTATAACAACCTTATGTAGCAGATACAGCAAGCGGGTATGCATCGGTAGGAAGGTAGGGTAGGGTGTGCAGAGAGAGATAGAGACGTAAAATTAATTACGAGAAACCAACTCGCGCATTAAATGAGCTTCAATCTTTAGGTAAGACATTAAGAATTGTGTATGCTGGGTAGAAATCTAAAAGAAAACTGAACATTTAAAAATTAATTTTTTCTTAATTGCGGCATTAAGTACAATCATTATTGAGATATTTTTCGTAAATATTAATTTTGAGCATTCAGCTTTTACAAATGTGTAAAAAATACAAATTTTAATTGAATAATTAAATTTTCAATTTCGTTGTAAACGATAACAGCGTTTAATTTTTATTCAATAAATATGATAAATGCTTAGAAAAATATTTTTGAAAAATAATTAACTTTACAGCTTGCGAAGCGAGCAGCGCTTAGGAAAAATAATGGAAATTCTTCGGAGTGTTATGAATTTTTAAGCAAATCTTTAAGTGAATAATAATAGTAATAATGTAACTAAGACCTCACTAAGAAGGAACTTATTTTCGGCAAATATTAAAATAAACCAAAAGTCCGAAAAACGTTTACAAATACATGAGAAAAAAATTACGAAAAAGCTGAAAACTATCGCGAAAGTTACGAAGCACCGTAAAAGTTAAACAAAATAAAGAACAGTGCAATAAATTATAAAATTCTTAAATCATGGAAAAGTAAAACAAAATTAAAAATAAAGCATCAAAAAAGATAAAAAATGTACTAAAAATATATGTCCAAAAAACAATAAAACTCTTTAATTAGAGCAAAGTATTAAACAAACAAAAGAGAAGAAGTATTGACAAAGCTGAAGAGTATCGACGAGTACTAAAACTATGTTCAAAATGTTATAACAAACTTAAATCATAGAAAATAATGAAAAAATTTTAGAAAAAGCATCGAGAGAATTAAAATATAAATATAAAAATCTGTTATACTTTTTTTGTAATAAATTTATATAGAAGTTCATATGAAAGTATTTTAAGCCATTTTACATAAAATTCATATTATGTCCATTTAAACCAATCTACTTACGTACAATAAATTCCATAATAAAAAAATTTTATTAAACTTTCCATGATTACATATCGATAACTTAGAGCGCTTTAGTCCTATCTCCACTTTTTGCGATTTTGAGATTTTTGCAGTTATGGTATCATTGTTTCTTTACCGTGTGGTATACTGTGTGATGTTAAAATACCACTAAAATACCAAAATATTCGAAAATTTAGAAAAATCATATCTCCAAACTTTAATTTTTTAAGAGCGCTACTGTCCTATCTCCACTGATTATTTAAATAAGTCACATTTTCAAAATTTTTTTTTTCGTTTTTTCGTGTTTTCTTCGCGTTTCATGACTTTTTGCGACATTTAAGTGAACAAATTTTGTTACACTCAAGGGTCCCCTCTTGTATGTCGAAACCGAAAAAAAAAAAATATATCGTTTTTTTCGTGTTTTATACGCATTTCATGACTTTTTACGACTTTTTAGTGAAAAAAATGTTAAAAATGTACTAAATGTGTCGTTTATTTTAATAGTAGTGGAATTCTATATAAGGGCAAAAGTAATGACATACTATAAATTGGCAAGAATTTCGTTAGAAATTAATTAAATTGGTTAAAAATATTAAATTATGTTAAAATATACTATATGTAAAATTATTTCACGTATCATTATATCAAAATAGTAGCCAATTCTAAATAACCAATGTTTTAAATCTTCTTTTTGCAATTCCCAACAATTGAAAAAATGGAGATAGGACTATAGCGCTCTAAGGTATCGATATATTAATTTTAAGAGAAACAAATTTCATAACTGAAAATATTTTCAATTATATATTTCATTAGAGCATAATATTATACTAAATTACGTAGATTTTGTAGTTTTTCTATTATATTATCATATTGTTATGAGAAAATTGTATAAGTTAATAAAATGCAAATTTTTTTAATGGAAACATTTTCTAACGAATAATGGAGCTTAAAGATTCCATACTTCTGAAAATTCAAGTGAACGTTTTGCTTAATGCAGGAGCATTGTAACATTTTTTTAATCTTTTAACATTTTGTCAAAAATTTTTATACAATTGATTTTTTAATTGAACTTTTAGTCATATATTTGCAAAGATCGATTTACATATAAATCTATCAATTTTCAATATATAAATGTCATTAAGTACAACACTTAAAAATTCTTAAAGTTTTTATACAATTTTAGTATAAATTTTATAGTTCATAACAATTTGGCTTTGAAGTTTAACGTTTTTGGTTTAGAGTAACTTTTTAGAAAAAAATTGTATAAATTATTTAAAAAAATTGGAATACATAAGTTAGTTTATAAAACCAAATTTTATAGATAGGTTTATACTTTATTTTTTGCTGTGTTGGTATTGGAAAATTTACATCTCCGTGCAAAGTTTGAACCTTCTTGATGGTTCTCACAACAACAATACAAATTTTATCTTAGAAACGAACCTATTTAATTTTTCAGCATTATTTGCCTTGTACAACACTAAGCATTTACTTTGCACCGTACAAACCATAATGTGATATTTGATAGTGACTTTTGTCTACATTTCTGTTCGTTGTGCGCTATTTGTTTGTTTTTCTTTAACTATGTAATTCTCACGTTTATGAGAGATGATATAGAAAAACTTTTTTCGATAGAGAGCGCTGATACTAATACAAAAAGAATTAGTGCCACCCTAATGCAGCAAAGATGCTTCACAATACATAACGAAAATGCTGTATGCAGACACTTTAACACTTTAAGACACGTTAGGGGCAAGCGCAGAGCACAGGCACTGTCAAACGCACGTATTTATGTTTGTTTGTATATACAGTCACACTGTGAAAACGTGGGCAAACAAATGTTTGTTTGTCACATGCAACAACAACAACAAAAACAACAACAACAAGTTGTACATTTCTTCTAAAATGCAAGCAACAGAAGAATAAATGACAAGCAACAACTCATTAGACATGATGCTGTATGGTGGTGTTGTTGTTGCAGCACTTGTTGCATGTGATGTGTCATGAGTTGTAAATGTTGTTGTTGTTGTTGCCTTTGCAATGTTAATGCATATTGTACAAGTATGCTATGCTGTCCTGGTAACAGCTAAAAGAAAAGAACGCATTTTTCACTGTGTCTCTGGTGTTGATGTTAAATAACTCAGGGGAATTAAAGTCGGCCAGTATGGGCCGGTTTGTTATAAAGGGTAGCAACAGCAGCAGACTTCTTTTTCCCTCTTTACATTTGTTGTATCATTCATTAGGCTTAGTTTAAGCATCTTACATTAAAATGCATTTATGTAGATATGTCTTTGTAAATGTATTATTTAATTGTTACTTGTTGTTTTTCTTTATATTTGTTGTATATATGTGTCAGTACGCATTAATGTATTGTGTGAAGGCTTGTAGCAACATATTTGCTTTGTTAATGAGTTTCAACGGCAGAGTTTTAGCGCACTCAAATTTTAGTGTTGAACATTTGCCATATGTTGTCATCCTCACTGATGTTTTTACTTAAAAACTAAAAGATAACAAATACATTTAATTAAAACATTTTTTGATTTTGTTAAATGTAATTTTTTACATTTTTCAATTCCTTAATAAATTATTTTTTTTTCGTTTTTGCAAATTTATTTCATGCTCATTAGTATGTGAAACTTTTGTGCATAAATTAATACAAATGTGAAGATAACCGCAAAAAAATTTGAATACCAATAAAATTGCTAATGAGGCATTTTGTTAAGCTCAAAATATAATTTGCCACGACAAGCTGAGAAGAAGATTGCAAAAATATGATGTCATATTGAATACATGATAAAATTTTAAAAACTTAGAACTTGTTTCAATGCATGCGATTTTTTCTTAGCGTGAGTTTTTTTCATCGCATGAGATTTTTTATGCTATGCAATTTTTTTTTATATGCTGAAATTTTCAGCTTCAGATTTTTTATGAATCGCGATTTTTAATTGGAAAGGGTTTTAATGTCGTGCAATTTTTTTATGTACTGAGATTTTTTTGTGGCATGGAATTTTTTTCCGCTTTTTTATAGAGTCAGATTTTTTATAGCATGAAATCTTTTTATGGCATGCGATTCTTTATGGTGTGCAATTTTTTTTAGGCTTGATATTTTTATGACACGTGATTTTTAGTTGGAAAGGATTTTAATGCCATGCAATTTTTTTATGTATCTACTGAGGTTTTTTATAGCATGGAATTTTTCCAATTTTTTATAGCATGAGATTTTTTATAGCAAACAATTTTTGTTGACACGAGATTTTTATGGCGTGGTATTTTTTCATTGGCTCAGTATTTTTATAGCATGACATTTCTTAAAGCTTGATATTTATATGGCACGTGATTTTTAATCGGAAGAGATATTTTATACCATGAAATTTTTTTGTATACTGAGATTTTTAATAGCATGGATTTTTTCAGTATAAGTTTTTTTATAGCATGAGAATTTTTACAGCATGCAATTTTTTTATTTCATGAGAGTTTTTGTGGTGTGCAATTTTTTCATGGTCTGAGTATTTTTTATAGCATAACATATTTTAAGCTTGATATTTTTATGGCACACGATTTTTGATGCGTTTAAATTTTTTGATGTACCTACTGAGGTTTTTTATAGCATGGAATTTTCCAACTTTTTAAAGCATGAAATTTTTTATAGCATGCAGTTTTTTATGGCACGAGATTTTTAGGCGACCACTTTTTTCATAGGCTGAGTATTTTTCATAGCATGACATTTCTTTAAGCTTGTTATTTTTATGGTACGCGATTTTTAATCGAAAGAGATTTTTTATACCATGCAATTTTTTTTATATACAGAGATTTTTTATAGCATGAGATGTTTTTAGCGTAAGGTTTTTTACAGCCTGAGAATTTTAATGGCATGAAACTTTTTATCCCATTTAATTTTTTATAGACTGAGGTCTCTAATAGCATGTGATTTTTTATGGCATGAGATGTTATATTGCATGAGATTTTTTATGACATAAGTTTTCTTAGGGGATAAATAAATTTGAGTTTAACCTGTAACCGATATTGATTTGTTAATAAGCTGTCCTTTGAAGCCCTAGTTATGTTTGCAACTAACATGCCTCTTTTACTTCAATTAGTTCTTACAATTCTTATTTCATATATCATGTATTCATAGTTCTCTCAATGAAGACTTAAACTTTTTTATGCAAAATGATGTAACCTGATGCCTTTGCTTATGCTCGAGGTGAACAGTAAGGAAGATTGAATCAGCGAATAATTAGATAATAAAAAGATTTAATCATTTCTGAATAACTGAGAAACATAATTTTCTCGTAAATCATTCAAATTACTTTTAACTGAGTAAGAAATAAAAAGCTTGAAAAAACAAAATTTACTTCTGTTCAAAAATTTCAATGACAAAGTTTAAAGGAAGAAGTACAATTCAATTTATTTTCCTTGATGGTATCTTGAAAAAACGCGAAATGACACAAAGCTTAATGCAAGTGCTATGATTTTTTGTTGTGATTTCTGTCTCAAAAACAACAAAAACAACTTCTCATTTTCGTTACAGGCATCAATCACGAACCGCATTTGCATAAATCGAAAAAAAAAAAACTGCACTAAAGCGGCATTGGCACATGAAAAGACAGGGCAACTAAAGAGAAAGATAGCAAATTAAAGATAAAGGGGCACAAGTACACAATATACGTGTGATGAGTTACCGCCACAAAATTTATAATCTGATATCACAAGTGATGTTTGAGCATCATCATCAATAATGTCTGGTGCAACTCATTTTGCTGCTGCTGCTTTTTGATTATCAGCGATACAACATTTTGCGCTGCTGCTGATAATCATGATGACAATGCAAACGATGGCCAACAAGAGTTGTGTGCTATCAATAGAAAATTATAATTTTAGTGGCCCATTGAAAGTTTGTAACTTCAAGGCAACCATATGCTATTATATGTAAAGCCTTCTCTCAAGTTAAGGGAGCATTTCAATTAGCTAAGCTGCGTACAAAAACTAGATGCATCATGAAGCAAAAATTGTTAATAGCATAATGATGCTTAGCTAATTTGCGGCTGTTGCTTTGTTGTGAAAGAAAAAGAAAAAAATAATATGAGAATCTCGTTAGTAAATTGTTTTTTTAAACTTTTTTAATGATTCTCAGCAACAGCTTAAAACAAGCACACCATTTAAGCTGTATCTTTATTTAATTGATTGCCATCTAAGAGCAGAACCAAACCAAACCAAAGTTTTTTTTTAAATATTACACAAAAAAAAAAACTAAAGTTACGCAATTTTGCAAAACTTTCTCGAAAAAAACAAAAAAAAAAAATTTTAAAACAAAAACATACCGCTTCTTTCTAAACAGCCATTCATCAAAATTAAAATTGCTTTAAGATAAGCTTAGTTTAACAAAATAACAGCAAGATATGGTTTCAAAGTTGTATCGAAGCTGAATTATAAGAAAATTTACTCAATTGTATTTTTTGAATTTTCTACAACATGTCGTATGAGTAACATGCAATTTTCATATTGTACATACTGAAATTATAAAATCTAGAGTTGAATTTAACTGAGCTCTGTCCTGCGCAGTATTTTATTATATTATTAATTCAATGCACTACAATAGCATAATATAGTTTAACTAATATCCACCATATGTTAAGTCCAATAAAAGGTTGCAAAATTTTATTTTGCTATCAGATAAAATAATATTCTTTTTTTTCTGTTACTGCCACTAATGAACTGATTTGCATATTGTTGTAATTTTATGCAGCAAAACTTTGCATGCAAATGTATCCTCTTAACAGTGCACTCACAGTCAGCAGAAACTCAATAACTTTATTTTACTAAGACAATTTAGTTTAAAAACACAGATTTTTAACTCACGTCAAAGTGAGTCACATTAAATGAATCAGTTTAACTTTAATCTACATTTATTTCGATTCTTTTGGATTTTTTATTTTTATTTTTTTTTTTTTTTGTTTGCCATTATTTAGCTTTCAACTTGATTTGAATGCAAAATTGCATTTAAGCGCATTTTTGTGTTTGGCAAAAAACATCGACGACGCACGTAGGCCGGGGCACACAGAAAGTTTACGTGTCTTTCTTTGTCTGCGTGTGCTGTAATCACCATTGATGCCTGCTAGTGATGTCCTCCAGGCTATGAAATTCTATATACATGACAATTGTTGTAAAGTGAAACCAGTTCTTAACATGTCCGTTTTTTTTTTTTTTTTTCTTCTTTTGCCTACGTTTGTTTCTTCAACAAAAGTTGAAAACCTCAAATTGCAGAAATCGTTACTTTGGTCTTGATTTCTTAAGTTAAATTGCATTTTCTATGAGTTTTTTTTTTTTTTTTGTTGCAAAGAATTTCGTTAAGTTTTCCTGTTACAGTATTTTAAGATGCATACAAGCATGCAGCACACGTCAATTCACTTGCAACGTTGGCTGCTATTTAAATTTACTACAAAATTCCACTAATAAATCCTGCGTTTACATTTAACACTCTGCGCGTAGTACAACCTACGCAATGTACATTTTGGTCTGGCCTTTTTTTCAGCCTGCGCCTGTCATAGGCAATTTTTAGATTTTGTGCTTTTGTTAAAATTTTTTAATGCTTAAACTCTAAGTTTATGGAAACTATGCTTATGAATTTTTTAGTTTGAACCAAGTTTTGTCTTCATTTTACTTTGTATAGTTTAATTTTCTTGTTATCTGAAGCTATGTTGTTTTATATTACAAATTGAAATATAGAATAAAATATTTAAAACGAATAGAACAATATTTTTTTTATTCAATCAGAAATTTTTAGAAAATATAAAATTCTTTCAGGGAATAATACATTAATAACTTAAAATTGAATTCCCACGTTGGGCGCCAATGTGTAACAAACTATCGCTTGCCGTACACAGCAAATAGTTTGAGTGTAAAATTCAAACCAAATTGGAATAAATACAGACCCATACCAAACTTGGTATAAAATCTATGCTTCAATTTGGTATACAAGCCATTTATAAAATCTATACACATAAAGTATTAACACAATTTAAACTATTTTGGTTTAAATTTTATATTAAAACTATATAAAAATCTTTTATACTTTTTTTGTATAAAATTTATAAAGAATTTCTTATGAAAGTATTTTAAATAGTTTTATATTAAATTCATATTATGCCTATATAAACCAATCTACTTACGCACAATAAATTCCATAATAAAAAAATATCACCAAACTTCTAATAATAAGGGGAAGAGTGTCGCCTGTGGGCAACACCCCCCCCCCCCCCGTAACTTTTGACCGAAAACAAATACGGCTGTTCGGGCCAGATGCCATTCGATCTAGGCGTTTTCAGAATCTGTTGAATTTGTGTGAGTTTCCAAAATAAATAAATTTTGCTTTCTTCTCCATTTGATTGTGTTTAACTTCATATTTTCCCATTTGTAGCCGATTTTCTAAGGGTGCCCACAACCGACCCAAAAATGTTTTTTTTTTTTGTCGAAAATAATAACTTCACTATTTTTTTGATATAATTTTCCAATTGACAAAAATCTAAGATCCCTAGCTTTCTATTGATACTTATATGTCTGCATAATATACATTTGGTCAAAAAATATGAGCCGAAAACAAAATGGTGGCTACACCTGACAGTGTTCCCTTACTATAATGAGTAATGTAACAATACCGGTTACAGGGCGCATTTTTTCTTAATTTTTAGATAGACATTGCCTAAAGCTTTAAAAATTTTAAAGCAAAAAATGTGAGTAAACTTAGAGTTATATTTTAGTCCTCGGAACCGTCAAAGTATGTAGTTTTATTGAAACTAATAAGTTAAATGAAACAATAATTTATTCACTTATGGCTTCTATTTAAAAATTTATTATAAAATTGAATCATTAAAAAATATCTAAAAAAAATTTTAGCCACTAAAGATGCATTTAAATGAGCAAATATTATTCAAAATTAACTTCCCAGTATTATTAATTAATAAACTTTTTTGTGTTTATAACTCAGACAACTATTTAAAGTGCTAAAAATAACGTGCTACATCATTGTTTCTAAAAAAAAGCCAAACAAAAGCCTTTATTAAGCAAAAACGCAATTCCTTTTATGTGCGCGCAAAAACAAAAGACTTAAGCAGCAAACTTGCTTGTGCATAATTTGACATTGTGTTGTTGCTCGCTGCTCGCATATAAAATATTTGTACTTCAATGATTGTTGCTTTCATTATTGTGATTATTTATTGCTTGTTACCTTTTAAGTTGCTATTTTGCACACAATTCAATGCTTATAAATTCAACAAATCAACTATGCAAAGTGTTACAGATAGAAATCACCATTACAACATACAAGTGCGCAGCATATACTCGTACCATGAAATAAACCATAATACAAATACGCACCACATTTATCAATAAATAAAATAAATAAAAAATGTATACAATTCAAAAAGTCACTGATTTTTCTACGAAAGAAATATATGTGTATTTATATATATATATTTATATATGTACTATTGATTTGTTGGCCAAGATAAAACCTTAAAATAGAAGACGTTCAAAAGCAAACGCTCCTTATTCGCTATGAAAAACATGAGCTATCGCTTTTATTTTTGCTTTTAAGGTAGGCAGACAGACGGAGAGACAGACAAACAGGCAAATGGACAGACATGCGTGCATTTATGGCAACACTGTAGGCCGCAAGCGATAACAATAACAGCAACAAATACAAGAATAATAAGTTTAGATTGCGTGATTGTTATTGTTGGCTTGTTAACAAAAAAACAAAAAAATAAAAATGGAAACCATTTACATACGTCTCATGTAACGCTGCCTCTTTGTTTGTTGGCATCTTTTTACCATTGTGTTCTCGTATGCAGAATTTGCATAGAACATGTTATGGAAAATATTTTCAAGTTAGAGAAAAAATGGAACAAAACAATAAACAAAAATATAAGGTATATAAGTACTTACTTGTGAAATAAAAGGCACAATTATTTGAAATTTTGCAAAATCAAAAATTTAAAAAAAAAGAACAACAAAACGGACTATACACAAAATGGTCCAAATGTAATGCAAAGTCGGTCATTAGTATCAAAAATTTATGTATAACAATGCCAACAAAATTATTAATTTTAAACTATTTTAGTATAAATTTTATACTTTTCTGGAATAAATTTCAAATTTTTTTGGAACAAAATCTGAATTTAATAACAACAAAATTTTAAGTCAATACCAAAAGGAATCGAAACTAAGAGAAGTAAACTAACATTTTATAGTGTGTAGAGAATTAAATAAAAATATATTAAAAACTATTGGTGTAATAACTCGAAAAACTAAACTTAAATCGCCATGTTTTAAACTTTTACTAACAACAACACAACATAATATGACATACTACCAAATTCAAAAGAAAAATGTTGGTTATTCATTAATAAAAATGTGGTTATCGATGCTATGTACTGACAATTGCTACTTTGTATCAATAACACCACAAATTAAATGAAAAAGAAAACCTCACAATATAAAGCAAATTAATAGCAACAAATAACACAAAAATTAGAACAAAAAGAAACACACACACAAACTACTTACTTACACATAACAATTGCTAATGTATAGAGTGTGGTTACCTCTTATTGAACTCGTGCCTGCTGTGTGGCTTTGAACTGGTTTACCATGAAATTGCAGACCAAAGTGACCCAACAACATTGCGCACTACCGCGGTCGCTCTAAAATGACAGCTATTTGGTATGTTAGTAGACGACGACGACGGCGAAAAAAAAATTGTGGGAGCTCTTACGCTACCGCCCCTTCTGATATACGCGCATGCGCACAAACTGTAAGCAACAACTACATGCATATAATGAATGCAATTGAACTCAACTCAATTCAATTCAATTAAGTTCAATTGATTTGGTCCATTCAGAAATTTTTTTGTTAAAAAAGTTTGGATAGACTTTTTGAGTCAAACTCTGCGCTTTACCAGAGGTATTGGTGGTAAGCCTGCTTATTTTGGTTTACTATTCTGAATGGTTCATATAATAATGCATTTATATAAAATAGCTCAAATACATATTGTTAATACCAACAAGGAATAAATATTAGCTTTATTTCTTTCAAGTCAAAGTTTCAGAAAAAGAACAATTGAAAAATGTCTCAGACTGCACGGAAATACTTTGAAATATACCGTTTTCTAGCTTATTTACCCATTTTTTTCATTTCTTGCCTACGAACGATACTCGTTTAGAATTCTTGTTTATGTTGTGGTTTAATTGTAGGATATATGAGAAATATGAACCCGTACTTGTAGCACTTTTTGTGTTGTTGTAATTGTTTTTATGTTGTTGGCATTCAGTTACTACATAAAAACGTGGGATTGATTGGCAATAACTCGGTTAACGCAAAATCATAAATGACGTGCTGCGCGCAATTGGCAGCATGGAATGAACTCATTGTCAGTTTTAATTGGATTTCTATGCGGGATGTTTGAAGCAGAATATGTACAAGTAAGAAATTGTTGGATTTCTAACATTTGTTACCACTCTGTTTTGAAGAAAAAAAGACGGACTAATAATATTAATCCTATGTAATTTGTTGCGTTAGAGATCGCATTACATTGATAACTTAATCGCATAATAAAAAATTTAAAAACTGGAGCGTGTAACTCAGTGTGTGATAAAAAAATTTTTGGTTAAGTTTTGTGCGTAAATATGAATTGGGGTGATGCAAAAAAAAAAAAAACCAAAAATGTCCGAGTGTTTGTGGTGATCAACTCAAATGTTCCTTATGAAACTTCTAAGGCATATGCAATATATGTTCATATTTTTTTACGAAATACTGTGAAAAAGCTTTTGCTATGGCCGAGGTCTTGGCTGGCCGGTGGCCAAGGTTCGCATCATAAAATATTTTGGAGAAAGGGTTAACATTTATAACTATTCTGATTTTAAGTTGAAAATAAACACCGGTTTTCGTTCTCTTATTTCCTTAATTTGCAAATTTCTTACGATTACGGTACCTTATTTACATATTTTCGTGCGTTACTCTCACAGTATCGGCTTGACTCAATACCGTTCTCACTAAATGCCACTTATTAAGTTCTATGCTTACCACCTCTACTCGCTACCGGTCACCACTGGAATGACAATATTTTCCCTCGACACTGCGCTTATAACTATCCCAACTCACCTCAGTGTGGTGAACAGCTGATTGCTCTGGCAGCTGTTTACGGGTGTTGCCATATTGTACTTGTACTATTTTACTTAATCTATTACACTATCGTCCAACTATTTGGTTGGTTTGCTTCAAATTTCTTATACTAATTAACGAATTTCAATTACAAAGTAAATCTTATTAAATCAATTTAAATTCAATAATCGATATAAAATAAATATGTGGAGGCATCAAAAAAGCGCCAAGCGATTTGTTACCTCACAAAACATATCTTCGTTTGAATGAGGTTCCCTATGACAGTAAGGAAACAGAGTATAGAAACATCTCCTCGCAATGCCCAAGATCTATAGCATTTATTAATACGCAAGACAAAAATTTGTCCTACCTTTTTTACCATCTTAGAAATGGGACACGACTTTGAATTATACACCAATAGAAAGGTATTTGTGTGTAAATGTGCACAAAGTTAAAATTATTTCAATATTTTGCCAATAAACCAGGCAAAATTTTCAATATTAACAAGGACAAAATACGCGGCCACACAGAGCTGAAAAGAGGATGCAGCAAAAAGAAAAAGACAAAAAACTGACTGACACTGACCTAATGGTTTTTTGTTTTCTTTTCGTTTCACATTTGTCATTGTACCAGGGATGATAAAAGAGGTATTTTATTTTCTACCAAATAACAAAAAAAGTACTAAAACTGTCCAAAAAGTACCAAAGTTATTTAATACATATCGCCGGTGCTTACGAAGAAAATCTTCCAACCGAAAGTTGCGGCGAAGAAAATCTTTTTTTTGAAATTGCGGCGAAAAAACTCTTTTTTGTAATATGCGGTCAAGAAAATCACTTTTTATAAAATGCGGCGAAGAAAATCACTTTTTACAAAATGCGGCGAAGAAAATCACACTGCGGCGTAGATCACAGGGCCTCGCCATCAGTCTCACTTTTTGCGTTGATTCGACTACGTGTAGGAAGTAATTTTCTTCGCCGCATTTTGTAAAAAGTGATTTTCTTGTCCGCATTCGTTCAAAAAAGATCTTTTTCGCCGCAGTTTGAAAAAAACGATTTTCTTGTCCGCATTTAAAGAAGAGATAGTCTTCGTAAGCACCGGCGATATGTGGTCAGATTTTGACTATTGGGCGATTTTAGTACAAATATATTAATTAAATTGGACTGCAAAGTTCCTGGATATTTAAACATGTCGGTGGAAAGAAACATTTAAACCAATATTTAATTTTAGGAAAAATTTTTTTGGAGCACCTCTTATTTCTATCACGGGCCTGCATAAGATATCTTGGAATAAAGTTTACTCAAACATTAACCTATGATCTGAAATCCAAATAATTTAAGATTCAAACCTTTACTGCTCACTGATTTCATATTGACAATGAAGTACACTGTCTTGTTAATCAGTGTCCGCCTAACAAATACTTCAGTGTACTATAGTTTATACAAACAAATAGTTCAGATCAGTGTAAAACTAGCGAGTAGAATGGATACAGTAAAATTTATGTTAAGGTTACACATGCAAGATACAGCGCATTGATAGCACCCAGGACTGTGGTAGCTTTCATACATTTTCACGAGAGAGAGGCACAAGAAGAGAGCGAAAAACTATTTTTTTTTACCAAAGAGGCATTTTGAAGTGTGCACTACAAAACAAAACAGATCTGTGAAGTATTTGTTTTTTCGTCTTTCATATAACTGAAGTATTTGATAAACTAAAAGCGGGTACAAGACACGTTTTCTTAAAAGAAATGTCTTAGAACTCCAACAAGACGTCTTCTGCTTATATAAAATAGATATGTACAGGAGGCAGATATTAGGGAATGAATATAGGCGGTGAAAATGTGAAAAAAACAAATTTTGAGAGCAGAAAAATAAATATTAGGCTTAATTAAACATTACCATTGTACAGCAAAGATTACAAAAATAAATGTAACAGAAATATCAACAAAAGACAACGATTTAAAGGTGTCCCATAATTCATGCAAGATTCGAGTTTACCGCTATTTGTACGGTCAAATGTTGCAAGCCAAAAACAGAAAAGAGTTTGATAGCTGACAATTTAAAATTAGCAAAAATGCATTGAAAAAGGTGATTTAAGGCTAAGTCAACGAAATTTAGCTAAACTTGTGGAAAACAATTGTGAAAAACTACAACAGAAGACTGCGTGTGTGCCAGCTAAGAAAAACGGATTTATTTTTTATTTTATTCAAACCTTGCGTGACTTATGGGTCACTTTATAATTTATTTTCAAGTTAAGAGGAGCATAGGCCCAAAATGAAATGTCTTCATTTGTCACGACCCTTTGCGATTACTTTTATCACTTGCCACGACTGTTTCGATTCTTGGATTTCCTTATTGAGCGACCTTTTTCAGGTGGTATAGCTATAGTTGTACCTTTTATTTCGGAAATCTTTATTTTGTATAAAACAAAACTAAAAGTAAATTTATTTCTGGGATCGAAAATATTAAATTTATTAAAAAATTAAAAACTCGAATTTCCTACGAAAGTTTCCTGCTCATTGATGAAATAAGACTGACCTTTAACTTTTTTTTCCTTTCGTTTGCGCATTTTCCCAAACTTTATTAACCACCTACACAGTTTACACTTAAAAGATATATGAGCTTTGATTTCATATGTATATATTTATGTATAAATATATTATAGTTTCGTAACATACACACTCGTTTGTATACAGTTATGAGCGTATAATTTATCTTTGCTGAAGCCCACTTTTGAAGTCATTTAATATGAAAAAGAGCAACAACACAAAAAAAAAGAGAAAAATGACGCTCATATTGAATTTCCTTATGATTTTTTGTGTGGTCGTCTGAGAATAAGTATAAAATGTTATTTAATAGCTTTATTAAATATTCATAAATCATAGGATTATGATTAACCCTATCGGTACTAATGCGACAATACATGCCACCAATTTTCAAACCATAGGATTTTTTTTTACTCTTAATGCAACTGCCTGTGTAAATAGTACAAAATGCGGACTGAAGGTTCTCTTATGAAATTTTTTGAACTTGGGACGACACAGAGTCCCAAAAAGTTTTTTTCATGGTCTGAATTGCCTCAATATATTAGCCGTGTTTTTTTTTGACGCGTATATACAATTATGGATACCTTCAAATTGCGATAACTCATGAACAGTAAGTCACACAATAGAACTCTAAGAAACTTTTTTATGGAGAATCACGTTCTCTTTCATTTTATATTTAAAAAAATTTATTTTTAAGGAGGTATTTTATAAAAACTGGTTAGCGCCGATAAATGGCAAAAAATCACTTTTTTTTAAATAACTTCTAAATAATTATTTTTTTTTTACAAAAGATTAAAATTATTTGTAGAGCATGTGGTTCTCCTTGAAAAAGACCCTTGGACTTTTATCGTACAACTCACCGTTCATAAGTTATCACAATTTGAAGGTATCCACAATTGTATATACGCGTCAAAAAAAACACGGCTATTATTTACATTTCAGTTGCTAAGAAGAAAGCGATCGAAGAGGATTTTAAACATACTTAATATATGTGAAGATTCAGGCTTAAATGTTAATTTTATTAATTCAAGATATGTCTTGTATCCACTTTTTATTAATCAAATACTTCAGTTCAGTGTCGCGTGAAAACATCTTGAAAGTACTTGGATGTGAAATAAGAAAAACTAAATACTGCACAAACATGTCTGATTTGATTTACTTCAGTTCTGTGCAAATGCTGTAGTTGAAGTAAACCAGTGATCGGCATTCTATAGCACAATTGTACAGTCAACAATCTATCTATCTCTTTGTATCCTTTCCACCTTCTATCCATATTCTCTCAAACATAAATTCTCACTCTTAGACACTACAAAATGTTACTTTAGTGATAAAAGCAGCTTTTCTCTCTCTCCCTGTTTCTCTCATTTCTTTACGCTCCACCGCTCTCTGTTGTTAAAATGTATGAAAGCTACTACGTTCCTAGGTTACCAATGCGTTGTATGTATTCTTTTGCAACTCCTAAGAGGAGCATAGGGCCAAACTTCGTTTAGACTTTGAAGCCTCGAAATGAACTTTAGGAGCCTTCGTATGCTTCAGAAAACTATCAATTAAGGCTTGTCAACATTTCGCTATTGATGTCTTGCTTCTAGTATACATGGTTTGCAAGTGTTACCATATCATAAATATTACTGTAGTTTTTCTCATCGCACGTTTTAATCTGACCTGAAGTATTTGTTTGTATAAAATACAGTGCTCTGAAGTATTTGTTACTCATAGAAACAGGTTTTTTTTTTCTGAGACTGAGAAAACAAGAAAGTGTACTTCAGTGTCAAAATAAATTTAGTGCAAGTGGTACTTAAATGCGGAATTTTTTGAATCGTTTGGTGTAAAGTGTGCGAGTAAAGAAACGTACTCTATATTTTAAGATGCCTTGTCTAGGTCCCTAGTTATGAAAGTAAACATTTGGGTAGGAGTTATCATGAGAATGAATCTGACCCAACCAAATATAGACGCATTATAACCTTAATGTGAACTCTGAACTTTAGTAAATGAAAATATGACGAGTCACAGCCATTTATCCAGTAGATAGGTGTAACTTAAATGACCGTTAGGACTTGAGGCCAAAATACATTTTCCTAACTCTACAAGTCCTTCAGGATTTTACTAACGAGTGAACTAAGATCAAAAAGTTATTTCAATATAATTTTGTACATTTGAGTGGTCGAATACGCTACACACTAAAAATTAAAGTTTACTTACATATCTTACTTTTAATTCCCTTTAGTATTGATTTTAACCTATTTTGGTATTAAATTCAGATTTTTTTGAAATTTATTCCAAAAAAGTATGAAATTTATTCCAAAATAGTATAAAATTAATACTTTTTTGTGTGATTAAATTTCAATAGAATTTCGTACATACATTTTTTTTTTTTTTTTGTTTTGCAAATTCAAATAGCCCATTAAAAGCACTCATTTCATTTTCCAGAATATAATTTTGTAAAACGCACTTTAAGAACATACAACAAATATTACGTTATGAGTATTTCAGTTTTCAAAATAAAACTTCGCCCCGAAAGGGTTAAAGAAATCTCATATATTTTGGTTTAACCTTTAACGATTCGCCTTCAATGAAAATGCTATCGGTAACATTAGATTTTACTTTCATTTGTATTGCAGTTATTGCTGTTGTTGTTGTTATTATTTTTAATCTGAAATGACTGATTTACAATTTGTTGTGGTATATTTTTCAAAAGCTTTAAAGTTATGGTACATTAATGAGCATCAATGTGATTAAGTTGAATGAATTGATCACGCCCCTTACATGTTGCGTCTGTGTGTTGCATTGAAGTTGAAACTCTTGTGATATTGACAATTCAATGGTTGATCTTATTTACTTTATTGAAATTATGTTTTATAGTTTTTGCTTACTTTCATAATACTTCATAATAAATACAAGCAGTTTTATTTGATATTATAATCGATACTGCATTGGCAAAGTTTTTGTGTACCAGTCTATTGGTAACTATATACATATCTCAACAACATTTGCACACAAACATTACGTACCCTACCATTTCTTACATGTCACGTTGTTTGTTATGGCTGACTGTCCGTCTGTCTGTATATTTTTTTGAAATTGTCGCTCCATATTGCAGGTGCATTTGCATATCTTGTATTTGATATCATATTTTTTCTATGGAATTGTTTCATTTTGTGGTTTTTCACTTGAAGTTTTGCATTTTTTTTAATTCGTTGTCATTTAATTTTTTTTTTTTTGTATTTTCTTATGCTTGCTTGCTCCTTTAATTATTTCTGCAAATGATGCATGTTTGTTGTCAATTTCATAAAATTGATTGCTCTGCTTTTTTTTGCTAATTAATTGCAGCAGTTGCCAATATTTTTTATCTTTTGTTCAATTATTTTGTTGATTTGATATTTCTTCCAATGTAAACAATTTTTGCTTCAATATCCAAAAACCAAAAAAAAATAAAAAACAAGCTACTGCAAATTTGTGCTGAACTTGTTTTTTCTGTTGTTGACAGAAATTTTGTGGCTAATTGAGATTTACGGTTTGTATTATTTAACACTCCAAGTGTCGATTGACTGTCTGGCGTGAGAATCGCTTTTGCAAAGCGTTGTAAGAGGAAAATTGGAAGTTGTTGAACATAAAATTAAAAAAATTAAAAACAAAATCCTGTTTGCGTAGGTGACTTATGGCAGATTTTGTGCAGAATTGAAACAAAAATTAATTTTATT
Organism: Calliopum simillimum; assembly: GCA_951812925.1. Lineage (NCBI taxonomy): Eukaryota > Metazoa > Arthropoda > Insecta > Diptera > Lauxaniidae > Calliopum > Calliopum simillimum. Next base: position 113,637,390 of record OX638368.1, read on the forward strand.
TGCTGATTTTGTATATTTTGACCAGTTAAACTACACCTTTGATTGTGACACTCATGACAGTTTTCCCTTCTTTTTCCTGCGTTTCGAAAGAAATAAAACAATATATTCCATCACATTTAAAAGGTCATTGAAATGAACATTTCATATTTACTGCTTATAGAAATTATATATTCAAAGTTTGGCGTGACACTCATGACATGTTGATGAAGTCGAAAAATGTTGAAGAAGTCAAAACTATTGAGAAATCAGAAAATGTTGATAAAGTCGAAAAATGTTGAAAAAATCAGAAAATGCTGATAAAGTCAAAAAATGATGCAGAAATAGGAATATGTTGATAAAGTCGAAAAATGCTGCGGAAATCAGAAAATGTTGATAAAGTCAAAAATGTTGCAGAGGTCAGCATATGTTGATAAAGTCGAAAAATGTTGAAGAAATCAGAAATGATGATAAAGTCGACAAATATTGGCGAAGTCAGAATATGCTGATAAAGTTGAAAAATTTCATTTCATTTCATTTTAATTCAAAATTCTATAACAAAATGCTGCAAGATTATGTATGAAATGAAATGACAAATGTTGAAGAAATCAGAAAATATTGATAAAGTCAAAAAATGTTGCAGAAGTCAGAATATGTTGATAAAGTCGAAAAATGTTTAAGAAGTCAAAAAATGTTAAAGAAATCAGAAAATATTGATGAAGTCGAAAAAAGTTGCAGACGTCAGAATATGTTGATAAAGTCGAAAAATGTTGAAGAAATCAGAAAGTGTTGATAAAGTCCAGAAATATTGCAGAAGTCAAAATATGTTGATGAAGTCGAAAAATGTTGCAGAAGTCAGATTATGTTGATGAAGTCGAAAAATGTTGATGAAGTCAAAAAATGTTTGCCAAATCGAAATATGACGGAAAAGTCAGAAAAATGTTGATAAATCGAAAAATGTTGAAGAAATCAGAAAATGTTCATAAACCAAGAAATGCTGAAGAAGTCAGTAAAATCTTACTAAAATCGAAAAAAGATAAAATGTCAAAAAAAAATTTTGATAGAGTCGAAAAATGTTGAAGAAATCGGAAACTGTTTATCAAGTAGAAATATGACGGAAAAGTCATTAATATGTTGATACAGTCGAAAGTCTAAAAATGTTGCAGAAGTTATTTTGATGAAGTCGAAATATGACGAAAAAGTCAGTAATACAAGAAAAATTTTGAAAATAATCAGAAATTGTTTATAAAGTCGAAAAATGTTGAAGAAATCAGAGAATGTTGATAAAGTCCAAAAATTTTGATAAAAATCAAAAAATGTTCATAAAGTCGAAAAATTTTGAAAAAAATCAGAAAATGTTGATAAAGTTGAAAAATGTTGAGGAAATCAGAAAATGTTGATAAAGTCGAAAATTTTTTAAAAAAATCAGAAAATGTTGATAAAGTCAAAAAATTTTGAAAAAAAAAACAAAAAATGTTGATAAAGTTGAAAAATGTTGAAAAAATCAGAAAATGTTGATAAAGTCGAAAAATTTTGATAAAAATCAGAAAATGTTGATAATATCGAAAAATTTTGAAAAAAATCTCAAAATGTTGATAAAGCTGAAAAATGTTGAAGAAATCAGAAAATGTTGATGAAGTCGAAAAATTTTGAAAAAAATCAGAAAATGTTGATAAAATGTTGAAGAAATCAGAAAACTTTGATAAAGTCGAAAAATGTTGAAGAAGTCAGAAAATGTTTATCAAGTCACAATTTGTTGATAAAACCGAAAAAGGTTGGAAAAGTTAGACAAATATGTCGAAACATTTTGGCCCTATGCTCCTCCTAGTAGTTAAAGGAGAACACAATGTCGAAACATTCCTGGAAAAATTATATAAAAACCGAGCACAAAACAAAAAAACAAATTCCGACACTCTTTGGAAGAAATTGCTCGAAAAATTGCCTGAAATAAATTCGCTTAGTGCATACATATTTAAGGTTAGGTATATTAATAAGAGAAATTTATGTGTATATTGTTTTTTTTTTTTTTTTTGTAACATCATGCTTCTTAAAATATTGTTTTCCAGTTGTTGTTTTCCAGTCATTAAATACAATATTTCTTACATTAAAAAAAGTAAAAATTTTAAAAGGTTATTAAAAAACATACGCTATATCAAATGTTGCACATATGACATGTTAACAAAATGAGAGAAATTTCGTGATCTCTTGCTACAGTCCCGATGCAAGTTATATGTTCTTGAAATTCTTTTTATTTAGTATAAAGTATTTCAAATTTACTGAAAATACAATTCTTTTTATTGGCTGACGGGCTTGTATCTATTGTTTTTTTTGTCCAAATCATTTTTTCAGATATATAGCAAATTCAGTTGTAGTCTGCGCTAACTATCTTCATATACATAATACTATTATATTAAGTTTTATATTTTTATGGTAAAAACAAACTAAACTCTTTTCTCTTTTATTTCTATTTTCCGTTTGCAGATAAAGAATAAACGAATATTTATTGAAGCTTATAAAACGAATTGAACACTTAAACGGAAACATTAAAGAGCTGTATACACATCACAAGAAAATTTTTGCTTCCTGCTGATGCCACAAATAAAAACAAGTATTAGCGACATTAACGACAACGATACCTCGACTTAAATTGCCTACAATAAAAACTAGGGGAAAGGCAAAAATTATAAAAGTTTAATTTTATAGAACGTGTTGTGGTCACAAAAAATTATGCAATAAAAAATCAATTATCTCCCTGCTCCCGCAATTTCAATAAAAATAGAAAAATCTTTAATTTCGTTTTAATTTGATTATTGATGACTATCGTTAATCGTTGATAAATTGTACGCGCATCTCGTTGTGTTCAATGGATCTTTGCAATTTTCAACTGGTAGGACCACACCATCGCATACACTGACTGCTGTAATATAAAATGCACAAAATACAACAAAAACAACAGCAAGAGCAACTTTATCATCACATGACGGCAATGGCAACAGCATCCTCATCCAACAGCAACATTTGAGTTTTGAGTTTTTCTTGCTTCATTATATCGAAAATTGCTATCGCTTCACGTCGTTTGCTTGTTGTTCTCTTCAATCAATTCGACCGATCGATCGATCGATCGATGATCATTTTTTGAACAAACTACGGTCTTACGTTACAACACAACAACTTGCCGTGTGTGTGTGTGCACTTACAACACCACATTTTGTTGCTATTGTTGCTTTCGTTGTTGCTGATTTCGTGCGTGTAAATTGCATGTAAATCGTTTGTACGTAAATAAATCTTGTCGTCATTTTGAGACAAGAGACGGGAATATTGGCAACACCACTTGAACGTCGTTCACGTCATCGTTCGCGTCATTGTATGTTGTAAGTAAAAACGTGTCTTCATCATTTTGCAACATCGCGTTCACTTTACATTCACCGTGTGTGTGCATGCGTGCGTGCGTGCTTGTGTTCCCTGAAAGATTTTAGTTCAATATTTTTGCTTTAAATTCTCGTGTTTTCCTGACTATGAAATTGCTTTCGATTTTCTTGTACTGTATGGTGTATTTTTGCCTTTTTTTCTCACATTTGGCCTGCGGTGCTAAAATCGTTTTACACGTAGAAGAAGAACAAAAATAAACACAAAACCAGCAATTCTTCAACTTAACTCGCACATAATTCTCTGCGTTTCTTCGTCACTCCGTTCGCTAGACAAGATCCGGCTGCTTCACCAACACCGTCGGACTGCAAGTTTGATTGCATGGAATTATAATTTTAAATTACACTAAATAAAAGGTAAGTTCTGCATCATTTTCATAAGTTTTATAATTCAATTCCATATGACCTTTATTACACAGTGCAAAATTTTTCAAGTCATTGACGGTGAACTAAAATCCTTCATAAAAGGCGTCGAAAGTACTCGCCGAAACAAGTAATTCTGCCAGAGCGTTTTGCAAAGTTGACTCATATAAGGATTTTATGGTCAGTTTTGCGATTTGAAGGCACTAGATGAATATTTTGCGATTTTTCATATGGAGATATAGCCATATGAAAAAATCGAAAAATCGCTCAAAATCCAATTTGAGGCAAAAAGTTGCAATTTTCAGCATTATAATTATAATTATCCAGCTGAAAATTGCAACTTTGAACGATTTTGAGGATTTTGAGCGATTTTTCGATTTTTTCATATGGCTATATCTCGGTAACGAGCCGAGATATTGTTTTGATGACTTCAGCAAAGTTGTAGCTATTGTATAGAAAGAAAAAAAATGCCGAACAAACTTAACCGAAAAAAATTCATCTAGTGCCTTAAAATCGCAAAAATGACCATAAAATCCTTATATGAGTCAACTTTGCAAAACGCTCTGGCAGAATTACTTGTTTTGGCGAGTACTTTCGACGCCTTATACGGATTTTATTTCACTTTGCATGTGTCGCACTGTGTTATTAAAACATTCTTCGATTTTTAGCTTTATGCTTTTTGCACTGAAAATTAAGCTATGAAGTATATGAAGCACTCCATGCGAAGTGTACCAGCTCAAAATTTTTTTGACAATATGGAAGATCCGGTGTGCAAGAACAACAATCTGGGAGGATTTGGTCCTAGTACCATTTGTTGTTAAAATACAGGGTGTTAAAGTTGGCGTTTTTAGTCATTTTCGTGAAAAGTGTGTTTTTTCAAAAATTGATAGCTTTTACTAGAATTTGTAAATTGATAAATCTAAGTCACTGGTCTCATTCATTTTGAAGTGTTCTTTTTACAAAAATATATAAGTGTAAAAAATTTTGGTGAAAAAAAATTTTTTACACTTAAAAATACTTTTGAATTTTTTTAAAAAAAATCACCCTTCGATTTTTTAAAAGTACTTTAAATTGAAGCATAATTTATAAGCTTTAAAATGATGTATGATTCAAGATGGGATTCAGACGCTAAATGGGAGTTTTTGGCTTTTGAACGCCCGCGGAAGGCAAAAAAACTATTTTACTCAAGAGGGAAGCATCTTACGAAAAAAGTGTACTAGGCATAAAATTTTGAGCTGGTACGCTTGGCATGGAGTGCTTCATATATTTTTAGCTAATTACATTTTTATCTATATTTTAAAAAATTGTCTGCTTATACCTAGAAGGCAGGCGCTTGGAAAAAAATATTTCAGACGAATGTTATTTGAATTAGTTCAAAACAAGTACAAACGTTGGAAGTCTTGAAAATTAACATTCACAAATCATAAAGTTCATCATACGTCATGTTACTCAGATGAAGGGGGAGGTTTTGACACGTGGGAGGCTTCATCAGTACCAAATATTGCGATTTCTATTCGCACTTACTTCCGCGTGTTAACCAAAAAGTCTTACTCTTAATGGTACGCAGCTATCATAAAAATTTCTCTGCGCAATTCGGCAAGGGTTTGTAGTTAGTCATGATTTTGTATTTTTATAGCAAGTTGATGTAATATTTGCTTGTTGCTTTTTGTGTGATACTCAGTTAATATAATATAAAATTTCCGTTTTTTTTTAGCAGATACTTAAATATATTATTACTGTTAATATTACATTTAGGGTTTGCAAAATAAATAAAAGTTAACTGCGAAATTTTGGAAATTTGGAAACAAGTGGATAAGGGAGGATTCGTCAAGTGTAAATGGGAGGATTCGACAACTGAAATTTATACATATGATTCAATTATTTTCCATGAATCTGATTTTTCACAAGATATGGAGTTCGGTACTAATGCCGAGGTACAAATGGATATAGAATCAGCCTTAATCATGTCTCGAACTCGTTCAAAGCTCTGACCTTCCTGATCCGAATGATTTGCTGAATATGGCCCCGATTGAAGACGACATCCCTAATTTTCGTTCTCCCATTGTATCACCGGAAGCAATTCGTCTTTTACCATCTACATTCAAAAGGTTGAAGGTTTCAAAAAATGAAGGGAATCAAGAATTTATATTACTGACGAAGCCTCTCCAAAAGTGGGAGGTTTCGTCATTTATTTTAACAATGGTTTTTTGGTCACAATTCCGAAAATAGCGAACATATAGAATTTTTTGTAATTTACAAAAGAAGCACACATATTCGTGCATACTCTGTGTGTATTCAAAATAACATGCACAATTGCATATGGAAGATATAAGGACTTCCTTGTTAGGGTGTCGAAACCTCCCCCTTCTCCCATAATTTAATTCTTTTTCACCCCAGCTCCGATGTATTCAATGTTAATGAAATCTTTTTAATTTAGTTTCAATTATATTGAACTTGATGAAAAAACAATCTTTTTTATTAGCTGACTTATAAAAACCTATTCTATTTTATCAATTCTATTACAACAAGAAAATTCTTCGTGAAAACAGTATTGAATTTTTTGCATTTCTAAGAAAATAGGAGGAAATTTACATTAGAACATTATTTTTGCACCACCTTATACTTTTTGCGAATGCTGTGTCATAACTTTTACGAGAGCTTAGCTCTATGTCTGTTTATGTTTCTATTATTAATCAATAGAAAATAGCTGACCTACTTTTCTGCCTTAAGAATTGTCAAAAAAGTTAAACTTTTATTAAAACTGATGAATTTTTTTTGTTTTTTTTTAAATTATTCACCAAATAAATTTCTAAAACAGCTTTTAAGTATATACTTAAATCATTCAAAATCAACACCCTCGTCATATACGAAAAAAGTCAATGTTCAATGACACATACAAACTATTAGCATACATCCAAACAGACATTCTTCACATTCCTATATTTGCTTCAGAAATTATATTGCTTCTCAGAAATCACACATTAAGCATCATTTAAACACTTTCTTGTTATAACTTAAATACTTTATTGTATTTGTTTTTGTTTTTGTTATTTCTTGAGCACATTAGAAACGACAAAACGTGTTGAAAACAGGTTATTTACTTCAAGTTTTATGTTTTTTAAGTATTTTGTCTTAAGCTATCAAGGTGAGGCACATGCCAGAAGTGTGCGACACGAAATATTTTCAAACACAAAACAGCATTTGCATGGCATGTGTGTTGCCAACATAAAATGCCTGTATTGTACCGTAGTTAAGCGCGTAGTTAACAAGCAGTGGTAGCACGAAGGTCAAAATTGTTGTTAATACTTTAATAAAAATATTAATAAAACTTGTAAAAATATTAATCGAGAAACAATATTGAGCTAAGAATATCAAATGTCTAAGAGATTTGATTGAGTTATTTATTGAACAGGTGTAGGTGAAAAGTAGCATATTAAATCTTAAGTTAAATAAAAAAAAAATTAAAAAGCTCAGTTGCCCTGTGTAAAGCGTTTTACGGTAAAATTTTTACAAAATTTCAACCACCTGCTTGTCTTAGTTTCAGAGTAATGATGAACTAGCTTTTACCCGCGACTTCGTCTGCGTTGTATTACGTATAGTTCTTCGAATTGCCTAGATTTCTTTTCGGAGTTTCATTAAACTTTATACTATTTAAACAATTAAAAAAATTGTCAGAAATATTTGGTGAGATGCATTTATTTAAGGACTTTTTTAGAAAAAATTTAAACTATCCTAGGTCCTTTTTAAGGTTTCTCACCAAATTCAAATTTCCATCCCCTTTTCCACTCCTTTCAATGATGATTTAAGGGATATAAACTATCCTATGTCCTTTTTAAGGTCTCTCGCTATCTCCGTACCAAATTTCATCTAAATTGGTTCAGCGGTTATTGCTTCCCCATACAAACTTCCATCCTCCTTTTCACCCCTTTTAAGGACGATTTAAGGGGTAGAAACTAAATTATGTCCTTCCTAATGTAACATACAAACAGAGTTACTTTGACATTTATAATATTAGTATAGATTCTATTTTGGGGGGCGTTTCCATTTATTTATGTACTTCCATTTGTAACGCAGAGAAGGAGGCGTGGCAGATATACAAAAGTATATATATTATTGATCAGCGTCACCTCCTGAGTCTATACAGCCGTGTTTGTCTGGCTGGGTGGCTGAGTGACTGGGTGTGCGTGGAAATACATTTTCCGGGAAAACTGAACAAGATAATTTAATGAAATTTGGTAGACTGCCCCCGCCGTCAAAGTCAGCAACGGACACGCCTACCGCCTATACAAAAATATATTCAAAATGCAACTTTAGTTTTTTTCGTTCTCACAGCTAAACCGCTGCATCGATGTTTATGAATTTGGTATGGAGATAGTGTTGGGCCTAAGGAACGATAACGTGTTCAGAATGTTTTTAAGTGGGCGGTGGCACGCCCCTAAATGGAAAAAACGCTTACACGGCTAAAACACTGCATAGATTTTTATGAATTTTTGTACAGAGATAGGGTTAGCACTAAGGAACGATAATATGTTCTTTAGTGGGCGATGCCACGTACCTTAATCGCAAAAATGCACTCACGTCTAAGCTGCTGCATCGATTTCTATGAAATTCGGTATGAAGTTAGTGTTTAAACCAATTAAAAATATTATGACCTTTATGTTTTAAAGTTGGCTTTGCCACGCCCATAAAGAGAAAATGCAGAGGCATGGTAACTCATGAGAGTTTTTTTGCTGATCTTAACAGTTGGATGGTCTTTTCGTAGTCAAATCCAAATATTAAAATTTTCGACACAAGGCAAACTCTAGTATTGGTAAATGAAAAGAAGTATCAATTAATATAACCGCTACAGTATCCATTATAAATGCGCCAAATTACATTCATTTACTTTTTCAAAAAAATGATTTCGGAGTTTTGACGAACTATGTTATTTGGGGGCGTGGTACGGCCCATTTTTCTACAAATAAACCTTTTTCTAATTTATAAATTTTATTGCAAAATCTTATTCAAGCAAAATTTTTTTCTCTGGTGCAGCATTTTAATGCTATTAAATAAATAATTGTTTTTTCCAAAAACTGCAACCACTGTATTCTTCTTATAACTGCAGCCATAAACTTAACACTTAACAATAAAGAAACAAGCTATTTGTTTCATAAATTAAAACCACTCGAATGCAGCTTTCGCTATTAAAAATAAATTAAATCAATGATGGCATCTTTATGCCATTGGGGAATTAAATAAATTCAATGTGCTGTTTTTTTTATAAATATTATACACGGCTCATGCTGCACTCATTGTGATGCATCCGGTAAAATTTTAATTTTGTTTTTATATAAACCTTAATTTGAAGTGGTTTTCTCCCTATAACGACTACCATTTGCTTTATTTTATTGTTTTGCATTAAATAAATTGGAATCGAACCCGAGAGTGCAGCACATAACGGAGCAAAGCATACAGTGCGTAACCTTAACCTTCAACACAGCCGACAGACAGTTATAGACGGTGACAGAGACATAGAATTACAATCAGTGTCAGTCATTCACATGGTCCACATGTGTATATATGTCTGTATATAATACATATTTATTGTTGCTTTCGATTTTATTTATCATATACTTACAATAAAGGGACGCGCTTGGTGTGGCCAACCTTATTTATTTATTATTCCTTTCCGATCGCAAAACCTTTTTTTTCACAGATTCTGCAATTCCCTCGTCTTTGGTGGCAATAAAAATCTATAAAGTCCGAATAAAATTTATTGTTATTTCATTTGCGTAAAATAAATTATTTTATTGCGTGTTTTGCATTAATGCGTCATTGAGAATGGTTTTCACTTAAGAGTTTTTGAACATTAGGTAGGAATTTAGCAGCGGAAGTTTCTCATGATTTTTTTGTTCTTGGGGGATTTTGGTAAATAAATTCTGCTCTAAGACAATGGCAGTAAATATTCTCTTCCCATGATTTTCAAAATGCTGAAAAATATATAAATTTTAAAATTTTTAACAGTTTATTGCTTTATTAAAAAGAGCACTGTTTCCGCATAAATACATATGGCATATAATTTAATTTAAATATCTGCTGTCACTGACTTGGTAGCAAATAATTCAGTCACTTATCCTTGCAATATGTTTCTGATGATTTATGGGCATTTCTCAGAAACTTTTAACCCATAGTTGTCGTCAAGTTTTGATGTCAAACGCGTAAGGTGCTTGGTATTAATAGTAGCAATGATTTTTTGTGAATATTGGCCCGCACATATACTGTTCAAACATTAACAAGTATGTGGATTCAATTTTTTTGTAGAAATATATGGAGCTCCACGTGCTACAATGTACAGATCGTAATCGTACAGATCGTAGATGCCCTTATATCTGTAATAAATCGACCAATATTGTGCATAAATTGTTTCTGCATTGTAGGGATAACATGGAGCCTTATAGTTGTCCAACATTGTCAAATTGCTTTTTGATACCTTTCATAATATCTTATTCATTGACTGTACAACACAAAATATAAGGTAATAAAAATCATATCTGAAACTCTACAAATGTCGAATATGAATATCTTTAAAATAACCTCAAAGTTCTGGAAAATACACCATTGACCAAATTATTCCATTACTGCCTTAAATTAATATGAACTTTACAACAAATATTTGTCAAAATACTAGGCATGAAAAATACAAAGTTGAAACTCTACAAATGTCTTCATCGAGAAATCAAAAATCACCGCTAATATAAAAAAAAAAATGGCACAATTAATACGGTTGTTCAAATACAGCGTTTAAATAGTCTTGAATTAACTATTTGGGATGCTAGAAAAATTTTTATAATCATTTTAAACAGGGAATAGTGTCGGGTGTGGGCACCATTTTGTTTTCGACTCATATCTTTTTACCAGATGTATATTATGCAGGCACATAAGTATCAGTGGAAAGCTAGAGACCTTAGCTGACTACTGATGAAGTAAATTGATTTCGTCAGTCCACTTGTCTGGAAATGCCGAAATTTTTTGCGATCTGAACACCCGCACTTATTTCTTTTCTACGATTTCTTTAAAGGGCTTATTGGTTCTTTTCTTTCCACTAAAAAAAAAACCTAAAAAAGGATAAGAAGACCATTCAAATTTGTTATGTTGACATCAACGACGATATTTCATAGGCATTAAATAAAAAAAGAAGGGCATCTTCAACTGACTCTATGGGGTGCCCACAACTGACTTTGACAGTCACTTTGAAAAGCAATAAAAAAACTCTGTTGTGTGAATATTTTGGTTGGATTTGGTTTTGAATCACAAAATATAATAAATTTAGTGCATAAATATAGATTGCATTTAGCTTTTCGATTGATTCACTTCGATTTATCGCACTTAGAAAATTATTGTAAAAAACTTTTGTGTTGACTTTCACTTATTCAAAAATTTTTTTTTCTTCTCAGCGCAAAGCATATGAGTCTGTTTGCTCCAGTATATGCACAAAAACTTTGCGCTGCCATAACACACGCTTAAAATTTTTCAGAACAGCCATATTTGCTTTCTGTCAAAAGTTACGGGTGTGTGCCCACAACTGTCGCATGCCCGCAGGCGACACATATGTAGAAGCTCAGTTTGGATTTATCCTTTTCTTAAATTTTATACGAAGATAGTTTGTGATGTTTCACGTGAAACTGGTCCTTATCTTCGCATTATTAACTATACAGTAGAGCAAGTAATAGGAGTTGTCTTGCAATATATCAATTTTTAAGTTAAGGTTGTTGCCATTGCTTTAGTACGTTAAGACTCTTTTTAATTAGAAGTATGAAAGAAGGGGACATAATCTACCTTTTACACTTTCACATAATGGAACTTTAAACTTCGCTTTTGTTCAATAGTGATCATTTCATTTAATGACTTATGTTATGTAAAACCAGCACATTTTCATTGAAAATTCATTTCATTCATTTCTGCAATATCCGCCTTCCCTTTGAACTCTAATGCACATTCATCATTGACCGCCCCTTTAATGCAGGCGTGCAAATTTTATGCTTTTCCACAAAATAATGAGGAAGTTGCAGCATATTTTAACGAAAATGCAATTTTATAGCTTCATTAATTTTTATGGCTTACACTCGTTATATTTTGGCCACCTTTTACAGTTGCTAAAAAACATTATTTTTTATCTTTTACTTTGATTGAATTTTTTTTTTTTTTTTTGCATATTTTGCATAGCACTAGCTACTTCATGCTGCATCCCCAGCGGCATGAAAGCCAACGCTAACAAGCAACTGAAATAAGTCGTTACAATTTTAAACAAGTGAAAAATGCATTTTATTTATGCCTACATTTTTACGAGACAAACTAATTCGACAATTATTTTCAAGTCACTACAAATCATTAAGAGATTTATTTTCGTTTTTCCCAAAAGCCTTGCAGTGCTTTTGTTTCGAAAACAAAAATGCCTTCCTCCTCTACTGCATACGCAATTTAGTGTGCTAATGAGGTTTGGTAATAAATTTTGTAAAGGAGAAAAATGAAATTTTATGGTATATCAAATTGCGATTTTCAAAGCCTTCGAGGCTGAAAGCAAAAAAAACAGATAAAAGTGAAAGTGAAAAATGATGTGAAAACTTATTAAAGCTGAAATCGACATGCATTGGTATTTTCTTACATGTAAAGTTTTGATGTGTGATAATAGTAAGCAGCACATATTTATTTTATAATTTTTGTTATTGTTAATAAATACTAAATCAGAGCGAAATAAAAACGACGACAAAATAAGCAAATTTTTTTTGCAATATGACGTATGAGTAACATTTAATTGTTGCAAATTATTGAATTTTTGTGTATTTTTTGGAAACTTAAATTATGTTATCTTATCATCGATGCGCTTTTTATACTAAGTAATGATTTTGTTACAACAGAAAATCTTTGCTTTATATAATATAAAAATTCTTTTCTTGGCCGCTAATTAGAAAAAACTTATTTACATAAAAGCTTTAACTCTTAAATTTTCCGAAATCTTACCATAAATGTAATTAAATCATAAATAATGCAAAAAATTGCTTAAAAATAAATTTAACAAATTGCACTAATCATCACACGAAATATGAAGGCGTTCACACTGCTGCACCATTAAAATCATCACCACAAATCGCTAAGCAACTTAAAATGCACAACGGACAAATGTGCGCAAACTCACAGTCGCTTGTTGTATCTACTTATGTATGTACGAGTACATGTATACATTTAAATGTTTCTATTTAAAATATTAAATTATGCTACGATTTGTAATAAAATACAAAACAAAACACATCATAAACGTCAGCTACTCACGTGAAGTCAAAAGCGCGCATTCGCGCATTTAAATGCAGCGCCGCGTTTTGTATTAGAGACCGAGGCATAAAATCGTTTGTTTATTTTATTGTTGAAAACAAATCACAATTTAACATGAGCGCAATTTAAAAGCGTTTTATAAAGACATTAGAAATTCATTTTTCTTTTTTTTTAATTTAAGTTTTTATGAGCCACATTTTAAGTGGGCGTTGTCGCGCTTGAGATGCGCAAGAAATTTAATATTAAAATTATAACGCCTACAATATGGTAGGTAGGTATTGTTTAAAGCTCTCCGGCCAGCAGTTTTGGCATGTTGGCTGCCATGTTGTTGTAAAATGCTAAGAAAAATATGAAACAAAAAACCAAATGAGTAAGAAGTATTTATAACAAAATTGTTTATTTTTTCTTTAAACATGACGTATGAGTACTATTTAGTTACTGTAGTGCATGGAATTTATATAATTTTTGAAAACTTTAAATGTTGCTAGTTTTCATGCGATGCGATTTTCTTTACAAATTTTGATTTTGTGATAACAGTTTATTACGGCTTTATGTAGCATAAAAGTTTTAACCATGGCCGTTAAGTAGAAGCAACATATTTTGATACAAACTTTAAGTGTTGTTGCGTTAAGCTAAATTTTTTTTTGACTAGACAACTCGCTCATTTTTCAAATAGTCATATAGGAGAAATGTGTCGCCTACGGGCATGGGTCGGGTGTCTGCACCTCCCACCTCCCGTAACTTTTGACAGAAAAGAAATACGGCTGTTCTGACAAATGTCAAGCGCGTGTTATATCAGCACGAAGTTTTTGTGCATATACAGGACCAAACAGCCGCATTTGCTTTGTGCTGGTTAGAAAACAATTTTTGAATAAATGAAAGTCAACACAAACGTTTTTTTCTATCATTTTCCAAGTGCGATAAATCGAAGTTAATCAATCGAAAAGCTAAAAGCAATCTATATTTATGCAATAAATTTATTATATTTTGTAATTCAAAACTGAATGCAACCAAAATATTCGCACAACACAATTTGCTTATTGCTTTTCAAAGTAGCTGTCAAAGTTGGTTGTGGGCACCCAATAGGGTCGGTTGTGGGCACCCCCTGATTTACTGAAATATCGTCGTGGATGTCAATATAACAAATTTAAATTGTGTTCTTATCCCTTTTGACGCTTTTTTTAATGGAAAGGTTTCCAGAGAAGTAGACCGAAAAGCAGGTCTTTCGAAGTTTTCGGTGGGAAAATAGGGCATTCTAAATTTTGTTTCGAAAACTTAGACACTTCGATGCCTCTTGCGAAAAATAGATTGCGTCATTATGAATTCGTTCAGTACAAAATGTCTTATTTTTTGTTTAAAAATCTAAAACATCCTATTTTTCGTCAGAGCCATTGAGAAGTATTCTACTTTTGGACGAAACTTTCCAAAGTTTTGCTTTTCTTAAAAGGCATCGATGTGATGTCCTACAAGATAAGCACCTTATTTAATTTTCAAAAATATAAATCTAATTTTTGTATTTTCTTTTTAATGTTTTCATAAGTTTCTCTTATTTTTTTCTTTTTACGTAACAAAGATTAAATTTACTCGTATTATTTAAAGTTCTACCTTTGCCGCATTTCGCCATCTGTTGAGCCAAGTACTTGGCAAGAGTTGACAGCACCGCACAATCACCACAATTAAAATAAGATTTATCTTCTTTTCTTATAATTATGGTCTTCAACTTCAACTGACCAAGTGTTAGCTTTCTGTATTCCAACGTATAGTTGGGCTAAGAACAGACAAATAAGTCCGCTAAGCTCTTTTTGATATTTATTGTATTCTAGGTAGAAGCAACACTGATTGCTTACTGGCATAAATTATGTTGATGTTCTTGGGAAGCGACATTTTTTTATGTCTGCCACTTTAACTGAGTAGAATAAAAATAAATTTTTAATTAACTTTGGCTTTGATTTAAACACAAATTGTATGGTGAACATTAAAAGTTTGATTTTTTTTTTTTTTTTTTTGATAATGGCTTTTTAATGCTTGACTAGCTTACTGATGAGCTTCTACTTAAGTTTTATCACAACTAGCTTTTGGATTCTGATATGCTAATGGTTTAATTTTAAAATTATAAAGTTTTACTTATTTTCTTTTTGAAGCGCTGAAGACTTTTTAAAAGAAAATATTTCATATTGAAAGTTTAGGGATTATGAAACACAACTTTAACCATTTAAACAAATACAGATTATTATCGTGTATATTTTTGTCTCATTTTTCAACATGGCGTATGAGTAACATAATATTATACGATTTAATATTACATATTTGATTTTGTAATAATTCAGTTTGTTGTACCTTAACATCGATGCACCTTTTATCCCACTTTTAAACGGCATATTTTTAACACGCTTTTCCTAAAATAAAATTATTAATTTTATATTTGGCTGCGCAATATTTACCGCTTGCATAACGTTTTTGCATTGATATTTAAAAAAAAAAAAACATTTCAAAAATTCAAAAGCAAAAGCACCAATTACGTTACACCCAATTTCTAAATAGTGAGTGCCTAAGCATATCACCAACATAAAGTTCATCCACTTTAACTTTAAATAAGTGAACGTGAGCCGTCGCATCATGCAAATGCAATAAAGTTGCAGACCAAAAAAATCGAAAGCGTTGTTGCCTCCTTTTGCAATTTGATGTCTGTGCAACATTATAATTAACAGCAACTGAAATGAAAATAAATATAACAGGAATGCGCTGGTGTTGCCAACTTTACTGCAACTCTAACTGCATGTTGTTTGCTTAATACTATAAAATAAAAATAAATGAAAGTGCTGCAAGAGGTGCCATTGCAATTTCCAGCAGTGTATAAGACTATTGGATCGCAATTTTATTTGTCCATGGTACGACATTATCGCACAGTAATTCAAATCTATGCTCCTCCTAGGAGTTAAAGGAGCAAACAATTCAAATCAAAGGAATATTCGAGTTTACTTATTTTAAACCTGTACCGCAAGCACTGTGCAAAAACTTTTTAATACAACTTAAATGATGAAAACGTGCCCAGCTTGTTGCCGTCGCGGCGCAACATGTTAACGCCGGAAACATCATGTCAGTGGGTTAGGTAGTTGTATGGTGAAAACTTGCAGTAGATTTTTCCCGCCAAAAAAAAAAAAGCATAATTTTCAATTACTTTTATTGTGACCATTCATTTTTTTACTTTGTTCACAGTGTTATTTTTTTTTTTTTTTTTTTTTTTTAATGAGTTTTTAATGGTGGCCACGCCAATTCTACACCAACCCACATAAAATTCAGTTTGGCTTGGTTTTGGCCACGCGCTTGTTTATAGTAATGGTAGTGTTAATTGGACAAAATTGCAGACAGTTAATAAATTCAGGGTATGAGTCATACAAAAACTACATTAATTGCTCAAAATACTTTTAGGTATTATTTTTAAGGAAAAAGCCAATTTTTTATGCAAAAAGTTCTTTTGGAGATTGCAATTAATGAATTTTTTTTTTTTCACTTACTATAGTAATTTTATTTTATTTTAATTTTTAATTTTGAATTTTTAAATTTTAATTTTTAATTTTTAATTTTTAATTTTTAATTTTTAATTTTTAATTTTTAATTTTTAATTTTTTATTTGTAATTTTTAATTTTTAAAATTTTATTTTTTATTTTAAATTTAATATTTTTTATGTTTGACTTTTAATTTTTAATTTTTAGTTTTCAATTTTTTTTATTTTTAGTTTTTAATTTTAAAATTTTTAATTTTTATTTGTAATTTTTAATTTTTAATGTTTAATTTTTTATTTTAAATTTTAAATTTTTGATTTTTAACTTTTAATTTTTAATTTTTACTTTTAATTTTTAATTTCTTATTTCTAATTTTTCATTTCATTTTATTTCATTCCATTTTATTTGATTTCATTTGTTCTGTTCTATTTCTCTTCTTTCCAATCCATTTAATTTAATTTCATTTCATTCCACTCCATATCATTTCTTTCAAATCCATTTCATTCCGTTTCAGTACATTCCGTTCCATTTCATTCGGTTTATTTTATGATATCTAAAAATTAATTTAGTTCATTAACACTGTCTGTTGACCATGACTTTGTTGCCATACCGAACAGTCACACTCACACGTCGGAACAATTTCTCTGAAGAGTGTACGCGTTAAGATTATAAAGCTTCTGGGAGGTGCTAGAGCTGGCCTAGACTGACATTTAACAGAAATCTTTTTTATAAGAAACTTTTATCCAATTTTATGAGCTTCCTAATGGTGCATTTGGCTTAAAGGTTTAAAAAAAAATTCTGAAAAGTTCTGGCCCTTTAAAATAGAAACTTTGTATATTTTTTTTTTTTTATTTTGAAACATCGTAACCTTAACATTTTCACCCTGTATAACTAAGTGTGATCTTTTTGAGTTTCGTAAATGATGGAATGAAAATGCATCTCATAGTCAAAGATTGCTTTTGAGCAAAATCAGCGTCATTTTGTTTTTTGACTGTGCAGAGCAGATGAAAACGCTTGTTATCAATTAAGATGCCAGTCCCACGAACTTTCTGCAAAAACTTGCTTAGAATTTTTTTACATCCGCTGCAGAAAATATATTCCAAATAGATTTCAGACCCATTTAGTTTCCATAAAAAGAATTCCATAAAACTCATTACGGTAAAAGCAGAGATTTGCATAAACAACTGCAGAATGTGTATTTTATGATCCAAAGAAATGCGTGCGGCAACTCGCTGCGTTCCCGTTGCTAAACTCTACATACCTACCACTCCACTCTAATCCAACTCTACTCAAATTGAGGTCAACTCATTAAAATACTCGTATTCATTTTAGTGGTGCGGCGGCGCAACGTTTGCAAAACTTCTAACGACTTCTTGCAGATACCAACGATGGCTGCTGCTGCTGTAAAGTTGAAACCACAAAATAGGCCATGGAAAACAAATGCAAACAGCAACAGCAACGACAACATCAATTCATGGTTAGAAAGTCTGCAATAACGGGACAGCATCTCGATTTGTTGCTGCTGCTGCCGCTTTTTCAAGTGTTTTATCTCGGAAAGAGTTGGCAGGCAGCCGGCAACTCTCTTGACACAGAGTAGGTGGAGGCGAGGGCAGAGCCAATTATTATGTTGGAAGATTGCGCGCGCGCCCCTTATGCAGCTTATACAGTGGGACAAATTGCATTCAATTTTAATTGACTAAGAACTGTTAAAGGCCAATGCTTAATTTTTTTAACAAATTATTCTGTAATTGTTGTTATTGTAGTTTTGTATGGGGCTCTGCAGCAGCTTTTGTGCACGGCGGCATAGCGTGCATGCACATTTTTCTATATTTTTTTCCCAACTGATTCAATCGCCTTACTGACCAAGCTAAAGGTGTTGTAGGTAAGCATTCAAGCAACCGACCAACGGTTTTTTATTAAAACTAAAAATAATCGCCGACATTTGGCAAATAAACTTCGCATAACAGCAATAGCAACAACAACAGTAATAATGAAAAACTGGCCACTGGGACAAAAGCAAATAACTAACTGACATCAGCAGCATTTTGGTTTCGGCTTAAGCTCTTTATTGTTGTAGTTATTATTGTTGCTTGCTTGCTTGTTGGAGATGCGTCTGCGACGATAAGTTTCGCTTGACTTGGTTAACTTAACTGACATGGCTTATAAACTACCAGCTTACAAGTTGTCAAAGCTATAAGCTTATTGCTGCTTTCCAATCCTCCTAGTCGTCGTCGCCGTCGATGCACGACTGAGCAAACAAATAAATCTTCATTAAAAGCGAAAGATGCAAAATGTCAAATGTTGCCCAAGTGGACCACGTTGTCGCATGCGCCGCCACTTACGGGCAACAACACAAACACAAAGCGCTCTAAGTGAAGGTGTCTCGCCATTTGAATGGTTTTGGTAGATAAATTAAAGGTAGTAGTGCTTACTGTTTTGGAAAAAAAAGCAAAAAAAAAAAAACAGAGGAAGGGCGTTATATGGAAATTTATGTATAGGTCCCTTAAAACAATACTTATCATATTTGAGATTTTAGCCAAAAATTTTTATATTTGCAAAAAATGCCACTCCTGTCACGCGTAAGTGAGCAAATCCTTTTCAATATTTATTTCTTTAAAAGCAATAGGTTGATGTTATGCAAAAAAAAACTTATGACACAATATGGGACCTTATTGTCAGCGTGAGATATCATTATTATACTGAATGTATAGGGAGAACTGTGAAGAATGAAGCGTGAAATGTGAAGTATAAAATATGAAATGGAAAATGTGAAGTATGAAGTATGAAATGTGAAGTATAAAATAGTATAAAATGGGAAGTATGACCGATCAAGTTTGAATTATTAAGTATGAAATGTGAAGTGTAAGTTATGAAGTGTGAACTAAGAAGTGTAAAGTAATAACGAAGTATAAGTTGAAGAATAAATCTGAGTTAAAATTTGATCGCTTCGAAATCGAAATGTTATGAAGTGTGAACTGTAAAGTATGATGTGTCAAATGGGAAGTGTGAAATGTGAACTACACATAGTAAAAAAGGATATATGAATTTTGAAGTTTAATATGTTAAGTTATAAGTATGAAATCTGTTATATAAAATATGAAGTATGATAAATTAAGAAGTGGATGAAAAAAAAAATAAAAATTGATATAAAATTTGAGCGCTCCGAAACGGAAATGGTCTGAAGTGTGTAATTTGACGTATGAAATATATTATATAAATTTTGAGATGTGAAGAATACAGTCTAAAATATGAAATATAATGTACGAGGCATGAAGCTCAAATTCTAAGATTCAAGTGTGAGGTGTAAGAACAGAAGAAATGAAGTATGAAGTGTGAAGTATGAAGTATGAGGAATAATATATTGAATGAAGTGGAGTCAAAATTCTAGTACTATGACATATTGATAAGTATGAATTGTATAGCGTGAAGTATAAATTATGAAGTATGAAATGAAAAACAAGATACATATATGCAGTATGAGGTACGTAGTGTGAAGTAATAAAGTGCAAAGTATGGAGTATAAGGTGATAAACAAAATGAGGCTCCAATTCAAAACAAAAATGATGTGAAGTGTGTAGAACGAGGCATAAAATGTGAATATGTGCAGAGTAAAAATTTTAGTTTAATTTTAAAACCATAAAGTATTTATATAGAACAATGCCAAAAAAAGTATAAATTTTAAACTATTTTGGTATGAATTTCATACTTTTTCGAAGAAATTTTAAAGTTTTTGAAAAAAAAAAAAAATCGGAATTTGATACTAAAAAAATGTAAAGTCAATACTAAAGTGAATCAAAAGTAAGAAAAGAAACTATAATTTTTTAGTGTGCAAAATCTGCGCTAGTGTATTAAACTAGGTGCTTTTAGACCAAAGAATTCTATAAATTCCATTAGTTAGCCATTTACATTTCTGATTCGTTGTTATATCAATCTCTAGACTTTGAACGCAAATTGCTAATTTTGAACTTTTACTCACGAAGTATGTATTAAGAGATTTTGTTAAACAGCTTAAGCTCTTCTAAGAAATCATTCGTTACAATTATAATCATAAATTTTTTGAAGGAGTGCCTGTTAATTGTACTTGAGATTCCGCTAACAGTAGCTCGCAATTATACTTAGTTGTAACAACAATAAAAAAATTTAAAAAAAACCGTTCAGGTAACAAATCAATCTACGTTTTTTTAATCTAAATATTTGCATTATAAGTCGCTGCTAATTGCAGCAGTTGTTTTGCTTAAGCAAACGTTTTTTGCATTTGCTTTGGCAACAGCAAGTGATCAGAGCAGCAGCTGCCAAGTTAAACGTATGCGTTTAACTCTAAAAAATGCTACGCTTTGCGGCGTTGACATCAATTAAATTTAATTTTATTACAAAGCTAATTAATTTAGCTGGGGCTATGCGTTGAAGCATTTTTTTCGCTATTTCTTGTGGGACGTACTACCTGCCAATTTTGATTTGAGTTGAGATAACAAACTGTAAAAGTTTTTGCCAGACATTAAGGCGTATGAAGTGTTTATTTTTTTCAACGATCGAAGTATATATAAAAATTGCCACATTATAATTAAATTATTAATTAAAAAATCATTGGCACAATATTGAGTTAAACTATAAAAAATTTATGCGATAATTTTAAAGATCTGCAACGAAAGTGCCAACACAGATTTTAACTTAAATTGTATTTCTCATTATTTTAACTAAACGACAAGAACTTGCTATGGTAACTCCATTAAAATTGCAACAAAATCATCTCTCTGTGGCCTTGATGTTGCGTTGTAATTTTGTAAGACAACAAAGTGTAAGCATTGGATCAGTAATAAACTTTGGTGGCCACCGGAAGTGTAAGGCACAAGCTGGATATGCTTTCACGCGCATAAAGAGCATTAAACAGAGTATGAGTGGCCATTATGTATGTACCCAAGGGGAAAAGAAGTGCTTCAAAAACCCTTCTGAAGTACATCCTTTTCACCAATAAGCGCTTCCGCTCCGTAAGAACAATACTTTCTTTTTAACATTGCTTGTCATAGGATGTAAGTGAGCAAAAGCTGACCGCAGCCTTACCAAAAAAGAGTTTTTAAAGCGCTTATTTGTAATGCTGCGGTAAGCGTTTTTTCAATAAAATTAAAAAAAAGAAAAACAAAAAACTGGCCGCGCCAGGATTTGAACCCACGACCCTCCGCGTGCTAGATATTTTTTTCTTACATTTACCAACCCTTTAGACCGCTCCACCAACGCCCGATGATATGAAGAGGTATTAAATTTGTATATTAAGCGAATGTTGTCCTGCAGCATTACATAGAATCATTGTGCAATCAGTTTCAATTCAAGTAAGCAAAAGTAAATAAAAATGAGAAATTAAAATAGAAAAGTGAAATAAAAAAGGTTGAATAAAAAATATTTTAATAAAAAATAAAAATAAAGCAAAAACAAATAAAAAAACGGAAAAAAAAATCACCCGGGCTGGGTTCGAACTCACGTTGTTCTTACTGCAGCCTCATATGGAATCATTGTGTAATCAATTTCAATTCGGTTAAACAAAAGTAAATTAATAAGAGAAAGGAAAATAGAAAAGTGAAATAAAAGATGTTGAATAAAAAATGTTTAATTAAAAAAAAAAAATAAAGCAAAAAAAAGTAAAAAAAAAATCTCCCGGGCTGGGTTCGAACTCACGTTGTTCTTACTGCAGCCTTATATGGAATCATTGTGTAATCAATTTCAATTCGGTTAAACAAAAGTAAATTAATAAGAGAAAGGAAAATAGAAAAGTGAAATAAAAGATGTTGAATAAAAAATGTTAAATTAAAAAAAAAAATAAAGCAAAAAAAAGTAAAAAAAAGTAAAAAAAAAAAATCTCCCGGGCTGGGTTCGAACTCACGTTGTTCTTAATGCAGCCTTATAAAAAATCATTGTGATAGTGCTTCTAAATTTCTATGGGGACAAGCACTTTTGAAGTGCTTGGATCAGAAGCTCTAGAAATTTTTCCTCTTGGGTAGTGCAATTAAACTGTCAATACATACATAAACATATATTAAACTGGGTCGATTTCGTATAAAACAAAATGAAATCATCCCGAAACCGACTCAAAAGTAAGAAGGATTCTTAAAAACGATCTTTGTATCATTTTTTTCTTTCATTCTGAGAAAAGCCAATGGAGCACTTTTCGTTCGACTGAAGGTCTATTTTGGCTAAAAAAACATGTTTTTGGTCACAACCTTTTTTCTATTACAAATTGGATACCCAAAGGTTCTTTAGAAATAAGTCTTTTATGCTAACAAAAACTTTTGGGTTTAAGAATTATAAATTTTTTTGGTGATAAAGATAATATTCGCATCCCAAATTCGATATGAAATTGAGTTTTAAGTTGTTAAGGTCACGTTTGTCAGCAAAATGCTAGGATTATTTAAAACGAAGGTATCTACGAAAAATTCTTATATAACATAAAATGCTTAGAATCTTTCAAAGGATTGGTGTGAATTTTTTCAGAAGTTTTTGAATTTTTTTTTTTTTTTTTTGGCGAAGTTTTGAAAAATTATAAAATATCTCAAAAAATTCTAAAAAAAAATGATTTTTTGGACAATTCTAAGCATTTTTTGTCACATACACTTTTTTCGTTGGCGTGAAAAATCATTTTTTCGACCTCGTTATTGAAAAAAATCGATTTTTGGAACCGAATATTACTTATACCCCAAAAAAAATAAAAAAATTTTTAAACGCCAAAATTTTTGTAGTAACATAATCTTTATTTCTAAAGCACTCTTTGGCATCAATTTTCTAACAAAAAAAAAGTTATGACCATAAAACATGTTTTTAGCCAAAATGCGCCTTCAGTAGAATCAAAAGTGCTCCGTTGGTTTTTCTCAGAATGGAACAAAACTGATGCAGGTATCGTTCTTAAGAGTCGCTCATACTTTTGAGTCGGTTTCGGGATGAATCTAAATTTTGACCCGGTCTAATGGACATCTTACTGCGCTACCTTAAACTAACCAATATGAGATGGATGTTACTCTCATTAAGTATCATTTTCCAGGCCCATAACATTGAAACTGAAAGAAACGGATAGTATTGATGCTGCAAATATTGCGTTAATCTTTATAGAGCACATAATCATATAAACTAGCAAAGGAATTATGTATTTATTACTTTACCGACTGTAGAATACTTTGGCAAGCAGTAGCAACTTCTAGGGAAGTACTTTTTTGACAACTTGCCCAATTTTCACAGAACATATTTAATCATCTCAACCTGGCAAGGTGGGTGCAGTTAGTTATTCAATCAATTATTTTTTTGGTATTGTGGTTTTCAAATGTTGCACTAGTCCAAATTACTGCATTTTGGGCCATTGAATTTGTCTGTAAATTTATAAATTAGTCTTATTGTTTGTGTGTAGTTTTAGCTTTATAACGGACGGTAAAAGCAATTTGACAGCAAAGAAAAAATGTCAAATATATAACAAATATCAAGTTTCTTGTTGTTCCCTTATACGATTTTTTTTTCAACCATTTCGCTTATGCGTGGGTGTGGCAGTTGCTTTATGCAGCAATGAATGCCGCTGCTGCTACCACTATTTGTGTTGCTGCGCGCAAGCTCAATAATCATGTTTTCAGAAAACCGGCTTTAACTGTCGATAGGATGTAAGAAAACGCCATTTTTTTATTTTTTATGGCCAATGCGATTGCTGTTGCGGTTGCTTTTGTGGTTGCTTGTTGATACCCTAGCAAACCGAAAGTGTCAGTTGCAATTGAGTAATTGTTGGCTTTAAGGCCTTAAGGTCTCAATATGTAGTCTAACAGTTTTGGCGCAACAACAACAACAAATAATGAAAATGACAAGGTGTAGTGCAACAATAAATTTGATTAATTGTCATGTTGACAAATAAATTGAAAATTGACCATGAATATTCAATCACCACAATTGAATTTAGAAGAAAGAAATCAAACAAAAAATGGAGAACAAAGTAGTGTTTGCATAGATAAAATATTCAGGTATGTTTTTCAATTAATTTATTGCAGTTGAAAGTGCTATAACATTAATCCATCTCATTTGAAATTTTAATAAAGCTATGCGCACACAAGAAAATATAAAAAAATTTCACACGCAAACGAAAGACATAAGCAGCGAACTTCTCGCATTGAAATTTAAATTTTTAAAAATTTACATACAAAATTAATTATATATTTTATGCTGATTTAATTTTTATTTAATCTTTATTTTAGCAACGCCAATTTGCACAACACAATACAAAAATCAAAAACTTAGCTTTTATACAAAAATATTTTGTACATTTCTCCGCCACAAGATGACAGTATTTCCAAAAAGATAAAACATGAATATTCATGTAATTTTTTTTGCGCTAGTGATGCGCGCGCGCTTTGTATCATGTTGACCTCAATAAGCTTTAGAGAAAAAGCACTTAGTTATCTTAAGAACAATGCCAACAACAACAACATCAACAACAACACTTACAATTGCAGAAAGTGTTAAAACCACAACAATATGAGAAAAGCGTAAAATGTTTTGCTGTCCCACTTTTCTTGTTGATTTATTTGAAATAAATATTGAAATTTTTACAGTTTGATAAAGTCAATGTACAAAGGTGATTTTTTTAACTTGCTAATTCGTTAGAAAAATAGTTGGAAATCTTCACCATGCTAGTGAGGTGTTAATTTTATTTAAATTTGACTACGGCATTGTAAATATGTTAAGAAACTTTCTTTTTTGCGCACTTTCTGAACAGCATATGTACAGAGTGTAGGTAACAAGGCATTGTTAATTTTTTATTGTTTGTTTTTAGCTTATCAATTACATCTATGGGTGGAACACTCTTTCCGGTATGAGGACTGAAAATAATTCTCTGAGGTATGTGCAAATAATAATGTTTTTCTTATTAAGAGTTTAACCATGCATATTTGCCTCACTCTCATAGTGGGTGAGAAAAATTTTATTTATTTTTTAGAGCTGAAATCAGTGGCCGAATAAAATATTTTCGTAAAAACGATTGTTTTAAGGCATATACATCCATCTCTTTGTTTGTTTATCTATGTTAATAATGGAACCTTCAGCAACAGTAAGAGTACTGTCAACCCAAACCCAAATTATACTGAAATTTTGTCTTTTACGTTAAACATCTAATTGAAAACTCACTGACTCATAGTATATAGAAAATTTCATAATACTCTTAAAATGCTATAAATGGTATTAAGAGTAAAGGAAAACAAAAGACTTAGAACACAAACTTTCCATTAAGTATTGTATAATTATATTAAACTTTTTTGCAAAAATATGTATTATAGTCACCGAAGAACAGAGTTCTAACTATATACAAAATGAGTAGCAGATAAAAACTTATTTTTCTAAGGTGACGATATGTGTCTTTAAAAATAAATGGTAAAAAAACAATACTCATTCTTCCAGTTAAAAGTTACGTAAAGCTAATTGAAGATAATTGACAAATAAAATGGTGGCTGAATGTCATGAGTGTCACGGTTCTGAAATTTTTAGTGAGCAGCATTTATTTCAATGCCGCATTTTAATAAAAAGAATGATTCATTTAGAGGAACTTTTTTTAAAAAGAAACAGAAAATCTAATATTTAAATTTTATTCTGTAAACTTATTATCAGGACTTATTTTTTTAAGTATAAAATTGTTAATTAAAGAATCAGCTTTTATGCTCTTAAAAAGTTTGAAGAATATCTAATGTTTTGACCAAAATTTTGCTGCACCATTTCGTTTTCAAGTTAAAATAGTGAAAAATTTTAGGTCAGTGGCAAAAACAATACATTGTAGTTAAATACTGACTCATTGTCATGAGTGTCATGTCGTACAAACGAAAAGTATGTATATTCGAGTATTTTTTAATATTTATTGAAAACGTAAAGTTTATGTCTTTCAATAGCGATCAGCTATTTAAATTATTACTATCACGTTAATGATAGGGGAACTGATGCTATTGTGGTATAGTTTTTCAATGTGGTATGGTCGCATATCTCCGAATTGGGAAAGAACCTGCGAACGTCACTGCTTTTATCCTGTCAGAAAACATGAAAACAATTGAACGAATTGTAAGTCGCGTGTGGTTGATTTTTTTTACTGGATTTTTTACAAAAAAATTTTGTAAAGAAAAAGTTACTTTTTGGTGAAGTTTTATTTATATTCAATGAAAGTAAGTGAAAAATATTGCGAACTAAACGTTTAACCATGTAATTTCACAAAGTTTCCAATTTTATTTTTAGAATTTTGTAATTTCTAAAAATTGGCCAGTGTAGTATAGTCGGGATACGCTAATGTGGTATATGAATATTTCTTGTTATTCTTAACATTATTTGATTGCTGTTTATTTTTTTATAAAAACTATGAGTTTGAAAACCAATGTAAATGTTATTATGAACTTATTTCATACCTTTCAAACTTTATATTTGATTGTATGGTTAAGTATACCACATTACCCTACTTATATGTACCACATTACCAGTCCATTTTACATTTTACAAGTACTGATCAGTATATATACCACATTGTGCCACCATATATACCACATTACCTCCCAACTTTTTGAAAACAGCTTTTTTGACTTTTTTCAGATTTTGCTCAATAAATTTTTTTAATGAAATTGCACACATTTTATTGAAATATATTCTGTAGCCAATACTTCAAAGATTAGCATAAAAAAATTTGGCTGAAATTGATCTAACGGTTCCCTTCAAAAATCCATCTAAACATTAGCTATACCACAATAGCATCAGTTCCCCTATATAACTTAAAATTTTCATTTTTTTAAAAGCTATTATCTATATTTTTAGGACTATACAATTTTCTTGCAAAAACAAGCAGTACAAATCAAAATGTCATGAGTGTCACATTATTCATAGAACTTTAAAAAAGAAATTTGATTGATTATGAATGCGGTCATCTAAAAAAAGAACCTAGGAAAAAAGCAAAATATCATGAGTGTCTAATTATTCATAGAAAATAAAAAATTAAACAAGCGAAGAAAGAGCAAAATTTCATGAGTGTCACTTTATTCATCAACAACTAAAAACCAAATTTTCATTGTTTTTAATTGCTAAACGATCCGGAAGGGTTATAATCTTTTGTTTGAAAAACTTGCGAAGAAAAGCAAGATGTCATGAGTGTCGCGTTATTCATAGAAAATAAAAGATTAAATTTTCACTGCTCTTAAATGCGCTAAGCTAAATTAAAAGTACTATAAACTCTTCTTGCAAAAAAAAAAAAACAACAAGTAAAAAGCAAAGTTTCATGAGTGTCACGTTATTGATAGAAAATAAAAATTAAATTTTCACTGATATTAAATGCGCTCAGCTAAATCATAACAGCTGTAAGTTTTTGTTGTAATAATGCGTGAAAAAAAAGCAAAATGTTATGAGGGTCTCGCATCTGATAGAAAACTATAAACAAAATTTTATTGCTTTTAAATGCTGTCATCTAAATGATTAGGAAGAATTATAAACTTTTCTTGCAAAAACACTTGAAAAAAGCAAATGTCATAAGTGTCACGTTATTCAAAGAAAATAAAATAAAATTTTTACCATTTTAAAATGTGGTTAGCTAAATTATTAGATCTATTAAATTTTCTTGCAAAAACACGCGCGAAAAATTTAATACCATGAGTGTCACGCTATTCAAAGTAAATTAAAAAATTAATTTGTATTGCTTTTAATACCTGTTAGCTATGTTGCTACGGGTATAAACATGTCTTACAAAAATACACAGAAAAATCAAAACGTTAGGAGTGTCACGTTCTTTCTAGCGGATTTTATTAATTAACAATTTTTTTAGTTCTATAACCAATATAAATTTCGTACTTTTGTCATACTAGACTTTCTAAAAAAATCGATTCTAGGCACAGAATCGAACATAGCCCTGGGAATTCTTAGCTGCGTAGAACATTACCTTTATGCATATTCTTAAATCTTGACCTGCATTTTTTTTACATAATTGATAACTATTCATAAGTAGGTCAAATTTATTAGCCGAAAATATAAAAATTCGTTCCGTTATTAATAAATTACATTAATAACAAAAAATTGGGCTGACAATTGAGAATCAATGAATTTTTGACCCTTTTTGTTGCGATCTTTTACGAAAGAGGTCATTTAAAAGGACTGACCAGCATAACACAAAACTTACAACTTCACATCATGATCAGATAAATAAGTGTATTCTTGTCAACTTTAATAATGCCCCTTGTATTTTGCTGTGGATTTGTTTGAACTCTCTCGTTAATTGTTAACTGCAGATTGCAGAGAATATTCAGCTACGTTTTTATCCCACTGTATTTAAACAAAAATAAAAAATAAAAATCAGCAAAAACCGATAGCATCACTGACCAAAAATTTACAAAAAATCATCGTTACAGCACAGCTACATTTGAAGATGTACCCACACAGCAGTGTAAGCAACAGTCGTGACCGCAAAATTTATCTATAAATTTTAATCGCTGCCAACAGATCTTTGGCGAAAAAAAACAAAAGCCATATAATAAGTAAATTCTTTTAAATAAAAAAAAAAATACTGGAAAAATTTGGAAAAAAAAATTTGTTTAATAAAAGCACCGTTATGCTTGTTATTTATTTAAATATTATTGCCCAGGCTTAAAGTTCATTTGAAGTCAGTCGTCAGAGCATTCAACAGCAACAAAGACAACTATAGTATGACACAACACAGCAGTTGACAAAGTAAAGTAAAGTCCACTCGAACTTTTTAATTTTTTCTGTTTTTTTTTTTCAAAGATAAAAGCGCAGACCAACACTTAAGTCAACGACAAACGCTTTAGAATTCTTGCGGCTATGGCGGCTTAGCTTGAAAGGAGGCAAATGATAGCTCGTATATTGAATTGAAAATCACCTTTTAATGATTTTTTGTAAAACACTGCGGTAGGTTGTACGAAGCCACACATCACTATGAAAAAATAAAAACGTAAAAAAAAACAAAAGCAAATAAAATTCTCATTAAAAAGCAGGTAAATCGAAATTTGTAAAGCGGCATTTTGTGTAAAATGCTTCAAAAAATCTTGCTATATCATTTTTCGCTTCATGTTTTTGTAGTTATTTTTAATATCTACCCTCTGTGGCTTTACATTCATTTACCATCTAACATTTACAACTCGCAACATATGCGCCTGCGGGTTTTGGCTTTAAAGTTCTAATTTTAGTTAGTGTGAAAAGCTGAATATCGAAATTTTAATTGATTTTTCGTTAATACATTGTAATCATAAATGTTGGAAAAAAAATTAAACAATTCATTAGCTGTTTATTATGGTCTAAATGATGGTCATGTTGAAATTTATAATGTTTGTGCTTTAAGCTTTAAAGAATGCTGAAAATGATCGTATATACCTGAGCAACATAAAAAATATTATTAAATTTGTTAAAATTTTCTCTAACTGACTTCGAGCGATTAAATGCACCACTTCCTTCAATGGACATAAACGACGTTAAATAACATTATGTTTTCACGTTTATATTGCAGACCATTAGAAAATCAGTAAGCGATAGGTCAGTTAATTGGAGCCAGCTTTTTTGCGAGCAATAATTCGCACAAAGTTTCCTCAAATTGTGGAAATTTGAGAAGTTATAGCAAATCTAAAACCTCAGCACAAAATATGAAAAACAGGATGTTACAAAAATGAAAATCGCCCCCTAAGATTATGCAATATTTTTTTTTAACATGTGACATTTCAAACAGTATGCAAATAAAAAAAAATAGAATCTTGAATAGTTTTAAAGGGCGATTTTCGTTTGGAAAAATCCTGTTTTTTATATTTTGTACTGAGGTTATAGATTTGCTTTAACTTCTTCAACTTAAACAATTTGAGGAAACTTTGTAGAGTTGAGTTTTTCGATTTTTTATGATTTAATTTTATGAAGTGCCCTTGGCACTTTAGGGTGGTAGAAACTGAGATAATGAGTACAACTAGTCGAAAAAAAAACATTAGAAAAAATTTATTTCCATAAATTAAATATAGCCCACATCATACCATACTTGATGATTGGACGTCAAATGGCGGCGCAATAGGAAAATATCAAATAGCGTGTTATTTAGAGGTCGAAAAAAAATTGTATTTTTTTTTTTTAAATTGTTGGCTTGGATCTCTGAGTTTAGTCTTGAAACAGCTTCATCTACTCAATATCGACTAATCATTGCTTTCAACTACATGCTAAACTCATCTTCTTGTTACTTTCGTTCATAGCTAGTTCGACTATCATTCTCAGCTATTCTCGTTGTTTTTTTTTTCACCACATGCAGTGTGGTTTGTGCAGCTGCTTCAATTTTGCACAAAGTAACCTAAAATTTAGTTAAGGCATAATTATGCAAATTTCCAAGGTTTAAACATCAACTAAAGATAGCAAATTATTGATTATATTTTCATTTTGTACAGCGGAGCCCATTTACTACTAACTTATCTATTACTACTTCTTCATTTTACATTTATGTTGAGCCACCTTTAAAAATGAATTTTACTTCAAAAACACATTCACTGCAATGTCATATGTACTTGAACTTTAAAGCAGACATAACAAGTTGCATGCACAGCATGACCTAAAATGACACAATTGGCAAATGCCATTTAAAAACAAAACGTACAAGCAGTACAAAAACAGTAGTGAAACAAACGAAAATTAAAAAAAAAAAAACAAAAATCTTACAAATGTCAAATTTATGGCGAAAACAACTTTTCAACAAACAAAAAACTAAATTTGGAAAAACCCAAAAACTAATTCATAGCCACAACTCCGTTGCAGTTTCACTTGCAGTTGCAACAAAACAAAACTACACACACAGATGCCAAAAACCTGACACAAAATCCAAAAGGTATTTAAATTTATTTACCGACAGTTTTCAGGTTGAACAAAGCAAACCAATATGCGCACAACGCGCATGTTGAAAACCACATGCTGTGATTGATTGATGAACAATCGAAGTGAATGCTTTTGCAACTAAATGTACTAAATCTGTATATACTTATGTATGTATATATGTACAAAAGTGAGCTTCAATAGCACAAATGGTTAAGTACTCAAAAAATACAATTTTGCAATGTAGATAACAAAAAAGAATTTTTTAGTTAGATTCTAAAAGCACTATTATTTTCCAATTCTATAAATTTTTGTGTTTAGTAAATGCAGTCAGAAAATGTATAAATAAAGTCGAAAATGTTGATCAAGTCGAAAAATTTTTGAAAATGTCAGAAAATGTTGATAAAGTCGAAAAAAGTTGACAGAGTCAGAAAAATGTTGATAAAGTCAGAAAAATGTTGATAAAGTCGAAAATGTTGATAGAGTCAGAAAAATGTTGAGAATGGTCGAAAAACTATTAAGAAGGCAAAAAAAATGTTGATAAAGTCGAAAAATTGTGAAAAGTCGAAAAATGTTGGTAGAGTCGAAAATGTTCATAGAGTCAGAAAAATGTTGATAATAGTCGCAGAACTATGAAGAAGTCAGAAAAATGTTGATGAAGTCGAAAAATGTTGATAATAGTCGAAGAACTATGAAGAAGTCAGAAAAATATTGGTGAAGCCGAAAAATGTTGATAGAGTTGAAAAATGTTCTTAGAGTCAGAAAAATGTTGATAATAGTCGAAGAACTATGAAAAAGTCAGAAAAATGTTGATATAGTCGAAAAATTATGAAAAGTCGAAAAATGTTGATGAAGTCGAAAGATGTTGATAGAGTCAGAAAAATGTTGATAATAGTCGCAGAACTATGAAGAAGTCAGAAAAATGTTGATAATAGTCGCAGAACTATGAAGAAGTCAGAAAAATGTTGATGAAGTCGAAAAATGTTGATAATAGTCGAAGAACTATGAAGAAGTCAGAAAAATATTGGTGAAGCCGAAAAATGTTGATAGAGTTGAAAAATGTTCTTAGAGTCAGAAAAATGTTGATAATAGTCGAAGAACTATGAAAAAGTCAGAAAAATGTTGATATAGTCGAAAAATTATGAAAAGTCGAAAAATGTTGATGAAGTCGAAAGATGTTGATAGAGTCAGAAAAATGTTGATAATAGTCGCAGTACTATGAAAAAGTCAGAAAAATGTTGATGAAGTCGAAAAATGCTGGTAATAGTCGAAGAACTATGAAGAAGTCGGAAAAATATTGGTGAAGCCGAAAAATGTTGATAGAAATGAAAAATGTTCTTAGAGTCAGCAAAATGTTGATAATAGTCGAAGAACTATGAAAAAGTCAGAAAAATGTTGATATCGATACGTCCAACGTAAAAGTTGGTAACTCGAAAATCGTAGTTTTTAGTTATGATCATTTTTGTATTGTTTTCATTAAAACGAGAAAACCAAAAACAAAATTTGAATAAATACTTTTGAGATCTGTAGACAAAATAAAGGTTTTTCGACTATTAAATCGTTGTCTATATTCCAAATTGATTTACAGAGATATTAACAGTTTCAACTTATAGTTTGGACAAAAATGAAAACATATGAGTTGTTACTCTAGTTAGCAACTAATGTTCCTTTTCAGCAACCAAATGTTTCATGAGAAAAAATGGTAACTTAACTTGCCAACTACCATTAAAAAATATTTTACGGACATTACGTTGGTATGTAGGACTTACAACCACTGATTTTTAAAGAAAAATTAACTAATAACTTTGTAAGTTAAGTTACCAACGCAATTTGTTATTTTTGTCCCGTGTTTAAGTTTACAACTTAAGTTGACAAGTTTTTGCATGGAGACTCCTCTAAAATATACTTAGGTTGTAACTTCAAAAATTGCTCCCAGCCCTTCAGATTTCAAGCTAGAGATACCAAAATTTGACACAAGATAGAGTCTAATACGCAGATTTCGAAAATCATTGTCCCGTAAAAAGTTGGTAACTTCAGTTACAAACTTTTACGTTGGATGTATCGATATAGTCGAAAAATTATGAAAAGTCGAAAAATGTTGATGAAGTCGAAAGATGTTGATAGAGTCAGAAAAATGTTGATAATAGTCGCAGTACTATGAAAATGCCAGAAAAATGTTGATGAAGCCGAAAAATGTTGATAGAGTTGAAAAATGTTCTTAGAGTCAGAAAAATGTTTATAATAGTCGAAGAACTATGAAAAAGTCAGAAAAATGTTGATATAGTCGAAAAATTATGAAAAGTCGAAAAATGTTGATGAAGTCGAAAGATGTTGATAGAGTCAGAAAAATGTTGATAATAGTCGCAGTACTATGAAAATGCCAGAAAAATGTTGATGAAGTCGAAAAATGTTGATAGAGTCAGAGAATATTGATCAAGTCAAAAAATCAAAGCATTTTTTTGCCATCAGTGCATTAAGCATTAAAAACATTTTCAAACTTTAACGGCGTACAACTTAAACTGTGGGTAACATTTACCCCAGCGCACTTTAAGCCACTGCTGCTGTGCTGAGATCTTCTTTCGAGTTGCCACACGTTTCTGCTGCTGCTGCACCATTTGAGCGCGTCTTTTGCTTCTTTTCACACTGAACAGCTGAAGTTGTTTGAAGTTTTCATGACTGCTGGAGGTTGTTTTTTGAAAAAAAAAATCACTTTGTTGCTATATTTCGCCTTTGTTTTTTATTTAAATTTTGTTTTCATTCCTTACATTACGCTGACAGCTAGTAATTTTGTTTATATATTTACGTGTGTTTGTATGCCCAACTTTTGTGCTAATGATTGCACACCTCAGACAAGCCAACAAGTCAAACGATCACACGTGAAAATCCAGTTTATTCTAATGAACTAAAATAATTTGATTTATTGAAAGATTGTTATTGATTATGAGTGCTGTCGTCTGTCTCTGTTGGTGATGTTACCATTGCTGACTCTGCTTGTTGTGTTTCAGTTTTGGTGAAAGTTTTACTTTGTAACATATTTTTTTTGTTTTTGTTTTACTTTGTTTAATTTTACTTTCTAAAAAGATGTTGCTGGCGTGATCTTTCAGAAAAAATTGAAAGTTATCACTTTTATTCTCATTATGCGATTTTTAGAGCACTGTGTCATGTTGAGAGTAGTGTTTTTTTTTTTTTTTTTTTTTTTTTGCAGACACTTTTGTATTGCATGAATTCTTAAAGTTTTTAGTAGTTCAATTCTTAAAATGCACACTTCAGGCTGTGAAGAATGAGATGAAAATTGTATATAAAACACTTAGGCAAAAAACATTTCATTTTAAAATTTTGCATTGAACAACAATAAGCTCAAGTGGATGAATAAACTTAAAAATGACTATTGAAAAATGTAAAACCTCCGCAAATGGACTAAAACTGTCGTTACCGCCTTTAAAACTATGCCGAAATTTTTTCTCAGTGAAAGTACTATAAAGCTCTTCATTCTGGTTTATGGTGAAACGTCCAAACTTAATGGATAAAATTGCTTTGCCACAGAACTGAAATATGTAAAGAAGGCATTAAGCAACTAAATTTTAAAAGTAAATTGACGGCGGTAGTCAACATTATAAAAAAAAATTTCTGAAAATGGAAGCGTCCAATTTAGACATCGTGTTTTTATTGAAATGTCCGACAGATTTGCTTTAAAAGAAGCTTTTACATTGATACTTCATTACATCAGTTATGATTTTCACAGATTTCAAATAAATTCTTTTAAAAATTCATTAATCAGAATACGATTTCAAATAATTTTTTGTTACCAATTAGGAAAAAATGCCTGCACAGCGTGACGTATACTTAGGTGACATATGAGCCGTTTATTTTGAAAGTGATCTAAGTCTATTCCGGGGCAAAAGTAATGTCATTCACATTATGGGCCGTAATAATCGGTTTTTTGCCCGATACTATTTTTTGAACATAACGCCATCAATTTCACACAATGTGGTAAACTTTTTGTAAAGACAGGATTCAATTATATTCGTTTTAAACAAAATGACATGGACCTAGGCCACTTTCAAAATAAACGGCTCATATTCAATAATTAAATAACTATCGATTTATCAGAAATTTTTTTTTCGCACAGATTTTGTGCGACTGTGAAATTCACAGAAGGCTTAGTTTGAACCTAATCTATAAAAAAGATTATAATTTTGTGAAACGTCCGACATTTATTTGTTATACACAGTAAAAACTTTAGATTAATTTTAAAACCAAAAAGTATTTATACAGAACAATGTCAAAAAAAGTATTAATTTTAAACTATTTAGGTATAAATTTCATCCTTTTTTGGTATAAGTTTCAAACTTTTTTAGAAAAAATCTGAATTTAATACCAAAAAAGCTAAAAATCAATACAAAACGGAATCAAAATCGTCAAAAGTAAACTATAATTTTTTTAGTGTGTACCATCAGAAAACTTTCCCACAAAGTGCATTGATTAAAACAAGTCATTGGATCGTATGCAGAATCGTCGAATAAAACATCCGTTATGCATGATTTGCCCATAAGTTTAAGTGTGTAAACATAAACAAAACAGATTAACTTACAAAAAATTATTTCGCTTAATTTTGCATCTACAAAAATATTTTATAAAACTTGCGCTACTACTTAAAAGTATTTTTGTTTTATTCCAACAGGTGCAGCAGCGACTGTCAAATTTTAAGCTAACGGTGCCCCGTGCAACCGTGTTTTTTTTATTCATTCATTCCATGCAGCCACTTGACAGCCTTCGCTGTGAAGTCTTTTTATTTGGCGACATTATTATGAATATG
Organism: Calliopum simillimum; assembly: GCA_951812925.1. Lineage (NCBI taxonomy): Eukaryota > Metazoa > Arthropoda > Insecta > Diptera > Lauxaniidae > Calliopum > Calliopum simillimum. The sequence goes on from OX638368.1 coordinate 113,673,591, forward strand.
CCGCCATGTTTGTACCGATGCAGTAGCTGCCTTTGTTGTTATTGTGCTGAATTTATTTACGAGGACCTGGCTCACGATTTAATGGAACTGCATAGTGACATACAAAAAACAATATTATAATTTTTTCCCCCCTTCTTATTTGTGAGCTCATTTTCTTGACATGTTGCAAGGTAAATGAATAAATAAATTAATAACTTGTATCATTAGCAAAGTTTTTATAGAATTTTTTTATGTTTTTTAAATTATGGCGCTGATTAGCTGGTTATTACACAATATCGTTAAAGTAGTTAAATTTTTACTTGAGCAAATGATATCTAAATAACAAGCAGTTAGTTAAAATGTTGCAGTAGACATATGAAAATACCATTAAAAACATTTTATATACAAAAACTTATTAAATAAAAATTTTATTTTTTTTGACCTTTGAAAATTATTGATGAAAAAATATTTGCATTATTTCACCTTCGCCACTGCGACCAATACCTAAAACTTATATTTTTGTGGCGCAAATATTGAGTAACAAAATTGTGATATATACAAAGGTCTTATATTATATCGAAAACAAAATATATGCAATAAAATTGGCTTGAATGCGAATTAATTATATATCACTCATACGAGCTGCTAAACAAGTAAGAAAACTTTTAATATTGCTTTGAAAACTTCTTTCGCTTACATGGCCCATCAAAAATCTTAAGTGAAAAGCGTCTTATAATCTGTCAACAAAATTCGTGTACATACATTTAGGTCAACTACAATGCTGCTATCAGAGTAATGCGCTTAAAATCATAGCAAAAATAAAATTTGCATACATTGCAAAAACATTTTTCCCATGTCAACAGTAGTCATCTGTGGTGCTACCTACCAAAAGCGCAAAAAAAGAAAACCAAAAAAATATGTCACTGCATGCAGAGTTATTAAATGCGCATGCGCAACAATTGTTTGTCAACATTGGCAAAACAAACAATTGTCCGCCGCCAACCACCAACTAGAGAGAGAGATGTAAATAAAAATATGTTGCCAACAACAGGCAGACAGACATACAGTCAGCACTACTCGACACACTGTAGTTGTCTTTTGACACATAGAAGATATGCGCTGACCTTTATGCTGAACTCAGAACTTGTGTTTTTTGCGCAATGCCAACCAAAATTGCATTCGATGTCACCAGCAGCATATTTGAGTGTCAGCAACAGCAACAACATGTTTTATTATTGTGCAGAACAAAAAAAAATCAACAAAATATTTAGTACAGACTGATTTTAGTTGGCGATAAAATTGCAAAGTGATTAAAATTGATTTATGCAATGAATTTCGTGTCAAAGCCATGCATAAATTTGGGAAATTTTGACACTGTCAATAGTGACACAGTGGCGTGAAGAATCATGACACTCCAGTGACCCACTGCTGTGCAGTGTTGCAGAAAATCTACTGCTTTTTCGCACATACAACAAATACTGTACTAAGTATAATCAAGACACGATCAACACACGATTTGACTTAAGCCAAAATATATATATGTTGTTTATGTTATATATGGTGGGGTCTTAAGTGTTAAATTTAATAAATTATTCATATTCCCACTGATTTTGAGATATGTATTGGCATCGCGCGTCGCCTTAACATGAAATAACAAAATATAAATAATAAGCTCCATAATGTTAAATGCTGCATGCAACATGCTATACACATTTGTTCAACACAATCGTATGCAACATGCAACACTCAAAAACTTCACTTTCTCGTCTTAATTTTTTTTTTTATTTTATTACTGAGTTTTTATTTTCAGTTCGTGAGTTTTAAAATGTGGGCAAGGCTTGGGAGTCTTCAACTCTCAGTGCATAAAATTATAATGTGCAATATTATTGCACAAATTCACACCGCGCAACAAGCGCATCATAAATAATGAAATTTTAAGTATTCATTTGATGGAGTATTCGAAGATGCTGGAAGTTTAATTAAAAGAAATAAATTTTTAAAATAATGATTTCGTATCGATATAAGCAGACAATTGCGTTAACGTTCTCTATGTTGTATAAGAAAATTAAAAAAAAAATTATACCAGTGTAGCAAAAGTAATTTTATAATGTTATTGTGCCATAGTTTTTGTAAATGAGGTTAAACATCACGACAGCAAGCAAAACAATTTGAGAACAGTTGTTTTGCGAGCAACAATTCAAAATATCTTAAGGAAAAACACAATTGTGAATCAACATTGTTACTATTTGCTTTGAAACACTATGATTTGAGCAAAATTAGCAACCAAGGCTGCCATGCTCGCTAAAAATGAATTTTTTACTGTTAAAACAATTTATTTCACCCTTTAAAACTATTTGTATTGAAAAAGTATGATTTAAGCTCAAATTTAAAAAAATGACCAGGGCTGTCACATTATCTGAACACATACATATTCCTGTTAAAAAGAGTTACTAAACTACTTAAGACCATTTAGATTAAAAAAGTGTGATTTGAAGTAAATTTTAAAAAAATTCTTAGGGCTGTCACACTTCCTAAAATTTTATTTTTTTAATGTTAAAAAAATATTTTACCCATTAATTTCATTGAAGTTTACCCTAAGAAAAATGTATTAACCCAGTGAGACTATTTGCATTGAAAAGTGTGATTTTAGCTACACTCAAAAAACTTAGCAGGTCTATCATATTCCCCAAAAATTAATTTATTCCTATTTAAAAAAATATTTGATCCATTAAAGCTATTTGCAAAGAAAAAGTATGATTTCAGCTTAATTTGCTGCCGTTACCTTTTAAATGTGTTTTTTGCTGTTACAAAAATTATTTAACACATTGAGACTATTTGCATTGAAAAAGAATGTTTCAATTTAAATTTTTTTAAAAAACCAGGGCTGCCATACTATCTAAAATTTAGTTTTACTGCCAAAAAAAAACTTATTTAATCCATTAAGTCTATTTCAATCGAAAAAAAAAAAAAAATAATAATAATTAATTAAGATTATTTGCAGAGAAAAGGTATGATTTAAGCTAAATTTTAAAACTATAACCAGGGCTGCCATGCTCCCTAAAAATTGTCCCTCCCATATAGGCTAATTGCATTGAAAAGGTATGATTTAGTCTAAATTTATAAAAAATAAACAAAGCTGGAATACCTCACCTAAAACTTTGCAGGAGGTGGTCATTTGACCGACATCATTTCCTTATCTTAATACCAAAAGTTTTACAATTTCGAGTAAATTTCTAATTTCTTCTTTTTTTCACTTCTCACAAAATGGCAGCCAATTCACATTATGACATTACTTTTGGTCTACTTTGAACATCGGCATGTCCCCGGAAAGGTAAACTATGAGCTATAAAGTTAAATCATCATATCTCTGAAAATAATTAGCGTACATGGATGAGATTTGATAAATTTGCACAGAGCGCCAAGGCAAATAATATTCACTGGTAAAAACAGCGCCACACCTTTCAAAAAATCCATAATTATTGAGATTTGGTACACATGAAAAATTGATAGAGACAACTGACATCCTTTGGAAAAATTGGCGATGCCACGTGAACTTAACAAGATAAGGTGAACCAACATTCACTGGGAAATCCTGGTTTTTTGAAAGATTTTCTAGTTAAAATTTGTTTGGTGCAGAAAAATGTCTCGTGCGACACGTCCCATGCAACACGTCCCATGCAACACGTCCCATGCAACACGTCCCATGCAACACGTCCCATGCAACACATCCCATGCAACACGTCCCATGCAACACGTCCCACGCGACACGCTCCATACGACACGTCCCATGCGACACATCCCATTCGGCACTTCCCGTACGACACGTCCTATGCGACATGTCCCATGCAGCGCATCCCACGCGACACGTTCCATCCGATACAATCTGTGCGACACGTCCCATGTGACACAACCCGTGCGACACTGATAAAAACTTAATTAAAAAAAAAAAGTTTAAATCATTTTGGGTAAAATCAAAACAATTTTTAAGAGACACAACATTTTTAAGAGGCACAACATTCTAAAGTTATCCACATTGAAATATTGCCTCAGGTTTCCCTGAAATCGTAGTTTGAATTGTTTGCCACAAAAATCACTCCTATTTTTGTCCCGTGCGATTCCCTTGGTTTTCTGTAACTGTTTTGAAAACGAAAAATTGCGCACAATCATATTTAGCACCAATTATGGGGCTAATTAAGAGCTTTAAGTTAAGTTTATTGTCAAAATAAAAATCCGTTTTATTTCGACTTCTTTCTACTACAAATGTAAAATGCCGACATAAGTAAAAGACATGAACTAATCTTTTAAAATATTCTCTATTTTTCATAATCAATTTTTTACCAATACAGTTATATTTTTGTTTTTTTTTTTTTTTCGCTTGGAACGCTTGCAAAACACGTTAGTTTTTTATCTATAAAACTTTATTTTTTAATCAATGCAAGCAATGTTGTTTGGCTCAAGTCAACCAGTCTGTTTACTTAATGAGACTGCTTAAACTGAAATCTTATGACATTTTTTGTTAAAAAGTAAATCTCTTTCTCTTTCTCTCATTGCATCCTTACTGACAAAATCAGCAAAAAAAAAAAATTTTCAATTTCTTCTAATGGCTACATTTATTTGCTGTACAGCTTTATCTGTCAATTGAGCATGCAGTAAAAAAAAGACCAAGAAAAGTTGTTGCTATTGCAACTGATTAGATAAAAATCTCTGCCCATCAAGCGAGTCAATTATGCGGCATAACTGCGCTTTTAGCAAATGAAACAAAACCTTAACAGCGCAAAAAATCTATAACCTGTTTGCTGTGGAGTATAACATATGCTGCAAGCTGCATGCTGCATTTGTTGCCAGCTCGCACATGTGTTTACCACAGCAGCAGCAGCAGCAACAACAATGTAACATCATCGATATCGACTTTAACATCGACATCACTATCTTGCGCATTATCATATCTGTTGCCATTTGTGTTGCTGTTGTTTGTTTGAAACGCTTAAGCGGGAGCAGCAGCAGTGGCAGCAAAAAAAAAACGCCAAGCCAAATGCCAATTTAAATCAAATGCTTAAAATAATGGTAGCAAAAAAAAAAAAGAAAACTGGAGAAAAAAGAAAAATGAAAACCTTTAGCTCACTTACTTTTGGTCATGTTTAGCCAGAGCGATGACTGCGATTTCATTGAATGGAGCTTAGATTTCCAATAGCGTGATTTTAACGAGGTCCACTAAGCAGCAGCAGCAAATGTAACTAGAAAAATATTTCTACCGCATTTTTGCGTCCGTTAAAATATTTGCGCATAATTTATGCAAAATAAAGTGTAGGTAAAGTGTTGTTGTTGTTAGTAAAGCACTACCATTGCAGCATTGCAATCGATCAGGCGTTTACGATTGCAACATTAACAGCAGATGAAAATAAAAAAAAACTAATTTGGTTACAGCATAAAAACTCAATTCATTGCATGCCAAGACATTTTTTTTTTTCTTGTACATTACTCTGTAAGTGTATGCCTTAATAATTTTAAAAAATTTAACAATTTATTTTAAAACAAATAAATGGTGCTCATACGCACTGTTATCCCACAATGCCATAACAAAAGTTTGTTCGTTTCTCAGATATTAATTTTCAACCTACTGGAATGATTTTAAAATGGCTTTTGTTATTGTAATTCTAAGGTTTTTACATATAGATTTAAGTTCTTAAACTATAAAGATCACACAAACTATCAATAAGATTTGATAAAAAGCAATCGAATGATATATTTCATTGTTTCGATTGAAAATATGTACGATTCTCCGAAAATTGTACTAAAATATGCCTTTTTTTGTGCTTATCTAGTTTTTATATTGTATTTTATTATTAATTGAAGATGTAGAATATAAAAGCCTTAATTTTTGGAACCTTTCTAAAAAATGTACAAAAAATTTCTGGGTTGCCATTTGATGTTTCTTAGGGTTGCCACCTGGTTCTGTTTTATAGATTTGGCTTAAACCATTCTTGTACATTATATTTTTTTATTTTAAGTAACAAAAATTAACAAAAAATAGGATTTAAACAAAATTTTGAAAAAACACAGTTGGCAACCCTAAAAATATATGTCAGATTTTTAAAAAGTTTCTTTAAGCGTTTTAAGAAAAAAATTTTTTTTTTTAATAGGTGTTTTAAGCAAAACTATAAAAAAAACCGGTTAGCAACACTGAAAGTCTTGTAAAAATTTTAAAACAGTTTATGAGAGCGTTTCTGAGTAAGAAAAATAAATAAAATTGCCAACTAAAAAAAAAACTTAAAATGGTTACTAAAAGGAGAATGATGAAATGTTGCAAAAAAACCACGAAGACTGATTAAACGGAGAATGACGAAATGCTGCAAAAACATAAATATCACAATGAAAATAGCAATTTTTTTAAAAAAGTTGTTTATTGATTTGGTAATTTAAAGATAAAATAATATGTTTAGTACTATAAAAAAAAACTTGCGCGGAGAATGATGCATGCATGCGTTCTTCACAAAACTTTTAAATTTAAAAAAAAAACACACAAACACTCTTTCCAAAAACCAAAACTGACTGAGTTAAAATATCAAAGTTAAACAAAGTTTTGCCCTACAGAACTTTGAATAATACATTTTTCGGAGAAAGACCTATATATTATTATACGGTTGATAGTTCCAATTATAATTTATTCGGCCATGGATTATCGTTCACTTCACATATTTTCTTTTTGGGGAATTTTGTACAATTTTAACCAAATTTGTAAGAAAATTTGCATTTCTTTTTTTTTTATTTATTTCTTTGATTTTAAAAGTATTTTTATTGTGACTTAACTTTGTGCGCACGTTAAAGCGTTTATCTCTGAATTGTTGGAATTTATGTAAAACAGTCGATTTAACAACAACAACAATTGTTGAGTGACAGCATGCAAAACTATGCTTTGTAATTGACAGCATAAAATTTTTACTTGTCAACCACAATGACTGCGTGATATTTGTAAATGAATGCAATTTAATTATGTAAAAAACTAAAGCACGAAGTTGACATTTATTTGTATGGTCAGTTTGTTAGCGAAAATTGTTATGGAGACAATTGAATTACAAGTTCGACACTTAAGTCTTTTGTTTAATGCAAATGAAAACTTTGAAAAACAAAATTTTTTATTTAAAATGAAGTAAAATTCTAAGTGCCATAGCTTGCGAAAAAAATTTCCCATGCCATTTAAAATAAAATTAAAAATTAAATCCACCTTACAATTTTCATTGCATTTTTTAAATAAAACGCATCAACGAAAATGCCATAAAAACCAGCAAAACCAAACAGCATCATGTCATCATCAACAAACAAAAAATACGAAAAAATAAGAAAAAACTACAAACCAAAAACATTTTACAGCTCCCCAAAAAAAGTAGCAACAGAAGTATCGCAACTAATAAACTGGTTGATCACACACAGCAGCGTCTGCAACAGAAGCAGCAGCAGCAACACCAAAACGACAACGACAACCCGCAACAATAACACCCGCGCATTTACTGCAAACACAAAAAAAAGAATTGTTAGTTGCTTTTTTCCAAACGTTTCATTTCATTTTTCGTATAAAATGCCTTGAAAATAAAATGGAAAAACGTGTTTTCATGCCAACAAGCAACGAGTCGCTACTAGATGTTGTTGCCGCTGCTGCTTGCTGTTGCTTCTCCAGTGTCATTTTATGAGTTGCTCTAATATCAGTGCAGTGCAGCACTCTCTGTTAAAACCAACAAACAATAACAAATTTATTAAAAAAACAATGCAAAAAATGCAAACAAAAAATCTTTCACATCGTTAGTTTGCGCTTTGTTTTTGTGTTTTATGTTGCTGTTGCTGTAATTGTAATTGCTGCTGTTGCTTTTGATAAATAATTGTAACCTTTCACTTCTTTGCTACATTGACAATAAACTAAAATCGAGTGGAATGTGCGCGCCACAGCTACAACAATCTACAAAGTGCAACATGCTCTCGTACATGGGTTGGGATTTTGGTTTTTTTTTTCGATTTCTTTTGGTTTCTTTGCTTGCAGCTGCTGTCGAGCGCAATTTTTGTTGCATCTTTAGCAGTTGCTTGCTGTAGAATCTATTTTTTTCGTTAAAAAGTTGAAAATATCAAGTAAAAACCAATAGACTTAAGCTAAGAACTTTTTGGGGAGAAATCTTTAAGTGTTGGCAAGAACACTCAAACAAATTTTTAATTGCTATATTAGGGTAGGTACACAAAAACCATATACTTAATTCTAAACAGCAGTAGAATAGTTTAGACTTTGAAAACTAAAACTTCTTCCCCAAATATGACATTACTCTATGTGTTCCTCACATTTCAGTCTTTAGGTCAATTTAATAATTCATAACAAGAATGTTTATTTTTCACATAATCCATATCCGGCTGCAGCACTAGTCTGTAAATTTAGTATTATGTTATTAGAAATATGTCTTGAAGAGCACGTATTTTCACTGCGACCAGAGGCGTCGATTTGACAAAAGCCAGTTATTTTGAGAGCAAAAATTCAAAATAACGTAAACGAACACAAATAGGCATCAATCATCATTTTTTTAAACCAAATGACAAGGGTTTAACCATTAGTTAAGTCCCCAAATTGTATTGGTTTACCATGTAACGTCCCAAGTGAAGTCACAAATCTTGTGTCCATCTGAAATTTTATACTCACCTAAATTGAATTTTCAAGTTTATGCACCTTAGTAAAATATTCACTTCATGTGAAACATTCACCTCAAGTAAAATATTCACTGTCACTTCAATTGAAATATTCACCTCAATTGAAATATTCACCTCAAGTGAAATATTGAAATAAACGACTATAAAAGAAAGAACGAAAAGGCAGAAGGGAGGCGGTCACAGCCTAGCGTTCGATGCGTATCACTTAGGTATTTCTAGAGTAGTTTGTACTTTAAGCTGGGAAGGTTTTTCATACTTATCATAAGTAGTGTTCATCAAGAGTGCATGGTAGTGTATTTTTAAGGTCTTAGGCTGGGAAAGTTTTCCATAACTTCTAAAGGCTTCTGGTGAACAGTGCTGTAGTCTAAACGCTGAATACTTTTTTATAGTATTAGCTAGGTGTTCATGGTAGTTTCGAATAATAAATCTAATAATTTTACAGACACAGGTTAAGCAACATTACGATATTGGATAATTGAATGTAGAAACTCCGATATATCCGTGCCGAGAAAATTATTTTAAGAATATTGGAGATGTAAAAGAAATTATAAATCAGTCTTGAATAACATAACAGATTGTTTGTAAAGTAATTTTAAGTAAAAGAAACCAATTTATCTGAGGGAGTTCCAGCAAGTTAATAAATAAATATTTTTGTAAACTGAAAATTTTGGATTGTCTTTTAGTCTGACTCTGGGCATCGCTGCAGCTTACTTCAGCTCTAGCCCGAAAACAATGGTTTTAACAACCATTAGTTAACCAAGATCTAATGCTGAAGCAATAGAATCCACATAAGCTTATGTCATAAAGTTTTGTTAAAAATCTAAAAATGTTTTCAGACGTAGAAATTTTGAGACTGAAAGACGCAGTTATTGACGAAATTTGAAATAAATGTTTTGGTTGATCATCGGCCACATGTTTTTGAAATCACTTGGTTTTTTTCCAAAAAACAACGACACAAAGCAAATTTCCTGACAGATTTTGCTTGCACCCTTGCACTCAATTATTTAACCGGCAATTTACATCTCAAAATCACTGTGAATACGAAATATTAGTTAAACTCTTATTATCATTTTTCTTAACTAATAAGTTAACTATTGACTGTGATTCCACTTGCACTCAATTATTTGTTCAGGAATTTTATTTTTTAAAAACACTGTGAATATGAAATATAAGTTAAGCCCTTATGATCACTTTAGTTAACTAATGACTGTGACTCCGCTTGCACTCTTGCACACTTGCATTCAATTATTTGTTCAGGAATATTACTTCTTAAAATCACTGTGAATACGAAATATTAGTTAAACTTTTAGTATCAATAAGTTAACTAATTAGTTAACTAACGACTGTGACTCCGCTTGCACTCTTACACACTGGCGCTATTTTGCACGCAATTATTTCATCAGAAATTATATTTCTAAAAAACACTATTTATATGAAATATGAGTTAAGCTCTTATTATCATTTTAGTTAACTAATGACTGTGATTTCAATTAAGTCCATTTTCTTATTGCTAATAAAATGGCAGTCAATTAACATTACGACACTATTTTTGCGTCACTATTTATAAATTATGAAATTGTTAAAGTTAACGTTGGCATAGAACATTAGACATACAGGATATGCTTAGTGTTCAATGATTTTGAAATTAATTTTCTTTTGTTATCGAAAACTTTATTGGCTACGTATTAAATGCTTGTCATCGAATCACTTCTGCACAACTTGTACGATATAATTAACATTTTTTTGATTGACAAATGCCGCAAGCACACACGTAACTCAGATAATTTATCTTCTCCGACATATGATATTTTTGACAGATAAAATGTGGTAAATAAAAACACGGAAAAAAAAAAACTTCAAAACGTGTCAGAACTATGTATATCAAATGCAAGCAATGATATTTCGCAAGTAATAAATAAATTGTACTTACACACGTACACAAAAGACCACACTATTTAAGTGTCAATAGAAGAAAAATCATATTTACAAGTGAAATTTCACAACAAAAACTGAATGTTTACAATTCTAAAGCTCTTGACAGATTATCGACACATAAAATTATTTACGTATGCAAAAATACCTTGCGCACATACGTAATTTTTACGTGTATAGGTCGTTTATGACTTATGTGAACATGTCAAATTGTCATTAAAATGGCAGCGTATTCTTTTATGGTTATGATGCTGATGATATTTGATTTTTATTAAAAGAATTGTGTGTGCGCGCTTTTGTGCTTTTGAAATTGTATAAAACAAAAAAAAAAAAATAAATTTGGTAGGTGTGTCAAGTATTTAAGTAAAGATTTTTCTTGGTTCTTCGATAATTTATTCTTTATAGTGATTCAAAAAATTGGCAACGCATAGACATGTCAGAAATTGAATATTCATGTCATGTCGTGTTTTCTTTGGATTTTGTAATATCTTTGTTTTTGTGTTTATTGGTGGTGTTGTTAAGAAATTAGACGTAATGAGGACGTCGTCGCATGTTAATGATCATGATGACGCTAAAAGTTGTGCGCAAAACACAACATATGGAGTTTATTGATCTTTGGCAATATCGGTGATTTATGTGGTTAACATGCGTTTGTTGTTGAATTTTGTGCGGTCATGCCTTTTTCATGCTTTCGATAAATAAGTTTTTTTTGCGGTGTATGCTACGGAACTTTCGAAACTTTCTATAAAAAAACATTACAATGCTTAAAAATAGAACATACTCGTATAGTAATCATAGAACTGGTTTACTTCTTTTCACCACGAAACTGCTTTACCACTATGGCCAACAAAAGACATAAATTTAATCAAAGGTTTGCAAGGTTCAAAAATTGCATTTTCCCTGGATTCCCTGAATAACTATCGTGAACAAATTTCTGTTTTTCTTGTCAAACCTTTCAAATAGCAATTTCTATTTTCGTCGACTAAAAGAGATGGACATGTTTTCTTATACAGTCTGTTAAATAAGAGCGTGGTCACGATTACTCGCGATCGGTAAAGTATAATGCTGTAATTTTTTTTTCTCACACAGAGGGCAGTATTGTCCTTCATGCTTCGTGAAAGTGAATCAGCTGACCACTCTTTTCAATGCGTTCTCAGCATTTTTCCAAAATGAGTACCGCGTACGCGTCGCGCTTTGAAGCCGTTTTTTTGTGTTTGCACCCCAAAGGTCCCAAAATGACCCAAGCGGCGGCTGCGAAGTATATGCAAAAGTCGAAACAGTTTGTGAGTAAGTGGGTGAATTGCTTCAAAGAAGAAAAAAATGTCGATGACTTTCCAAATCGCGGGTCTGTCGGTGTAGTGACGGAAAAACAGGAAAAACTGATCTGTGCTCTATTTTCGAAAAATCCAACATTAACTTTGCGTGAAGGTGCTTCGAAATTGTCCCAAAAAGGTTTGAATATCTCCCACGGAACTATTCGTAATCATTTGATTGCAAATAGTGTGAAATACCGAAGTACTTTGCAAAAACCGATGCTCAGTGAAAAACATGTCCAAAAACGTCTTGAATGGGCCAAAGACAATTTGGATCGTGACTGGGGCAACGTTATCTTCACTGATGAATCCTCTTTTTGGGCCTTTCCTATCATCAGGCATGCCTGGAAAAACCGACCCTGCAACTTGAAACAGCTGGTTCGACGCATTCACAAAATTTGGAGGTCGTTTTCAGAAGAGTATGCGCAAAATCTTGTTCAAAGTATGTCGCGAAGATGTCAAGCTATAATTGATGCTGGGGGTGATTGGACCTGCTATTAATGTATTTGCATTGAAGTTTTCGATCAAATAAATCAATATTAAAAAGAATTTTCGCAATGGGTATTTTCATTTTCTCACAACAATGACCACGCTCTTATTTAACAGACTGTACAAATTTGGTTTTTTTAATTAAAAAGTGTCGAGCCTGTTAAATGCCAATTTTAGGTAAAACGTTTTCGACTTCTTAATCGAAACAAATTTTTCTTTTTTCTCATGTTCTCTTGTCAGAGTTCCTGTTTTTTATATATGAAAACCTGTCAAACCTGTTAGTAGCAGTTTAAGTTAAATTTTCTGTTTCTCCATTGTTACGAAGAGAAAATGATTCGTGTAAAAAATCCTGTTTTTTCATGAAATACTGTCGAACCTGTCATATTACAACTTCAAGTAAAGACAAAAATCTTGTTGTTATGAAAACCTGTCGAACCTGTCAAATGGCAATTTAAGGTAAATTCAAGGTAAATTTTTCAATCGCGGGAAGTTGGACATGTTTTATGTGAAAAATCCTGTTTTTTTGTTTTTCATATGAAAACCTGTCAAACCTGTTAAATGCCAGTTTTAGGTAAATTTTTGGATTCCTCGATCGCGTTAAGGTTGACATGTTTTTTGTGAAAAATTCTGTTTTCTTATATGAAAACCCGTCAAACCTGTCAAATGCCAACTTAAGGGAAATTTTCGCTTTTTTGGATCGCGAGAAGATGAAGATATTTCGTGTGAAAAATCTTGTTTTTTCTTTTTATTTGAAAACCTGTCGAACCTGACAAGTGGAAATTTAAGGTAAATTTTTCGCTTTTCTTGATACCGGGAAGATGGACAAGTTTCGTGTGAAAAATCCTGTGTTTTTTTATGTAAAAACCTGTCAAATGCCTATTTAAGGTAAATTTTTCGTTTTTATGAAACGCGAGAAGATGGACATGCTTCGTGTCAAAAATCCTGTTCTCTTTAAACCTGTCAAATTTGTCAAACCTGTCAAGTGGCAATTTAAGTTAAATTTTTCGCTTTTCTCGATAGTGGGAAGATGAAGATGTCTCGTGAGAAAAATCTTGTTTTTTCTTGTTATATGAAAACCTGTCGAACCTGTCAAGTGGCATTTTAAGGTAAATTTTTCGCTTCTCTCGATAGCGGGAAGAAAGACATGTTTCTTGTTCAAAATCCTGTTTTTTTATACGAAAACCTGTGGAATATAATAAATAATAATTTAAGCTAAATTTTTTCCAGTTTCTCGGTCAAAAGGGAAGAAAAAGTTAGTGATAAACCGCGACAATTTTGCTAGAAAAACTTACTGGTTTTAATAATACTTTCTAAATAAAATGTGGATACGGCAGAACAGTAATATATAAATAGTACTGCTTATTCTAGTTAGTAAAGCCTTTTTTTTTTTGAACATATGGAAGGCAGCCTGTTCTTACCTCATTGAATATGTATAATACAAATGATTCAAATCAAAGTTTCTCTCAAAAGGTTTGCTTTTCAAATAAAACCTGATAAGTAGTTTCTCATAAATTTATGCTTTTTCATCAAAAATCGATATATTCACCCCTATTCCCGTTGGCGTTTTAATAATCGTTTTTAAGTCGTTTTTGTTTTTATCGTCGTATCGTTTCTAAATTTGGAGTATAGAAATATATTGGATCGGCGAGGAGTGTTTATCGAGAGATTAGGAAAATGAAGCACACTTATCATTATTTTCCTTACACCTCGATAAACACTCCTCGTCATTCCAATATTCATACGAGAATTCCAATATATAGGAACGACGCGGAGTTTCTATCAAAGGGTTACGAAATCGAAGCAATCAAACTAATTATATGTGTTTCTGATCCCTCGATAAACACTCCTCGCCGATCCAATATATTTCCAGACTCCAAATTTAGAAACGATATGACGATAAAAACTAAAACGCCTTAAAAAGTAATATTAAAACGCCAACGGGTAAATTTGTCCTACCTTCTTTACTATGTTAAAAATGGAGCACGACTTTGTATTATACACCATTAGAAAGGTATTTGTGTGTAAATGTGCACAAAGTTAAAATTATTTTAGTATTTTGTCATTAAGCTAGGTAAAATTAAATGCAAATTTTTTATTATTAACAACGACAAAATACGCAGTCATACAGGGCTATACAAAAAGCTGACTGACATTGACTTCATGGATTGTCTTTTCTTTTCGTTTCACATTTGTCACTGTGCCAGGGTTGATAAATGAGCTTTTCTATTTTGCACCAAATAACAAAAGAAGCACTAAAACTGTTCAAAAAATTATTTAAATACATTTGTGGTAAAATTTTTACCATTGGGCGATTTTAGTATTAATTATTTTGCAAAAAATACTAATGATTTTCATTTCTTTTTTTTTTCTTACAGGTGAGACATTGTTTCTGATTCCTTTCAACAGTAAGTATATATTTAAACGTTCAACGTTTATAGCAGCAAAGCAATGATGCCACCTGTATCAACACACCCTACAACAAAATAGCAACAAACACAATAATAACAATTACTACCAATTATTTTTAAGAGCATTAAATTATTAGTTTTGTTGCATGCTGCAAATTATGCAAACGACTCAATGTGACAAAGCAAGAAAATTTAATTTTACACAATACAAATTGCAATAGGCAGTGGCACCACCGCCAACAGCAGCAGCAATGCAAAATTAATTAATATAATAACTGCAAAGCTGGTGAAGCGCTAAATGTATTGCTGATATTTATGTTAGCAATATAAAGCTATAAAAATGGCACAAAACAATGCCAGCAAATTAGCTACAGCATGCTGTCAAAGCCGATCCCTACTACTACTGCGATTGCATTCAAAAGAATCAAGTTGGATTATGGGTTGCTTGCCACACTCAAATGAGTGTTGTTGGCATAACAAAAGGTTAAGCGTTTTAAGCTACAAATTATTAAGAAGTTCCAAAAATTAATTGGTGTCGTTTTTTGTATCATTACACAAAATAAGTTACAAGTACAAATGTAGAGAATAACTTTTAATGAATATCGGTTGCATTCTAGTATAGGCTCATAAAAGTTAAAGGTAAAAATTCGATGGGTTTTGTTTTGTTTTGTATCTGAAATGAAATGTGTAATATTTCAAATGTACGAAGTAAACAGTGATTACAATTTTGAGCACTTTTTTCAAGTAAATTTATTGAAAATAATATTTTTTTTATAAAAAAACGTATTTTTTTTATAAAAAAACGTGTTTTTTTTTACTGTGACACTTACGATTTCTTTCATTTTTCGCTTGTTTTTGCAAGAAATTATTCATTTATCAAAATATAGCAGATGGGATTCAAAAGATCACTGGAAATTAATAAAAATTTTATATTTACTGGATATTAAAACCACATACCTACAATTTTTACGACGTGACACTTATGACAATGAGAATTTTTATTTCCTTCACTGATCTAAAACTTTATGCCTTATGATACCAGCATGGACAAAAAAAAAATAAAAATCGTGGCAGCTCAGTTTATAAAAAATATTGCGCGAAAAGAATTGATACATACGTAAGCATATATGTTAGTATCAAAGTGATATTTACTTTGATTCAAGCAATTTGTTAGCAATTGGCCCTTGGGATCATGACACCCATAAAATTCTACCAGAATTTTCGTAAATAACGTCTATACAGTTCTTTAATGAATATTTCTAAAACGTGATTAATTTTGCGTAAGCGTTTTTTTTTTATTTGGTGACTATGACACTCATGACATTCTGTTCTTGTTTTTTGTTATGTTATGAGTGAGTGTTAAGGCCCCCAAATCAAAAAAGTATTTACGCAAAATAAGTATATTATTTTTATATAATATTCATTCAAAAAACTACATGGAAACTATTTAAAAAAGTTCGGACAGAATGTCATGAGTGTAACAGTCTTTAAATAAAACAGGATTTAGACAAGAAAAATTATTTTCTGTTACACATATATAATAAAAAACTGTAAAGAGGTTATTTACAAAAAACTAGAACAGAATGTCAGGAGTGTCATGCCAGAATTTTCGGAAATGGCATCCATAAAGTGTTTGCTAATAAATATGAGTAATATATTTTGCGTAAGTGCTGTTCAGATATTTATGACATTCTGCCAAAATTATTGAAAATAATCGCTAAATTTTGTATAAAAGAGGGACCGTCACACTAATGACATTCTGACACAAATTTTTGGAAATTAAAAATTTCAAAGAAATTAAATTTTTTGCATAATTTGCCTATTTTATTGAATATTATAAAAACGATAAGTTTTACGTAAAATGTTATTTTGATTTTATGACCGTGACACTCATGACATTCTTTAAGAATTTTTTGTTAATAATATGCACATAATTTTATTGTATGTATGTATTCTCCTTTAACTCCTAGGAGGAGCATAGGGCCAATATGAAATCTCTCCATTTGTCACGATCCCTTGCGATGACTTTAATCTCTTGCCACGACTTTCCTGATTCTTGGATTTCCTTTTCCAGCGACCTCTTCCAGTTGGTTTTGGGTCTACCACGTCTTCTACTGCCTTGCGGATTCCACTCAAGAGCCTGGTGACAAACTTCGCTGTGTGGTTTCCGTAGAGTGTGACCAATCCATCTCCATTTGCGCAGCTTGACCTCGATTGCTATAGCCCTCTGATTGCATTTTTGATGTAGCTCGGCATTTGATATAGTGCGAGGACACCAAACCTTTAGTATTCGCCTTAAGCATTTGTTGACGAATACTTGCAGCTTGTTCGTTAGTTGTTCAGTAACAAGCCATGTTTCGCACCCATATAACAAAACCGATTTCACATTCGAATCAAAAATGCGCACTCTCGTTTTGGTGGATATAACGGATGAAGACCATATTTTGTTCAGTTGAGCAAACGCTTTTGCTATTCTTGAGTTGATATCCTTTTTTTGCTCCACCATCCATGGAGATAATGCTGCCTAAATAAGTGAAGCTATCGACGATTTTTTTGCCAGCTTTAAACGTGATGTCATTGCTTGCGTTTAGCTTCATGCTTTTAGTCTTGGATACGTTGATTTTTAGGCCGGTCTTTTGTGATTCCAAGACAAGGTCTTCAATTTTGCTTTGCATATCTGAATGTTTGGACGATAAGAGGCAGATGTCGTCAGCGTAGTCGAGATTTTCCATATGTTCGGTAAAGTTCCATTGGATACCCCTTTTGGCCTTATTAAGAGCTTTATCTAGGATATCATCAAGAACGATATGGAAGAGTGATGGTGATAGAAAACACCCCTGCCGTACGCCTGAATTAGTGGTGAATGTCGGTGACAACAACCCATTGGTGAGCAGAGGATGGAGAATTTTAGCTGATGTTATGGGGCATTCCTTTAGCAGTTCAGCTGTTATTTGATCTATACCGGCGGCCTTGTTGTTTTTCATGCTTTGGATAGCTTTCACTATTTCATCGATTGTAGGCGGTGGTGTTTGTATTCGACTACTACTGCGAGTCACTGCGGCAGTTGTAGTTGGTGATTCTGGTTGTGGGGATGTGGTAGACATGGGATTTAGTATATCACAAAAATACTCTTTACATCTCTTTAGTTGTTCGTCCGCGGATGTTAAGAGATTTCCACATAATTTTATTAGTTACTACAAAAAAAATTATTTTGCGCTCTCTTTCTTTATTTTGGGAGCGTTACACTCATGACATTCTGTAAGAATTTTTGTTTAAAGGCTTTTTATAATTTTTTTATTGAATAATACAAAAGAATAATTTGTTTTGCGTAGGTCCTGATCGCTATACTCATGACTTTCTGCCAAAATTTTTGAAAATAGTCTCTTAATATTGAATATTAAAGATGGACCGTGACACTCATAAAATTTTGAGAAAAAATTTTGTAAATTGAAATTTACATAACGATGTGTTAGAAAATGCATTGATAGATTTATATGTAAATCGATCTTTGCAAATATATGACTAAAAAATCAATTAAAAAATCAATTTTCTTTACATAACGATAAAGTTTACGTAAAATGTCTTTTTTATTTTGGTAACGTGACACTCATGACATTCTTTAAGAATTTTTTGTCAATAATATGAAAATGTTTATATAAGGTACTACAAAAAAAAAACATTTTTCGTTCTCCTTCTATTTTCGGGAATGTGAAAATCGTGACAATCTGCTAGAATTTTTTTAAAAAGGGTCTATACAATTTCTTTATTGAAAAATACAGAAGAATATTTTTTTTTTTTTGTGTAAATCCAGATCATAATACTCATGAAGTTCTGTCAGAATTTTCGAAAATAATTTTTAAATTTTATATAAAAGAGGGACCGTGACACTCATGACATTTTGACAAATTAAAATTTACAAAGAAATAACCTATATCGCATAACTTCTCTACTGTTTTTTTTATTGAATATTTCAAAATAACGATTAGTTTTATTAATATTATTTTTGAAAATTGATTTTTTAATTGAACTTTTAGTCAGATATTTGCAAAGATCGATTTATATATAAATCTATCAATGCGTTTTCTAACACATAATTATGACAAATCAAGGAACGGATTAAAAACACGGCTCTAGTGACATATATTTCGTCTTTCGCCACAAAGACTCATCAGACTATTTTTGTTGTAATTTTTGTTGTAATTATAAAATAAATCAATTTTCAATATATAAATGTCATTAAGTAACACACTTAAAAATTCTTAAAAAATATTTTTGAAAAAATGTTTAACAGTTTTTTTATTGAACAATACAAAAAAGTAATTTATTTTGCGTAAATCATTTTTTAATTTCGTACAGCTTAAATTATACTCATTATACAATTTTTCTTGATATTGCTGCAGCCAGTTACCATTGCTAAAATAACATCAATATGCCAGATATCTAGAAATTTGCACCAACATTTTCAACCTTTCACTACAAATATTTCACTTTAAAATTGGGTCAGCACTTTATTGCGAATAAATTTAATACACATTCAATCAAAATTTCGCATATTAACCATAAAAATATAAAACCGTTTTTCAAAAGATTTTACTCCTGATTCTACTGTTGTTATGGCTGGCCGGCCAACTGGTGCAATAACAAGAAAACCATTACAATAGCAATAACAATAACCATTATAACAAGCAATGAAATGAAAAAAAAATGGTGCAAAAAATCCAAAAACCACAAAACGGTACTCAACGTACAACGAATTTTAGAGGAAAAAAAGGAAAAAAAAAAAACATAAAATAATCGGGTTAAAAATGCATTACCACTCAAAAGGATTAGAGCGCACAATTTCAAATACTAAGCAGAGCAACAAACAGTTCTATTCAAGCGCAACATTCTGTTGCCGCCACTGCTCCACCAGCAACAAAACGCTAAGCAAAATATCAGCCAAAACCATAAAAGAAACAACTGGTTGACTCTGTGCACCACGATGACGGCCACGTTAAGTGATTCAAGCCAACAATAGTAGCAATAACAAAGAAGAGCGAACGATGGCAAAAAATAGTTGCTAACGCCAAGAATGCAATGCAATCATAACATAACGGTGGTGTGCTGCAATCAGCAACCACTTCACCTCAACTCACCTTTTTCTTGCTCTTCATATACTTACATTTTAAGTGTTGAACAGTAAAGAAGTTCTATCCTTGTTAAGCTGCAGCATTTTAACCCATTTTTATAGCATTGACAAAAAGTTTTTATAATTTTAAACATTCTTTGCTTGCATATTTTTTAACAAAAAAGGTAGAGTTAGTAATAATTTAAAAAATCTTCGTTCAAAAGAGCGTTTCTTTCAGAAAAAAAAAAATGTTCATACGTACAACACAGGACGTATGAGTAACATTTTATTGAAATTATTTTTGAGTTCCTACACACTAAAAAATTATAGGTTACTTTTCTTACTTCTGATTCGCTTTAGTATTGGTTTTAAACTTTTTTTCCAAAAAAGTTTGAAATTTATTCGAAAAAAATATGAAATTTATTCCAAAAAAGTATGAAATTTACTCCAAAAAAGTATGAAATTTATTCCAAAAAAGTATGAAATTTACTCCAAAAAAGTATGAAATTTATTCCAAAAAAGTAAGAAATTTATTCCAAAAAAGTATGAAATTTATTCCAAAAAAGTATGAAATTTACTCCAAAAAAGTATGAAATTCATTCCAAAAATGTATGTTGGTTTAAAAATTTCACTTAATAAGCTTTGCCCAACATTTTGCAATGCCTATTCTTAATGCTGACACATAATTCTATGATACAATGGGTTAACTGCTATTAAATTTGAGATTCCTATAGTTGATCTAATTCTTTCCTGGAATTAAGTCATCGTTGTAAGTCGATTGTCGCTTAATGCTTTGTTCAGTGTCTAACCAACATTTATGATTAGCGTTGCAATCAGTTTGACTTTACTCGCAAAATTAACTTCAATACACCAAGATAAATGAGTTTATTGGAGTTTTAAAAAATAAATTATTGCATTTCTTGCACTGAAATTATTAACCAAGTTGACCGCAATAACACGATTTATGGTGGCATATAAAAATGATCTTGTTTACTACACAATATACTTGGGAAATGAAATTTTAGTTTTTTAGTTTTTGGAACAGATGATGATTTATATTATTAGCTACCAATAATGAAAATAAATATTTTAATTGGAAGAGGTTGCTTAGCAAAAAGTTGTTTGGTTGTTTAGTGATTTTTGCAGCGCCAAAATTTGCAATAGAAATACGAGGGGCCTAACAAAAGTTCGCTTAGTAGGATTGAAAAAACTGGATAAAAAATTTTATAAATATATAACTTTATTCTTAGTCTGTTTGTATTTTTTCAACGTAATCGCCAATTATTTTGATACATTTTTGAAGTCCATGAATCCATCTTGAAAAAAAGTATTCATTATCAGCTTTTTGCAGTTTTACAATTTCATCACTAACCGCATTTATTATCTCCTCATTGCTGTTGAAGACTCTCCTTCTCAAATTTTCTTATTTTTGGAAACAACCAGAAGTCCAAGGCACTAGATCAGGGGAATAAGGTGCTGGACGAATTTCTTCGATGCCGAAATCGCAATAAAATCGGTCGTTTTTTCAGCAGTGTGCGCTGGCGCATTATCGTGAAGTAGTAAGTAGCGGCGTAGCTCCTTTTTCTGGCGTTTTCCCAATAAATTTTGCAAAACTTTTGGTTTCAAGGTCGTACTTGTAAAAGCATGCTTCATCACCTGTTACAATTTTTTTGAAAGTATTAGACTCTCCGTTTTTGAATTTTTCAAGAAAATACTTAGCAAAACGCACACATGCCTCTTGTTGAGCATCACTTAAGATTCGAGAAACCCATCGTGCAGATTTTTTCATTTATCCAAGATCATTATTGAATATTTGCGATACAGCCATGGCATTCAAGCCCAGGTCCTCAGCAACGATTTCCTGGGTCAATCTTGCATCTTCGTCAATTGTAGACTTCACCAGCGCTACACTTGCATAATCAGTAGAAGATTTTGGATGGCCTTCTCGAGGTTCGTCCTTTACAGAAAAATTAACTGTCTGAAATCTTCAGAACCACTTTGAAATAGTCACGAGGGATGGCGCATTCACTTCAAAGGCTATTTGGAATTCACTAAATATTTCCACAGGCTTGAGCCTACGTCGAAATCCAAAAAGAATAGCAAACCGAATCTCTTGCTGCGTTGGCACTGGAATATCTGCTGACATTTTTTCATGAATTTTACGTTTTTTTCTCTCCATTTTGACCGATTTTTCTGAAAATTAAAGTTGGAATTAGCCAAGAAGTAGCGTTTCGTAACGTAACGTCACGGTTGCTTGTTAACGTAGCATCGATTAGTGAAAACGGTAGGCAACGTTCGAAATGTTGCCTTACAACTTAAAAATTACTTGAAAAATTCCAGCTTTTGTAACCGAGCATCCATTGTCATTCTTATTTTAATAAATTTGTTTAAAAAATTCCATTTAGAACATCCAAATTTAATTTATTTTATCTAACAACGTAGCGCGACGTTTGAAAATCTAATTTCAACAGGTCTCAACGTTGCGTACCGCTACTTTACGATTTCATTAATCGCTTACACGCTTCTGCCATTTGATAGATTTTGACAGACGTCATGTTACGAAACGCTACTTCTTGGCTAATTCCAGCATAAAATGATATGTCGTAAGACTATAACAAATAAGTAGTACGCAATTTTTTGATTTACTAAAAATTTATAACATGACACATACAAAGCGAACTTTTGTTAGGCTTTTCGTATATATATTAATACGCAAGACAGAAATTTGTCCTCCTTTTTTTGATATATTAGAAATGGTGTACGACTTTGAATTATACACCATTAGAAAGGTATTTGTTGGTAGACGTGCACAAAACTAAAATTATTTTAATATGTTGCCCTTAAGCATGCCAAAATTAAATACAAAATTTTTCAATAGAACCACAAATAAAATACGATCACACAAAGCTGAAAGCACAAAGAGGAAAACAAAAAGCAAAGTTCGTGGGATGATAAATAAGCTTTCCTATTTCGTACCAATTAGCAAAAGAAGTACTTACCAAAGTTATTTAATACACTTGTGGTCAAATTTTAGCCCTTGGGTGATTCTACTATAGATAAATGTTAGTTTATTTTCTGCTTCACTTTCTTAAGGACAATTAAATAAGTCTATCCGTTTATTAAAATTATATACCTAATATTAAAAAAGCATTGCCAGACCTATAGTTACATTGTCTTCATTGACTTAAACTGTACTTAAAATCATGCTAAAGTTTTATACGATGCTACAATTAAACAGCTTACTAGACAGTCAGCCAGCTTTTATGAAGCACGAGCCATCTTGTGTCATACATTTGACGCAAAACTTATGAGTCATTATACGTAAATACGAATAATGCGAGTATCAGATTGCGATTGAAATTATGCGAAGATAAATTATATAGAAATGTTTTGGAAAAAAAATGCTATTTGCTTAGAACAAAGCTAAATAAATGCATATACATTACATTCCATGACCATTTGCGTCACCGTGGTATAAAAGTGCATGCTTTCAATGCTTTTACCTATATTTCTATTCAAATAAAATATTACATTATTTTTTCATTGTTTTATTGCAATGTATGCGCGCCGCTTGCGTTGTGTTTGTACACCATTTAAGGGCATCCCAGAAAAGAAATGTAGATGAAATTACCGTAATCCAAGCTGTAAAATCGAATTGCGCATGTGCATTGTTCTATCGTTGGCTTGTGCACACAAAAACCTTTCGAAATGGTCAGCAGGCATAACAATTGACACACACAAATTTGGGCAACAAAAATTGTCCATTTTGGTCAACAGCATGGCCTGTATGTAGGTTTTATATTTTGGAAAAACTGCAGGAATTGCTACCAAATTTAAATAAAATGCTCGTAAGACTTGAATATAAAATTAATAAAAATAAAATTGTGCATATTTGAAATTAGCAAAAAGGTCACTCTGTTTGACAATAATTTTTAGAAATAGAAGATCTTTGAACTAAATAAAACTAATAGAATTAGGCTACGCAAACTAAAATAGATAAGGCTTATCCTCCGAAAATCAAACATCAAATTTTGACATCAAGCCCTTGAGTTGAATCTACAAGGCACTTGAGGTAGGTAGGTAGTATTAAACCAAAAGTTTGCTGAAGCAACAAAATACAAGAATAGGGAATGTTGTGGAAAGAGTTAAGAAACAAAACGGTCTTATTTTGGTACTTTAAGGGAAGCATCTTTAAGCTTAATGAGCATATATACAGGCTGTATACATTAGGATGTAGATGAGATGTAGATGAGGCCTAAGTTAACAAAAAATTGCAAATGAGGGCAGTTCTAAAACGTACCCCTTAGAACTTATAGGGACTTATAGGAAAAAATATAACTTTCTGACTTGCCTTACAAAAAAACTTTCTTGCTTTGCTTTAACGATATACTTAGAACAAGGTTATAAGCGTAGCGCAAAAGTGAGCCAATTTTGGCTCGTCCGCAAACAAACACCATACCTCAATATTTTCCAATTTCTCGGAACTACAATACCCATGAAAATTGGTTTTTGTGTTATTTTTGGCTCATCTACAACAAACACAATATTTCAATAATTCGAAAAATTTTTCGGAATTACAATGCCCATAAAAAATTGTTGTTGTTGTGTTTGTTTTCTACACAACCATTATAAAACAACATCTGCTGATCCATCATACAGTAAAAAGTTTACTTTAATTTTAAAACCAAAAAGTATTTATACAGAACAACGCCAAAAAAGTATTAATTTTAAACTATTTTGGAGTAAATTTCATACTTTTTTGGTATAATTTCAAACTTTTTTGGAAAAAATCGGAATTTAATACCAAAAAAGGTTAAAATCAATATTAAAGGGAATCAAAAGTAAGAAAAGAAAATTATCAATTTTTTCGTAGAATATTTTTGTAGAATACTTTAACCGATTGTAGCACATTTTTTTAGAAAAATGGTTCAAAACGACTTATAAAAACAGAATATAATGGGTTAATGTGTTTGAGGAAAATGATCCTGTTATGATCTTGGGACAACGAGTTTTATCCAAAAAGTAGTTTTAAGAGTTTTGCAGTGGGTTGAAATTTAGAAAATATTGCTTGTGAGAAGTCCTTATTGATCTTAAGGATTTTTTGGCTTTTAGGATGATATTTCGACTTTATAGTGATCAGCAAAAAGTAGTGAAATATTATAACAAATATTTCTGTAGTACATACTGACTCAATATTCCTCTGTTTTAGGTGTAATTTTTGTACTTTTTCAAAAAAAGGGTAAAAATTACCCATACGTTGGGGATGTAGAGGGTTCAGAGTTTCTACAAAAATATTCCTCATAATATCCTGCAAAAGTTTGCTGAACACATGATACGCCCCAGATATAAAGATCATATACTTAGTTAAATAGATCAGTTTAACACAAAAATATGTTATTTTTGTTTTTTGACACTGGTATTTTTTAAGAATTTTTTAGATTTTCTTGTGTGTTTTACAAATAGTGTGATATTGTCGGACAGTGTGATTGGCTAAAAGTTTTCGATGGTAAAGTTTTCTGTAAAACGTTAGGGTGAAGCAAGAAAAGACAAATTAGAAAATTGTTTTTTTTTTTTCATATGAACGCCTCAGGGATATTTTTCAGTTCCCACACACTAGTCCTCCTTTATCACCTCCCAGAAGTTTCGTAACCTTAAAACTTACACCTGATATATACAATCGTGTACTACATGTCGTATGATTGACATTTGTTTGAACAACAGCATTGAGCAGTACGCTCGACTTAACATGTCATCTGATACATGCTTGTTGGTAGCAAAAAATGGAAAAATGAAGTTACTCATTCAGAACAACCGCATTACATGATAGATAACTTTTAAATCTCTATAACTTTGGTAAATTTTATAACAAATTGAACACTTTTCCACTGTTTTGAAGGTAAAACTTTATTTTTTCGGAAAACTAAGTTTTTTGAGCTAGTTTTTTTGAAAAATTGTTCGTTATTCTTTTTTTTTTTTTTTTGATTTTTGTTTTTCTCAGCATTCAGTTGTTCAGCAACTTTTATTTATTTCGGGTGACTATTGCCATTGGGAATTTTGTACACATTGCAGCAACAAAAATTCATTCCACACACATTGCACTTGCTGTTGCACGTGTGGTTGTAACTTAAAACACATCCAAAAGCACCAAACAAAACATCGAAGTTGGCCCAAATGTCGAAACCGTTAATTCAGCAGCACCAACAACAACAGCGTTTCTATCGACAGCAACTATAAAGAAGTAGGAAAAATAAAAACTTCAACGTTTGCACTTGCGCGTTGCTCCGTGCAATTATGTGCTTTAAAGCGAGCGTGCAACACATTCCAAACGTGCAACTTGTGCCCCTTGTTTCTGCTGCTGGATGTTTTTTTTTTTGTTGTTGTTAATGTTGTTGTTTTCTTAGCAACAAAACGTTAGAAAAATTTAAAGCAATGAAGGGCGCCATTATGAAAAAAACGAAAAACGAAATTGCCATCCTGCTTCTGCGCAACAACAATTGCTGCTGCTGCTTCTATTTACAGCGTAAACATTTTTTTTGTTGCGCACTGCTGCTGTTGCTCTTCACCGCCTCCTTCAAAATGTGCACTTAACCCATTACAATTTCAGTTAACTGTTCTTGGTTTGTTATTGTCTGCTTGACTTTTGCTGTAAAGTGCATTCGTTGCAGTAAGTTTTTTTTTTTCTTTTTCGTTACAACAATACTTAGTGCAGCGCAAAGTGAAGCTCCGGCATCCACCTGATGTTGCAACATAACAGCAATTTAGTTCAGTAACAAAAGCAAGCATTGGCAACACTGCACCACCACTACGCGCGTCAATGTGCACTGTTGATGGCGCGCACGAGCAGAAGCTTTATAGATTTCTTTTTTTTTAGCATCAGCAGGATGTTGATGTCGCTGCTGAGTTGCCTCTTTTCTAGTTACTGTTGCTGTTGTTGCACGTTTACTTATTGTGATGACGTGTGGTAGCTGCAGTTGCCGAGTTCGCTACAGCATCCGCTTTGTGTTGTTTTTATGAGTTTTTTTTTTGATGAACTCTTTTTCCATAATAGCATTTTTTACACTTTTAAACATTATTTTGAACTAAGATTTTATGTCAGAGAAAAGCGTTTCTTTTTTTATAGTTTTCTCTTGTACATAGCGAGCAGAATAAATATGTGTTTGTGCCCAGTTGCAGCAATTTTAAGGACGTGTTAGTTCATTATAGTGAATTTGCCAAAAATAATTATAGCGATATGACTACTAGACCAAGTTGAAATTAAGATTCATCCCGAAACAAATTCAAAAGTTAGAGGGGCTCTCAGAAGCGATATCTAAATCGTTTTTTTTTTTTTGGAACCGTAACGGATAAAAAAACGGAAATTTGAACCGTCTGGCACACTGGGTATGTTCTAACAAAAATTTTACCCAGTGTGCCAAACGGACTCGTTTCGGATCCATAACGGGTTCATATTTTCCTTCTTTTTATCCGTTACGGAATCCGTTACGTATCCGTTACTGATCCGTTTGCGGGAAGGATTCCTAAAAAAAAACGAATCGTTTTTTCTACTTTTATGGATCCGTTTCGAACCTGTAGCGTACATCAAAAACGAATTCAAAACGGATTCGCTTTTAATAATGTTAATGCTGCTTTTTTAAAAAAAAAAGAAAAAAGGGTGAAGCGCTTATTTTAATTAAAAAAAAAAAACAAAATAACAAAAAAAAAATTACTAGCCCGGCCGGGAGTTGAACTCAGGCTCCCGGGGTATTACTCTTTCATACACGAGACGTTAGATAACTAGGCTATTGACCGATATGATGTTGACTTAACTGATGTAGACTTATT
Source organism: Calliopum simillimum (assembly GCA_951812925.1). Classification (NCBI taxonomy): domain Eukaryota; kingdom Metazoa; phylum Arthropoda; class Insecta; order Diptera; family Lauxaniidae; genus Calliopum; species Calliopum simillimum. The sequence goes on from OX638368.1 coordinate 113,701,319, forward strand.
TGATGTTGAGATTTAAAGTTTGTATATTAAACAAATTTCTGTTATTTTTTTATAAGTATTCTGTGTTGTTTTTCTTCCCTTCTTTTGATAAAAAATGTTATATACTCAAATTTGGAATCAAAAACATTTTTTCAAACAGAGTTTGAAAAGTTTACAAAAAATCATACGCAATAAGATTAAAAGAAAGAAAAAAAAAAAACAAATCAAAAATATTTTTTTTATCATAAAAATTAAATAAAGCAAATCCGTTTTGAGTTCGTATTTGAAGTATTTACGGAATCGAAACGGATTTGCCCAGGTTCGAATCCTACCAGAGGTGGATTTTTACCCTTTATTTTTCTTCCTTTTTTTTCTTTTTATTATTTTTTAATTGCTAATAGGCGCATCAAAACGGTTTTTTTCTGTAAATATACAGCATTAACATATTTAAAAGCAAATCCGTTTTGAATTCGTTTTTACATAAGTTTCGGATTCGAAACGGACCCGCACTGCGGAATTTAATTTTTTTTTATTCGCTAATAAGCGCTTCAAAATGTTTTTTTTTTTTATCCAAACAAAGCGTTTTGAATTCGTTTTTGATGTACGTTACGGGTTCGAAATGGATCCGTTACCGCGGATTACGTTTTTTATACCTTTATGAACTCGTAATGGATTCGAAACGGATCCTCATCCGTTTTTGTGCACATTGGGTAGCGTCAAAAATTTTTTTTTATTATTTTTTGGGTATAGAAAATATTCGTTTCCAAAAATTGATATTTTTGATGTTTTTCAACAACGCCGCCGCGAAAACAATTTTTTACTCTAAAGCGAGGCATCTAACGAAAAAAGTGTATATGTTAGAAAATGCTAAAAATTGTTCAAAAAATAAGTGTGAATTTTTTCAGAATTCTTTGAAACATTTTATAATTTTTCAAAACTTGGTCAAAAAAAAATAAAAAATTTAAAAAAATTTCCAAAATTCTGAAAAAATTCACATCTATTGTTTGAAGGGTTCTAAGCATTTAACGTCATATGAAATTTTTTAGTAGATGGCTTGGTTTTTAATAAGCCTAGCATTTTGCTGACGAACGCAAGTTTAACAGCTGAAAACTCTCAACTTGATAAATTTTTTAAAAACTATCTCAAAAAATTCTGAAACAATTCACACGTATTATTTGGACAATTTTAAGCATTTTTTGCTAATGCACTTGTTTCGTAGGATGCTTCGCTTTCCCGGCCGCGTTATTGAAATATGTAAAACAAACGATTTTGGGACGCGAATATTAATATTATCTTTACCCCTAAAAAAAATTTATAATTTTTAAGCGCCAACATGGGAGTCGGCACGCCCTCTTGTCTTATTTCGCCCAGTTTTTGTTGAGAGCTTGCATTTATACTTCTAGCCCAGGAAAATAAGACGAAAAAGAGCTGCTGTGCGAAATAATTCCAAGTGAATTTTTTTCACCGGAATTGTCTTTACTAAATCATGATGAATAATGTATAAAAAGTCCATTGAAATCCATTGTGCGCATAAAAAGTTATTCAGGTTCAAAGGTCGCTAAAATCAGTTTTTTGCAAATATCTCGCCAACGCAAACATTTACAGAAAAATTTTTCTCCACAATTTTGTAACACAGAAAATTTGCTATGTAAAAAATGTTTTCGTGTAGCTTATAGTTTAGGAGATAATTCAATTTAAAAAGTTGTGCACAGTTTTTATATGTAAATGCTACGTATAAGTTCATATTAAAATATTTTACTTTTAAAATTGCGAATTTTCAACGAGGAATCGTACAAAAAAAATTAAAAAACCGTTCACAAGATAATTGGATTCTGTAAACACCGTAATAAATTTTTTTTGGAGCCACTCATGGTCAGTATTTTCGAGACCTGAACGGTTTTTGAAGAATATCTCTGAAACGGTAAGTCATACGATAAAAAGCAATGGCATCAATTTTGTAGAGAATCACAAGATCTATAAAAAAAGCCATATGTGTTCACATTGAAGTAACCGTTTAGAAGATGTTCAAAAAAACCTTAAAATGGCAAAAGACCGGTTTTTATTGAATAACTTCTAAACGGTTACTTCAATGTGTACATATATGGATTATATTTTGTAGATCTTGTGATTCTCTGCAAAATTGATGCAGGTGCTTTTTGTCGTATAACTTACCGTTTCAGAGATATCCTTCAAAAACCATAATTTCGAATCCTTAACGGTTTTTAAGAATATCTCTTGGACCATGAGTGGCTCCAAAAAAATTTATTACGGTGTTTACAGCATTCAATTATCTTTTGAACGGTTTTTTGATTTTTTTTTTGTACGACTCCTTGTTAAAGAGTATTCGCAATTTTAAAAGTAAAATATTTTAATATGAACTTATACGTAGCATTTACATATAAAAACTGAGCACATCTTTTTAAATTGAGTTATCTCCTAAACTATAAGCTACACGAAAGCATTTTTTACTTTTTACACAGGAAATTTTTTGTGTTACAAAATTGTGGAGAAAAGTTTTTCTGCAAATGTTTGCGTTAGCGAGATATTTGCAAAAAAACTGATTTAAGCGACCTTTGAGCCTGAATAACTTTTTATGCGCACAATGGACTTCAATGGACTTTTTACACTTTATTTATTATGCTTTAATAAAGACAATTCTGGTGAAAAAAATTCACTTGGAATTATTTCGCAGATATATTCTTATTTTCCTGGGCTATTCTTAGTGTCTGAGTAAAATTTAGTTTGATTATCTGAAAAAACGCTTTCAGTATAGCGTTTTGAAGCCTATGCTTATATGGGAGGTGCCACGCCCTCTTCTCCGAATCCGCCCAGTTTTTGCTTAGATCTTGCGCTAATAAGTCGTAGTATTTATGAGTGTTTTGGTTGTATTGTCTTGAAAAATATTCCTAAAATTGCATTTTGAATATATTTTTTGTATAGGCGGTAGGCGTGTCCGTTGGCCGATATAGTTCGTTTTCAATCCCACAAGTTCACTTTGACGACGGAGGCAGTGTACTAAATTTCAGCGATCTATCTTGGTCAGTTTTCCCAAAAAATTTATTTCCACGCACAGCCAGACGGACATGTCTATATCCACTCATGTGGTAACACTGATCAAGAATATATTTATTTTTCTATATCTGCTACGCTTCCTTCCCTGCTTTACAAACAGAAGGTCAAAGTGAATATACCCCAGGTGTAGGGTGTAAAAATGAGATTTTGTTCGTTTGTTTGTTTGTTATTTATGGACTAACAGACCAATTTAAATGAAATTTTCACAATACCTCAGTATTATTAAAAGCTAAGTCATAGGTTGAAAAAGTGGGCGGTTCCACGCCCCTCTAAAAATTAATTCGCAATAGCTCTGAAATTACTTGACGCAGATAATTGAAATTCTGTACATGAATAAAGTGAATAAGGAAAAATAATTGTTGCTGAAAAGTGGGTGGTGCCACGCCCCCAAAAAAATTAATTTATCATATCTTTTAAAAATATTTGATGAATATGAATTAGATTTGGTATGTGCATTAAGAGTACCGGGACAAATAATGTCCTTTGAAAAAATGGACGGTGCCACTCTTTTAAAAAACGTCGTCAGCATTTGAAAAGCATAAAGCTGAGATTTGGGAAATATATAATTTGCATCAGAACAATTTACATAACTTAAAGAAATTGGTGATGGCCCGCCCCCAGTACAAGACAGGGTATAGCAACGCACACCGGGAAATGCTAGTTCTACAATACAATTAAAAACTCGGGGCATATTTTAATAAACACTTCCGCTGGTGTCAACCCTGCTCATTGAAATTTCTTAGGTGTAGAAATAGATTTATTACAATCACATCTACAAACAACACAGCAGCAACAAATCTGCAGCAATAATTGCAAACTTGTCTACTTGTTGCAAGAAAAACTTAAGCAGATTCTTGCGAAAACGCAAGCAACAATAGTAAATGTCAGTGAAAAGTGGAAAAAATTAAGTGCTACCAAACCAAAGAACATCATTAATGTTGGCAACAAAATTTAGTTTGTTGCAGTTACACTAAAAAAAAAATTTGTTTCTTCTTCAGCTCACGCGCCAAAAAAATTCGAGTTAAATTGAAATTTTTTTTAACAGCACAAGTTTCTTTCTTTGACTTTGCCCATTATTTAACACAACTTCCTTAATGTTGCTGCTGCTGCTACTAACGCTCTTTTATTTTTTCTTCAAACTGCTGTTGCTGCTGCTGCTGCTGCTGCTGATGATGATGTGCAAGATTGGACATTTCCTTTCTTGCTTGCGCTTACACGTCTCGATGCGCACTTGTTGATACAGCAAAAGCGCGGCTGGCTGCAACATTAGTGTCAGGTTAAGGAACCGTTTTAGGGTGATGAGTGCAATGTTGCTGTTACGCTGACGCCTTGTCTGCACTTTTGCGCCTTAATGCAATTTCAAGCTTTCTTCAAGTGTGAGAAACTTGAAAAACTACCTTATGAAAAAACAAAAAAAAAAAATTATCTCATGTGATTTTTTTTTCGTAATTCAGCACATTCCTTGAAGTCTATGCATGTTTTTGCCCGAGAAAAAGTTCATTATATTTTATAGTTGATTTATATGATGGCTTTTGTTTGCTGCTGTGGAAATGTTCGCGATGGCACACCTGTGGACTTTATCGCTTGCAACTTTAAGCATTTTAAATAAAACCACATACTCATGTTGCGCCTTTAAATTCTCAGCTTAATTATGTTCCATCATTTTGTTATGTAACTTAAGACTAACATAACTTGGCGTTTATTAATTAGCTTAAGAACTTATTTTTTGCATCCATAAAGTCTTAATAATGCTGTTGAAACTTTAAACTTTTTACGACTTAACTGAAAATGTCTTAAGTTATAATTGATAATTTTGTTTGTTTATTTTACAGCCTTAAGATGTTCACAACTCACCAGGGCTATAGTTTTCCCAACATCAGACAGCTTTACTGGCTGCTGTCATTGCTGCTACTATGTTGTCACAGCGTTGTAGGCATCTTGGGCAAATCACAAATGTGTGAAGTTGAAACGGGCCAAACGAATATCATATTGGATATAGAAGAAAGCCGAGGCGACTGTAAGTAAAATTTTTTTTTTAAATTTTGTTGGGTATAATTTATAATTTAAAATAAAACAAAATATTTGCAATTTCCAAAGTAATAAATCAGTTTGACGCATAAATGGCAGCTTATTAATTTAAACAAGTTCGTTGCTTAAGTCTTTCGTTTTTATGCTTTTCTATTACTTTTCTAAGGCTTAAGTGAGACATTAAAAATGCCTCAATACCTAATAGCGACTTGTAAATTAACACTTTTCACAAAAACGATTTATTTTTCCATTTATTAAGCCGCATTTTAAATAAATTGTAAAATAAATTACATTCCCCCTCCATTCTGTAAAACGATATTATATCGCAACATTTTTCATTTTTTCATATAATAAACGCTTTCGCTGATGCTGCAATTTGAGTGCCATTTTAAGAATGAAATCTAAACTCAACTCGTTTTTCATGCCACATGCATCATGCGCATTTTAACGATGCTCACACGCATGCGCCACCGACGCCATCGCCTTTTATTCATTAATCATCGATTGAAATCTGCACACATGCGGATCAAATAGAATTTTTAGCCCAAGTTAACATAATACACAAACACACACGTGTGTTGGCTTGCAATAAAAACACACACACACGCACAGAAACATGTTGATGATAACGCTCTGCTGATGCGTATATAATAAAACTTGCCAAGTGCTCACGCCCCAATAGTAAAGTTATCAGCAATATCAACGCGTACATCAGTTATAAAACATTTACACATGCTAACTGACTGACTGACTGGCTGAGCAAGCGAAGAGGCATGTAGGCATTCAGACCGATCGATAAAAAACAAAACACAACAACAGATGAAGCAAAAGCGGCAGAAGAAGTTGAAGAAAATATGAGCTTATCTAAGATTTAAGACTAGTCCCTTGCAAAAGCAGCCGTAAAAAAATACAATAAAATGGCAAAGAATCTCTTTTGAAAATAAGATCACCAATGTGTTTTAGGGGAGGAGTGCAAAAAGTGTACACTGTGAAAAATTTTTTGTTTAATAATACTAAAATATTGTTCCCTAGCTGTGTCGAAGCGTAGATATATGAATTGAAACATAACTTTGAAAATTAAAAAAATGTCACTCATACGTCACGATATGTTAAATTAAATAAAATAATATATTGGCTTTATAAATCAGCTTCGATGTGCCACATGAATGAAACATTTTAGACTTTTGAATTAGCATATAGTATACTCAAAAACGTACAATTATGATTGATGGCTGGAAGAACTTAATCCAAAAGTAGTAAAGAATGTTATCCGAATAAGAGTAACAACAGTAGCATATTGATCACTAGCTGTATCAAAGCGTAGCTTTATGAATTTATATATTACTTAGCAAATTTTAAAAATGTCAATCACGCGTCATAGTCATTGCCAATAAAACAAAAATACATTCATGTTGCATAATGATATTTTAAAAAAAGTAAGATTCAAAATACAATGGTTTTATGTTCATAATGTATTCAAACATCAATTCATGTTGTATTAAAATATAAATTGCCATTAAAACAAAAAGTTCCACATACGTCATGATATGCCTAATTTAATAAAATAATATTTTAGCTTTATATACCAGCTACGATATAGCACATGAGCAAAACATTTTAGTCATTTGCATCAGCATGCAATTTACTCAAAAACTAACAATTTTGATTGATGGCTGCTCAAAAATAAGACGACAAATTAATCAATACTTAAACTAGTTTTTTACTAAATTTTATATATAAAAGAAAAATATTTCCAAATAACAATGTTTAAAAAAGTATTTTTTCCCCTGTAAACGAAATATTAGTAAAAAATAAATCTTTAAGCAATTTACTGCCATATGCAGCATACATATAAGCGCTTTAAAATCTCATTTTTTTTCTTCTCTCTTTTCTGAAACCAATAAATGCATCAGTTTCAATGGTGATTTCAACGCTTTCACGTCACTATCTTTCTTCAACCAACTTGGTACATTTTTAGCAACTTCTAGTGTGCCTCATCATTAAATTACTCCATAAAAGTTAAGCAAATATGTTTAACCAACGACGTAAAACTTTGAACGCCATATGCGCGTGTATGTCTCGATCTCTCTGTGTGTGTGTGCTTCTGTGTGTATTGTTAGAAGCTGCAACGTGACGCCATTTAAAGGCGACTAGAATTTCATACAAGAAAAATTATGGAATGTAACGCATAAAATCAGTAAACCCATTATTAGTCTTAGTTTCTAGAAAATAAAAGACACAAGTGAGAACAAAACCGAGCATACACTTCAATACTTATACATACTTACAGATATAAGTAAGTACATAGTCGGAAATGTATCCTTAATACACGTGAAAAAAATATTCAAGTACTTACAAATTTAAGTAACATAAATTAGACTTTTGTGGTAAATTTCATTTATTCTTTAACATTTTCGATCAAATCAAAGCGTCGAAATATTCCTATGATGCAATTCTTTATCTTAGCACAGCTGAATACGGCCAACAACGTAAAAGCTCGCAAAAACTTAATTTTAATTTTTAGAGAAAAAATCTAAGTCAAAATTATGAATTTTCTCCTAAGAAAAAATATGTATGTTTAGGCAAAGTAATTTTTCTTGGACTTGGACTATGAAATTAACAAATTTTAAATTTAAATTTCTTGTTTTCTCTAGACCTTTTTAAAGAGCGTCTTAATACTTAATCAGATCTTCTTAAACATACAAAATTTTCAAAAAGTGCTCCATTGATTTTTTCGGAATGAAAAAATAATTATGTAGACATCATTCTTAAGAGTCTTTATTTCTTTTGAGTCGCTTTCGGGATGATTTTTTCTTTTTCTTCCTTTTTTTTGCTTCATACAAGATTGAACCGATCTAATATATGTATGTTTATGCCCAAATAGCCGAAATATCCCTGTAGGACCTATGGAGTCTATTGTCTCGATAGTCCAATCTTTGGTCTAGTTTTTTTTGTAAGTAGTCCTAAATGAACTACACCTAAAACTCGAATAAATTTACCTAAGCTATCAATTTGATCAAAAATGGTCCAAATGTAATGCCTAAGCAATCATTAGTACCGAAATTGGTCCAATGGTGTATCGATTATACATATAACATTACTGACTACACAATGTTTGGCAGTTCGTCGACTGTGAAGAAGAGGTGACGATAGTGTATCGGTTTAGTGACTTGCGCTACATGGAGAGGCCCGGGTTCAAATCCTCCACTCAGTGATTTTCAATTCCAATTTTTAAATTTCTATTAATTTGTACACAATTTGTATGCTGAGTCTTCGGAGCAAAAAATGAAACAACATAGCCGAGGTATGAAAAAAAAATTAATAAAAAATGTTCATCCTTACTGAGATTCAAACCCGGAACAAATTGCTCAGAAATATATACCCAAACTCTTCTGCACGTTTGGCTATGAAACCTTTTGAAGTTTTTGCGTAAAATTTGTATTTAAAGTTAAATTTGTTGAAATTTTTATGTAAAATAAAAAAAAATTGGCCCTTGTCTGCTTCAAATGTAATGCATAAGGAGACAATTGACCTTTTTTTGGTCCGAATTCAATGCATAAGGAGACAATTGGTTACGATTAATGAAAAATAATGTAAAACGTAAATAGAACTTTATATTTCATGGGACCAGAATTTGGACTAGTCGGTTTCTCCCATGGAGTCGTTTGGAAACTAGTTTTGGAATAACCCGTGGTCTTGCAAGGAAACCATTTATTACATTCGGCTATGAAACCTTTTGAAATTTTTGTGTAAAATTTAATTTCAAATTAAATTTGTTGAAACTTATATATAAAATAAAAAAAAAATTGGCCTTTTTCTGGTCCGAATGTAATGCATAAGGAGACAAATGACCTTTTTGTGGTGCGATTGTAATGCATAAGGGGACAATTGGTTGCGATCAATGACAAATGACAAAAACGTAAATAGAACTTCATATGTGATGTTACCAGAATTTGGACTAGTCGGTTTCTCACATAGAGTAGTTTGAAACCAGTTTTGAAAGAGTCCAAAGTCCTGCAGAGATATGTCACCAATTGCCAAGTGAATATTTGTAGCGTCGCACTATGGTTTTTTTGGACAAAAAAGTGTACACAAAAATATTGTAATTCACTACAAGAACACATTTTCTTTAAAAAAATTAAACGCGAAGTTAAAGGTTATACATTCACCTATCTAAAAATATGCCCGCTTTTACTAGCATCTGATCCACAAAATAGTGACACGGATCGAAATCTCTTGAATTTTGAAAAAATCGATTTTTCTGTTTAAAAATGTTAGTCACATTAAACGCAGGGGTGATATGGGTGATTCTTAGATAACTGTGCTTTTTCGAGTTGTAAAATTGGCAGATAATTTTTTTGGATTTCTGCAAGTTTCTTCATGCTATCTTGTGTAAACACACTCTTAAAACTCACCTTTTAAGTAGATCAACAACAAGTGTGAATTTACGGCTTTGAGTTCGAAATTAAGAAATTTTGCTGCCACGTTTGTGACCAAATTGCCACGTTTGTGACATTTTAGCCACAGTATGGAAAAATTATGGTTTTGAAGCGTTTTGATGAGAGATATATTGCATATAATGACAAAATAACACTTCAAGACTAATTTTGCAACAGTGTCATGTCTCCGGTGGTCCATTTTTTTTTATAGCCTACCGCCCTAAAGATCAACTATGGTTGCCTGTCCTCTGTTTTTATAGCCGTTCCTAATTACGAATCTGATCTTGATTTTTTTCTATTACATCAGTATCCTTAGTTGTCCTTGCTCAAAAGTGAAAAAATCACAGTTTAGACATCTACTTAACAAAAACATCAACAATTAAAATTAATTTTTGTCAATAGACTCAGACAGCCGTATTTATTATCAACAAGACATAATTTACCGTTTTTCAATTGGATTCCCAGTTTCCGAGTTCTAAGTCTTTAAAAAAAGAATACCTCTCAATAACACACAAAGGATTTTCTGGACCGAAAAATTAGCAAAAATGGTAAGTTTTATTATTTTTATCAAAAATATATTTTATCACGAAAATTTTAAGCCTTTGCACGTTAAAATTGGATAAAAAAATAAGGCTCTATTGTAGATTTAGTGAATGAACAGATGAAATTTTGATTCTGTTAATTTGCAAAGCAGTAGTATAGTAGGCTTATTAACTAAATCTAGAATAGAGCTGTCTGGAAGGTCTCGAAATTTTTGTAATTGAATACGTTATTGATAAAAATAATAAAACTTGATTTTTTGTTACTTTTCGGTCTCGAAAAATCCTTTGTATGTTATCGAAAGATATCCTTACTTTAAACGCTTATAACTCGGAAGCTGGGAATCCAATTGAAAAACGGTAAATTATGTCTTGTTGACAATAAATTTGGCTGTCTCAATTCATTGACAAAAATTAATTTTACTTGTTGTTATTTATGTTCTATAGCTTTAAGTGGATGTCAAAACGGTGATTTTTTCACTTTTGAGCAAGGATAACTCAGGATTCTGATGGTGTAGAAAAAATTTTGTATTAAAAACAAAATTAATAGCCTTCAACTAAACATCTTTATATGAAATATGTTTTTTTGCAGACTGATAAAAAGTGTCACGTTTGTGACATTTTTGATGCGCCACGTTTGTGACATTTTTGCAGTTTATCGCTCATTGTAAAGCACGCTTTTGAGTTCAAGATTTTTCCGAAAGAATTTGGGGGCAAGTTTGCAAATCCTACAAAAAAATTGTTTTATGCATAAAATAAAATGTACTACCTGGGAGTGCCGAGCGCCACGTTTGTGACCATAATTTTTAGAAAAAACTGTTTTTGTTTATAATCTGCCCTATAAAACGCAAATAGATTTCTTTTTGGACGCGTTCGGACATGATGACCTTTGGGTGATGGATAGTGATCAGAATTAATGCATATGTATTGCAATCTATTGACTGAAACAGTAGTACCATGCAGTAGTAGCATAATGATTTCAAGAAATTTTTTTTTTCCAAAACTAGGGGACAGTTTTCAATTCAAAATTGTGCCCTCTAAAAATTATTTTAAACTGCAGATGAGCTCAGAATATTGTAGCCTTAAGTATTTAATTAATATGTGTAGTAACTTGTTTTCTGTTCTATTTCCGTTTTTTGGCCGTTTTTCATCGTTTTGTTTATAAAAAGTAGGGGTAGGACATGTCACGTTTGTGACATTTGGGGTATATTTGCAAACTTTCACAGTAGACCAATAATTATTTGGTGGTAAAATTGATCTATTAGAAAAACATAGTTTCTAACTTATAGCGTAATTTTTTTGTGAAAAAAAAGCCTACTATATAGGTGAAATCGCCTGAGGACACAAAAAGTACAGTTATCTGAGGATCACCCATACATGAATAAATTTATGTGCATTCAATCAAATCAAGTAAGACTACATCAACTAAAAGTGAAAATGAGCGGTGCCACGCCCCAAAAACAAATTCGTAATACTCGTCATATCTCCGAAACTACTAGACGCAGATAGATAAGATTCGGTATGTGTGTAACAGTAACAAAGAGAAATAACATCTACTGAAAAAGTGGGCGGTACCACGCCCTATTCATATAAAACTTATCATATCTCCGAAACTATTTCAGCTATAGGGATGAATTTTGGTACCTATATATATAAAGGGTAGTGCGTCAAATAACATTTGCTGAAAAAAAGGGCGGTACCACACCGAACAATGAACATATCCTTATTAATTGACATTATGTTCTATAGGAAACAAGTTCATTCATGTAGCTCTGCCTGTGAGCGTTGCACCACATATTTTTTCAGAAGACATTATTTGTCTTGATGACTTTTGTATATCAACCGAATTTCATCCACATGGGTCAAACAGTTTTGAAGATATGATGTGTTTTATATTTGTGGGGCGTGACACCGCCCAATTTTCTAGTAAATATTATTTTTCTCTGTGCCTATTACAAGTATACCGAATCTTATCTATCTGCGTTTAATAGTTTCGAAGATATAACTTATTTGTTTTTGGGGCGTGGCACCGCTCATTTTCACTTTGAGTTCATTTCATCTTAATTGATTTGACTGAATACATATAAGTTTATCCTTATATCACTCCTGCGTTTAATGCGACTTATATTTTTAAACAGAAAAATCGATTTTTTCAAAATTCAAGAGATTTTGACCCGTGTCACTATTTTGTGGATCAAATGCTGGAAAAAGCGGGCATCTTTTTAGATAGGTGAAAGTATAACCTTTAACTTCGCGTTTAATTTTTTTAAAGGAAATGTGTTCTTGTAGTGAATTATTTTTGTGTACACTTTTTTGTCAAAAAAAAAACCATAGTGCGGTAGTTATTCATCCTTCCAAATTTGACTGCATATTCTGACTATTGCTGAGAAAAATTAAATTTTTTGAAAACTTTTGTTTGGAAAACTTTAAGCATAAAATTATAAAAGTTTCAACGGCTAATTTTCTCTATGTAAATTGCAATTTTCTTGCATATAAATTAGTGTTGCGCATATTTTTGCGTGTGTTATACTATGGCATTCGTGTTGCATCTTTAGAGAAAATGTCCCCCAGGTGCATTTCAGTCAAACAAAGAAAAATTGCATTTTAACAATGCTTTCTTTGTATGAGTTTGGTATACTTTTTTCTTTGCAGTTGCTGTGTTTTCTTTGAAACTGTTTGTTAAACTGTTGCCTTAGCATTTCTTATAATATATTTTTTTCAAAGAGTCAGAGACCTTACAATGTTATCAAACTGTTCATGAGGTTACAATTGAATTTTTGCCAAAAGGCTACAAAGATGAAAAAGTGCTTGCATGTTAAGCAAAGTTTTTCTGTGATCTTTTTCCGTGAATTAAAGCCAACAGATAGCAATCATATCACATGCAGTTTAATGCATAAAAGTAAATATTTAAGCTGTCATAGCTTGTACTAAAAACTGTTTGAGTCACGCTTTGAACATTAATATTAAAAAATTGTTTCAAAAAAGGAAAAAAATCCAAATTTTATGACTTTACCATTCATTTAACCTGCGACATTTTATCTATTGCACATATAATTAAGTTGTGCACTAAAATAGTTAACAGGTTGCTGTCTTAAGTCTTTCGTTTTCAAAAAATACGTTAAAAATACGGCTTTAATTAAGCTGTAAAAAGAAATTTAGTCTACTTACTAAATCTGCATAAATTTGCTCACATACGTAACTTTTTATGACTCTGAATTTTAAATTGTGAGAACAAAAACATGTTGTATCTATAAAAAATGCTGCTGACAATATACTCATAGCTACCACACATGTTAAAATTTCATTTTTAATTAATTTTTATGAAACTATAAAACCCTATCTACCATGTTATTATTAACTCTTTTTTTTAACAATTAATGATTATGCTGCTGACTATGCGGAAAACTTCAGCATATATCTTTTATTTCCGACTTTTTGTGTTGATGTTGCTTAAGGGCGCACGCTGCACCTCAAATTTAAGCATACACGTCCAAGCACAAAGCCAGAGCTTCAAGCAAACTCAGTCACATCAATAAAATCTAAATCAACCGCAGCAAATCAACAGCAAAGCGCAACAAACCTAAGCAAAGGCTAACACCCAGATCTCATCAAAAGCAACATGGTAACAACTCAGCAACAATCACTTGTAACATGTAGACATTCAGTCAGTCAGCAGCAGCCAGAAAGCGTCAGTTTGATTCAAATACAAAATAATTTAATGCCGTCAGCAATTACCATTTCAATTTTACATTTCATTTGTGAAAGGTTGTTACGCTATGTGTTGTTGCTGCTGCTGATGTTGCCTCAGTATTGCAGCAACAGCACCAAGTGCAGTATCAATAAAAGTTTGTTAAGGAATACTTAAAATCTGCTATTTTATGCAAAAGGTTTAATGAAAGTACATATACAAATTTTATTACCTGAACGTTTAATTTGGTTGCTGGCTGTTGCTACTTGAAGAAGAGGCCATCTCTTAAAGTTGCTTGTAATTGAAAAATATTTAATGCTTAACACTTGCTACTGCAACAAATTGTGTCTAAGTTGTAATAAATTTTTAACGACCATGAAGATATTTTCTCAAATAATTAAATGTTAATCATACGACATGTTGCAAGCTGTGATGTTGTCATTCACTACAAAAACAGACTTTGCAATTTTTATCCTCCAAAGCAATTTCAGAGACTTGAATTGAAATCATGTAATATGCATTTCATAACTTTGCCATGCATCATGTAGACCGAACGACCATCTAATGTTTTTCTACTTGCTGAGCCTTTTAGTTTGCTTTAGTTTGAATTCAATTGCAAAAGATTTACGACTTATTCTATTGTAAGCATAAGAGGGTCCCTGTAGCAACTTGTTTTTTAATAAAAAATTTTTGCACTTTTTCATTCACATTTTATTTGATTTTCTTTTTAAGTTGTAATATCATTTGAAATCTTCGTAGCATCTTCTTTGATTTTATTTGCTTTTTCTCCCATTGCAATTGGCTTGTAGTACTTTGTTGCATGTTGCTGTTGCCTTTGTTGCTTTATTTTTGAGTGGCGCCCCATCAAATGCCAGAGGTTTCAAATGAATGAAAAGTTTGCATGCATCTTCGGCAATTTTGCGCTGCTTTTGTTAGTCAATCTAAGATTTCTTCCTTGCAATAAGACAATAAACAATGGGAAATTATTTTGCATTGTTTATTATGTTGCCGATTGCAATCGTTAAAGGAAAGAGGTTACCAATGGAAAATTCAATATTTTCATACAAAAGACGCTTCAGCGCTTTTATTGTAACAAAAAAGAAAAAAAAGTGTCATAAGTTCAAGACAAAATTATAGAAAATTCATCAAACTCGAGCGTCACCTGCTACAGGAATAGCAAAATTATTGTTTCCTTTTTATTATGTATTGCAACCCAATGTGTTGCTTAATCAAAAACATTCATACTAACAAATCCAATTACAAATTCTATGATATCTAAATTGCCAATTGCAGCAACAACAACATGTTCTTAATTCAACTTCAATAAATTTCTAGCGCACAAAAATACAGTATCTATCCAATTTATAGACACAAATCGAATCTGGAAGATAAACAACTTCAATTATGCAAACCAGAGGCACAAATCGCCTTACAGCCATTGCAATTGCAAATTGGAACATGTAGCACACTACGTAGTGTATACATATATGGAATTGCTTAAGTTCCGCCCAATTAAAAATATTTCCTCAGCTCTACACTGCACACTAAGCATCCTTTTAAGACTTCCTTTGAGTTACCACAAAGAAGTTCCAGCGCGAAGATTTCTGCTGCCACACTGAGTGGTGCGCTTCATTGCATAAATCATTGGAAATTCACCACTTCATCAATTGCAACCAGACAGAGTTGTAGAATGTTGTTGCCAAAGTTGCTACAATTTATATTGCACCATTTCGTATGCTCTATATGCAAAATGTACAAATCTACGCTACTTTGCTCTTGGGTTACTTGTGCTAGAATTATTTAATACTTTTGCCAGCAATTGCTTGCCGTAAGTGTACAGCAGCAGCGACGAAATAAAGAATATGGACCATTTTTCTTCTTTTTTTTTTTTTCTTTTGCTGATGCCGGAAATTAAGCGCCCTGCTTGGCAAGCACAGTCGACATGCTGTATGTAACAATGTTATATGATGTGTGCATAGAGAAAAATATTTTTTTTTAAGAAAACTTGTCTGCACCGTTTATTAAAAATTAAATTTTTTTTTAACCCATCTAGGGGCAAAAACATTGGATTTGAGTAATAAGTTGAAGCTATGAAATTAAAAGTTTTTTGCTGAAAGCAACATATGTTTTTTTATGAAAACATAAAGCATACATTAATTGAAAGGAAGTGAACTAAGAAAAAATAAACTACACGTTAGCACATTGAATTATAAAATGGCACCCACTACTTTATCATTATTATAATGTTTACTTGTTGTTCGTCAAGATTTTTGAAATTTAAAAATAATTTGATCTAAATCAAAAAGAATTTATGAAGAGCATGTGCATTTTTACATTCCATAAATGACGCCCAACATCGGGTGCCAAATGTAAGATGAATCAAAAAAATTGTTTTTTGAAATTTAATAATTTTAATAAATGTAAATTTTTACATTCCATAATTGGCGCCCAACGTGGGGTGTAAGATGAATTAAAAAAACTTTTTTTTGAAATTTAATACTTTTCATGAATGTAAATTTTTACATTCCATAATTGGCGCCCAACGTGGGGTGCCATGTGTAAGATGAATCAAAAAATTCATTTTTTGAAATTTAGTAATTTTCATGAATGTAAATTTTTACATTCCATAATTGGCGCCCAATGTGGGGTGCCAAGTGTAAGATGAATTAAAAAAATTCGTTTTTTGAAATTTAATAATTTTAATGAATGTAAATTTTTACATTCCATAATTGGCGCCCAACGTGGGGTGCCATGTGTAAGATGAATCAAAAAATTCATTTTTTGAAATTTAGTAATTTTCATGAATGTAAATTTTTACAATCCATAATTGGCGCCCAACGTGGGGTGCCAAGTGCAAGATGAATCAAAAAATTCATTTTTTTAAATTTAATAATTTTCATGTAAATTTTTACATTCCATAATTGGCGCCCAATGTGGGGTGCCAAGTGTAAGATGAATTAAAAAAATTCGTTTTTTGAAATTTAATAATTTTAATGAATGTAAATTTTTACATTCCATAATTGGCGCCCAACGTGGGGTGCCATGTGTAAGATGAATCAAAAAATTCATTTTTTGAAATTTAGTAATTTTCATGAATGTAAATTTTTACAATCCATAATTGGCGCCCAATTTGGGGTGCCAAGTGCAAGATGAATCAAAAAATTCATTTTTTTAAATTTAATAATTTTCATGTAAATTTTTACATTCCATAATTGGCGCCCAACGTGGGGTGCCAAGTGCAAGATAAATCAAAAAATTCATTTTTTGATATATATAAATGTAAATTTTTACATTCCATAATTGGGGTTTTTGATAATGCTTTTTTTAGCTTAAACATGCTTGTACTGCTTAGTAACTCATGTTAAAATATATAGTTTTAACTAGTGGCTACCACTCAATAGTATCCTAGCACACTCATGTGAAGTTGGCTCCGCAAATTTCGAAAACCGAAAATTATTTAAGAGTTCAGGGAGTGTTTGGAATAGTTTTGGAGTTCTTTCACAAAATTCGAAATTGTTCTGTGAAATTGGACCAAAAATCGGTGGTGTACCGTTTCTTGCTCAGCGCCGTAATTTTCACGTAAAGGAGTTCTGATAACATTTTTGAGCTCACATGAAAGAGTTCTGGAGTTCTTTATATTTTTTTTTGTTGAAAAAATTTTTCAGAAAAAAATTTATTTTCAGAGAAAAATTTTTTACTAAAAAGTTTCCAGCAAAATAAAAGTTCTGATTACAGATCTGAATAGTGCTCGAAGAGTTCTAAAGAGAATCCGATTACCATTTTCAAAATATTCGTACTTTCATTTTAATCGAAAATCAGAAAAGTTTTCGGTATCCGAAAATAAAAATTTTGTCGTAGAGGAGTTCTAATTGCAACCTTTTTCCGAAATATTCGTACTTTTCATCTTAATTGAAAAAATCAGAATAATTTGCGGTTTTTCCAATTATCCGAAAATAAAAATTTCATCACCAAGGAGTTCTGATTGGAGTTCTAGATTGCGATCGAAGAGTTCTAAAGAAAGTATTAAGAAAAAATGTTTGCAAATTATTTGTATTTTTCTTTTTAATCGAAAAATTAGAAAAAAATTTCGGTCTTTTATTAAGTAACCTAAAAAGAATATCCGTAGAGGAGCTCTGATGATAATGAATTAATATGTGGATGGCCACAATTCCAGCATTTAAGTAAAGACTAATTCAAATTATGTTTCTGAATAGTTCATCAATCGAATTTGAATAACATGTCGTATGAGCAACATTTACTAAAAACTAATTCCGTTTACTTTTTTTTATAATTGAACAGTCAATATGAAAATTTACGCTCAATACTGATATTATTTGCAGTATGAGATAATATGTTACAAACTAGATCAAAATAAGTTTTCAATTTTTAACCTATTTTTTCCCAACATATTTTTTGAACTACAATACGGACGTTTTTATAATAATTTCTATGTAGAGTAACTTCACACTTGAACATAATTTTTCTTTTTATGGACACTAACAATATTGCCATTTAGTCAATATTACATACATAGTTTATAATTTCAACTTTTACTACTCAATACGCACAGTGTAACAACATTATCTGTCTCGCATTACGTCCATACGTCTGTCCGCGTTGAAAGTTCTCATCAACATCAAAAATGCATACGATAGAAATGCTAATTTAAAATAATTACCATTAATTGCTAATCTCCATGACCAAAGATGCAGAATTATGGCCTCAACCGAGTTTGACTGTTGCCGCTCTGCTGTTGCAGTAACTTAAATATGTTGCGAAGAAGACGTCCTGTTGGGTCACTACACTACACTCAGGTACTTTGCTTTCATTCTACTGCTTGCTGTTTGTTCTGTTCTTTTGTTGTATGTTGCAGCTACTGCAACGACAAGTTTATTGCTTGCTCGCCGCTGTTGCTGCTGTAGTTCAATTTCAGCTTTAGTTTCTGTCAGATATAAATTTTGCGTAATCGCATTAGTTTTGCGCATGCGCAACGCATTTTGGCTGCATACGATACTTTTACTGCTGTTGCTGCTGCTGCTACGCTTTTGTCTTTAAATTATTTCTTGAAGTCAAGTCGTTTATTTTCATTATAACTAAGCGTTGATTTTTTCTAGCAATTTTATTTGTTTTATAAATGTGTGCTAAATTTGATGCTGTCGCTTTTTCTGCCTGCGTGTGATATATTTATGTGTATGCCAGTGAAATATTTTACTTTAAATGCATTTTTAGAATTTTTCTGCGCAAACGTTTTGAGTGTTTCTTTGAATTTATTTTGTAATTGCGTGACATGTTTTATCTGATCTGTGGTGTTCTTAATTTAATTACAACCAAGTTGACTTTATTTTGAAAAATATTAGATTTATCACTGCTAAGAAATCGCTTACAAATGAAAATTTTAATATTTTGCATCACGTGACTTGTAGCATTTTTATATTAATTTTGCAAAATGTTGCTGGTATAGCATGCCTTAAGCAAAACTTGCATTATTTCCTTAGAAGCAATATGGAAGAGAAAATCACTTTAACAAGAATTTCCGTGTTAAAACATGTAGCAGCTTAGGCATACGACGCATGCAACTTCCACGTATCATTAACTCTAAATCGAAGTACATTTTAAAAAAATGTCCGTATTAACAAAATATTCACAAATATTTTTTTTAACGAAATGTGCGCGTAACACGCAACACTTTTTTACTTTGCATTCTAATTTCAGAAAAATTTTTAAAGAAACAAACAATGTTGATAAAGTTGAAAAATGTTGAAGTCAGAAAATGTAACACTCAATGTCCTGGGTCTCAAAACCATGTTTAGATTCAAAATTTGATGTACATATAATTAACAAGTGCTTCTAAGCGAAAAGCTTTAAAAAAATATAATTTTTATTGTAATATTCTACCAAGAAATTATAACATTCTCCGTCTTATGCCTAACCGCTTCTTAGTGCACTTAATTTGCCCGTTTTGCATATTATGTTATTTTCTAAAAAAACTTAATGGACATGGCTTGTATATATATTTATGTTACTGTTTTTTTGTGTTAACTCTTTTAAGAAAATTTTTTTTAATAGAAGTTGGTCCCTCATTTTAAACTACCTCTGCTCAGTTTTTCTTATTCTAACTATAAATTTTTCAAATATTCATTAAAAAGAGAAATGAAAGTGTAGAGAAAGAGGAGATTTAGTGCATTTTCAGCTCAGTCAGTTTTGGTTTTTTAATAGTGAGTGTTCGTGCGATTCTTTTTTAAAAAAAGTTTGAAAATTTTGAAGAACGCAAGTGTGCATCATTCTCCGTGTAAGTGTTTTTTATATTACTAAACATATTATTTTATCTTTATTAGAGCGCCCATATGTGCAAAATTCTGATTTTGTTTGCTCCCCGTCCATTTCCTGAAATTAGAGGTCAAAAAAAAATAAGATCTCAAAAAAAAATTTGGAATTGGTAGTGGAAGAAACCCAGCTGGTTTTCGATCAAAGGTCGAAAAATTTACTAAAAAAAGGGAAGTCGCTTTGACTGCCCGTTACTTAAAAACTGCTAATTTTTTCATAATATTTTTAAAACAACTTTTGTAGAGCATGACTAGGTCAACATTATTTTCTTAAGAAGTTTTGGTCCAAAATTAAATTTGTTGTTGTTTCGGTACAAAAACTTAAATTTTTTAAGAAAATTTTCATGACTTTTTTTCTATAAAATGGTTTTTTGTAATTTTTAAAGGGCGGAATATTTGTTCTGGAATTCCTATATTGTAGGGAACTAAATGTTAATTAATTCAAAGGAAAAATTGCTAAAAAGTATTAGTTTTTAAGAAATGGAGCCCGTTTCAAAGAAAAAAAAAATTATTTTTTTTATTTTTTCTTCTTAATTTTTAATTTGGTAAGAAACCATTTTAGTAGTCATATTTTCTAAACTAATTTGGGATTGCTGAATATGAAAATAGCATTTATTTTCGTTTTAGTTTGGGCTGTTCCAACAGAGATAATCGAAAATTTCGAATTTCGTGCACGCAGCTCAGGAAAAAATATCAATCAAGTTGTCGTGAACTGCACAAAGATGTGAAATCGCACCTGAGCATTTACTGAATAAGAAAAAAAGTTTTCAAAATCGGTTCATGGCATGGTTTTTAAAATGTGGTCAAAAAACGGTATTTAAAAAAAACGACTACAAACCAAAACCAAAATAGTAATTTTAGATGTAATTATTAATGCTGAATTTGAAATTGGACGCGAAATTGCTGTATCACTTATGGTTTGTGAGATATCTCATCCCTAATGTTCAAGAAACACGATTTTTGAGGTTGTGTAGAACACGCACAAAATCGTTTTGGTCTGTTTTATTAAATGCGTCATTTAGTACTGTTTTTCTTCTTCAAAATGAGTTACAGAATGGTCTTTAAGGATTTTTCTTCAAAAAATTTTGACCATTTTAAAATAACATTATAAAAGATATAGTAATATGGCAATTGCTATGGAAAATACAAACATGATTTTTAACTTTCATGATGTCATTTTAAAATGATCATAACTTTTTGAAAAAAAGTCGCACAAACCCATTTCACAACTCATTTTGTAGGCAAAAAGCAGTTCTAAATGATGCATTTAATAACAACTAGGAATGCATTTTGTTGCATCCAATAAAGTAGCGATTAAAAAAAAAATGGGAATACTCATTTTTTTCCAACATTGAGACCGGCTCTAGACCTTAAAACTTAATATTTTTAAATATTTTTTTTTGTTGAATTAATTAATATTTAATTGAATGTAATATGAGAATTCCGAAATAAATATTTCGCCCTTTGAAAATTACAAAAAAACAATTTATAGAAAAAAAGTCATGAAAAATTTCTTAAAAAATTTAAGTTTTTGCACCGAAACAACAACAAATTTAATTTTGAACCAAAAATTTTTAAGAAAATAATGTTGACCAAGTCATGCTCTACAAAAGTTGTCTTGAAAATATTATGAAAAAATTAGCAGTTTTGAAGTAACGGGCAGTCCAAGCGACTTCACTTTTTTTAGTCAATTTTTCGACCTTTGATCGAAAACCGGCTGGGTTTTTTCCACTACCGATTCTAAATTTTTTTTTTGAGATCTTATTTTTTACCTCTAATTTAAGGAAATGGACGGGGAGCAAACAAATTCTCAACTTTGCACATTTCATATATCTTGTGGGCGCTCTAATCTTTATATAGTTTAATCAATAAACAATTATAGGGCCTATCCACCAATTTCAAGTTTTTTAAAAATAATTGCTATATTTATTGTGATATTACTGTTTTTGCAATATTTTGTCATTCTCCGTTTAATCACTCTCCGTAGTTTTTGGCAATATTTCGTCATTCTCCATTTAGCAACGTTTGTGTTTGTGTACAAAGCTTAAACCATTTATTTAGAAAATTAGAAGTAAGTTTAGTCTTAAAACACTTAAACTTTCAAAAATCCAACATAAATTTGTAGGGCTTATAAATATAATTCTTACTTTTTTGGAAAAAAATTTAAATTTTTTGATTTCAGAACCGCTCAGATAAACATTTCTGGAACTGTACAAAAATTTCCACACGGTTTTTTTTTGTGTCAATTTTGCTTAAACCAAATTTCTATTCGATCAATGTTTAACAATTTAAGCATTGCTCAATTTTTAACGACTTAGACAATTATTTCTGTGTGTGTAATTATAATGGCGAACGTTAAAACAAAGAAAATTTAAAAAAAAAATTCGAAAACAACCATCTGGCAACTCTAAATATGTATATTAGATTTTTCAATAACTTATACTAAAATTTTGATATTTAAATTTTAATTTCTTATATATATTGTCTAAGCGAAACTTTAAAAAAATACATATGGCAACACTGAAAGTTTATGTTCATTCTCTAAAAAGTGTTCCTGAAGTTCAGGTCATCATATGTAAAGTTAGCAAAATTATTGCCAATGAAATGCGATTTTCAGTAGTAATCACATCATAAGCAAGAACAATGAAAGATCTGTAGCAAAGTCAGTGCCATAGTAAAAGTTAAGGCTCACCCCATATGTACATTGAAGGGCAAAACTTTTATTATAATGAGCAGCTGAAATTCCAATATTTCGAAAGCTTTTGACAAAGTGTCACATTGTCTATTAATTTCTAAATTATCGAATTTAGGTTTTCATTCCACATTTCTATCTTGGCTAAAATCTTACCTATCAAATAGGTTCTCCTTTGTAGCCATCGATGATGTAAGGTCAGAATCATTTTTAATAACTTCCGGAGTTCCGCAGTGTAGCATACTTGGTCCACTGTTATTTATTCTTTAGATTAATGATGTGTCATCATGTTTTTCTGTGATACGTTTTTCATTATATGCTGATGATTTAAAAATTTATTATAAAGTAAGCACTTCTTCTGATTGTTGTACTCACCAAAATGAATTAAATATTGTTTTTACTTGGTTCAATAACAACTGCTTGACTTTGAATTTACGAAAATGCTTTTGTATGACTTTTTCTAAACTAAATAGTCCTCTGCTGCATTCATATAGTGTTGATGGTGTGCCTCTAACTAGAGTTGACCAAACCCGTGATCTAGGTATTTTCTTTGAATCTCGTTTATTTTATCAAAAGGAACAGTGCTGCTTTTGTTGATCCCTATACGAGAAAACTTCTCTATACCTCATTTTTAAGGTCCAATTTAGAAGACGGTTCAATTATTTGGAATCCTTACTATAGGGTACATATTACTCGCCTTGAGCGAGTTCAACGAAAATTTGTTAAGTTCGCACTACATTCACTGGATTTTAATGAGCCTTTACCGTCATACAATGCTCGTTGTTTGCTCATACATCTTGAGAGTCTTGAAAATCGGCGTCTTGTTCATAGTATCATGTTTATTTATGATGTAATCAATGGCTTTATTGATTGTTCAGAGATCCTTCAGCTGATTAGCTTTAATATTCCTTCTAGAAGTTTACGATCCTCGGACTATTTTTATATAAAGTGTCACAGGTCGAACTATGCCATTAATGAGCCCATTAATAGAACTCTTTTATTGCTCAATAGGTTATACAAGGATAATTCAATTGATTTTTGCTTGAATAAAGCTCAATTTAAATCTATACTGCTTAGGCTCTGGATTATTTTTGTATCTAAATTATTTTATTTAGTTATATATTTAAGGTTAACTCTTCTAGTCTGTAAGGGTTGTTATTATCCAAAGACTCAAAATAAATAAATAAATAAAATAAGCCACACACAGCGAAAGAAAAAGAAAAAAGGAACAATTCAACACTGAAAGAAAAACATAATGATTTCACATACATCGCGTTATGTTTGTTGCCATTGATATATTGCGCCGACATTTTTGCATTCTACTGAATTTACATTGTTGTATTTTTTTTTTTTTTTTCAATACACCGACTGACAACTTGATTTAACATTCCTTTCAACAGCTAGTTTTCAAGGATATGCAACATCAAAAATATGCGCCAATTCAACTGCCAAGCTTTGCGAGTGTTGCATTTTTTTTTAACAAAAAATAACATAAAAGTTGTAAAAAAAAATATCGATATATCAGTAATTCAATGCCTGTGCATACATATGCAACGCTATATATCGATAAAAACTATCGAATTCTTATAAGAATTCTAAAGGTGTCTGTCTCATTGTATCTACCATTCACATAATTTATGGTTTCTCTTTTGATCTGTAGTTTCAGTAGTTTTGTTTTACTGTCAGTTTCTTATTCATTTTAGCAGACTACGATTTATGTTTTTCCCTCAAACGTACTGACAGTCTGATTGGCAACACTTTCATTTAAACCAAAGTGCGGTGTAACTTGGTCTTGCCCTTGGAACTCTTCTGATTTTTGCTTTGAGGTAACACAGCAACAACTGCAAATTCAAATGGAGTTGTTCATTCATTTTGATTGAGAAATGTTC
Organism: Calliopum simillimum; assembly: GCA_951812925.1. Classification (NCBI taxonomy): domain Eukaryota; kingdom Metazoa; phylum Arthropoda; class Insecta; order Diptera; family Lauxaniidae; genus Calliopum; species Calliopum simillimum. The sequence goes on from OX638368.1 coordinate 113,725,968, forward strand.
TGTTGCTGCTGTTATCGTTATTGATGTTGTTGCTGTTGCTGTAGCTGCTGTTGTTCTTGTTGTATTGACTACTCTTCCACCATGCAAATAAACATCTTTTGCCAGGTGATAAACCAACGTGCAAAAACATCAAATCTTCTTTAGCTACACACATTTAATAAATGTTAAAGGTCTGAAAACATTTTTGCTGATGTTGTTGCTGTTGTTAGGGTGTAGGTTTTTTCCACATTATTTTTTGTATTGCTGCATGTAGAATTGCTGCATATAAATCTTTTTAATGTAATATGTAGAGTTGTGCTGGGAAATTTATGTGATGAAATGATCTTTTATTTATAGTTTCATCACAATTTTGATGTCGCTATATTTGAAAACAGGTTATCCATCAAAAAATGCAATCATGAGAAAAAACTTGAAAATAGATAGTATCGCAAAAAAAAAACAGTTCGCTGTAAGCCCACCATTTTGAAAGCTTACCTGTTTTGATTTTTTCGACTCTATTTGCACCGCCATTTGACGTCCGATCATCAAGTATAGTATATCGTTGTAAATGTCTCAATGTGGGCCATATTTCATTTATACAAATAATTTATCTTAACTGTTTTTTTCGACTAGTTGTACTCATTATCTCAGTTTCCACCACCCTAAGGTGCCAACGGCATTTCATAGAATTAAAGCCCATTAAAAATCATAAAATTCATCTGTACAAAGTTTCCTCAAATTGTTGAAGGATGTTTCAAAAATGAAAATCGCTCCTAAAATTATGAAATATTTGGCATTTCAAACAGTATGCAAATAACTAATCGAAAAAAACATTTGTGGTAAATTACTTCTATGAATCACACATCCAGACATTTAGTTATAAACTCTGTTATTCGGTTGAAATTTTTTCCAATATCAGAATTTGCATTTTATTAACTTAAGAAATTTTCTCTTAACAAACTGATAATGTAATAGAAAACAACAAAATGTACCTGGCGACCGATCCCTGCTCGGTCAACAATCTGATGTTATTCTTTTAGTCGATGTTTTTATTCATAGCTATTTTTTGTTATAAAACTCGTACTATTTTACCTACAATGGTCACGCTTTCAAATTGATAAATTAACCGATGAGAATAATAATAAGAAAAAACTCGGAAAGTATCGAATGGTATAGAAAAATATCAAAAACTTAAAATTTTTTTTGGTGAAATAGAACTCCCTAAAATAAATAAATGGGATATGCCACGCAAACAAAATATTTCGTCTTTTGTATAGAGGCTGAAATATCTTGTTTTCTAAGGATCATAACTCGGAAAATAAGAGTTCTATTGCAAAAATCCGGAAGGATACTTTGATAAGGAAAAGTGTGGCTATGCCATTAATGAAAAAGAATTTCAGCTTTTCTTGTAGCTACGCTGTAAAACTGAGCACAGTGTTTTTTTCAACTTCAAGCAAGGATATTTCAAAATCCTGCAGGTAAAATGACAGTTCTGCTCATGAAGACGGATTCAGCGTCAAAAATTAGACTTCATAAAGGAAATAAAAAGTTCATTCCATTTTTTTGTGCCTGAGTTATTAACCAAGTTTTTTATTTTAGTTAAAAGTGGGCGTGGCAATTATTGAACAAAACCCAATTTTCGTTATGCTTTAGATACTCATGATCCAGATCCGCATACCAAACTTCATCGAAATATGTTGTACCACTTGCGAAAAATGGTATTTAATGTGTTTTACTTGTATGGGAGGTTCTACGCTCACAGGCGATACTTTGCCTACTTTCAGTTAGTAGGTGTCTAATAGCAGGTAGACTCCCTGCAGTTAAATTCAGAAAGATTGCTTTTGTAGTTTCCTTTTTATAGCGTATTATAGTTTTGTGGGCGGTGCCAGGCCCTTCAACGAATTATTTTTAGTATAACGGCATATCACATATAATTACTTTTTTTCAGGGGTACAATCTCTTAAATTTTCATTATAATTGTTGCAGTCGTTTTTGAGTAATATTGAATCAAAATTTTCAATGGTTAAAAAGGGGGCGTTGTACTATTTCGATGCTGCTCACTTTTCGAGTATTACAAGGCATTGATAAGCAGTATCTACAATTTTCATTCAAATATCTTGTAGCATTTGCGAGAAATAGCATTTAACGTATTTTACTCGAATGGGATGTTCCACGCGTAACGGCAATATTTCGCCCACTTTCAGATCAGAGATGCACTATAGCAATTAAGCTCCTCACATTTGATTTCAAAATGTTGGCTTTAATAGTTTTCTTTGTATATCATTTTATATTTTTGTGGGCGATGCCACGCCCTTCAACGAGTTTTTCCAATATCACTGCGTATTAGACATTAATCCTTGTTTGTAGAGGTAACATGTCCTAAATGTTCATTAAAATTGTTGGAGTCGTTTTCGAGTAATATTGAATCAAAATTTTCAAGGCTTAAATAGTGGGCGTGGCGCTTCCTTGATCCCGCCCCCTTTTTTTCTGTTACAAGGTTTTATTAAGCCGTACCCACTCACCAAATTTGATCTTAATACATTGTATGGCTTGCAGGTTATGACTAAATCAATTTTAAAATTTAGGGCAGTGCCACGCCCCCTGGTGACCATTTACAAAGTTCAGACCTAGCTCATTCTTCATTGTATGCTAATATCTAACACAATTTCAAGTTTCATTAAAATCGATGGTGCCAGTGCTGGATTACCCATTAGGCCGAACTAGGCCATGGCCTATGGCCCCCGACCAGCAGGGGCCCCCCCGAAAACGAGCAAAGCATTGCAGTCAGAAGAGATTGATCTGGAAACATGAGCGTTGATGTACTATTCAGTAGAAAATTTGTTAGATGGAATGATAGATAAGTTCGAGGTGTTTGAAAACAAAGCCTTATCAATTTTACCTGAGACGGATTATGCAAGTGTTGCATCGCGAGTTCGACGAAGAACAAGACAGCCAAACGATGACAATGCTCCAGAAGTTATATTAAATGCGCGAGACTATTTTCGTTTCAACGTTTTTCTTGTTATTATCGATACGCTCAAGATCGAAATCAACAGCCGAAGCCAAATTCACTGAGAGGTTTCGAAGAGATTTTCATTTTTGGCTGACTTTAGTTTGACTGAAAATGAGTACCGCGAAAAAATTGCCAGTTTAGTTGACTTCTACTCTGACGATTTGGAAGATATTTGTCCTGAACTCAAACAGTTTCACGATTTTATCATATCAAAATTTCCATCAAAACCTAAGTTCACTCACTCTGAACTCTACGAAAGTTTGATTCCAGATAATCTTGCAACTGTTTTCCCAAACGTGGACATTGCTCTTCGCATTTCTTTAACACTTATGATTACAAATTGTACAACTGAGCGCTCTTTTTCAAAGTTGAAACGCATAAAAAATGAGCAAAGAAGTGTTATGGGTCAAGAACGATTGGACATGCTAAGTTTGATGTCCATTGAATCGGATGTTCTTCGTCAAATTGATTTTGAAGATGACATTAATGATTTTAGTGATCTGAAATGTAGGAGAAGTTTTTTAAAGATGAACGTCGTTTTAATATTTAAAAGAGATGTCCAAAGATTATTTTATAAATTACTATACTGTAAATTAATTATGTAAAATCAAAAAAAAAAAGATATGATTTGTCAAAAAAAAAAACTAATATTTTGATTGTTTTATTGTGTTTACAACCTTTAAATGATATGAATAACGTGTTTAAATTCAATTATTAAAAAAAGAGGGCCCCAAAATTTGAGTGGCCTAGGGCCCCCAATTGGCTTAATCCGGCACTGGCTGTAGCCGTTTTCGAGAAAAAGTTTTGCCCGTTCCAAGCATACATAAGTACATGCAATTTTATCTCGTATAATATAAGAAGAGAAGATGTAATTGACAATATTTTAAGTTATGAAATTTTTTTCTCTTAAAATTAAGTAATATATGTTATTATTGGAAAATAAATTAAATTTTTTTATTATGAAATTTATTATATAATATGAATTTTGTGTAAAAAGGTTTAAAATTGTAACGTCCCGAGTGACGTCACAATATAATATAACAGTATTATATACTTACATACATATTCAATATAAATGTAACACAAACAAATTAAAAATAAAACCAAAAACAATAACAAAAATCCCCAATAATAAATACACGTGCTCATTGGCAACAACAAATACATTGTTGTCACATACGTACACACACACAATGAAAATTACAAACCGGTCGGTCGCGGCGCGCGACTATAAAAGCACGACTGCGAACACAGAAGGCAGGCAGTCACAGCCAGACAACCGATGCGAACACATCAATTGCCAAGCACTTGATAGAAGTAGCAATCGAAGAATTGTGTAAAGGCCTCGTATATACTAGGTATCTTAGGGTAGTTAGTTTCACGTAGCAGCCTGGAAGATTTATTATAATCTGCCACATAGGCCTCCTGGCACCTTAAGTGACAGAAATATTATCCTACTGTACTGGACACTTTTTATAGTATCCATATAGTGTACGTAGCAACCAGGAAGGCTTATGATAGTCTTCCACTAAGGTTTCCTGGGCACCTTAAGTGACCAGAGTATTTACCTACGGTGCTGGACACTTGTTATAGTATCCATATAGTACCCGTAGTCACCAAAATATAATCTTTGGAAATATTCTTCCATCAGTGATCCGGCCAAAGGATCAAGGAATCCAAACAAGGACAGCATTCACCGAAAGATTTTTCAGCCAGCCGCACGCCCAATAGCGGATTAAACTAATCTAAATTTTATGTAATTATAACTTATACATAACAATAAAAATAAAGAATTTGTAATTGTAAACTAAAAGTTTTGGATCGTCTTTTAGTCTGACCCTGGACACCGCTGACGCCTACCTCAGCTCAATACCAAAACAATCGTTACAAAATAATTTTATATGAACTTCTATATAAATTTTATACAAAAAAAGTATAAAAGAGATTTATGCAGTGATACTATAAAATTTAAACCAAAATAGTTTAAATTGTTTAAATACTTTATGTGCACACATTTTATACAAACAACACGGTTTGTATAAATTTAATACCAAATTTTGTGTGGATCTGTATTCATTCCAATTTGGTTTGAATCTTAAACCCAAACTATTTGCTGTTTGCAAGAAAAATTTTCTTTATACTTCAGTGTAGGGTATTTAATGCCCAAACATAGGCATTAGTAACACTCTTACTAGTTTTTTTTTTTTAATATCAGAATTAACGGCAGCTGTTCTATGTTTTGTCTTATACTTAATCACATAAAATGAATTGCATTTTAAGCTGCAACTTTTTTTCCAAAGTACAAAAAGTGGAAAAAATCGCTGACAAAGACTTTGCTATATTATGCTAAAAATTGCACAAAATGCTGTAAGTACAAAAAGTTCCTGCAGCAACAACAACAGCAACAACAACTAAAAGCAAAAGAAATTTTAGCAAAATCAGTGTGCAATCAGCACTCAATAGCAGACATTTTAGACACACAGTCAATAACACGGTGCTACTACCACCATAAGATCTAAGTAAAAAGCCCCCAGACAAAATACACCGTCGTCGTTACTTTTACTGCTGCTGCTGCTGCTGCTGCTGTTGCTGCTATAGTTTTCTAATTATATTTTGCACTCATAAAAACTGAAGGGGCTTATACTTAAAAGGAATCGCGCATCTTTAAACTTGATAACACTTGAAACTATATATGTACATGAAACGAAACGATCGGCTACTGTCCTTTGTGCTTAGCGTTTGTAGTTGGTTATATGCTCTTGGTGAGAAGGTACTTTCGTTGGCTTTTGGCTTCTTTTTTGCAATTTTTGTGGTCATAAAATCAGAACATCATTGTCATGATTGCAGCGTTATTACATGAAGTTGCATCGTAAAGTTTTCCTTTACTACTTGTATTATGAAATAAAATGGATTTTTTTTTTTTTTTTTTTTTTTTGTTCGTTGCATAAGTATGTTCCATAAGTATGGTCTTTTGGATATTAAATTTAGAAAAAAAGTACAAAATAAATGAGATTTTTTATTTTTTGTATGAAAAACCGATCCCCCCTCAAGAGCAAATCCTGTGAACGGTGCTGTTCTCAGCTATTATTCACTTTGTTGAGCGGCGTGAAGTCTAATAAAATTAACCATAAATTTTATGACTACTTTTTATGACTACAAAATAGTCGGTTTAATTAAAAATGAAATAGGTTTTCTAAAAACTCACTTATCACGACACATCTTCAACAAACATGACCTGTCACGGCGCACAATGGGAGATTGTGGCCATAAATAGGTAAAATTTGAAAGTGATATCTATTTAAAAAATGTTTACGCCAATCGTCAGATAATACTTAGGGACGGAAAAAAAACTATGAAAGTTTAAAATTTTGTTTTGGTTTAGCAACACAGTGAGCCAAAAGTTGGACTTTAAACAGAAAAAATGCTCTACAGAACTTTTAAAATTTGAATTAAAGTGATTTTTAAAATATTTAAAAAAAAATGGTAAAAATGGAAAAATTTCAAACTTTGACATTAAAAAAAAAAAAATACTGGTAAGGGGTATATTTCCTCCTTTTAATCCCCCTTGGGATTCACACTTTCTTAAAATAAGCCAAGAGCATATTGAAGGCTATACAAAAAACATTATATTTGGTATAATATGCCCACTTCTGTGCAAAAAGTTTTAATTCACGGAAGCGAAATCATACAAGCACTTCAAATACCAATTGGTAGTCTTTCCGAAGAAGCTCAGGAAGCATCAAACAAAGTTTTTAAAAGCGCTAGGATACACAACAGCAGATTGTGCTCTAGAGTAGCAAACAACGAAGACGTTTTGCATTACATGCTGACCTCTGCTGATCCGAGTAAAAAGTGATAAAAAATATAAAGAGTTATCACCAGAAGCTCAAGAGCTGTTGCAATTAAATGAAAAAACTGATTAAAATAAATTTAAAACAATGAAATAACTTAATATTTTCCTTTTTCTATTATTGTATACATTAGTTTCGACTTGATTGTGTCCTCCTTTTTTGATTTGATCGCCAATTTGAGCCAAAAGAATTGCAATGAAAAATTTTCTAGTGCGGACTTTTTTTTGTGATAGTTCTTATGAAAATAATAAATAAAATGTTTAAAGGGCATGACAACGCCTACTTTTTTAGTGGACATTATTTGTCATAATATCTTTAACAAATTTGCTAAACATCAACTACATTAAAGAGTTTCGGTGATATGATTAGTCAATTTTTTGGGAGGCGTGGCACCGCCTACTTTTTTAGTATATAGCTTAGCCTTTTTTTGTACTAGCATAATATAAAAACTTCTCTAAAATCGGTTACTTAGTTTCCGAATTAATAAGGGACAAATACACAAACAAACAAAATCTAGTTTTTATAAAGTAGATTTTCGTTTATTCCTCATCACTTGAAAACTATAAAAGATAGCGCAAAATTTTTAACATTTTTGAAATAAGCGGGGTCAAGTTATTGAAAATTGATACCCATTTTGAAAAAAAATTCGGACCATGCCCCAACTTATATGGGATGTAGGCGTGTCCGTCGGCGGATTTTGTTCATATTCACAGATTTTTATTATTTTAATGTAAGAAATATCTGCACCAAATTTCAATAGCCTAGCTCTATTATTACTATATATGACCGCCGTTCCAAACAAACCCTCCCATTATGCGGCGCACAGTGGCGACATCTGTCATTTCTCGTTGCGAAAATCATAACTTCTGAACGAATTGGGATATCTCTATAATTTTTTTTGCTATGGACAGAAAAATAATACAGATCTTACTGTACAAAATTTGATTATGATATAACTTAGGGATTATGCGGCGTGCCTTAACCCGTTTTAAATCGAACGTCGTAGAACATCAAATTTTTTTACGGACTCTGTTTACTTATCATTCAAGTAACGAATACAAAAATTTTCGCTCGTGACTCCTCAACTAAATTTTGTGATAGCCCCTTTTCCAATTGGGCCATTTTCCCATACAAAAAAAATTTAACTTTTTTTAACTACAATAAACAAAAATCAAACTAATCATATTCGATGTGTTTTGCGATGTTTAACGCGAATCCGACCTCAGAATTGCTTTATCGTAAATAGTTTTTGAGATATTTTAACCTTAAAACCAAACAAAAAATAATTTTTTGGCATTTTTTGAAGCTATGTAACTATGTAACATATCATTTATTCGTTAAATCTGGTTAAAATACTTAGAAGCCCCAATTTTTTTCTTTAAAACCTAATTTAAATTATGTTTATATCTTCATGCTTTTAAGAGATATCGTAGACCGAAATATTGTCGAAACGGTTTTTTTGCACTTTTGTGCCTTTTTAGGTTAGGATATCTTTGAGGAAAAAAAGGAAACCAACATAATTTAAATTATGTTTTAAAGGCAAAAGTCAAGACTTTGAAGTATTTTACCAGATTTAACGAAATTAAAATTTCTTTCACATGTAAAAAGTACTTTATGAGACTTGTGTCTTACGGTACTACCAATAAAAATGAAATTGAAAATTGAAATTGAAATTGACACCCCGAGTGAAAATTGAAAAAAAAAAAACAGATTTTCAGTGTATATTAGACATTAAACTGAGCAAAACAATTCAATGAAATTTGGTGCTCTGCTTAGTTCGTTAAAGTTAGCTCGTGGAATTGAAAACAAACTAGATCAGTCAACGAACACGCCTACCACCCATACAAAAAATATATTCAAAATGCAACTTTAGGAGTATTTTTTACGACAATGCAACTGAAATACACACAAATACTATGAATTGCAAACGCAAGATCTGAGCAAAAACTGGGTGTAATCGAACAAGAGGGCGTGGCACCTCCCATATAAGTAAAAGTTTTAAAATGCTTTACAGAAAGAGTTTTTTGCGACAATCCAACTAAATTTCACACAAATAAGTACTAAAGACTATAATTGCACGCTCTGACTCAAAACTCAGACAAGAAGATGTGGCACCTCCGATATAAGAAAAAATTTCCAAAATGCTTTACTGAAAGCGTTTTTTGAGATAATCCAACAGAATTTCATTCAGACACTATGAACTAAAAATGCAAGCTCTGAGCAAAAGCTACTTAAACTTGGACAAAAGGGCGTGGCACCTCCCATGTAAACAAAATTTTCGAAATACTGCAGTGTGAGTTATTTAATGTTTGGCCAGGCCAAAGGTTACACCCTTACTACTCACTTTAAAGGTAAGTAAAAGAATGATTTAAGGAAAATTATTTTTTGTATACCCTAGTGAAATTTTTCGTAGATTAGCTTCGTCGAACATTTTAACCCATAATGACCAAGTTTTTAATAACAGGTGTCAAAAAGACCCATCAAAATAGGACCAAACGGCTTAAGATGACTAAAAAAAATTATGTACACAAAATTGTACTAAGAAACACTAAAACTCGTTTTCATTAAGTCAGTCCTTTTTAGCGGGAAAAATTGGGCAAGCAGTTTTTATTAGTTAAAAACTATAATTTCGAATAAATTAAGATTTGATAAAAAATTTTAACATCTTGAATTTTCAATAAATTTTGGTGAACATGAGTTACTTTTATTGCAAATTGTATATTCTCTATAAATAATTTAAAATATATATCCATCACATTTCAAAAACGATGTTAAAAAACGAAAAATAAATTTTCATATACTAACTTTCCTCCAAAATATCTCTACATATAGAAATAAACATATAGTATACATATATTATCAATTAATTTTGTATATAATTGTTGCTACAACTCTCCAAAGATTAATATGAAACAATTTCTTGTCCAGCACGTAATTGATAAGTCATAATTCAATTAACTATCAATAGCCAAAAAATCATATATAAAATAATTGGCAGCAGCTAAATCAAAAAACTTAAGACACGAACCTGTGAGTATGCGCGCTCTACAACATTTCAACATTCAATTGACAAATCGTACACACAAATCTATGTATGCTATGTGTGTTACTAAAACAACCTGTTGCACTAGCTCATTAAATTTAAATTAAAAAAAAAAAAACTTTACATACATTTAAAATGAAATTTAAAACTTTAAGCACCGAAAGAAAAATCCAAACACTGAGCGACACATTTGCGTGGGAACTTAAATGTTCGCTGGCTGGCTGGCAAACTCTACATGTAAATGCCAGACTGTCTGACTGACAAAAGCGGCACCAATAGCAACAGTGTCAGCAATGTGTTGCAAGACATTTTAATTTATTTCAGCGGCGCAAAATATTGATAGCTTTGTAAGTCAGTCAGTTTCAGTTTTATTTCTCATATTTGCACTAGAATTTTAAGTATTAACTATTTTTCGTAAATAAATCGAATTTGTTAATTCCATTTAATTTTCTTGACAATTTTTCAGTTATTAACCAACACACAATGCCACCAGCGCTACCCATCTTCGGTGATCCATTTACGGAAATTGCGCTTGATCTAGTCTTTCCCAAGGGTAATCCAACATTTCTTTTGAATGGCAAACGCTTGCAGCTGCTGCAGCCACTCGATCGGGATGAGGAAAATTTGAGTCATATTGTTTTCCAGGTGAGTAAATGAGCTGTAGTTTAAGTCATTTATAGGCCGCGTACAAAATATATATACATATTTTTTTTTTTTTTTAATTAAGTAATTTTTATGACAATTTACTGCTTTGATGTGCAGGGCGTGCATAATTTCAACTATGCAATATGAATGGCAATAAAATTACTTTGCTTTAGCCGCTGTTGACGTGGTCAACAATACAAAGCAGCAGAAGCAGGAGTAGCAACATAACAGCAAAAGCATCCCACTTGCCAGAATTGTGCTAAATGGAATACCATAACAACAGCAACTTGCTGCAGTGGGATGCTGCATCAAAGTGTTGCCTGCAATAAAAGCGCGCACTATTAAAGTTGGCTAATGAACGCTGCGCTGCGATTCTTCGTTGTGCTGCATCACTAATTAGAAGTCAAGTTGAGTGCTTCTTTAACCACAGGCTAGAAATTATGCATTGTAAAAACACAAAAAAATCAAGTAATAAAATTAAAGGCTTCTTTAACATGTGACTCCATTTGTTATCGGCTTTTTGTTTCTTAAAGGTTTCTACGGTAATTTTTTAGTTGTTAAGTGCGCAGTATAAAACCCATATTTTTTTGGAAATAGTATCTAACCTTGCACTCAAAAAATGTTGATAAAGTCGAAAAATGTTGAAAAAGTCCAAAATTGTTGATCTATATATAAATAGGCAAACGAAATCGGTTAGGTCCCTGTTTCTATACCTAAATCTTAACCGATTTGCTTGATTTTTTTTTTTGTTGGAAAGGTTGTGAAGAGGAGCAGTGCATATTACTATATTTTTTTTTAAAGTGGGCGGTGCCACGCCCCTAAATGGAAAAAACGCTCTCACAGCTAAACCGCTGCGTCGATTTTAACGAAATTTGGTATGAAGATAGGGTTAGCACTAAGGAACGATTATATGTGCATTATGTTTTTCAGTGGGAGGTGCCACGCCCCTAAATGGGAAAAACGCTCTCACGGCTAAGCCGCTGCATCAGTTTCAACGAAATTTGGTATGGAGCTTGGATTGGCACTTAGGAACGATAACATGACCATTATCTTTTCAGTGGGCAGTGCTACGCCCCTAAATGAAAAAAACGCTCTCACGGCTAAGCCGCTGCATCGGTTTCAACGAAATTTGGTATGGAGCTTGGATTGGCACTTAGGAACGATAACATGACCATTATCTTATCAGTGGGCAGTGCCACGCCCCTAAATGAAAAAAACGCTCTCAAGGCGAAAATACTGCATACGATTTTTATGAAATTTGGTATAGATATAGAGTTGGCACTATATAGCACGATAGCATGATTGATTTATATGAATTTTGGTATAGAAAGATATCAAAAACTGTTTGCTCTTTAGTAGGAGCTACACGCCTCTAAATGGAAAGTACGATATTGCAACTTAGCTGTTGCACCGATGCAAATAGCCCAAATCCTAAGGAAGAATATTAAAAGCTTTTTGTGTTTTATCGGCTAAGGAAGGGTATAAAAACTTTTTCCTTTATTTTATGGTCAAATCGAAATGGTCGAATTTCGGCCACAAGGCGAACTCTAGTATACTTAGTTATAGAAAAATGTTGATTTGTCAAAAATTAAGAGAAGTCCGAACAATGCACGGCGTGCCTGAACCAATTAAAATGACATGAAAAATCACTCTTCTGATTTTTGTGCGAGTCGATTCGAATGATCATAGACAACATGTAAGCCAAAATTTAGCAACATCGGTAGGGCCGTTTTCGAAAAAAATTGATTTGAAGTTGAAATGCAAAATAAGAGCTATTTTATTTTAACAATATTTGTATTAAACTTACCTTTTTTTAATATAAATACAATAATGCATCATATGTATGTGGATTAATAAAAAATTGTTTTCAATTTAATGAAAAAAAAAAAAAAAATATAAAAAATTGTTATCCATTCAAAAATATTATTTTAAGATTTATAGATTAATCCCGCTTAATTAAAAAACATAGTTTGACGCAACTTCGTATTTGGCCCATGTACTCTTAAAATCTACATGCACAGCTTCGATGGCTTGCTCCCTGTAAAATTCAAGTCCTTTACTTATGTTATCACAAAATTTTGCAACGTGGAAAAACACACAATATATTTTTGGAGTAATAGAAATATTGAAGTCGCAATAAGTTTCTTTGAATTCAGCAATATATCTTTTATATTCTGGGCTTAATTTTAAAGAAAAGTATGCTTCAACAACATTTTAGTAAAGAAACAATGTTGTCAGCTATCAAGAAATTATTAGCCGAGGGAATTTTATGTCAATCATCGAGATGACGCCAGATGTTGCATTTCAACTTTAAATCAATTTGTTTCGAAAACGGCCCTACCGATGTTGCTAAATTTTGGTTTACATGTGGTCTATGATCATTCGAATCGACTCGCACAAAAATCAGAAGAATGATTTTTCATGTCATTTAAATTGGTTCAGGCACGCCGTCACATATGAATATGATTTGATTTCAGGATATGGCACTGTAAAAATGTTAACCCAATTTAAGGTTCTTAGTTGATAAGGAAGCAGTATTTTTGTATATTTTTATTTTGGTCTCCTAGGTATAAACACTAAGTATAAAAAATTTAATTAATGTGGATAAAGTAGAAAAAGGTTGAATCAGCCAAAATACATTGTTATAATGTAGAAAAAAGGTTGAAATAGTCAAAAAAAAATTTTTGAGAAACAGTGGCAATGCATAGATAGACCATACAATCAGAAAAGACGCCAGAGAAGTTTTGTAGAGTTTGATGGAACTCACAGGTGCTGAAAATAGTAGCGCGTTCAAGGATTTTTCAAACATTTGAACGCTCTGATACAATGGGGGTTATCGTGAACCAAGATTCCCGGGGAATTTTCTTAAACTGCAATAGAGAATGTACGGCAGTCTGAGAAAATTCCCCGGGAATATTTATTCACGATAACCCCCAATAATTAACAGCGAGATCAGCAAACATAATAGTACAAGATGGGTGTAAGTAATGTCATAGTGTGAATATGCTATAATTCTTACAAATAACGCCAAATTTCATCAAGCTTTGACATTAATGTTGTAGACAGACTTTCTATATGCCGTATTTTATTTTTTGTCGTGCAACTCATGGTCTATAAGATATTCTTTAAAAACCGTCAAGGTTTCGAAAGTACTAACTTTTATGATATGTACAAATCGGTGTGTCATACGATAAAAAGTAATAGGACCAAATATGTGGGGAATCACTAGGTCTACAAATGTATGACTTAAAATGCTTAGAATTCTGCGAAGAATTGATGTAAACGTTTTCAGAATTTTTGGAATTTTTTTTAAAAATTGATTTTTGTAACCGAATATTATCTATATAACCCCCAAAAAAATAAAAAAATTTTAAACGCCAAAATTTTTTTAATAACATAATCTTTATATTTAAAGCACTCTTGAGTATTTAGCCCTATGCTCCTCCTAGGAGTTAAAAGAGAATACATACTAGGTGTACAAATATGAAACCGGTAATTTTTATTTAAAAAAAACACGTTTATTTTGCGAAAATGGTTCCAAATTTAATCTTCAAAGTACTTCCCCTCGCTAGCTACACATCTTCCCCATCTTTCAGGCAATTTATGGATTCCTCGCCAAAAAAATTTTTCGTTTTTTGAGGCTATCCATTCATCGAGCCATTTTTGCACTTCCTCGTAAGAATTGAAGTGCGAATCGTTGAGTGCGTGTCCCATCGATGAAAACAAATAGTAATCGGACGGCGCCAGGTCCGTTGAGTACAGCGGGTGGGGCAGGGGCTCCCAGTTGTACGATTCTACCAAGTTTTGATTGACCGCTGCTCGATGTGGCGATGCGTTGTCATCTTGGAATACAATTTTGTCATGGCGAAGTTGAAATTCGGGCCTCTTCTGACGTATAGCACGGTTCAAAGCGATCAATTGTTGATGGTAGCGTGCACCAGTAACTGTTTCACCTGGTTTTAGTAGCTCATACCAAATAACACCACGCTGATTCCAGAAAATACACAGCATTGTCTTTCGGCCGAAGCGATTTGGTCTTGGCGTTGATTTGGGTCGTTGGCCGGGGCTCAAATATGATTTTTTTCGTTTGGGATTGTTGAAATAAATCCACTTTTCATCGCCAGTGATGATTCGATGCGATTCAAAAGCGTTTTTCTTTAAATGGAAACAGAAAATCAATGCTTCCGGCAAATGAGAGTTTTCAGGCACAAAATTCGACATCTTTACGAGCGGAAAAAATGCGTTGTTGTATGAAACTTGACAAATTGTGAACTGAATATTGTTGACAGATGACAGAATGAACAATTAAGACATTTGGTACGGTTCGGAAGCTCATACATATACGGCTATCGACCTCTAGATGTCATTACCGGTTTCATATTCGTACACCTAGTACATACACTCTTGGGTATCCGTTTTCTAATGAAAAAAAAAAATGTTATGACCAAAAAGCATGTTTTTTAGCCAAAATAAACCTTCAGTATAATCAAAAGTGCTCCATGGGTTTTTTCTCGGAATGAAAAAAAAAATTATGCAGTTATCGTTTTTAAGTGTCCCTCTTACTTTTGTGTCGGTTTCTGGATGAATCTAAATTTCGACCCTGTCTAATGCTCCTACAATTTATTTTATTTAATTCTAAAAAATATTTCCTCTAAAATATCGGTAAAAGACCAAAAAATATCGGAAATCATCTTAAATGTCGATTATAATCCAAAAGTATCGAAAAGAATCTAAAAACTAAAAGTCCAAATATATCGAAAAATGTTGAAATACATCGAAGAAGTCGGTAAAAGTTCAAAAAATCAAAAATCAAAAAACTTCTTAATATCGGTTAAAGTCTACAAGTATCGAAAAATATCTGAAATATCCGCAAAAGTCTGAAAGCATCGCAAAACATCTAAAATATCGAAAAAAATTCAAGAGGATTGAAAAATATTGAAATTCATCGAAGAAATCGGTAAAAAGCCTCAAGTATCGAAAAACATTTATTGATAAAAGTCCAAAAGTATCGTAAAATTCCAAAAATATCGAAATATGTAAAAAATATCGGTAAAATTACAAGTGTCGAAAAACATTGGAAAACATTTCAGGTGTCCCAGGAAACTATCAATTTAAGATATTTTCCTCTAACATGCCTAGATATTCTTCGTTTTCACTATGAAGCCTTCAGGTGACTTTCGGGAGTCCCAGAAAACTTTCAATTAAGGTTTGTTGGTACTCCGCATACGCTTTTCTTCTAGTTTACTTAAATATTCTTCGTTTTAACTATGAAGTCTTAGGGTGAGCTTCGGGTCTACCAGAAAACTTGTTGATAGTCCGTCATATGAAGCCTTCAGATGACCTTCGGGAACCTTTAGGTTTACCAGAAAACTATAAGTTAAGGCTAAGCGCTAGTATACCATAGATTTATTTCCTCTAGTGTACCTAGATATTCTTCGGGAATCTTTGGGTTTGCCAGAAAACTATAAGTTAAGACTAGGTGATAGTCCACTATAGATGTTTTTTCTTTAGTATGTCTAGATACTCTTCGTTTTGACTGTGAAGCCATCGCGTGACCTTCGCAAACCTTCATGTGTAGCACAAAAACCTTTCCATACATGAGATACACTCAGTGTAGCTCAATTGGCTAAATAGTTTCTGAGTGACAATGCTTCAAACACGCACACACAATCATTTTCCGTTAAAAACTTCCAACTTCTTTTTCGCCCCCTTAAAGGAAGATTTTAGAAATAAAGACTATTTTATATTCTTCCTAGGTTCTAAAGTTATCTTCATACCAAATTTCATCTATGTCCGTTCAGTTGTTTAGGCGTGAAAAGGTAACAGACAGACAGAGTTACTTTCGCATTTATAATATTAGTAAGTATGGATGTTCACAACATTTTAAATTATGTTATCCCCTAAACTATAAGTCGCATGAAAATATTTCTTACTTATTTTTGTAGACAATTTCCTGTGCAGCAAAATTTGAGACCAAGATTTTTCTGTAGAAGGAACGAAATATTTTAAAAAAACTGATTCTAGCGACCTGAATAACTTTTTATGCGCACAATGAACGGCAATGAACTTTTCGCACATTATTTATCATACATAAATAAAGACAATTCCGGTGAAAAAAATTAACTAAGAATTATTTCCCAGAAAACTTCTAATTTTCCTGGGCTATATTATAAGTATTTACATAAAATATTTAATTATTACATTCATAAAAACTAATGTATATGCATATTTAATAAATTTCACCACTATCTTTTATTTAAGGTATCCTGCACCATACGCTCCTCGCAAAAGAAACGCAACATTCCTATCATTGTGCGCGTCTCTGATGTCAATGATAATGCACCACGTTTTATGAACACACCCTATGAGGTCACCGTACCTGAGGTAAGTAACTGCAACAATAAACGCACACATAACTAGATATATAAAATCAAACAATGACAATCAAACAAACGGTTCTGTAGGTACACGGAAAAAAATTAATGAAACTTAAAACCAAAAATTTCATATAAAAATTGTCTGTGTCCCACTGTTTGCCACAAAACTTGAAATTTTTTATCTACGTTTATACCTTATGTCACCACATTCTTATCGCCAATTGGTGGTGTCTATGTATGCATGTATTTGTGTGTGTGTGTGTGTTGCACTCATAAATAACAATTAAAATTTCGTCGTCATTAAGTCAATGTTGCGCGCCTACAATAGTGGGTGGCTATTGTCCACCAGAGTAGTTTTGTTGATTGGTTGTTTGGTTAGTTGGTTGGTTGGTTTATTTACTCTTGCGCACTGTGTGTTTGTTGATTTGGTTTGATTTGCGCTTAGTTGGTATTGCCTTGCGGTCAAAAGCAGCGCTTGGCTCCTACCTAATTTTTGCACTTTGTTGTCATCGCCCACGTTGCGTCGTATTTTTTTCTCAAGTTGCTGTTTAGATTTTTTTTTTTAATGTTGCTGTCGGTTTTTCTTTAAAACAACAAAAACAAAATCAAGAAAACCACTTAACCTGTGTTGGCCAACATTTAAACGCGCCGTTAAAGGCCGACATATTATCTCTGGGTAAATATCGCTGCTAAAATAAAACAAAAAAACACAAAAAATTGTTTCACGTCAATGTGATACGTGTTTTCGTATGTTAGTTTTGTTTTTATTTAATACTTATGTTGGTTTGATTTATGTGGGAATGGCTGATTTAATCTCATTAATAAAAATACTTTAACCCATGCATATGCTATAACTTTACTAATTTCTTAAAAGTACTCAAACAAGTAATAATAATGCGAAATATCCTTGGATTAGTATTTGTTTCAATTAAAACACTTCAAATCAAAACAAAAGACTTAAGCTACGAACTTGTTTTTTTGCTTCCTAAGATTTATTACTTACTGATTGATTGAAATCTTAGAAAATCAACTTTCCTGTTATAGAGCAGGCCCTTTCTTAGGCAGAATAATAGCGGCAAAATCAACTGCGTCAGTTTTTCCACAATTTAATTAAACTAATAACTTTATTGCCTCTGTAAACTGCGTGCGCAACTCTGTTTTTTCTGCTTCTCTATTTATTATTGCACGTTAAACAAAAGACGAGACAAAATGGTGCACAGCCGCACTTGTGCATAATTGCTAATTAAGTAACTCATTACGAAGCACATCAATAATTGTCAGCTTCCGCATTTTTCAACTGTGGCATCGACATCGTCCGTCAGCGCTTTCATAAACCAGAAACCGTTTTAATTGCAATTGTAAAAAAACCTTTGCACAAGTATTGCTGCTGCAGTTGTTGGTGTTGTTGCTAGCGCAATGCACCAAGCAACAATGCAACGCAGTCATCAATCAGCATTTGTGTGCCACAATTTGATGGACTTCGGTTTCACATTCTGGTTTGACAAATGGCGTAATAAGCGATAAAAACATTTTCCATTAACTTATTTTAATGGTTAAAAGCAAAAAAAAAAAAATTAAATGAAAATAAATTGGCAGAAGAACGATAACATGTTGTTAGCTACTTCAAGACCTTACTTATAATAAAACAAAGTCTAAGAAGGTAGCGGCTGAGAATTTATTTAAAAGAAAGAGGAAAGGTTTATACTGTTGGAAGTTAGAAATGAGTAATGATTTGAGAATACCAATTTCGAAGCTAAGAATTTAAACCTTTAAAGTTAAAAATAAAAAAATTAAAAATTAAAAATTAAAAACTAAAAAGTAAAAATTAAAAATTAAAAGTTGGCAAATAGAAAATTGTAAACTTAAGACTGAAAATTGAAAATTAAAAATTTAGAAACTAAAAATTAAAACTTGAAAACTAAAAATTAAAAACTACAAATCAAAAAATAAAAAACCAAAAATTAAAAATTTCGTTACTTTGCTGTCAACGAGCATGGATCAGATAACTTATTGGGACAAGTTTAATGTGCAGTGAATAATAATATAACAAATGCCAAAAAGTAAAAAATATTCGGCAGAAAAACTAAGTCACAAATTTGAAGAAAGACATGAAATATTTAACTCCAAAACCGACACATTTACGGAAGTATCGCTTATCAATCAACGAATTTCTCTTTTCAACTCTTGCTTCCTTTGCGGTCAGCCAGCAGCAACAACATTGCTCAGTGGCGCATCTGTTGCTGTGCAATGCAGATAACAACAACTTATCCAAAGTGACAGCTTAACTCAGTAACACATACACACAAGACAGCGGCAGTAACAGCACAAATAAAATAATTACTGCCTGTCAATACATTTGTTTCATCGTCAACATTGGCATATTGACAGCAAAGACTTAGCAGCAGCAGCAATATGTTGCACCAACCAAATACCACTTCAAATGTGATCTGTAAATATCCGGCGATAAGTGGTTGCTGCCACAAATAGTTGCATTAATAAAAATATTATGTCATTTAAAGCCTGAATTAAGTGAAAAACTTTTAGCAAGTGATCAATCACATAAAAAGAGAAAAACGTAAGCAATTAAATGAAAAAAGGCAAAGAATACAACTTTTTTTCTCCCTAAGTTTTGACATTACAGCAATTTGGCATACAGTCAATTAGCCGACCATTTAAGTTAAAATCCTTTAACAGTAGAAATAAAAAGTGCAATCGTCGACAAAAAGCGCAATAATTAACATACCACTAAAAAAAGTCACATCGGTCTGAAAATGCAGTCATTGGCGACATTTCCATTTTGCCTTTGCCTAAGTAGGTCGTTGCTGTTGGTATTGCACTGCGTTTTTTATTTGATGTTGCCTTATTGGTGTTTGCCAACAATGTTGTCAACATGTTGCAAATGCACTGCAATCAATTAAAGCATACCATTGCAAGTGATGCTACTTTTTCTGTTGATGAATTATCTTTGTTGTTGCTGATTTTAATTGCTCCGCTTGAATTTTGTCTTAGTCTTTTTCAGTCTTCAACATTTCTGTGTCTACCTGTCTGTTGTTGACAACTTAGAAGCTTTCATTTAGTTTTGTCATGATTTATATTGGTGAAAGGGTACCACAAGCAACATTTCGCTATTGGGAGTGGTTTTGCCAACGTTTGCGGTTGGCTTGTTAGAATGTCACAGCTTAATTATAACCTTTAAAGATTTTTCTCTGAAGAATACCAATTCTTAGTATTTTGCAAGCTGTTTCCTTTTTAAAGAAATTGTTGTCGTTGCCTTAGAATTGCACAAGTGCAGACAAATAACACTTATTAGGAAAATGGGTAGTATCACGCCCTTCAATAAAATTCGACACGTCTCAAAATCGTTCTGACGCTGAGGAATGAAATTTGGCACATACGTAAAAATGATTGAGCTTAATAACATTCATTAGAAATGTGGGCGGTGCCACACTTCAAGAAAAAAATCGATCTATTGAGAGGAAGAAAGTTGGCGGGGCCGCGTTTTCCTCCTTCAAATCATCACTTCGTATAACACGCGTATTATTATACAATACCACATTTTTATTTATATCTTCTCTTCTTATACGAGCTAAAATTGTATGTTTGTTTGTTTCTTTGTAGTTATTTCTGTGCCAAATATTTTTCTCGAACATGGCTACAGCGATTTTAATGAAACTTGGAATAGTGTTAGATATTAGCATACAATGAAGAATGAGCTAGGCTTGAACTTTTCCTTATCAAAATATCCTTTCGGATTTTTCTAATAGGACACTTATTTTCCGAGTGACGATCCTTTGCAAATAAGATATTTCAGCCCACATACAAAAGACGAAATATTTTGGGTGCGTGGCATAACCCATTTATTCATCTTAGGGCATTCTATTTCACCCAAAAAAATTTTTGAGTGTTTGATATTTTACTATACCATTATATACTTTCCGAGTTTTTTCTTGTTATTATTCTCATCGGTTTATTTATCATTTTGAAAGCGTGAATAGCTATGAATAAAAACATCGACTAAAATAATAAGATCAGATTGTTGACCGAGCAGGGATCGGTTTCCAGGTACTATGTATATACAAGAGTAACTAATTATTTCTGAATTACATGTGAAATGTAATTGATTTTATTATAATTAATTAAAATAATAATTTATTGTCGTAATTAAGTAGTTAGCTAAGAAAGATAACCATAAATTTAATTAAGGGTAAAATCCTTACCACACCAAAAAAAGAACGCAAACGGCAACACTGCGCAACATCTGTTTTTACACGCAGCTATCGCTCAATTCGGAAGATGTCAAAGAAACATAACATAAATGGAGACACACTGCAGTGGATCGGGTCAGTCTTTGCGTGGCCGGCGACCAGTGAACAACAGCAGCAGCAGGAAGCAGAAGAAGCAGACAAGGCGGTACGCAGCAAGGAAACAAGGCATTTGATGAGTAAAAGTAGTTGTAGTAGTGGGGCGTAGAGACCGCGGCACTAAACATACGTAGCCCGATAATAAATCAGTTGCCTGTGATTAGTATAAGGGTGAGGGCGTCAAACAAACGAGTAGCCCGATAATACGACAGTTACTCGTAGGTGTGATCTAGTCTCAAATAGAGTCGGGTATGTAATCAGAAGAGTAGTAAGCGGAATAAGAGGTATTTAGTCGGGTATAGGAGATCATTTTACACAATAGCGTGAGCGTAGTATAAGGGAATAGTGCTCGGTGGCGGAAAGAGAACCACCACATTAAACGTGGGTGGTCCAATAATAAATCAGGTCGCAGGTGTGCTCTCTTTCATTCTCTGAAGTACAGCTACTCACGGCTATAGAGCTCGCGTTCAAGAGAATACCATTGCGTTAAGTGTGAGCAGCCCGACATTATATCAGTTACTCACGACTAAAGAGTACGCGTTCAAGAAAATGCCATTACGTTAGGTGTGAGCAGCCCGATACTACACACAAAAAATAGAACATCAAAAAATTCATTGAATTTGAGCCGAGAACAGAATTCATTGACTATATGAATCATTTTATTGAAATTTTAGAACTTTTCATAAAATATAAGAACGAAATTCGTAAATTTTTTTTTTATTTTTCTAAATAAAAAAATTTACGAATTTCGTTCTTATACTTTATGAAAAGTTCTAAAATTTCAATAAAATGATTCATACAGTCAATGAATTCTGTTCTCGGCTCAAATTCAATGAATTTTTCATTAATATTATGTTGTTTTTTTTTTTTGTGTGTATATCAGCTACTCACGACTATAGAAGTCGCGTTTAAAAGAATACATTCAGTATTTATGCAGAGGCAGCTTACTACTACTAAACTCAACTAGGCCACGGCTAGAGGCAGTGACGCACAGAAGCAGAGAGTGGTGGAGAGTAGAGAGAAGTGTTTTATTTATTATATTATTATAAATATATTGAGAAAAATCAAATAAAGAAAAGAAAATTAAGTAAATAAATAGAACTCCAACCCGTGGCTTTGAATTTAACCAAGAGGCCGTCGTTTTCTTTTATAAATTTTTGTAGCCAAACACGTGGCCACCGGCGAGCAAAATCGCTGGCAGAAAGGTTCGTTACACTATGTATTTCTGAAACTCGTTGACGTATAGGAATAAAAAGTTTGTCACATATGTTAAGACCACTTAGCCAAATATATGTAAAGGGCAGATCCTGGAAAAAAACAAAACTATTTGACGCAGCTAAATGAGATTTGGTACACATGTAAACTTTTTGTTTCGTGACATTATTCGAAGTTGTCTGGAGAAATGTTGGCTTCCTACGAAAAAATTGAAGTCCTATAGTTCAAGCAATTATTTGGATTTTTAATTTACCCAAGTGAACTCGCATTACACATCCAAATGTTTGATACACAACAAATCTCAATGCTAAAAAAAACAGAAAACGCTTGGAATTTTCTATTGACGTAACTATGCTCAAGTAAAACGACAGTTGAATTTTCTACAACATTAAATTTCCAATAAAGTTAAGAGATTTTTTTAAGAAAAATTGTTTGTTTATTTTCGACACGTTATTTTTCTTTTTAATCACCAAATATGGTAATGAGCCACATTCATTCATTCATCCAGCCAATTGTTGCTTGCTTCTGTTGCAAGCATCCAAGTTTTTTGCTGTTGTGGCTGCCAACGAAATAATTTCACTTGACGCTACTATTAAATACCTTTCAACAGCACACAACAATTGAAAAATCGTGGCAGTTTGGCTTTACAATGTGGCTGTCAGACAAATTTAATTTAGGAATTTCGGCAGGTGGTAAACTCACAATTTGTTACATAAGGATATAATGAACATTTTGGCATATGTGAAGCAAAGGTTTTTTTATGTTCGTTATTTTTAAAGAAAATTCAATTATATCTACTAGAGGTATATTAAAATCAAATTAAAAACAAAAAAATTACTTTGGCTCAAGTTCGTGTCTTAAGTCTTTTGTTTAAATTAGAAATAAACATTTTCAAACGAGAAAAGGTTTTAAAATTCACACTTTCATAAAAAGTAATTAATATAAAGTGTTTTACAAAAGCAATTGCTTATGTTAATCGAAAATGTAGCAGCGAAATATAAGGGTTGTTGACAGATACTTAATTCTCTCACAGAAAACTACATGCTCGTAAAGTTTGTGTCCCAAGTCTTTTGTTTTTTGTTATCTATTAATTAAATTGTTTTGCTGTTACTGCACCGCTGTACATGTTAGCTTGCTCAAAACAAGTGTATCATGTTGCACTACATGTACATGCTATATACATACATATATAACTTTACTACTAAATACCTTTTTCACATGCTACATACAACATTCCAGCACGTAAAATTACAAGCAAAAATAAAATAAAGTAAAAATAAAACAAAAGTGTTGAGACCCGAGATTATTTTATGCAACAGCAACAACAACAATAATTTTAAAAAAAAATACAACAAAAACAAAAATCAAAAAAAATTTCAACTGTCATAATACAAAAATTATGCAGCCGGGGGCGCTGTTTTGTTGATGCCTGAACGCGGCACTGTTCCACTTGAAGCGCTGTAAATTGCGTTCATTTCAACAACTGCTGTTGCTGCTACAAACCTACAGCAAATCATAAAGTAAGCAAAATTCATGTCTATAGGTTATAAAAACGTGATTGCGCACCACCGAATTTTTTCCATTGCAACTCACAAAAAAATTTTATGGTGGGGGAAATGGCGATGCGTGTTTATATTGTATAGCTGATTATGAGGGAACTTAAAGAGATTCAAAGAGAATAAACTTTAAAAATTAGCAAAATTTTTATTACAAGATACTCTCACAGAATAATGAAGAAAAAATTTTAATAAAAAGTTTTGCTTGTTAGTTGCCTGCCGTGTTGAAAGCGGCCTTGAAAACTATATTTAATATACAGCAAAAATTTTAGTTTTTTTTTGCAAAAATTGGCTTCAAATTTAAATAATTTAAAATGTTTGCTTTGTAAGTGTAACAATAGGAATATAATTTGAAGTAGCTTGTTGAGCTCAGTTTGCATTTTTGCACTATTAAGCAAGCTAAATGTATTTTTTTTATTTCTTAAGCTAGTTTTACGCAGCCATCAATCGAATTTGTTTATTTTAGTAAGCAATCTAATGGATAATAAGTTTATCCTAGTCATTTGTATCCAAAGAGTATCGAATCTGCATTATATTGTAATAAGCGTACATGCTAAGCAAATGTTGCTCATACGTCATGTTGGACAAAACTTACAAAATCTTTATAAAAAGCATATCATTGCGACTTTAATCGTTAGAAGGACTGTGAACAAAATTACTAAATCGGTATTAAGAAAAATTTGACCGAAAAGAAAGGCGCCAAAAGAGGTGGAATAGTAGCAGTAAGCAGATAAATTCGTAAGATTGCCTTCTGAAATGAGAAGAAATGAAAAGTCAGCAAATATTTGGGTAAGATGACTTATGTCTACATACATATACATATATTAATTTACCCCTGAATTCAAAATCAGTTTTTCATACTCGTTCTTAAAGAGTTTTGCTGATCACTTTTATTAGCTAAGATTTACGTTTGTCTGGGCGAGTTATAAAAGTTTTTAATATCCTTAACAATTTTTGTGCTTTAAAACGTGATGCTTCCAATTATGTCAAATAACATATTGTATAAAATTGGATGTGGAAAAAATATATAACATAAAAAGGCCAAAGGGGACGGTCAGCCAGTAGTACGCCATCACAAAGCCTCTACACAGTTCAATTGATTGTTTACTGCACAACGCGGTCGGTCGATCGTGCGCTAAGGTAGCAATTGTTTATTAAGTGTTTAATTACATGATACCGCTAGCTAGCGCACTTACGGACTTGTTGGCGTTATTTTGAGAGTATTCTGTGGCTGTCTTTTTTTACCATTTTGTTATTATTGTTTGGTTTTACTTTGCATACCACAAGCAGTTTCTTGTCTATTTTTTTATTTTTTTTTTTTCGCTTTTCCATTGGCTTCTAACAACAAAGTTGCAACCAATATTTTTTTCACTAACAATTGAGATCAGAATAATAATAACAAGAGAGAACCAAATTTTTTAATAACTGTGCACCGAAAGTAACTTTAAAAAATAGAGTACCTTACAATTAATTTGTACCATTATAGTCCAGTGCTACAAAGTCAACATCCCGAAATGCATCCAAATTATTAAAATTTAATTTAAATAAAGATTGATTTCAAATGTGTGAACTCAACTTAAGGTGTTCATTTATTTGCAATTTAATCAGCGATAATATTTCAAGTGAATATAAAAAATTTTTTTTTATTAATTTTCTTGTTGCTTTTGTTGTTAAGCCGTAAATGTGTTAATAAGTATTTGCTTTGTTACATTTGATAGCGCGGCTATGTTGAAAAATTGCCAGATATATGAGTAGCAAATAACTTGAAATTTATCTGTTTAAATTGTGGAGATAATAATTTAAAAAATAATTAAATTAATTGATATTTTAGAGAAAAAAAAATATATTAACAAGCATTAAATTTAGTTTTTTATGGAAAAAAATTTAATTATACATTTTTGCATTAAAATTGCAGCGTAATGTTTTTCAAGTTCGTGGCTTAAGTCTTTTGATTCAATTAAACGCAAAATGTTGATGCCTGTGAAAAATGTAATTTCACAATAAGTTTGAAATTGAAAAAAAGTAAAACTGCAAATAATGGAAATGGGGGGTCTAAAATGTACCTCTGAGGAATTATAGGGTTAAAACTGATTTTCTGACTTGTTTTACAAAAAAATAAAATTTCTTGGATTACCCTAACGAAGTAGGGCAGCTATATAATCTTACAATATGTTGGATTCCCGGACACAGTAATTTCGTTGGTAATGAAAATGCTGATGAACTTGGTAGGAAAGGGTCTTTAACTGACATAATTTCTGAAACCTATATTATGAAACCACTTGCATTGATAAGAGCCAACATTGACTCTAAATTGTTTTTTGTGGGCTAATTTAAGATGGTCAAACTTAACTACATGTTTTACGTTGAGGGCGATATGGCCGATGTATGACGCTAACAGAACACGTAGAATTATTTCCTTAGATAGGCAAAGTCCCAGAACTTTAATTGGTGTCATTACAGGGCACCTTTTTATAGGCAGACACGCTTCTAGATTGGGCCTTACTGACGTAGAAGATCTTTGTAGAAGTTGTATAGATCCTGACGTCGAAGAGTCCATTTTTCATTTCATTTGTGAATGCCCAGCGTTGGCTAACCGACGTTACAAGGTGTTCGAAAGTCACTTCTTCGACTCTCTTGAAGATATAGCTCAAAAGAGTCCCAAATCCATTTTGGGGTTTATAAAAATTTCTAAATGGTTCACATAGGTTAACAACGAAGTTATATATCGGGTATACAATGGGCCTAATTGCGGCCAAAGTTATGATGGCAACTGCTATCTCCAGCGCTAACCTAACCTAACCTAACCCAACCCTTACGTTTTAGAGAAAATATTTCTATGACAAAGTTTTAGCTAATTGCATGGGGTTTCAGACAACGTATATAATTTATAGAGTTTAAAAGAATTTTGCAAAGTTTTGTACCTTTAAAGTTGATATTTTAGTTTTAAATTTTTTTGGAATTCGGCGGGCATTTTAATATGAAATAGGTCTTATTAATATATCTTTTTATAATATTTTTTGAAATCCTCATTAAATTTGCTTAAATTTGGTAGTACATTTGTCAAACCAACTTATTAATTTGAGGTCGAAAAAATACTATATAACATACGAGTTACTCGCATCCGTTGCGCTGCTTATGATGTGAGCAATACACGCGCTGCTCTTCAAACGCATTGCTCTTGAAAAGTATTTTTAGATCCCTCCACGTCTAAGAGCAATTTTTTGTTAGTCTAGGCCTCCTCTATCAGCTTCGTAACCTTATGCGATACAGTCTGTATAGAGTTTAAAGAACAGTACTTTTAATTACTTTTTAACAGTAACTATTTTATTTGCAAAGCACATTCTCTTTTTGGAAGTATTCCCCATGCTAATAGTGGTCTCAACGTCTTTGAATGCTTTGAAAGTTGTTGATAAATATATTAGAAAGCCAATATTTTTTGGATTTTTAACAGTAGGTGATGCTATTGTGGTATAGTTTTTCAATGTGGTATAGTCGCATATCTCCGTTTTGGGTAAGAACCTGCGAACGTCACTGCTTTTATCCTGTCAGAAAACATGAAAAACCAGGGATGTGTTTCTGTCATGCACTAAACAAATTTTTTCCGATGTCAGTTGAACGAAACGTAAGTCGCGTGTGGTTGATTTTTTTTTCCGGATTTTTTGCAAAAAAATTTTGTTAAGGAAAAGTTACTTTTTGGTAAAGTTTTATTTATGTTCAATAAAGGTAAGTACTAAGTATTGCGAAATAAGTGTTGAACTGTGTAAATTCACAAAGTATTCCAATTTATTTTTAGAATTTTGTAATTTCTACAAATTGGCCAGTGTGGTAAAGTCGGTATTGGCGAATGTGGTATATGAATATTTCCTGTTATTCTTAACATTATTTGATCGCTGTTTATTTTTTTCATAAAAACTATGACTTTGAGAACTAATGTACAATAATTGTTATTAGCCATATTCACGATCTTGTTGCATCGTAGCAAATGCAAATTTGCAAGACTAAATAATTGTGAGCATACACTGTTGGAAATTGCTATTGCAAACGTTTCAGAACAGCTGTTTTTTTGTTTTGCTGTCAAACATTTTTTGAACTTAAAATTTATTTGGTACTTTATTGAGTTAAAAGAAAGTTCTTTGAATGTTTATGCGTTATTGAGAAGAAAATCACAATTTTATTAACTATATCCATAAGTACATATATTTTTATACAATCTTGACAAAATTGTTCTTTTCCTTTTGGCGGCTGCATGAGTTTCTTCTTAATATTTTCTATTTACTCCAGATGTAATACGAAAACGTTGAGTCCTTACCGTTGTACATGCATATATCGATGTCCTAAATGCAAATACTACCTTGAAGTCTTTGTAGATTAAACCGAAACGAAAAAAAAGCAAATTAAATTATATTTGTTTAAATTCAATTTGTGACAAAAACAGTTGTCAAAAAAATTAAAGTCATTAAGCTATTGTACCAATTACAAATGAAAAAATAAAATCAGTCACAATAGACTCTTGGAAATCAATCGTGCAATAGATTTTTGTCTTGCAAATTTGGTCTTGCTTACAAGACTCGTGCTTTTGAAAATTCAATAGAATATGTTTTTGTAATTTCAAATAATTTTGCATTTGCTACGATGCAACAAGATCGTATGAATTTATTTCATACCTTTCAAATTTTATATATGGGTGTATGGTTAAGTATACCACATTACCCTACTTATATTTACCACCATATATACCACATTACCTGCCAACTTTTTGAAAATAGCTTTTTGACTTTTTCAGATTTTGCTCAATAACTTTTTTTAATGAAATTGCACACATTAGACCTATCGTTAAAATTAAAAATTAAAAAACCTTGCTCCCAGGGGCTAGAAAGTTTTCTATTGGTGTAAGTATCAAGCATAAAAATTTTAGTCCCGATCGGAAAATATTTGACCGTGCCGCAAGGCTGTTGAAGGTCGGAAAAACGCTATTTATATTGAAAAATGGGGCTTTAATCGCAAGAATCAGTCCTATCTTTGAAACTATTTGACATAAGTGAATGAGACTTGGTATGTATATGAACAATGCTTGAGTAAATTTCATCCAACAAAAAAATTTGCGATGCCACGCCTCTTCGACCCGAAATTCATGTATCTCTGGAAATGTTGGACTCAGGGGAATGAGATTCGGTACATATGTAATTGGCACTGGGAAAAAAAATTTTTATTAAAAATGAGCGGGGTCACGTCCAATCCTTCTAAAAAAATCAAATTTGTCATATCTTTGAAACTATTTGACACATATGAATAAGATTTGATTTCAGGTAAAGTGAAGCGAACAGGATATGGCACTGTAAAAATGTTAACCCAATTTAAGGTTCTTAGTTGATAAGGAAGCAGTATTTTTGTATATTTTTATTTTGGTCTCCTAGGTATAAACACTAAGTATAAAAAATTTGGTAGGGATCGGAACTTATTTGACCGTGCCTGCAGGCCGTTAAAGGTCGGAAAAACGCTAATTATATGAAAATAAGGAAACGATCAATCCTAACTTTGAAACTATTTGACATAGGAGGATGAGATTTATTGCATATATGAACAATACTTAAGTAAATAGTATCCATTAAAAAATGGGCAGTGCCACGCCCCCTCTACCCTAAATTTGTCGTATCTCTGAAAATATTTGACTCTGGTAAATATCTAATTGGTACTGGGAAAAAAATGTTCAGTAAAAATGGGCGGAGCCACGCCTCCTCATTCTGGATAAGTTAAATTTGTCATATCTCTGAAGCTATTTGACACAGGTTTTCGCATCACTTTATCTAAAATCCAATCTTATTCACCTGTGCCAAATATTTTCAGAGATATGACAAATTTAACTTTATCAGAATGAGGAGGCGAGGCCCCGCCTATTTTTGCTAAAAGAATTTTTCCCAGTACCAATTAGATATGTACCAAACCTCATTTTCCACCTTCAACGGCCTTGCGGCACGGTCAAAAATTTTCCGGTCGGGACCAAAATTTTTATGCTTGATATTTACATCAATAGGAAACTTTCTAGCCCCTGGGAGCAAGGTTTTCTCATTTTAAATTTTTCCCATATATCTTATGATAGGTCTAGCACACATTTTATTGAAATATAGTATGTAGCCAATACTTCAATGATCAGCATAAAAGAATTTGGCTGAATTTGATTTAACAGTTCTCTTGCACTTTTCAAAAAAAGATTACCTATGCCACAATAGCATCAGTTCCACTATCGTCTTTATTGCAATTTTTCTTTAAAAAATTTTTACTACTTTTAAGTGCTCTTTCAAGTGTAAAATATTAAAAGCAAATTTCCAAACATACCATACCTTTCTTGTGATGCCACATTTATGACTTGCAATTTAAAACTTTTACTGCACATATGAATTTTTGTGGCATTCTCTACAGCGCCCATTATCCAAACACCAAAAAGTGTTTTTGATGCTAAGTTCCACTTAAAATTTGGCTTAAGTCTTTACAGCCTTATTGGCGGTGGCGGCGGCAACATTGTAACAGTAGGACAATGCAGCAATTGTGGCACAAAATACATTTTGCGTTTACTTACCGGTGAGTTGACTGCAGAAAAGTTAAGCCGACATATTGCGCATGCGCAATGACGACAAAAAACAAATAAACATCATACATACACAAAAGTTACACAATCGCGGCGGATTTTATTTTCACAAAAAAAATACACGTGAAAAAAAGCAAAAGATTTTTATGAATTATTTATGGACTAAATCCTCTTCAGCATAACGACGACGACACACTACTGCACATGGTGGGTATTCAAATTTAAAGTGGCTATTGTGGTTGTTGTTGCTGCTGCTGCTGTCATTGTTATTGTTATGCCACATCGATCTTGAACGCATTGTCAAAAAAAAAAATCGCTATTACTCCAACAAATGCTGCAGGCGGTTTTGTTTCCCTTTTTTATTTTTTACTTTTTTCTTTTTGGGGACACTTCTGTCTCATAAAAATTTGCAATACCGTTGAGGTTTACGCCATGAAGACAAATTTCAGACCTCACATTTTATGCCACAAATTATTCAAATTATGTGCGGGTTGTTGCTGCTTCTGCGATAGCTGTTTTGGCCGCTGTCTTTCTGATCGCCATGCATGAACAGTTGTTAGCGTTCACCACCACCAGTCTGTCAGTCAAATAACGAAAAAAAAAGGATTATCTTTCTCTCTATTGTATATCGTTACAGTAGCTTGCATTTAGCGTTTATTTGAAGGCATTTCAACGCTACTTATTGAACACTCTGCATTCAAGCACAATAATGATGAAGATGGTGATGTTGATGATGATAATGATGATGATGATGATGATGATGATGATGATGATGATGATGATGATGATGATGATGATGATGATGATGATGATGATGATGATGATGATGATGATGATGATGATGATGATGATGATGATGATGATGATGATGATGATGATGATGATGATGATGATGATGATGATGGTGATGGTCCTTTGCTTTTGTGTCATATCTTGTTCGTTCATGCTAAATATTTTATCTGAATACAAATTTGAATTTTTTGTTCGCATTGAAATGTTTTGCAATTTTCTACCTCTTGTACTTTTGCTTGCCTTTCTTTTATAGTGCATTTTAGCTTGAATTTTCTTCTTCTGATTTTTTTCCAAAAAGTTTGAAATTTATTCCAAAAAAGTATGAAATTTATTCCAAAATAGTATAAAATTAATACTTTTTTGGCATTGTTCTATATATCGTCCCCTGTCAGCCTTAACCAAGTAACTTCAATTTTTTTAAAACTTCGAAAAAATTTGTCAATACGTTATGTGAAGGCCTCTGAAAATTTTCCGATAAATAATAAAAATTAAAAAAAGTTTTTAGCTACGAGGTTATCATTGAAAGGGGAAGATATGTAAATATTCAAAAAAGTTTAAAATTTATTCTAAAAAAGTATGAAATTTATTCCAAAATAGTTTAAAATTAATACTTTTTTTGGCATTGTTTTATATATGTAAACATTCAAAAAAGTTTGAAATTTATTCCAAAAAAGTATGAAATTTTTCCCAAAATGACTCCAATTTAATATTTTTTTTTTTTTTTTTTTTTTGGCATTGTTCTATATAAATACTTTTTGGTTTTAAAATTAAACAAAAATTTTTACTGTTTCCGCTACAGATGAAACTTTTTCAATGATTCTCGTAACTGCTTCAAGAAATGATAATGTGTTTGTTTTTGAGCCATCTGCTTATTAATATTTTGTTTATTTTTTGATTCGTTTTCAGAAATCATATCGTCGCATCATTTAGTTTTTTGTGATGAGGAGCAATGCACAAGATTTTCTCTTTTTTTTAAGAGAATAGTGCCCCGCCCCTAAATGTTAAAACGCTCTCACGGCTAAACCGCTTCAGTGATTTTTGTGAAACATATGATATGGAAATGGGGTTAACACTAAGAAATACTAATATGACAAGTGGACGGTGCCATGCCTCTAAATGGAAAATGTCCATAAATTGAACTCTTAAGAAGAAATTTTAAAGCTTAATATATTTCTCAACTTTCTGTTTTAAAGTTAGCAGTGCCACGCCCCTAAAGAGAAAATGCGGAGACATGGTCACTAATGAGAGTTTGTTTATTCTTACAGTTGCATGGTCTTTTTAAAGTAAAAACAAAATGGTCGAATTCCGGACACAAAGCAAACGCTAGTTATATTAGCAAAAATCATATTATCGAGTCTTCTTCTGCTTTTGAAGATTTATTCTTAGCAACAAAAAAAATTCAATTCGCTAAAAAATTAGAGATAGGAAAAAATTTTTAATAAATAAATCGCATAAGTACTCTAAATAATTATTGTCCAGAAGTAAATGGGATCACAATTTTTCATCAAATTTTCGACTGTCTATTAATTTTTTATTAGATAAAATAACTGAATTAAGCTTTAGATTTTCTATAAACTTAAATTCTTCTTACCGGCTGTATCAGCATTACAAATCAGATAGTTCACACACAAACATAAATACCTCAAATATCGAGTTGTTCGGAGGAAAAAAATACTTTTTAATTGCTTTCAGCGGTTATTTCATGCGTTTCTTGTTGCCAAACAAAGTCAAAAACAACAACAACAACAAAAACAGTAATAATATCACCAAAGCTATTTAATAGAAAGAACCACGCCAATAAAGAAAAAAAACTGGAAAATTCTATGTTTCTTCCCAGCTGCAGTGCAGCATCATCTTATTCTGCATCGATATACGCTTAATAAAGTTGATTCTTAAGGGGTAAGTCGGAAGCAAAAAAGCAAGCAAGTGAAGTTAATTTTAAAAGTTATGTTTTATGCCTATGACACAACAACTCAGTTACTAGGCAGCACCAAAGGCAACAAGTCCATATCTCGGGAAGTACATCTTTTCGGCTACTCCAATATTATATGATATTGTATCATATATATTTTTAAGTACTATGTGACTTAGAATGACTTTTACAATACTTTCTTGCACTTTGTGATACTTTTCGAATTTTTCTATGATTTATGATACTGTTTTGTGTATTTTTGCGATATTTTAAATGACTTTTTCAATACTTTCTGTCACTTTTTCAATTTTTTTTTCAATACTCCGATTTTTTATGATATTTTTTCATTTATCTTATTTTACTATGTGACTTAGCATGTTATTTTCAATACTTTCAGGCACTTTTTAATTTTTTTCAACTTCTTCAATGTTTTATGATACTGGGTAGAGGGGGAGAATTTGACACATTTCCGTTTTTTTTTTAGCAGATATTTAAAGAAAATATTACTATTAATAGTACATTTAAGGTTTGCAAAATAAATAAAAGATAACTGAGAAATTTTGGAAATTCGGAAACAAGTGGATAAGGGAGGATTCGTCACGTGAAAATGGGAGGATTCGACAACTGAAACTTATCCATATGACTCAACTAATTCCCATTAATCTGATTTTTCACAAGGTATGGAGTTCGGTGCTAATGCCGATGTACAAATGGACATGGAATGAGCCTGAATCAGGTCTTGAACTCGTACAAGGCTTTGACCTTGTTGATCCGAATGATTTACTGGATATAATCCTGATTGAAGACGATATCCCTGATTTTCGTTCTCCCATTGTATCACCGGAAGGAATTCGTATATTAGCATCTACATTCAAAAGGTCGAAGGTTTCAAAACATCAAGGGAATCAAGATTTAATGTGACTGACCTTCCCAAAAGTGGGAGGTTTCGTAATTTATTTTAACTATGGTTTTTTGATGACAGTTCCGAAAATAGCAAACGTATCGAATTTTTGTTAATTTACAAAAGAATCACAAATATTCGTGCATAGTTTATGTGTATCAAAAATAACATGCACAATTGCATTAGGAAGGTATAAGGACCTTTTTGTTAGGGTGTCGAAACCTCCTCCCTCTCCCCTAATTTCATATATGTTGTTTTATACTATGTGACTTAAAATAACTTTTTCAATACTTTCTGGTACTTTGTTAATCTTTTCGACTACTCCTATGTTTTATGATATTGGTTTATGTATCTTTTTTAGTACTATATGACTTGGAAAAACTTTTTCAGTACTTTCAAGCACTTTTTGATATTTTTAGACTTACTTATTGTTTTATGTATTTTTTCGGTACTTACAATGACTTTTTCAATACTCTCTGGCACTTTGTTAATCTTTCTGACTACTCCTATGTTTAATGATATTGGTTTTTATATCTTTTTTGGTACTATGTGACTTAGAAAGACATTTTCAGTACTTTCCGGCACTTTTTAATGTTCTTAGACTTCTTCAATGTTTTATAATAATTTTTTCAGCCCTGTTCCGTAATCCGCGTGGTTTCAATTACTTTTCATTTAGAAGGCTTTTTGATGAAAATGGTGAGAATTTTTTTCTTGGATTTTTTTTTTTTGATTGCACTTTTTTATTGCATTTATTTTTCGAGTTTTTCATGCAGTTTTATAATTGTTGTGGTATTTTATGATGCCAAAGTTTAAAAAATAAAAAATTTTATTGTAATAAAATAAGAAGTATTTTTTTTTTTTCGTTTAATAAAAACCATTTTCAAATTTTACAACAGCATAACGCCTTAAGGAGATTTTTATTCTAAGGCTCCTCTTGTTCACATTATTTTTGCTAAATGTGGTAGCATTTTAATTGGGTCCGGTTACGATTGTAATTGTAAATTTTTACTGCTATTGCTGTTGACGCTGCTGTGATGGTAGTCTCTCTTGTTGTTGCTGCTGGTGCTTTTAGGAATCTCATTTCACATTGCACTGACGTAGTGGTTAAAACATGCGTTTTTAAGGCGATTCGGTGCACCTCGTGACAGCCGAACAACCGCCCGTTGAAGTCACTGGGGGATTGTTGTTGCTGTTGTTATTGTTATTGTGTTAAGTGATTGTCGTACCAAATAACTGAATTGTTAATTTTGATGTTGGTACTAATGTTTATTTATTAACTACACTGGACAGAGCAGACAAGAAAGAAACAATAAATAAGAAACAAACATACAAATGAAAATACCAACCCAGCAAAGCAAAGGTTCCGAATTCTTCACAAAAAATCGGCAAATCTTTACGATTTTGTTACCGAAATCGTAACAAATTCGTTACGAATTTTGTGTGAGAGAGTTGACAAGAATTCGTATCTAAATTTCTGAACAAATTTTATATGCAATTTCGTAACTTTGTTTTTTTTTTTTTCCTTTGAAATTTTATTTATGTATTTTTATGAACTACACATATGCAGAGGAATAGTGTCGGGTGTGGGCACCTTTTGGTCTTCGACTCATAACTTTTGACCAAATGTATATTATGCTAATATATAAGTATTATTGGAAAGCTAAAGACCTTAACTAACTACTACTGAAGAAAGCAAATTGATTTCACGCGCTTAACATTTGTCAGAACAGCTGTATTTGTTTTCTGTCAAAAGTTACGGGGGGTGCCCACAACCGACCCATGCCCGCAAGCGACACTATTCCCCTATGTGTGTTCTTAAAATTGTATATAAGTGTGCATAGGCATTTTGTAGAAACTTGCATTTATCATTGTGCAATACATATTTGAAGATATTCAATAATAACAAAATGTTAGTTATTATGTCTGCGAGATGTATCTTATTAAAAACGTGTATTGAATATCGATGTAAAGCTCTTTTTTAAACAAAATTATAAGATGCAAACAAGAAAGAGAAAGCTTAAAAAATTGTTTAGATAATTGTTTATGTTACGAAATAAGTATTTAGTAACGAATTTGTAATGAAAGATCTTAACAGTTTCGAATTTGTTCCGAAAAAGTTTGAATTCAGAAAAAATCGGAACATTTGGTTTGTTGGGAAGTGTTTGTGCTTGTTTGTAGGGTATAGCAACTGTTGTAAATTTGCAGCTAAGTCAATAATAATTTCTGTCTTTAAATGAACATGCTAGCTGTGATTGTAATTACAAATACATCATTACCAATTTTGGTCTGAAATTGATTTTCTTCGTTTAAGATATAATTAGCTAGAGAGAGCACAGAATCTAACCGGATCCAAGGAACATAACACCATTAAGTTGACTAAAATCAATTAATTTTTAACAAATTTATTATTATTGTTTATTTTCAAATAAAGTTTATTAAACAGATGAGTGCGTATCGCTCTTGGCAACCCAATAGCTTTGACGGGGAAAAAGTACACGGCAAATAGCTTGGGTGTAAAATTCAAACCAAATTGGAATTAATAGAGATCCACAACAAACTTGGTATAAAATATATGCTTCAATTTGGTATACAAACCATTTTATGCTTGTTCGCATAATATATAAACACATACAGTTTTAACAAAATTTTAACTATTTTGGTTTAAATTTTATAGTATCACTATATAAAATAATTTTATACTTTTTTTGTATAAAATTCATATAGAAGTTCATATAAATGCATTTTTAAGCCATTTTATGTAAAATTCATGGGCATAATCCATATAAACCAATCTACTTACGCACAATAAATTCAATAATAAAAAAATATCATTCAACTTCCAATAATTGCATATATTATTTAATTTTAAGAGAAACAAATTTCATAACTAAAAATATTTTCAATTTCTTATTTCCTTAAAGCACACTATAATGGTTATGTACATTTAGTTGTTTACTATGACATTATCATTTTGTTAGGAGAAAATTGCTTAAGTTCATGGCATTGCAAAGAAAAATCGTTGATGACCACTCAGGCTATTTTTTGGAAAGGGGAAGAGCAAAGTATTCTAGAACACTTTACGGAATAGAGCAGAAAAAATCATTGCGTCGGAAAAACAGCAATCGCTTTTTGCACTTTTAGGTTATGATATTTCAAAATCCTGACAAGGTAGTGGAATTCTGTGGCCAGTTTTGGACTCATAACAATGAAATCTATTCAAATCGTTTCTTTTAACTAGGAAAAAAATCACGTTCCAGGTCTGTATGCACTTCAGCTAAGTGGTGCAAAATTGTCAGAATGTTTTGGAAATGGTTATAAGTTCATTATTTTTTTTATGGTGTAAAGTTTGATAAAATTGTTCACATATTTGATTAGAGGAAAGGTTAAGCTTCCATTTGGTTCATATTTCTTGTTGGTTGTATAATCAGAACGGAGGCCATAGCAGTACTTACTAAGTCGAAAACAGCAAACATCCGGACAATTTTTCTTCTCACTGTACATGAAAATATTCTTTACAAATTAAAACGTAAATGCGAAAAAAATTAGTACAACTCTGTAATTTTTAAATACTTTCTGTGACATATTAAAGAAAACTTTTAAAAAATTCCATGAATAACAATCATCACTTCAATTTTTAACTCGTTACAAAGTTAAAATGCATAAGAAATTTTTATGCAAACAAAGGACCTAACGCCGTCAGTACCAATATCATCAATTGGTCTTTCGTTTACTTTTGCCATAGAGAGCAGTTAACACGCGCAGCATCATAGTCAGTCAGCTAGCAACACCTCGCACAGTGGTATGGCTTCATACATGTTTTGGGAAAAATTAGTAAGATTGCGGGAAAAATAATGAAATTACGAATGCTTGATAAGACATAGCTAGTTAAGAAATATTCCAAAAGTGAGCGTGAAACGTCAACGGACGCGCTTTCCTTCTATGGAAAATAAACCAAAATTCTTTAACTCTTAATGTATGCAACACACTATTTCCAAAATTCAAAAAAAATTAGTACGTCAAAAATTATCATAGAGAAAGGTCTTAAAACGAAGACTTCATACTTTGGTTTGAATCGAAATACCCGAAAACATGGGCCACTTGGAGCTTAAATGAAGATCTAAACGACAAAAGACAGTTGGGGGATTCCTTTAAACATGTAAACATGTTGTCAAAATCAATACAAACTTTGACAGTTTTACGAGTTTACGAGGCTTTTACGCGTTTAAAGAAATCTCCCAATTATTTTTTTACAGTTTTTTAGAATTATCTGAAAAATCACAAAATAACTGTTACGAATTCAGCTCAAACCTTTGAAAGGGATTAATTTTCTACATTTTGTGATTTTTTTTTTTTTTCAGTGAATTTGGCAAATTTTTCGCAAAGAAGAAATATGACTTTTTAGAAAAAGTATTAAAGTCATATCCTTAGCGAAACATTTCACTATAAAACTGCATCATTAGATTTTTGAAATTTATTTACTGAAAAATTGTTTTTTTTTTTTTTCAAAATACCACTGTGCGTCGTCAACGTCCTCTTGGGGGGACAAAAACGAATTCGCCTTGGTGTCCACTTAAAGAAAATGCAGTTAGACGTATAAAGGTGTCTTTTTGTGTTTGTGAGTGTGTGTGCATCTAAACAAAGCCTAACGGTAACTGCCACAACAGTAACCCTATCTGTCCGTTAGTCTGCATCTGCGCCGTTTTGTTTTTGCTTTTATTTTTCTATTTTTTTTTTTTTTTTTTTTTCAAGTTAAGTGAAGCTTATGAAGTAGGTAACAAAAGGTCTCTGATCTGGTCGCAAGCTGCCTGCTGCTATTAAAGGCTTCACGCGCGCACATATGGCAGCAGCTCCTCATATTTGCGCGAATAATGCGCTTTTTATGCCCTTCTCCAACTTTATTTCATTCAGTTTTTTTTTTTCTTTGTTTGAATTTTGCTAAGTTTGTTAAGAAGGCGGTCATGCGCTGGATTTTCTGTAGGATGACTTTTTAAATCGACATTCTAAAATTTCTTTTATGTTTTATGTGGTGCTTTTGGTGTTTGCTTTTGACTGTTTTTGGTTACAGTATGCACTTTTTGTTGGCTTTTGTCTGGGTCAGTCTTAAAAGTGGACATTTGTATTCGCAACAACTTGTAATCGCATTAAGCCCATTTTGAAATTAGACTTTTTTCTGTGGGGGGTTACACGAAGAATAAAGTCTATGTGAATGATCCGAAAACATTTCCAGACTTGAAAAGCATTATTACATTGGTAACTCAGGCCATTCCGGAGGCCAAACTGCAAAATGTCTTTTTAAATATAGCCGAAAGAGTGAAATTATTTTTCACACATAATCCTATTGTGTGACCTTTCGAATGAAATAAAATATTTGGAATGCACGTCTTAATGGAACACCTATCGGAAAATACATAAATCGTTGGTTCTTAGAAACTCTGAAATAAGCTTTCAAGAAGAGGACGGTTTTCTAAACAT
Source organism: Calliopum simillimum (assembly GCA_951812925.1). Taxonomy (NCBI): domain Eukaryota; kingdom Metazoa; phylum Arthropoda; class Insecta; order Diptera; family Lauxaniidae; genus Calliopum; species Calliopum simillimum. The sequence goes on from OX638368.1 coordinate 113,765,668, forward strand.
ATGTTAAATTAAAGTTAACTTTACATTGTAAAAAAAAATTTTACAAACAATTTGTCATGCACATTTTTAACTTCTTAATCTTTTTTATTTATTTTTTGTTTGTATTCGTAATTGAAACTTGTTGAACTCTTGAGCTTTTAAACTGTTAAATCGTTACTAAGTGTGGGAGAAATGCGCTGCCAACTTTCAACTGAAGAACATTATCAATTGCAGATAGCATTATATGCATGTTGTTGTTGTTGTTGTTGCTATTGCAATTTCTATTATTGCAGCTGCTACATCACAGACAGTTAAGTGTGATAAACATTTGCTTAGTGAAATTCGTGAATCAGGTTGTATGCATTCGCTGCTTTTGGTTTGAATCTGAACTTTTCTTTCTTTTACTATTCTTTTATTTCACTTGGTTGGTATGTTCCTTAAAAAAGAAAATCCAAACAACTTTAAGAACTGAAAAGACTTATGTAAATAAAAGTAGAAAAGCCAAACAAAAAAATTGATCTTATCATCAGACACGAAATTATTTCTTCTGCATACGTGCTGTGATGTATAGTAAGCCATTTTGTTAATAAAGATGAAATCCTTAAACATACAGAATAACAGTTGTATCGAAAAAAAATACCTCACAAGTAATCTCTAAATATTGTTCGAAATATCTCTTGTGTCTTTTATAAGGAGTGAGATCGAAAAAATCTTAACATATATTAAAATCCATAAATTTTAAACGGTTGAACTTAGAGTTTTGATTTTTTTTTTTATTTAATTGATAATATTTTACAAATTACAGAAAAACATAACTTTTACAGTTCTAATCACTATTTATGAGCTCTTGGGCTTTTTTTGGTAAGCTTTCCTTTAGAGATTTGATAGGTGTTTCAGACACCTTTTTGGACAGTTTGCTCATCTCCTTTTAAAATCTTCGATATTTTGGGACACCTTTTTTGTGCTCTTTAAGTTTCTTTTCACAAGAGCCCAATATCTCTCCACTGGTCTTAGCTCCGGACAATTTGGAGGATTGGCTTCTCTTGGTACAAAAACAATGTTATTACTTTGGAACCACTCCAGAGCTTTCTTGCCGTAGTGCCATGATGCCAAATCGGGCCAAAAATATATGAACACATTGTGCTCTCTTTTAAAAGGAAGAAGTATTTTTTTCAAACATTCTTTGATGTATATTTTGGTATTCATAGAGCTCACTGTAACAAATGACTTGCTTCTTTTGCCGCAACTGCATATAGCATGCCATACCGGGAATTTTTTAGGAAATTTTGTCTGCTTTTGGATTCTAAATTGTTCTTCGACATTTCCTCGAGCATCAGCAACATAATAATTTTGACCCGGGAGCTGCGTAAAATCTGCCAGTACATACGTTTTGTCGTCCATTATACAACATGAATATTTTTGTATAAAATTCGATTTTAATTTCCGAGCCCTACTTTTGGCGTCTTAATTTTTTGCAGCATTCCTGTCTGGAACTTTTTGGACTTCGCATGTTTTCAAACCTGCATTGGCTTTAACTTTTCGCACCAAATAGTCAGAGCACTGGGCTAACCGGGCAGCTTTTCTACCAGATGTGTTTGGAGATCTTTTCAATATGCTTTCAATTTTCTTGGCTTTCCCAATATCATGTGGTCTTTGTTTTCTTCCTGAACCAGGTTTCCTTTCGATGGTCAAATTCTCCTGAAACTGTTTAATAACATTAAAAACAGTTTGACGGCAGACCTTCAATTCTTTGGCCAATTTTTTTTAAGACCAATTTGGTTTTTTTTGAAAATTTTAAATAATTTTAAGACGTACTTCTTTTTCTTCACTCATTTTGATCAAACTCACAACAAATCAAAACGTTTGTCATTAAAAATAATAACTGACATATTTTTTAAAGATAACTAGATCAAAGAAATTTTTAAATTTTACAAATTTTGCTAGTCACAAGAACGTAGATAGATCTAATTACTGGCTCCGTAAGAGTCGTGTTCGCAAACTTTACCTCGCAATGTTTTATTTAACGCATACATATTTCGAGGCAACCTCACAAAACAAACCCATCCAGCGTTTGTTTTTGTTTCCTTTTCCCAAAAATCTGATTCATCTGAAGTTCAATCAAATATTCGTCTCACTTTTTTCCACATCCATACGAATAACTACTTTAACTTTGATTTCATCTAATCTTTTTTTCATCTAAACACAAAAATTTTAGATTAATTGTTAAACCAAAAAATATTTATATAGAACAATGCCAAAAAATAAAAAATTATTTTAAACTATTTTGGAATAAATTTTATACTTTTTTGGAATAAATTTCAAACTTTTTGGAAAAAAAAAATCGGAATTTAATACCAAAAAAGTTTATGATCAATACTTAAAGGAATCAAAAGAAAAAAGTAAACTATCATTTTTTAGTGTATAATCTACTACAATTCTTTTTGCTCACATATCGCGCACCATAACTTTGAGTAATTTTTACTCCAATCAGACGCTACTGCTCTCATAATAAAGATGCCAAAGTGTTCACCAACTGATTAATATTTATAATGACAATGAAGTCAATACGAGGTAACCAATATATATATAGCGGAGGAGAAATGCACAGCTTCCACTTTAACTTGGCCATTTTAAGTTATTTCCCATTAAACCAAACAGATTCCCACATAAAAGGGCGCAAAACTTGTTTAGTTTGCTATAATTTATGGAAAATGCTTCTACACTTTTAGTTGTGATTTTTATGTTGTTGTTCCAACAATGATTTTGTTCTTCTTCTTCGTTTTCTTTCCTTTAACTTTACAACATTTCAGCATTGTTTAGCCTTTTTCTGTAAAAATTTCAACGCGTCATGTCCTTGGCAGTAAACGTGCGCGCTCTTGATTATTTTACCATTTATGCCATTTATGTAAAAAAAAACTGAACAGAACAGAACTTATCGTCATCAACATTTTGATTAATGCGTGATTTTCTCTTCTTCTTCTCTTTTTATTCCCTTTTTAGAGCACACCAGTTGGCACCACCATCTTTCGGAATATACAAGCGCTCGATAAGGATGCCGGTGTTAATGGTCTAGTGGAATATTTCATTGTTGAGGGCAGCACTAATTCGACGGAGGATGAAAAGATGACTATTGCCGATGGCTATGGTACATTTGCGATATCATTTCCACATCAAGGGCAGGTAAGTGGGGAACAATTTTTCATTACAACAATTTTGCATAGTTGTTGTATTGAGAGTGGTGGCAGAGGAAGGCGTATGCAATTAAAATTTTACTTTCAGTTTCGATCACAATCAATGTATTTATAATAATAATTTTTTTTAAGTTTAACTAAAAAAAGCAAGAATTAAAAAATAAAGAAAAGCTCGTCCAAAACAGTAAAAACAAAAGCGAAAACCGCCCAAACTATTTTCGTATAAATTTGGCCGATAATCATTTTGGAGATAACGCCCAAAATTTATTTGTATAAAAATATTGGGTGTACAACTTAAAAACCGGAATTTGACGGTGGATGTCCGTACTAACAAATATCGTGAAAGCTTGAACTTTATATATATGTCATTTTGAAGGTGCATTTGACAGCTGTCAAAATCAGTCAACAAAACAATTTTATCTTGTGTGCATCATTATTATTTTTCACGATGAATAACTTCGAAAATTGGAGAAAAAGACAGCATTTGCGGGAGGTTTTGTTGGGTCATTTTTTGCAAAGAAAACAGCTGCCGAAAGTCATCGCATTCCTGTAGAAGTTTATGGGGACTATGCTCCAGCTGAATCAAGCTGTCGTGAGTGGTTTAAAAGTGGTTATTTTGATGTCGAAGACAAATAACGTCCTGGTCAGGATCAGCTAGGTGTGATCCATTATGAGTTGTTGCCAGGTGGCCAAACCATTAATGCTCAATTCTATCGTCAACAATTGATCCAATTGAAGCAGAAAATCCAGGTAGAGCGGCCAACGTATGCGACCAGACATGAGTCAATCATTTTCCACCACGATAACGCTCGGCCACATATTGCTGCCCCAGTCAAAAATTACCTGGAAAACAACGGATGGGAAATCTATACAAATTTTTCCTCACCCGCCTTATAGCCCAGACCTTGCACCATCAGACTACCATTTGTTCTGATCGATGCAGAATGCCCTATCAGGAATACGCTTCACTTAAGTTCAAGATATCGAAAATTGGATAGATTCATTTTTGGCCGCCAAGCCGGCGCAATTTTTTTGGGCGTAATTGCGTCATTTTATTTTTTGGGCGTTATTTCGTTTTTTAATGGGCATTATTTCATTGGGCGCTATTTCCTAACGCCTTTTTTTCGTCCGTAAGTATTATCTGACGATTGGCGTACACATTTTTTTAGTCTACAAGGGTGTACCGCATAAGGTTCTGTTAGGTGATAGCGGAGGCCTAGACTAATAAAAAAACGTTAGGGTGACCCAAGAAAATGATGAAACAAGTCAGAAAATCACTTTTAACCCTAGAACTCTTTAGGGGTACATTTCAGACCCCCGTCTGGTGCAATTTTTGTTGTTAGAGATTGAAAAATGTTGAAAAGTTGATTAATATAGATATTTTATTTACAGACATTTTCTAAATTTCTTGTTAATTCTAAGAAATATCACAAGAACTTGAAAAATATCACGATATGTCGTAGCTATTATATCAGTCATAATCAAATCGTAATAAATAAAATTTTTAATTTTTCCCAGAAAAATGTTGCAAAGTAATTTTGTACTAAATGCCAACAATTGTCATCCACTGACTAACTCCATTACAATTTATTGTAACTAAGGCTTAAAGAGGTTGCCGTCATTGTTAAGCGCGGTAGGCATCTTCTTAAATCACGATTATTGCTGCTTAAGATTGATTTCACTTGCCAGCAACAAAGCGCTTTAGTTGTTGTTTCCGAGCAACATAATCAGCCACAATCGATCTCATTTAAGACTCTTTAATGCTGTTCATAAATTTTGTTTAGCAAAAAACCCAAAAGATTTTGCGACAAAATGTTGCGCGCACGCCAAAAAGCCTTCAGCTGCAGTGCTGCAGCAATGTTGCTGCAAGTGCTGTGCGTTGGTGGCGCGACAAAAACTGCAATTTCTGTTTTATTTGCTGCAAATCTTAGCAATCAATCAAAGCGTAGCAAACATCAAAATTTATGTTTTCTGTTTTTTTTTTTTTTGTGACTATGCGTTATCGGTGTTTCTGATTGAATGATTGATTGATTGTTGCTGCTGCTGCAGAACTGCAGTTGTTGGATGTAGGAATATAAAAATCAAATATGTAATTAATTGAAAATTTTGAAAACCCAACTTTTGCAACAATCTTAGTTTGATTTTCAAACTAAAAGGTATCTATAAAGAACAATGCCAAAAAAATTATTAATTTTAAACTATACTTTTTTGGAATAAATTTTAAACTTTTTTCTAAACTATTTTGGATTTAATTTCATACTTTTTAAGAATAAAACTTAACCCTTTTTTAAAAAAAATCAGAACTCAATACCAAAAAAGTTTAAAATCAATATTGTAGTGAATAAAAGTAAGAAAAGTAAACTAACAATCTTTTAGTGTGCATGTGATCTAAACTGAAAGTTCTTGTTTTTTATAATTTTCGGCAATATTTAATATTTTATTTTATTATTATTTTAGGTCACCGTTGCCAAAACTCTGGATTACGAGAAAATTCAACGCTACTATTTAACAATTATTGCATCGGTAAGTTAAACAGTTGCACAGCAACAATAAATCACATAAATCAATAACACATCAATAGCTGTAAATCTCTTAAAGTAAGAGGCCATCCATCCATCCAAGCCCCCAACCCATCGCAATTCTCAAAATACACAACTGACATCACTCATACGAAAGCAACATGTTTACAAGCAAATGCTGCCAAGAAGAACAAATGACAAAGTGATATACCACAAGACGTCGTCGTCGTTCGACCAAGCAAGCACTTCCTGGATTAATTTGCCATACAGCATTGGCAGAGGACATAAATTTCAAAATGTTACCTAGCCGTTGATGCGCGCTACCATACCAACGCTCTGAAGAAGATGATGCTCATATTTTAATTCACATTGAATTGAAAAATAAAAATTATTTCTGCTTGAATTGGCAAAATGTCGCATCATCATCTTCACTGCGCAAAAAATGTTGCAAACATTCAATGCTTAGATTTATTTAAAACGCCTCGATCCATATGTCTCTTCAACGGCAGCGGCGGCGGCAAGTAATACATACAGCCTTTGGCTGTCGCATACATATTTATGCTTGTGGTCAATACATGGCAAAACTTGCTTTTAGCGCCTTTTTTTCTTTCTTCAATTTCATACTAAATATGGTCAAGCCAATTGACAAGAAGCGACATTTTTATCTGCATCCGCCAGGCTGCTGTTGCCTGTTTACTGGAAAAATGTTGCACTGAAGTGCTACCCGAAACATTTCCTGCATTAGTTTGCATCGGCAGCAGCAAATTATCTGTCTGTTGCTTCGCTTGATATGTTTTCGTTCTTGAGACTTTGTCTTGTTGATAAAATATTTTGTTTTTTATGTTCTTATGGTGTTGCTTCGGGAATGTTTTGTAATGCTTGTTTCTGCATTAATAGTTGATAGAAAATATAGATGCGCAAAATATTTAAATATTATGTTGCAAAAATATGAAAAAAGTTTTGAATTTTTGTTGCATTCGATAAAAAATCCTAAATTTTTTGCTACGCAAGCGGTAAATTTATCACAAGCATACCCACAAAGACTCAATTTTATTTTACCAAAGTTTAAGAAAAATTTAAAATGTACACCGTGTCGTATGAGTAACATTTAACAATAATTTTGATAAAATTTTTACCACTCATATCTCAGCTCCGATATTATTTGAAACCCATATTTTACTCTATTTTGGCTTGTTACTTTGCACGCTGTAGAAAAATCAAAAACTATTAATGGCCGCTCAACAAGATATCTTAATATATAATATAATATAAATATAATATAAAAACCAAAAAAAAAAATATCGAATTTTTCAAATCCCTCTAATTTTCATCCTACAAGCAATATGAATGTACTTTCAACTGAGCTGTGGTCAAATTTAATACAAACACGCATACAAAGGTATAATTTTTTCTTAGCAAAGATATTTAATGTTTAATTTCCACACCATGGCGTATGCGTAACATTCAGTTATATCACTAGCATAACGCGTTCCAATTGTATAATGTAAAATACGACTTTTACTCAACTTCAACGATTATATAAATGAAAAGGGTTCACAATCCAAGCCAAATTTTAAATTTGTTGTTTAATTTGTTCGCAAAATATGTCAAATAGTGGATATTATTTGCACTTTCAAATAATTTTGAAAAAATTTCAACCACTCATATGTCAGTTCCGATATAACTTCAAAACCAGATTTTTCCCTTTTGATTCGGTTACTTATACGTTGTTAAAATATCAAATACAATTAATGGCCGCTCAGCAAAATGTTTAAGATTTCAGCTGTGAAAACATAAAAAAAGTTTTGATTTTTTTGATGCATTCGAAAAAAAAAACGCAAGCACTCCTTAAAATTTGCTCGTACACTATCGATATTATCGAACCTTCTGAATATGCTAAAATTTATCATTAATGCAGACTTAAAAATAAAAGTTTACTTTTCTTACATTTGATTCCCTTTGGTATTGATTTTAAACTATTTTGGTATTAAATTTCGGTTTTTTCCCAAAAAAGTTTAAAATTTATACCAAAAAAGTATGAAATTTGTATCAAAATATTTTAAAATTAATACTTTTTTGGCATTGTTTTATTTAAATACTGTTTGATTTCAAAATTAACAAAAATTTTTACTGTACACATGTACATTAGGCATGCGCTTATTTTACGATTTTCTGATTTTCGTTCGTGCCGCCCCCTGAAATCCTTCTAATGGTCATAAAAACAAATACTATGAAGTTTCACGGCGATCGGATAACGATAACCCGGCCCGCAAGAGAGGTCAAGGTCAAGTTGAGGTTTCAGGCAAAAAATAATGAAAATTTTTCTTAAACTTAATTAAATTAGTCAAAGCATAATTTTATCTTATAGCAAATTGAAATGCCTTTCTAACAAGCTATAAATGTTTAAAATCGGGTAATTAATACGAATTCTATGAATTTTTCTTTTATCGGCATTAGCAAAATTGCCGCAAAATGCTATTCTACTACATATGGTATTTTGCGGCAATTTTGCTAATGCCGTAAAAGAAAAATTCATAGAATTCGTATTAATTACCCGATTTTAAACATTTATAGCTTATTAGAAAGGTATTTCAATTTGCTATAAGATAAATTATGCTTTAACTTATTTAATTAAGTTTAAAAAAAATTTTCATTATTTTTTGCCTGAAACCTCAACTTGACCTTGACCTCTCTTGCGGGCCGGGTTATCGTTATCCGATCGCCGTGAAACTTCATAGTATTTGTTTTTATGACCATAAGAAGGATTTCAGGGGGCGGCACGAACGAAAATCAGAAAATCGTAAAATAAGCGCATGCCTAATGTACATACAAATACTTTATCTTAAACAATTTAAATTTTACACCATGACGTATGCGTAACATTTAATAGTACCACTATCGCGTTTCTTTTGATTTTGTAACAATTCACTCAATTTGAGTGCTTATATAGATAAAAAGAATTCACAATTAAAGCCAGTTTTTAAATTTAGCTTCAAAAAATTATTGAAAGTTCATTTTTTTAGCAGAATGTGTCAAATAATAGTGTTAACATTTAATGAAAATTTAAGCTCTCATATCGCAGCTCTGATATAACTTAAGACATACCTTTTATCCTCTTTTGATACGCCACTTCATACTCTACAAAAATCTCAAAATCTATTATTGGCCGCATAAAAGTACGTCTGTTCGAGTACAGACAGCCGCATCATCTTGTTAAACATCTCGCATATGCTAACAAACAACAGCAATTTGTATGCAAATGAAAGTCGCAACAGAAACGCTGACACTTTACTAAACTGACCGCTAGCCAGCACACAGCGCAGCGTTAGCAATGCTTGTCTTGTTGTCTAATCTTTGCTGTTTATGACATTTCAAAGGAATTTTCTTGACATTTAACATTTAAGGGCATCCAATGCGTTGTGTGGTGGTGTCACATATTGAACATCACTTCATAAGCATATTGTGCCAGTGTGTGTGTGCAATTTGAGCCATTGATTGCAAATGAATTTGACTTGATCAGGAAGTCAATTTAAATTTGCATAGGCTTAAACAATTGCGAAAGTTGAGCGAGATGCGCATTTGTCACGCGGACACGTGTTTTTATTGTGAAAAAAATTGTGCAAACGTTGTGAGTCTGACATTTGTGGTTTTGCATTAAAATGGAATTTCGTTTTGCATCATTGGGTGGCCAACATTTCAATGGCGTGGATTTTGATGAGTACAATTTCCTCCGTCAAACCACTTACTTTGCTTAAACACCACTTTTCTAAATCAACTGTCATTATACCGTTGAAAAATTCCAATGTAGCCATGCAACATCATCGCACAAAAGTTTCTCATATTCCTGCTGCTATCTATTCATCAACATAACTGCCAAGTTATGTCAACTGTTAAGGTTATTATGTCAACAATTCATTAACAAAATGACATTAGAAAAATAGAAGAAGAAAATAAATGCTGAGAAAATCATTTTAAATTCATTACCAAGCACAAAAATCTTAAACGGTATCATCATTAGAAGAGAGAGAGAGAACAAACGTCAGCAACATCATCATCGTCAGCAACAATGAAATACCGTTAATGGCAACTTAAAAGTGTTGAATTAATATCACGTTTAGTCAGCAATTGTACAACAAAAAAAAAAAAAATGTTGCATTCAGCCATAATGCAGTTAGCGCCAAAAACTACAAAAAACACTCAATGAGACGTAAAGTTTCCACGTGACTCTAGCGGCATTCACCATGATTTGCCTTGCGATTTTTGCCTTTCCCATTTAAGTTTTGACATTAAGTAAATATGCCAACATCCACCACAAACGGGACGCGAACCCATCACGAGCCATCACCATGGCATCAACTGCCAACAGCAGCAGTAGCTGGTGCTGGTGTTGCATTTTCTTTGTGATTTTAAGATTTTGAGAGACATCATTAAAGCAACAACAAAAGAAAAAATACAGAAACGTCAAATTGTGCGCCTAATCGTGTCGACAGCAGTCGTTTAAATACTTCATTTTTACCGTGGGCTAAAAATGAATGCAATTTTTTTTTAAATTTTTCGCTATTGCGATTAATAGGACCACCAAATAGACGTAATAGCGCAGTTAACTATCAAGTGAAGCGCATACTTTCGAGTGATGGCGGCGGCAAATGTCTATGCCCATGAGCATGACATGCATTGACATTCAAGTGTCAAATTTCGACATTAATTGTGCATTCAGCTAATAATGTATGCGCATGTATTGTGCAGGTATTTGACGTTCGTTACGCTTTTAAGATGTATATTAGGGTGGGCCAAATTGTATGGACGAAAGTTTATCGACCTCGGCTACCCCCCTATGTGAAAGTTCATTCAATTCTGTGAATATTTGCCCAAGGAACTATACCTCTGCGTTCAACTTTAGTTCGGCGCATTTTTGATCGAAAATTTTACCTTTTAGTAATATTTTTTTTATTTTCATACTAAATTTTAAAAATTTTTATAATGACAAAAGTAATGTCATTATCTGATTTGGCTGGTATTCTGTCAGTTATCAATTAAATTAAGTTTTGTTTACATAAAAAGTTTACTTGGTGGTGTGGAATTGATGCTATATATTTAAAAAAGTGATATGGGTCAAATAGCCAATTATTATGACCGACTTTCAAAATAAACGATTCATATTTTTGGATCAATTTTTTCAAACAAAACACCAACCTATGCTGAAAGTTTATTCAATTCTATGAATATTTGCCCAAGGAACTATACCTCTACGTTCAACTTTAGTTCGGCGCATTTTCGATTGAAAATTCTACCTTGCGTTTAATATTTATTTTTATGCTTAATTTTCAAAATTCTTATAGAGACAAAAGTTATATCATCATATGTTTTTGCTGGTATTCTTTCAGTAATCAGTAAAATTAGGTTCTGCTTTTACGAAAAGTTTACTTGATATCGTGAAATTGATTATATTTATTTCAAAAAATTATATCGGTCAAATAACCGATTTCAAAATAAACGAGTCATATTTTTACATGGATTTTTGGTATATTGTTCTGTAAAATTAAAAATATAATCAATTCCACGCTATCAAGTAAACTTTCCATAAAAACAGAACCCAATTTTTTGATTGCTGACAGAATACCAGCCAAAACATATTATGATATTACTTTTGTCTCTATAAGAATTTTGAAAATTATGCATAAAAATAAATATTAAACGCAAGGTAAAATTTTCAATCAAAAATGCGCCGAACTAAAGTTGAACGTAGAGGTATGGTTTCTTGTGCAAATATTCATAGAATTGAATAAACTTTCAGCCAAGGTTGGTGTTTTGTTTGAAAAAATTCATCTAAAAATATGAATCGTTTATTTTGAAAGTCGGTCATAATAATCGGCTATTTGACCCATATCACTTTTTTAAATATAAAGCATCAATTTCACACCATCAAGTAAACTTTCTGTGTTAACAAAATCCAATTTAATTCATTACTGACAGAATACCAGCCAAATCATATAATGACATTACTTTTGTCTTTATAAAAATTTTTAAAATTTAGTATGAAAATAAAAAAAATATTACTAAAAGGTAAAATTTTCGATCAAAAATGCGCCGAACTAAAGTTGAACGTAGAGGTATGGTTCCTTGGGCAAATATTCATAGAATTGAATGAACTTTCACATAGGGGGGTAGCCGAGATCAGTTTTCAAATCGGCCCACCCTAATGTATATACATACTTATTCAAAGTTTTGACAGCAGACTGTAAAGAGTAGTGCGGGTGGACAGTGTTGCCATTCGTCAAAGAATTACACTGAAGTTTGGGAGTTAAGGTAGAGGTGTTTCCCCGGGTAAACAAAAACGCTTTAGGGCCTGTGCCAATCGAAAACATTTCACTCACCTATACAAATTCTGACGTCTCAAATACGATTTTTGAAGGATATGAGGTGAAATTAAGTCAAAATTTGTACTAGCCC